>CM053609.1:5012444-5059143 GCA_028646535.1 Procyon lotor
TTTTTTTTTTTTTAAAGATTTTTTTATTTATTTGACAGAGAGAAACACAGCGAGAGAGGGAACACAAGCAGAGGGAATGGTAGCGGGAGAAGCAGGCTTCCTGCAGAGCAGAGAGCCCGATGCGGGGCTCGATCCCAGGCCCCTGGGATCTGACCTGGGCCGAAGGCAGACGCTTAACGACTGAGCCACCCAGGCGCCCTCCAATAGCATTTTACTTTAGTTAGTAACTAGGCCTTTATGATACATTTCAACGGAGGAAGGTGTGCAAACATGAGCCAAGTTCTTTTTGAAAAGGTCTCATTTAATTTTTAGAATAGGAAAAGGTACTATTCCTATCATATATATATTTATATCAATATATCACATATATATTTTGTCCCTCTGATCCTGATCTCCCCCTCCCGGTGCAGGCTTGGTTGATTCACATCTTACACTGCAGGTAGAGTTTTGACTAGTGGAGGGCAGTGGGCGTGGCATGGCCCATTCCTCCTCTTCACTGCTTGCACACGATGGGCACTCAGACTCGTCTGCCTGACCCACAGAGGATGAGACCAACCACACGTCCCCAAAATCTGTGCATTCGTCTTGGTAGGATGCCTTCCTTGCTTCCATTGTCCAACGGGGATCCATTGTCACCTCTTCTTGCCAACCTCCCCAGTCTCAGCTGGAAGAGCAATCTGACACGGGAGGGGGCACTTACTGAGGCTGGACCTCCGTATATGATAGACGCACATATACTCTGTTTAGGGCATAAAGCTGATAGGATGAGTCCGGTGTTGTACACATTTTAGAATTCCTAATTTAAATCCGACCAATATTTACTGAGCACCCCAGATACATGGTGCTAAATGGTGCACAAAAAGATTAAAAGAGAGGGAGAGGACAATGAAAAAGAGGGTTCCGTGACTTCCTGGAGGGTCGGAGGGTGGCAAACAGAACTCAGAAATAAGGCCAAGTCAGAGGGCTCTTGAAGGCCGAGATAGCACTGGACCTCTGTGTCCCGAGCTCCAGAAGGTGCCACCTCGGAGCTGTGGGTGTGAAGGTTGATCCAGGTTTGCTGTTTCTCACCAGGCTGGCCTAAGCTTCCTCTTGTCCACGAGATGCCTTTGGGCACCTTTGAGAGATGGCTTGTCTGTGTCATTGGTCAGAGCACATCAGCCGGCATTGGCCTGGAGGGATGGACTTCCAGGTCTTGGTCTCGTTGGGGCTGTGCTCAGAGAAGCTCTAACTATAGAATGTGACCCTGGCCCCACCAAGGACCAAAAGGGTGAACCCAAGTCTTCTGCTGTGGATGAAAATCATGTGCATTGGTGCTGTCCTTACTTGGACTCAGTGGGTCTCCAACCAACAGCTGGTTAGATCTTCTGCATGTCTGCTCTTGGCTTGTTTGGGCTCCTCCTTCAACCTTCATCTTTGTCACTTTGGTTTCTGCCTCATTTCTTTCTTTCTTTCTTTCTTTCTTTCTTTCTTTCTTTCTTTCTTTCTTTCTCTCTCTCTCTCTCTCTCTCTTTCTCTCTCTTTCTTTCTTTCTTTCTTTCTTTCTTTCTTTCTTTCTTTCTTTCTTTCTTTTAAATTTATTTATTCATGAGAGACAGAGAGAGAGAGAGAGAGAGAGAGAGAGAGGGGCAGAGGGAGAAGCAGGCTCTCCATGGAGCAGGGAGCCTGAAGTGGGACTTGATCCCAGGACCCTGGGATCATGACCTGAGCCGAAGGCAGACCCTTAACCGACTGAGCCACCCGGGCGCCCAGTTTCTGGCTCATTTCTAAATGAGTCTCTTCTTCTCCCACAGTTGACTCGGTCTCCTACTTGGAAGGGCCCCTCTGCGATCCTCTAATCGCATTTGCTTATTGTACTTCTGCTCCTGACTCCCAACGATGGCCCCGGCCACGGACTTTGTGTTTTGGGAAGGAGCGCTCTTTACTAAAGTCAGCGCTCCCGTCCCAGCCCGGCTGCGGCCCCTGTCATTACAGCCTGGTTCTAAATAGCCCTTCGGGTGTCCACACAGCTCTGCCAATCAGGCCAATTCTTTCTGCCAGCCCTGCTCCAGCCAAGGGTGCTCTGTCCTTGAACTTTTTCGCTTGGGTCATCAGGAAAGGAACCTTCCTTGCATTTCAAGTCTCTAAGACAAGTGCACAGAGATGCTGGTGAGTTCTTACTCAGTGATGATTTATGCATGGTGAGTGGAAAAGCATGCCGTTTCATTCCTTTTAAAACCAAGAAATGACCTAGTGGGGAGAGCATTATATCTATATCTGCATCTATTCCTTTCTCTGTATTTGTGTATCTCTTTCTTTATCTAAATCTGTATAGCCACATCTATATTTGTACGTGTAGGGATACAGTGCCGTGAATTTAGTAGCTTGGCAGAGCCTTGCCATACCGTTGTCTCTCATTTATATTTGACCTAGTAGAATTTGACACTCATTTGCAATGCAAAAATGCAAAGTTGCATCATGCCCTTCAAGAAATATCTTTGTAAATATAGGCCAACTCCTTCAAGCAAAATAAAAATATATAGTGTTTGTCTTTGTGTAATGGAGATGTAGATATTTAAATCATCTCACCGTAATGTCCACTGGGAGAAGAAGGACAACCATCAACCAAATGACCTTAGGCAAATCCCCCAAACTCTCAGAGCCTCAGATTCTACATCAGGAAAGAAACCGGAAGATTTCGACTAGCCAAACTCTAAAGGAAAGCGAACCCAACTTATGATCAAGAAGCTTCTGATCTTTAACTTTAGTAAGCTTAATTTTAAGTGTCCTTTAACAAACAGCTTTTACTGCAAATCTGGTCTTCCAGATTCTTCGTAGGCAATGACAATTGCAGGTCGGAGAGCAGGGTCCCCCCAGGTCTGGGGTGTGTATCAACCAAGGTTAGAGTTGGGAAACCGGCACCAAGTATTTCAACAGATGGAATTTGATACAAGGAACTGATTATAAAGCACTGGAAACTGCAAAGCCAGAGGGAGCGGGAGGGAAACTCGAAGATGAGCACCAGGCAGGAATTCACTGCCATCCTCAAGCTGCAGGGATAGTACAAACAGGTGGTTTTGTCAGAGCACAAGATCTAGGAGATGGTGGGACCATGGAGGGAGGAGACACACACACTGGCGAGAGCGGGAACCATGATGGGACACGGCTAGTGTCCCCATGTCACTGGAAGCAGAAAGACAGAGAGAGACAGAGATGGTCTGGCTTGTTTTGGGCTCTTGTCTGCCAACTGCTCCTGGAAGTTAATGGAAGCCAGAAGGTGATGGGGGGCAGGTGCTCTTTACCGGGACCTACGCTCCACCAACTCCTGTAATACAGGGAAGGGGCGAGTCTGAAGGTAGGCAAGAAGCTGATGGCACAGGCAGGCGGGGAAGCATCCTTCCTTCCTCCCTCCCTCCCTCCCTTCCTTCCTCCCTCCCTCTCTAGATTTTATTTATTCATTTGAGAGAGATACAGAGAAAGATGCAGAGGGAGAGAGAAAAGCAGACTCCCCACTGAGCTGGGAGCCTAACATGGGGCTCGAGCCCAGGACCTGGAGATCATGACCTGAGCTGAAGGCTGATGCTTAACCATCTGAGCCACCCAGGCACCCCGGGAAGCACCCTTTAAAGCACTTAGGAGTCCCGTCCTGGCCTGGCTTTCCAGGGGCCCGGCCGCCTGAGACAGGGGCTCAGATGTGGAAAGATGCTTCTTCAGCCTTTCAAGCCCCACACCCCACATTTGGATTGCCCTGGTAAGCGGCCTCGAAGTTCTCAGTTACAAGGAACCCGTGAGGTTCCCATTTAGCAACTACAATTTCTGCCGTGTGTTATGCAGTCTACTGACGATATCTCCTTCCATCCCCTGAATAGTCTGCTTGGAAGATACAGACACGCCTATTTTCTAGATGAAAAGTTAAGGTCGGGGACATGGAGCAAGGTGCCCGGGGGCCACAGCTGGGTGTGTAGGAGGTGGGATTGAACTCCTCGCACTCTGCCCCAACAGGGGCGAGGCCAAGTCCGGGGAAGCTTTACCATTTCATAAGGACTATCCGTTTGATTTCTGGAAGTAAGAGCTTTGAAATGCCAGGAAGCAACAGCACCCCTGGACCTCGGACCTTCCGAGAAGCGTGTCCCTGGAGGGCAGCGCCCCTCCCTGCCAGCCTCTCCCATCCTGGGCGCCCTAGACCTCTAATTCTTCCTGGCAGCTTGCTGGGCTCCTGCGCTTCTTGGCCATAACCAGGTTTCTTCATTTACAGAATCACACTGGCTGGTGAGTGCGGCTGTGGAAAATAGGATATTACAGATGCTATTTGGAAGAAATTGCTGAGTAAGGCCATTAAAGCCAAGAGTAGAAACGAGGTGGGGGAGATAAGTGCATTGCTCCCCGCCTCCTCTGAAGAGCAGGAAGGCTGGTGGTGATGACCGTGAGAAGCCAAGTGTCCTGCAGCTAAAGGGGGTGGGGAGTGCCCGGATGGAAATGGAGTGATGCTATGGGGTCGAGGCAGGTGCGGGAATCCCAGCAGCTGGTGGTCTGGGAGGAAAAGGCCAAGAGGGTAGTGGCCAGCTCTCTAGAATCCAGAGAACCCAGGGCTTCTGGACTCATGCACCCTTCGTGCTTTGAGAGAAAGTTGCTTGGATGAGGATCAAGGGGATACTTAAGGGGGTGCCTGGGTGGCTCAGTGGGTTAAAGCCTCTGCCTTCGGCTCAGGTCATGATCTCAGGGTCCTGGGATCGAGCCCCGCATCGGGCTCTCTGCTCAGCGGGGAGCCTGGTTCCCCCTTTCTCTCTGCCTGCCTCTCTGCCTACTTGTGATCTCTCTCTCTCTCTCTCTCTCTCTCTCTCTCTCTCTCTGTGTGTGTCAAATAAATAAATAACAAGTCTTTAAAAAAAAGGGGGATACTTAGGGAGCATCCAGGCCCTTGAACAGGGGTTGGGTTGGGTCCCCACTCATATCATCTGAGTGACCCAACCATTGGATGGGTTACCCTGTGAAGTAATGAGCACCCCGCCACGAGAGAAATGTGAACCAAGGCCGACTATTCTGTAAGAGATACTTGTCTATAGCCCTGAGATGTCTGGACGGTGTGAGAGACCTCTGATAACTGTAACTTACTTGGATTTCTTTTTTTTTTTTTCTGACTGCAAACACCACTTGCTTCTCCAAAAGGATCTGCCTTGGAGGGTAGGAAGTGCTCCAGGAAAAGAAGGCACAGGGCTGGCAGAGAAGCCTGGGTTCGCTCATACGAGCAGCCTGGAGCTTCCCTTTGAGGCAGTGCTGGTGACCTGTCCCAGGCTGCTGGAACCAATGCTAAAAGCCTTTGCAGCCCCCCTGGTGTAATTGCCACCCTGCCTCTACCACTCCTGATAGTTTTTTTATCTATCACAGCTCATCCTTACAAAAGTCTTGGAGAATAAAGTAGGCAGATTGTGGTATTCCCGTTTAACAAGAGCGCAACTCAGAGCAGAAAAATATGCAAGGTGAAATTACAGGTTGGGGCTGGCTGGGGTCTGAGGAAGCCGGTGATTCCAAACTTCTCATTTTACAGGTGAGGAAACTGAGCCCTGGAGAAGCAGAACCAACCCTGACTCCTGTCAGGGTCAGGGTCAGGGTCAGGGCCTGATCAGTCTTTGGTCCCAGCATGGCACACGGCTTCCCGCAGTCCTACCCTGGGCCCTCGCAGGAAAGATCTATGAGGCTCTTGCTGGGACAGTCGGGTCAAAGAGAGACTGTGCGGCCGCTTTCCTGGCCTGATGTCTCGCCTTAAGCCTTTGTGGGAAATGTTCCAGGTAAATGGAGCATTTCTGGAGTCCAGCGGAGCTTGAAGCCTGATGGAGAAGAAACCACAGATGACACGGTTGACCACCAGCCCACCCGGTGGACGATGCTTTCCTGTGCTCTGTGAGGGGGTGGGTGGGAGAGCCTCAGATGTGCCCCCTGCCTCAGGTGGGGGTGACAGAGGCAGCGGGGACAGCTACGGGCCGGGCCGAGCGCAATGACCACGCTGCACAGCACTATCAGTGTAATGACATCTAGAACAAGTTCTGTTTGGAAAAGGAGCGCGGGTACAAGAGGCACCTGCCCCTCCTGCCACTGCCCTGGGGTCCCAGCACGGCTGGCTCTGGGGCCCCCCCGCCCGGTAGATGGGCAAGGAGGCTTCCCCTCTGCTGACTTGGCGACTGTGCACAGGGCGGGGGACCAGTGTCCTTTAGTCACCTTCCAGCCTGATCCAAAAGAAAGACAGGGAGACAGGGAGGTGAGAGGAAGGGGTATTGTATACATTCCAGGGGAACTCTGGTCAGATGGTAAAATCCAAGGACCCCCCAAAACACACACTTCAGGAAGGACGAGGCAGTATTTCTATCTGGAGATTGTGCTCTGAAGGAGAGAAGATGTTATCTGCAATATGTTTTCTATTTATATTTTCTATAAACTATTCTTTGTTTCTCCCCAGGATGAATGAGCCCCAGGTGAGTGGTTGAGTGATGCTCCTAGAAAGATACGTAGGGATGCCGGAGAGCGCCGGGCAGGGAGAACCCCACACGTTGTCCCTGGTGCGTTCACCGTGGGCCACACACAGAGGCCAAGGTCAGAGTGCCTGCATCCTTCAAGGAAATAAGTGCATCTAGGAAAAAAAGAGCCTAGGTGAGAGGCAGAGGTGACAGACCTGTCCCTCACTCACACCGGAGCCTGCGGCTTAAACTTGTCGAGTCCTGGGGTGCTCATTTCTACAGCAAGATAATGCAGCCCTCCTAGCTATGTCTCAAGGTGGTTGTGAGGACCGACTGATGCAAAATATTTTTTTAGCACAGGTACATAGCTGAAGTGTTTTGTAAATATTAGAAAACACGTAAAACTGTGCTGTTCTCTGTGTCCTTCTACCTGCTGGATGCAACCCAATTCAGTGAGGACCCCACACGTACAAGTCATTTTCACTTCCATGAAAAACAGGCCAGTTAGAAAAAGCTGGAAGGATCTGGTGCTTCCCTTTAAGGGGCTTACTGTTTAGTGGGTGGGGATGGAGGGATACAGCCATGTTTGGGTTCACAGCTGACCATGACATTGGGCAGAGGGTGGCCACCAGCGTGAGAGAGGCACATACACAAGAGGCTAGGGGAGTGTTGAGGAAACATCGAATCCCAAATGGGGGGCTGAGGAAAACTGGCTGGACAGGATGTTATCTGAACCCAGCTTGGAAGACTGAGGGAGAAGTGCCCGGCTTGGGGCTGGAAAGAATTCCCGGTAGCGACAAAGGGGTGGGTGGAAGGCACCTTACTTTAGCACCTCGGCCAGTGTGGGGTCCCGCTGGGGCTGCCAGAAGGACAGAAGAACCTTTTCCAGGATCCCCAGCCTCTCACCAGCATCTGAGGGGGCGCTCTCTGCAGCCCTCCTGACCAGAGGTCACCATGGAGGGCACTTGAGATCTGACCCTGGTATATGGGATTCTAGCTGAATCTTTAAGATCTGGGTTTTGTATCCTGTCTCTGCCTCCTGTGGACTGTCTGACTCTGGGCCTCAGTTTCCCCTCCTGTCACACATACCTGCCAGGGCTTCTTGTAGTGGTAGTGATGCGATACAAAAACAGAACCAGGCATATAAAAACAAAGCAGTGGGTGCATGTTACTTCCCTTTGGGAAGCCCCAAAAGAGGGGGTGAGTGTCTCCCATAGAATACCCTGAAGCAGCCATGTAGCTGGGCCTCATTATCATCATCAGGAAGGTTCTCACAAGCTTTCCTTGCTGCGTGTTGGGGGTTCTTCCTCTCAGTTTACAGAGAAGCTGTTTAGAAGGTGCAATTATTTGCAAAATTAATTTTGAGCACTTGAAATTGTTGCCAAGGACAATAAAAATGGGGAGGTCGTTTTTTTTTTTCCCTCCTGTGATATTTTGGGGGCAATTTGCAATGGATGAGTATTTTGTTTAAAAAGGGAGCCGTTACTTTTCTCTCATCCGCAAACTCTGCCTAGGTAGCAAAAAGTAACTCCAATTCGATGTGCAAACGCTGCAGATACCTTGCTCTAGAATTCCACACACATCCCGCTCAGCTCATGAGATTTCCTTACCAGATCTGAAAGAGGGAATAGAGAGGTTCGCAAACGGGTTCCTGGATCCCGTCCAAGATATTTCAAATATCCCTGATGACATAATAGGAGTGGAGTGTTTTATTCCCCCAGGGCTCGAAGGAGGGAAATTCCTGACCGTGTAATTATTTCTTGACCTCCTGAAATCTACCCTGCTCTTGCACTTGGCATGGACAATGTGATTCTGTCCTCCTGACTGGGAGCCAAGTGCAGGACGGAAGGGAAATGTAGATCTTTCACTTGATCCTTTTACCCCCGGCCGATGTGGTGGGTTTCTACTCAAAGAGCAGTCCCCTCCCCTCTACCTTGCAAGGGTTTAGAGCATCTATATCTGATGTTAAGTGTTCTCTGAACTTGGTGATTTATAATAGACCTTGCAAGCCTGAAATACAGGCTCCGAACCAGGGCCCGAATGTACACCTGGAAAGCACAGCTGGGCCCAGGTACAACAATCATGATTTCCAGAGTCAAGTACAGACTGAGCTGGAAAAAGAGAGAATTCAGGTAGATAAAGGGTTAGCCACGCTTGCATTTGATGGAATATATCTTGTTCTTAAAATAATGGCACAATTGGATTTGAATTGTTTTTTGTGTTTGGTTTTGTTTACATTTGTGTATTTTTTTTTTTCAAGTAGTGTTTTCAAAGGATAATTTATGTCTGTAATCACATCCTTAACAAAACTGGCTAATCACCCAATTTAAAACACACATTTCAAAAATAGGTAAAGTGAAAAATAGGGTGTTTTCATTTCTACCCTAGATTGTTTCAGTGAACAACCGTGACCTCTTTCCTTAGGATGGAAGGTTCCCCAGAAACCGAGGAAGTATAGACCAGTTGGACCCGAGCTATGTTCAGAGTGTAGTTTTCTCAATAGTAGGACACTCTTTTTGAGGAGATGGTTTCGCTGATGCTGCTCTTAAATTTGCAACATGTTTACAGATCTGACATTTGAAGAATAGAGATGTACTACTAGATTGTCTTGAATGTCTCTTATTTTCCATTACTTCCCTTTTTCCTCCAGATTCCCTTCAATAGAGGAAAACACTATGTTCAGTTTAAAAACGATCCTTCCAGACTTTTTAATATATAAATATTAAATCGGCTATATTTTTTTAGCTGTATGTAATTTACCTGTTACTTTTTTTTCATTTAATGATATATGTAGGGGTTCTTTCCATGACAAAATATATAAAGCTTATTTCCTTTAAAAAAAAAAATGAGGAGCCTCCCTCCCCCAATAAAGCAGTGCACTGAGTTCCATGGTATAAATAGACCATATTATCAAGTCATTTTCTTATTGATGGACATTTATGATGTTCTAAACTTTTTCCTACAGTAATTATGCAATGAAAATCCTTGTCTGTGCCATTTTGCATCCGTGACAAGCTCCTGCATCTTTTTCTAGGGTACCTAGAAGTGAAATTTCTGAGTTGAAGGATATGCATATTTTAAATTTTAATAGAAACTGCCAAACTTCTCTCTAAAAATGTTGTACCAATTTACACTCCCATCAACAGTATTTGAGGACCCGTTTCTGCACACCTGAGCCAATGCTTGCTATTATTACTATTTTAATATTTTATAAACTGATGAATGAAAGTGAGATCTCATTGTTTTTTTTTAATTTACTTTGTAATTTGGTTACTAATAACATTGAGTGGCTTTGCAGTTGTTAAGAGCTCTTGAAGCTGAACTTTTAAATTATATTTTGTTTTAATAAATGAGCTCCTGTCCATAGTATTAAAAAGACAGATAGTGCCGAAAGGGTTAAAATAAAAAGAATACACCAGCCCTCTGCTTCCCTCTTTTTTTTTTCCTGTTGTTTTCCTCCCAAAAGACAATGCCTTCAAATTTTATGATTGTTTCTGCTGCATTTTATTTCTGTATTTCTAAATAACATGCATGCATTGATGTCCTTTAATTCTTCATTTTTATGTATTACCCGAAAAATTTCTGAGGCAAAAATGGCAAGTTTTCTACACTAAATTCATTCTCCTTTTCTTGCTTAGCAACAGACCACTATAGAGCAAGTAGGTGGTGATGTTTTGCACTAAAGAGCCATGTTTTCCTGTTTCCCTTATAGATAGGGTGGCTGATGATTTGCAGGCAGTGATTATTTAAAGGAAAAAATTCTCCAAAGGAAACAGGTATGGTGGGCACGGAGGTGAATTTTGGCTTTCTCCTTTTCCTCTTTCTTCCTGCTTGGAACACAGATGTAATGGCTGGTGCTTCAGTAGTTATCTTGTGACCATGAACCAAACTGGGAGATTGACTTGTCACCCTAAAGATGAAAGAGCAGAAAAACATAAGAAATCTGAGCCTTTGCTTTCCATGGAACTTCTCGAACAATCTAACTTGATTTTGGCTCCTTATGCTCTGCTAGTCAGTTCTTATTTTTCTACTTGTATTTTGACTTCACATATTATGCTTACATTTAAGGGTGTTCTCTGCTTTCATGGAAAATGGAGACTTTGGTTCTGTCTCATTTCCTTCATGTATTTTTATGGTTACTTTTAAGAGGCTAGCAGGCAAAAATGCCTTTTCATCACTCCTAAAAGCTAGAATTCTGGTATATTTGTAATTTATATATATATATATATGTTGCTTTTTGTGAAGTTTGGTCCTTTCACACTTCCAGCAGCTGTGTATTAACATGCTGGTCTTAATGCTGTCAATGTTAAGTATTATCATTAAAAAAAAGTCTGCCGCTCTAGTAGACTAAGCTTACATCCTTTAATTTTTTCCTTGTCTTGCTCCTAGTGGGATTTAAACATTAAAAAAAAAAAAAAAACCTCATTATAAGCCTTTTGTATTTCTTCTTTTGTGAATTTTATTTTTGTCTCATTTACTCATTTTTTATTTTACTTTCTATTATATTTTCAATATTTTCTTATTGGTTTTTAAGAACTATTTACATATTAGTGTCCTTAGTCTTTTTCTTCTTCAAATTTCACAAATATTTCTCTCAAGTTTCTTACCTAGATATTGTCATTTTGCCTACTGTCTATTAAGATGTCATTTGTTTTTCAAACAGTTTCATATTTTTGCTGCATGTCTTACTGAGTAATAAAAACTTTCTGTATTGTCCCTTTAACAATTAGTAACTCGTTGTTTGTTTTTGGATTATCCAGTCAGTTTTACCAGGCTGTCTCTCTGGTACTTGGCCAATGTCATGCTTACTAAGTCATCACAGCTTTGTGACATATGTTAGTATCTCTTAGGGCAAATTAGTACCTCGTCTCTTTTCCCCCCAAGATAGCTATTTCTTTTCTGTTTGTTTCTGGGACCCCTTATAAATCATTCTGGTAAATATTCAACATTTCTGTAGGAAATTTTGATTGATTTTTGAAATTTCAATTTAGATGGTTTAAGTCTTATTCCTTACTTTAATGAAATATGATCATACTGGAAAAATTCTGTCTTCTTATCCAGGAGCATTGTTGACTCGATTTTTTAATCTACCATCAATTTTCTAGCCTCCTTTATATAGACCTAGCACATCTTCTTCTTAGCCTCTTTTTCTTTTTTTTTTTGGTAGGTAGTTGATATTTTTTTGCTTCTGTAAATGTAATTTTATTTCCATTACACCTTAAATTATTATTGCTAGCATATAGGAAATCTGATTTTTGTTCACATTTTTCATATTTTTACATTGCATATGGCCATTTATGGAATGCTAATAAATTCTAAGAGCTTTTAAATTGATTCTCCAGTGTTTGCTGGGGTATAATTAGATTTCAGATCTGGCTATCTTTCAGCTTGGAATAGTTGTATTAATTGTTCCTGAACTGTATATCTGAATTTCTTTTATACCGCCATTCTAGGGTGGCGAGTGGGGCCAGCTGGATGGTCTTCAGTGAAGCCCTCATCAAGGAGAAGAAGCTGGGATGAAATGCTGAAGGAAGATGAGGTGCTGTCAGGATGAACAGAATGAGCCCAGGGACAAGGCCGAGAAAACAGGATATGCAAAGACAAAATGCATGAAAAAGCCAGGTATGTTAAGAAGATTGTCAGTAGTTTCCTATGGCTGGATATGGAAGGCATGAATCAGATCCACACTCCTTCATGCATATTATCCTTTCCTACCTTGCTCACCCTTTGCATTCTGGCCCCATCCCTCAGTGCTTTGCATGCAGCGTATGATCTGTGAACTTGGTACAGCATGTCCTTGTTGTTCAGCTTGCCTTGCTGGGTCACGTGCATGCCGCAAACTCCTACACATCCTTCAATGCCCCACTCAGTAGTGTTCTGGGTCCCCAGTGGACCTGGAAATAAAGAATGATTAGTACGATGGTAATAGCCTTTCAACATTTTTAATGTCTTTCCCATTCTAGCCAGTGTGCAAAAACTGTGTCTTACTTATCTCTCTATCTTCCAGCCTCTAGCAAATGTTTGGCATATAAAAAGAAGAATTAAATAGAATTGGGCTTTTACGATTAGAAAAGATTTCCCAGTTGCCTAGTCTATGCACATGGCATTTCTTGCCTCAAATTAATTATCCTGATGGAAACCCCCCACTTTATACTACTTTTTGTTATTCTCCTCTAGCCTTCTTATCAGATTTGTGTTGTATAGAACATTCCCTGTTGTTTATCAGACACAGGCTTCTGAAATGTCATTGGTTCTTGCCTGAAAGGTAAAAGGAGGCAGAAAAAGTTATTATTTTTCTAAACATGAGAGAGATGAGACTCATGTATTAGGAAGGCCAGAAAGGAAAAGTTAGTGAAATGTCTGTCTCCAGCAGGGAGGGCAACTCATTATAGAGCAGTAGGAAAAACTGAAGGGCTTTCACTTTAAAAAAAATTGCTTTTAAGAAGGAGTTTAGCTTTGTTCAAGCAACCAAAGCGAAGGCCACATGTGAAATAAAGAAGGGAAGGTATTTTATTGGAGATTTCTTTAAGAAGAAAAATTTCCGATCAGCTACTTCTGAAACACACTTAAAATCCTGCATTATCATATCTGCATATTTTGGAAAAAATGAAGTTGAAAGGTCTAACACTGAATCAAAGCCATTTCTATCTGTGTATCTTTCTTTCTATTATCTATCTATCTATCTATCTATCTATCTATCATCTAAGATGATAGTTGGCATTATAGGTATGTCTAAATAAGACAACATAGATTGGTTCAAAATAGATAAATTGAGTGATGGTCATCCCTGCCCAGTGCCAAGAAAGAGTTGGGCTGGATATTGGATGAAGCCCGCCATATGTTTTAGAGTACAACCAGCGGGAGCTGGCTTGACCCCAGTGCTGGCTAATTCTCCCTCCTGGGAGGCAGGGCCGGCTGGAGAGGTGGCTGGCTCAGTGGACTGTAGGGGGGAGTGAGGTGGTCACGTGGGGTGACCGAAAACAGATGGAATGGGAGCCTGAGTGCAAAGTCACGGGCAGGTCCACGGAGGAGCTGTCAGACTCGAGTTGTGGGTCAGAAGCAGCAGCAGGTGAGAACCGTGTTGCACTAAGGCAGAGGGACCAGAATTTCTCCAGGGACAGGCCTGGGCCCCAACATGCTCTTTAGGACTAGAGGCTCTGGGGTGCAAGGTCCAGCCTTGAATTAAAAGATGCTGGCTGATGCCTGGTAGATTGATGGTCATGCTCTTAATTCTCAGCCAGACTCTTGATAAAGACGTTAAATCACATTGCCTTTACAGACCCACTCTGAGGGGCATTATGCTGTTTAAACTAGATGACAGGTACTTCAGTTCATTGTGCTTTGGGTGAGTGTTTACCCAGAAGCTTAACATTAAATTAAGTGAGCAAAATAAGAGGCGGCAAGAGGGGACTAATGTCGACTCCATTTCTTACCTATTTATAGTCTGTCTTACAAAATATAGTCATCTGGATTCCATTGCCAAGGGCTGGTTATTAGCCACAAATTTGAAAAGTGAGAATGGGTTGTCTTACAGTCCGAGCAGAAGCCTAAGCAGTTAACCTGACAGAGAGGAGAGAGAAAACCTACAAAGTTCTCCTAGGACGTGGAGAAGAAATAAGAAGGTCTAGGCTTCAAAGCTATGATGGTATCCTTGTGTGACATCATGCAGCATTTATTAGTAACAGTGAGATTGCTAATATTTATTATATTACATATAATATTTATTATACTATATTGATTATATATTGCCAATGCTTATTATATGCTAGCCAAGTGCTTTGCATGTGTACTGTGAATCCTAAGAAAATCCCTAAGAGTTAGTTACTATGATCCCATTCTATAAGGAAAGAAACTGAGTCTCAGAGAGGTTAAGAAACTTGTTCGAGACACAGCTGGTAAATGATAGCGCCAGAATTAGGCTTTGTGCTACAGACTTTTCAAACATTCTTTAATTTGAACACCTCTAAATAGATATATTATTAGTGTCTTTTTTTTTTTTTTTTAATAAGTTTGTAAGTCAAAGTTCAGAGAGGCAGGGAAAACTGCCAGAACTCACACAGTAAATAAGATGATGGAGCCTGGAGTCAAAGCTGGGTCTGTGTTGCCACACCACGTGACTCATGGTTCAGCGAAACAATTGGATCCGGTTCTTCGAAAGGGTCAATGCTGTGAGCAGCAAAGAGGGTTGGGGGCTCCAGGGTGAGAGAGAGCAAACACACACGGGCCAGATGCAAAGCTGTTCTGCATGGAGCCTCGATTAAAAATAGCTCATGTAGCAAGGACAGTGTTAGGACCATTGGGGAAATATAAATAATAAGAGTTTATCAGGGGCGTCTGGATGGCTCAGTCAGTTAAATGCCTGCCTTTGGCTCAGGTCATGTTCCTGTGGTCCTGGAATTGAGCCCCGCATCAGGCTCCCTGCTCAGCAAGGAATCTGCTTCTCCCTCTCCCTCCACGCCTCCCCCTGCTCATGCATGCAGGCTCCCTCCCCCACTCTGTTTTAAATAAATAAATAAAATTGTTACAAGAGTTTATCAGATCACAGTATAGTATTAGTGTTACATTTCCCCAAGTGGAACGGCTATATTGTGGTTTTACAAGAGAATGTTCTTGTTCTTTGAAGATACTTGCTGACTTTTTAGGAGTCACATGTCATGATGTCCACAATAGCCTCTTACATGGTTTAGCTAAATAAATAAATAGATAGATAGATAGATAGATAGATAGTGTGTGTATGTGTATATATGTGTGTATGTGCATACATAAATATTACATGAACATATATGTATACCTAGACACACATTTTTCATGGGGGGAGAGAGAGAGAGAAAGGAAACAATGTGGCAGAATTGTAAGCGAATTGGTAACTTCAGCTGAGAGTTCATTGACCTACTCTAGCAGCTTTTCAGCAGGTTTGGGGTTTTCATGTATAAAACTTGGGGGGTGGGATCTATGACTGTCTGAGTCCCCGGGTCTACTTCTCAGCCTCTCCTCCAGACTCTTTGTGCCCAAAGTCAACACAGATGCTATGAACCACCACTAGAAAGATCGATCATCGTTACTTCTAATGATAATGAACATCACTTAATATTTACTATGTGTTCAATCAGCAAATATTTTATCGAGGATTTACAATACAGCAGGCATCCCCCTGGGACCTGACAATAAAATGGTGGCAAACAAAGTCCTTGACTTTTTGGAGATGGGGAAACCGGTGCAGCCAACAGAAAGGAAATAATTAAGTGAATACACGTTTAATAGAATCTCAGACAGGGATGGAGAGAGATGTAGAGCTTTTTAGGTGAGTGTGGTCAAGGAAGGCCTCTCTGACGCGATGACTTTGGGGCAACACCTGAGGGAAATGAGGGGACAAGCCCAGGCAGGTGTGGAGGAAGTATGATCTCTGTGGGGAGAGCTAGTTCAAGGGCCCAACCTTGAGCCATGGTGGGAGCCATCCCCTGCACTTTGTAGCTCATGAAATCTCACTGTAACCTTTCCCCATTTTTGTTTTATTTTGTTTACTTTTCAAAATGAGTAAAAGGCTTTGGCACAGTTCCCTTAGAAAGAGCATAAAATAAAATTCCCTTAAGCTGCGATCTTTTGTGTTTCAGAAAACATAGGCAAAGAGAGAGGTGTACTCTTGAAAGACCGTCGGGTGCAAGAAATGTCACATTGCTTTCCCTTTTAAAGCTAAAGCGAACGGATTCTTTTCCCACAGCCCAAGTTCAAAGGGAAATACCATATTTTACCCGAGCTGCTTGGATCCACTGGACCGTGTGGAAGCCTAGGGACTCACATGGTACTTGGGGATGAAGGTCCTGCGCTACGGGGCATCTGCCTACTTGCTGGAACTAGCCACCGCTTCCCGCCATCTTTGTCCTGACCCGGAAGAGCACTTTACACAGTAAGTTGGTCAGCCATACCTGTTACAGACCGGTCACCATCCAGTTTTGTCTTCGGGAGAATTGCTGCCCATATTTCCATGTCCTAAAATCTACCACCTGTTTGCACCCCTTTGGTTTTTGACTTTAGCCTTGGACGATCTCCTTTCAAAATTAGAGAAATAATCACTTACGGGTTTTTTTTCCCCCTAGAATTTTTATAGTTTTGCTTATTACAGTTAAATCTTACTTTTATTTATAATAAATGTTGATGTAAGAGACATAGATTTAATTTTATTTTACTTCCAAAAACACCCCCACAAAATCTGTTGAGGATCAATAAGGACAAATGCAAAGAAATAAAAATTTTATAGGACATCCTCCTTGCTCATAAATCCCATATTTACAACAAAATCTTGTAGCAGAAGAATCTGTGGTAGGGTAATTTGTATTTAAAGACCTTAAGGCCTTTTCAGGGAAATCATGCTTGAGGCCTGGAATCGTGAGTGAACCCTTAACAGGACACAAACAGTTTTCAATCCTTGAAAATAAAGCAATAAAGTCAAAAGCACTATTAAAAGTAACAGTGACAGTTTACACTATTAAAAGTAATAGAAGACTGTCAATTTTCCTTTATTCTCCTTTGTTACCTGGAAACTTTTTAAGTCTTCCATTCTTTGCAAATTTAATGAGGTGCTTGCTATCTTTTTAAAAGCACGTTTAGATATTCTACAAGGTAAGCGACATCAATTTACGTGCCTGGTTCTATATCCAAATTTTCACGACACTTTCTCTTGTATTTAGAAAAATATTTTACCTACTCTTGTAGCTACCACAATATGCATTCCCGCGGAGATCCGCAGAGACTACGAACACCGGGAAATACAAAAGGCTTCTATGACCACCAGTCAGAGATGCTTCATATTATTCAGGTTGGTTTATGTTCTTCTACTCCTTTTTCCAGGTACATGCATTCATGCTTGGGTTCCTAAAGACTCGGTTATTTCTTTATTTTCGTAAACCACGTGGGGCGTTGGGGCAGCACTGAGGGAGAGAGGTAGGAGGTGCTGAGAAATCAGGAATCACCCATGCAGCAGGGTCCATGGGAGTCTGTGGCCCATGCAAGTGGGATGAAGGAGAAAGGAGACCTAGCACTTTCCCGGAAGACCACCAACAGCATCTTGCTTGGTATAACGTGATAGAAAGACAGGCGATGCTTTGTAGCCTGGACTCTTGGAGAATATGTGTTTTTAATATGCCGATAGCCATATTTATCGTGTGCTGGGTCTCGATGCAAGGCATTTTACATACACTTGTCCCAGCCACATAACAGTTTCCAGAATAGGAAAAATTGTATCCCGTTCCCCCCACTGCTGGCACATACAAACAAAACAAGATTTCGAGAGATTAACAATTTGCCCATGTCGCTCCTTTTGGAGGCAATGTTCAAAACATGTAATGACCTGACATTCAATCAAAGCCAGGATCTGACCCATCAGGGCATATCCTGTCTCGTCCACTGGACAATACTGCCACCAGGCCCTATCGATCCTCATTATCTTGATTACATTTGATATGCTGTTTTGGTAATCTGTTTAACCCAACTCAATAACATATGGCGACATCTTTCCATGTTATTAGGTATTATTTTACTATGTATATTTCGGTGCCTTTTTATTTAATGTGTCAGAATGACTTGTGGCTTGGACATACTCCAACTGCAATGCTCTCTAAGGTGGAAAAAGTACACAGAATTAAAATCACATATACTGGAATTTTGCATAATGACAATTCGCGGTACAGAGAGAGTACAGTGATAGAAATTAATAGATGACAAAACTTTATTACAGGCTGAGCACTTCCTGTTGGAAAAAATTATCAGGTGGTTTTTTTCTACACAAATGGAAAGTGTGTGTGTGTGTGCATGTTTGTAAACAAGCTACCTCTTAAGGACACAGCCTCTAGTTCTGGCTTTGGTGTTTTATAAAAGGGAATGAAAAAAAAAAAAGAAAAAGTGAAGTAAGGCAATTTAGGAAGCAAAAGAGAAATGATTTGATATTGAAAATAGGGCTCCTCTAGAAAGGAAAACAAAGGGAATTTACTTAGTTTAAGGACAGAAGGCTAAGAGAAGATTGAGAAATCCCTGAAATGTGTATATTCACCTAATTGGAAGATAAAGTAAAACATAATGTAAATTGTAGTAAGACAGAGGTCAGTTGGCATAAGGATGAACTTCGGAATCATTAAATTCGACGCTAGAACGTAGAGCCCAGAATCTTTAACAGGAAAAAAAAACCCTGAATCTAGAAATAGGAATCTTTCTATTTTAGGTCCCTAACTCTTGGGAGTCAAGAGGCAGATGAAAACCTGTGCAGGTTCTTGGAGTTCAAACACAGGTCTGCTTCCTTTCAGAGCTTTGAGAAGGAGAGAAAATGCACTGATAGAGACCCCTTTCAGCCAACATACGGACTCTCCTACAGGGAATCCCGTGTCACAGGGATTTGTTTAGCTCCATTATTTGTGATTTAATTTAGCAGTATGTCAAAGGAACATCCTTTCTTTGTAAATGCTGTTGAAGACTCACCTTGGAACAGCTGGGTAGGATTCCCCCGCACGACTGAGCCTGGCTTACTTACCAGTCCTTTGATTTGCCATTTAGCCATTTAGGTGTCGGTCATGAGGTTGGAAGGTGATGATATGGAAGGTTGAGAGGGTTCTGGTGTTGGTGTTTGGGAGGACGTCTGCCTTGGTGTCCTCCTGCCTCTGTGACCCACCGCCCAGGGGGAGTTCTGGCCTTTCCTATCGAGTGTGCTCTCTACAAGCCTCCTGGGCTGCACTCACAAGCACAGACTTTGTATTCCCTTTGAAAAGCTATTATAAGATTAAAAAGACTCTGTGTTCTGTTGGCCTCTAAGAGACTGACAGGGCTTTTGGGAGCCCAAATGGGTTTCATGCAGGCTTTGCACTGAGTTTCCCTCTGGACCAGGTACCCTCCACACCCGTGTACCCCCTGTACTGACTCAGATGAGCCCCCAGAGTTACTCATTTGCTTCTGTCATCTATATGCTTTTATAAAAAAAAAATGCATTTCCATTAAGAATTCTATATCTGGCTTTGTCATTCATCAACCCCTTTCTGAACAAGTCATGTTCTTATTGGGATAAATGGGAAGAAAAAAAGTGTGGTCCAAAAGGAAATGTTCCATTTATATGGCCTAATGGTGTTTGACCCCCTGATGTCCCGAGGACCTTGGGTATTTAATTCAGTTTGTAAATGAGAATCACACACGACTATTTTAGAGTAGATGTGTTGCATACAGCGTGGTGACCCTGGGGTGTGATAAAAAGAATTATGCCCAAAGCCTAAGGAAGCAGCCTGGGTCAGAGAAGATTCCTGGCAGAGATCGACATATATGGGCAAGGCAGTTGGAATTTCTTTTGAACATTATATGCACTTCTAGTTGCTCAGATTTAAAACAATGACCAGAAATGGAAAAATAGTGGGAGAACTTATGCTAACCATAAACAGTGGTTAACCCAGGATACAGGTAATTTAATATGAGGAGTTTATGGATTCCCCAAGCCTACCATGGTGTGAGACACACACTAACACCATATATACCAATCTGAATGTGATTCTGATGTGTAATTCAGTATTTAGAAAGTTGAAGTTTGGGGCGCCTGGGTGGCTCAGTCGTTAGGCGTCTGCCTTCGGCTCAGGTCATGATCCCGGGGTCCTGGGATCGAGCCCCGCATCGGGCTCCCTGCTCTGCGGGAAGCCTGCTTCTCCCGCTACCATTCCCTCTGCTTGTGTTCCCTCTCTCGCTGTGTTTCTCTCTGTCAAATAAATAAAATCTTTAAAAAAAAAAAAAAAAGAAAGTTGAAGTTTCGCTGGTGCCCTACCTCTATGTTGTCTGATCTTTTTCTGGAAGTGTGCCCCCTCATGTCTTCCACAAGGGCTGGGGGTAGACCAGGGTTTGCCTGTGTAGACGTCACAGGTCATTACCTGCTTTTCTGCTGTGTCCAATAGCTTCAAAATCTTTCCCAGCCTGGAGCTCTAGGAAGCTGCTATCGGTCAATAGAGTTGGTACCAGGTGAGCCCAGTACCTGAAGTCTCGACTAAATTAGCTCCGTGGCCCTTCCATCACTTCCTGTGGTCTATCCTTAGGAAATGTGAAGCCCTATTTCTTCTACCAATATTTTGCTTATTTGTCAGTTTTCCAGCTATTTGAGGAAAAGACATCTCATTCAGTGTCTCAAAATGGCCCCCGGGTTCTGGCTCCAGACTCTTCCTGGAGAGGTCAGAGGTTTCTTTATTTCTCCACTCTCCGCTCCACCCGGTGGCCCCACCCTTGACAATGATCTCATTCTTGATGTTTATGTATAGTATCACAGGATAGTGACTCTCAGACCCTGACCCCAAGTGTTGGGATTCTGGGAGCCAGGCTGAGGAGCTCCCCAGCTAAAATGAGATATTCCTGTGTGCTTTCCAAGTATAAGAAACAAATAAATTGCCTGGATTAAAAAACAAAAAAGTTTAAATATCCACATTTGTCTTAAAACCACGGTACCTTCTACTGTGTGTTTCAACTAATTTTGAGGACAAGGGTGTTATCATTTAATTTACCTTGAAAATATTTATTTGGTTACTACACTTTTCACATCTTAGTGTTTAAAAATGTTCCAAAAAGCACATTCCAGGTGCTTTGCAGTGGAACATGTTTAAGACTCGTTTCCCTGGATTGTTGGCTTTGGAAAGCAGAGGACATGCTTGGATGGGCTTCGGACTAGAGAAAGCATCATAATTTTCCCACTTGCTATCTGCTTGATGGTGGGCTGTCTCCAGCCTTGCAGATCTGCATTGGGGCCGGGGCTGGAAGGGCCAGATATCCATTGTGTTTCAGAGGCTGGAAGGGCTGATCCCATTCAGTGAACATGACTGTCCCAGTTATAGAAGTTACGACAGATTATCTCCAGCCTTAGCCAGGTCAAAGGCATTCTGTGGTTCAGAGGTTCAGTCCTCCCCAAAGCCTTAGACATTTGCAGATGCTCTCTCTCTCACATCCCACCACCATATTGAATGTGGCCAATAGCCTATGGCTCCCCCATTCTTGGTCTAGGAATATAGGCTTTAATCCCTGAGGAAAGTTCTCCTATTTTCAGGAGAACTCTCCAACTTCTGTCACTTGTGGTTCCTTGCCCAAGTGTCTCTGATGGCTTCTTCCCTAGGACTCAAATGCCAAATGGGAAGATTTGTGGCAAAACTGAAGAACATGGCTTTCTCTTGTGATTGTTGAAAGATTTAGTTTGTTCATTTTGAAAACAATTTATTCTTTGATAGAATGGATATTTTTTCTTCATTATGGAATAAAACTTACTGGGCTTGCTCACAGGCCCTGGCTGGTCCCCAGGTTACCATGATCATCCTGAATGTCTTTAGCACCCAGGGGAAGAAATGCTGCTTATGTTCCCTGATCTTTTTTTCTCCAGCCCCTACGTGGCCCCAAATCTTTTCATACATTCTTAGGGTTGGTGTGACTATCGGATAATACACAGTCAAATCTTCTTGGGAAGATCAAGATTTTGTGCATGAGAAAAAGAAAGGCAATTCAGGAAGTCAACTAACGCCCATCAGTCAAGTGAGCTATTTGGACAAGTGTAGACAGCTCCTTTCATTTTCTCTTGGCCCGCCATAACACATTTTGATTGGTGGGTGAGCTCCTGTGGATACTGAACCAGTCAGCTGCGGGCACCACTGTGTAAGGCTTCAGGCTGCCATCTCTCCAATTGTACTCCTCAGATTCTCAGAGGGCCAGTGACACCCCTTCAACTTGTCTGACTTGTGATTCAAGCAGAGATCATGTTGAAAGGAGACCAGTGGTCACCTGCTTTTTCCCTCCTGAAGACCCAGTTCAAGCTTCCTCGTCACAAGTATCTCTTAGTAAATGCTAGTGTGAAGGGATCTCGAGTGTTGGGGGCTCCCTCCAGCTGAAACAGCACAGGAAAGGTCTATGACACTTTGTGCTGTCAGAATGGCCACATGCTTTTCCCTTTGTCTAAAATACAGAATATGGCAGATCCTTTCTTCTCAAGGAAGGGTGTCTGTTTCTGCTTAGTATGCAAGGCATTGACTCTCTGCAGGAAAATAGCTTCATCTGCCCTTACTCTACTCCCTTAAGATGTTCAACAGAAACCTGGATCGTTCCTTCCCAGGTACTTATCACCTTCATTAGAGACAGGAGCAGCACTAGCTAATCTTTATCAAGAAGTTTGTGTGTGCCAGGTCGTGTGGTAAACTGAGAGGATACATGATTTGGTTTATTCTTCCTAACAACTCATGTGAGGAACTCCCACTTTATGAATGAAAAGAGTGAGCTACAGAATGATAAAGTGATGAAGACCAGAGGGCTTAGGAGTGGCAGAGACAAGATTTGAACCCTGGACGCTTGAGCCCATTCTTGGAACCACCATCCAAACTTCGAACCACTATTCGAAAATAATTATTGCTTTCGTTTTCCAGGGACAGGACAGGGAAGGAAGCCTAAGATAAATGAACACCCCCCTTGTTGTTTTTAACATACACTATTTAATCACATCCTCAAACACCCTGTTCTCTGTGTGTCTTTGTGGTCCGAAGCTTCCTGGGAGATTGGCTCGGTGCACCTGTCCAAAGGCACAGATCTAAAGAATGGTAGAGATGGGTTTTGGCAGGGGGAGGAAGGAGAGAGAAGACAGAATATACTTACTAGTCTTTTCATGCAAGTTCTTCATCCTGTCATTCAACGAATATTTATGAACACTGAGGAGTACCGACACTTCCCTAAGTGGGTAGGATACACTTTTAATGGCTGGGTCTCTGTATCTCAACCACTTTTGTTTGACAATGGAAACATTTGCAAATAATGGGGTCTTAACACATTTTTGATGCTATCACAGGGTAGGCAGAACTTGACACTGTTTAGGGGTATGGGGAAATGAGCTGTGCTCTCTAAAATGGAAAAGCTGTGTCTCAAATGAGAGAAAGAACCTCGGAAGGTTCCTTTCCCTGGAGCTTTGCAAGTGCTGTTGTCAGGATGATTATTATTTTATTCACATTCCTCAGATCTGACTCCTTTTTCTCTTTCTCATCCTGCATAACTCTTTAGCTATGAAGCACTCCCAATAGATCTCATCACAGAAGATTTCAGGCTGTGTTTTCATCCAAGAAGGAGGGAGCATGGGTCAGGGAAAGGGAATGAGAAGGGTATCTGCCCCAGATGTGTTTATACACAAGCCTGGAGAGCTGCACTATTTAACTTTTACTTAAAAGTTAAAAAATTTAAAATACACCATTTAAACACACACAAAGATTGATGATAAATAAACCTCTGATCCCTATAGTAATATACATACATGGACACACACATAGTACACTACGGACACAATTTTGCAATGTATAATATGCACCGACTTGGTCTTGGTCATTTATTTATTGAAGTATAAATGACATATAACATTATATTAGTTTCAGTTGTACAACGTGATGATTTGATATTTGTATACATTGCAAAGTGAGCACCATAACAAGTCTACTTACCATCTGTCACCATATAAAATCACAAAAATTTTTATCTAGTGATGAGAACTTTCAAGATTTATTCTCTCAGCAACTATCAAGTACATAATATAATATTATTGACTATAGTCCCCATGCTGTACATGAACTCCCTGTGACTTACTTATTTTATAACTAGAAGTCTGTATCTCTTGACTCCCTTCATCCATTTCACTGCCCCCCCTCACAATCCCCTCCCCTCTGATAACCACCAGTCTGTTCTCTGTATCTATGAATTTTGTTCTCTTTGTTCATTGGGTTTGTTTTTTAGATCCCACATACAAATGAAATCATACAGCATTTGTTTTTTTCTCTGTCTGGTTTATTTCACTTAGCATAATACTTTCAGGGTTTGTTCATGTTGTTGCAATAGCAAGATTTCATTCTTTTTTATGGTTGAGTAGTATTCCATCATATGTTTTCTTTCTTTTTTTTTTTTTTTAAAGATTTTATTCATTTGACAGAGAGAAACACAGCAAGAGAGGGAACACAAGCAGAGGGAATGGTAGCGGGAGAAGCAGGCTTCCCGCCGAGCAAGGAGCCCGACGCAGGGCTCCATCCCAGGACCCTGGGATCATGACCCGACCCGAAGTCAGACGCCCAACGACTGAGCCACCCAGGCGCCCCTATCATATGTTTTCTCTATGCCTTCCTCTATCTATGGACACTTAGATTATTTCCATATCTTGCCTGTTATCAATAATGCTGCAGTGAATATAGTGGTACATACATCTTTTCAAAGTAGTGTTTTTTCATTTCTTCAGATAAATATCCAGAAGTGGAATTGGTGGATCATAGGTTAGTTCTATTTCTACCTTTCTTGAATAACCTCCATACTGTTTTCCATAGTGGCTGCTGCTCCAATTTACATTCCCACCAACAGTGAATGAATTTTTTTCTCCACACCCTCATGAATACTCGTTATTTCTTGTCTTTTTGGTAATAGTCATTCTAACAGGTGTGAGATGATCTCTTATTGTGGCTTTGATTTGAATTTGTTGAGTATCTTTTCATGAACCCATTGACCATCTGTATGTCTTCTTTGGAGAAATGTTTGTTAGATTCTTTGCCCATTTTTGAAATCAGATTTTTTATCATCATTGTTATTGAGTTGCGTGAGTTCTTTATATATTATGGATATTAACCTCTTATCAGACATATGATTTGCAAATATATTCTCCCATTTAGTATGTTGTCTTTCATTTTATTGATGGTCTCCTTTGCTGTGCAGAAGGTTCTTAGTTTGATAATTCTTACTCCCACTTGTTTATTTCTATTTTTGTTGCCCTTGTCTTTGGAGTTAGTTCCAAAAAAACATCAAAAAGACAGATTTCAAGGAGCTTACTGCCTATTTTCTCCTAGTTTTATGGTTTCTAGGAGTTTTATGGTTACATTCAAGTATTTAAAATCTATTTCGAATTCATTTTAGTGTATTCTACAAGATAGTGGTCTGGTTTTATTCTTTTGCCTGTGACTGTCCAGTTTTTCCAACACTGTTTATGGAAGAGACTGTCCTTTCTCTATTGTATACTCTTGCCTCCCTTGTAAATTAGTTGGCCATAGATACATGCGTTTATTTCTGGGCTCTCTACTCTGTTCCATTGACCTATGTGTCTTTTTTTAATGCCAATACCATACTAATTTTTTTTAAACTATAGCTTTGTAATATAGTTTGAAATCAGAGAGTGTGATACCTTTAGCTTTGTTCTTCTTTCTCAAGACTGCTATGGCTATTGAGACTCTTCTGTGGTTCCATACAAATTTTAAGATTTTTTGTTCTATTTCTATGAAAAATGCCATTGGGGTTTTGATGGGATTGCACTGAAACTCTAGATTGCTTTGGATAACATGGATATTTTAACAACATTAATTCTTTCAGTCCATAAGCACAGAATATCTTTCCATTTATTTGTGTCTCCTTCAATTTCTCTCATCAGTGTCTTACAGTTTTCCAAGTACAGATCTTTCACCAACTTGGTTAAATTTATTCCTAGCTATCTTATTTCTCAGTCATTATTTCTTCCAATATTTCATCGGCTGGTAAGAGGCACTAAGTTCAGAACAGTGATTGAAAGAGATCCCTCAAACACACTATCTCTTCCATTTACCAATGAGGTGGCTGCTTATAACTTTGCGGTGGTGGTTCTTGTTTTGAAAAAAGAGTAGGAGTACCTATGGGAGTAGGGGTACCTATGGGAGGGGAAAGTAGGTGCTATTCCTCATCACACTTGTCCCTAATCCTGAGGACCCTTCCTCTTTCTCCCACTGCCCACAGGGAACCACTTTCACCAGGACCCATAGCCGATTGGCATTCATCCCCTTCCCTAACTCCTACGCTTCACAAGAAAATGCACCTGTTATAAGCTGGCTTTAGAATTTGCTCTTCCTTTAGGTGTCACGCGGCTCCCAAATGTCAAAGACCACCGTTCATTTCACACTGGCCCAAGCTTCCTATTCTAAGGCTGGCCATGACCCAAGGTGAGTTGGGGAACCAGTGCCCTGCAATTTGCCCTTGCAGGGAAGTGTGGGAGGCCCCATTCAGGGAGAGACCTGCCTGGCCTGCCCCGGAAGCCCAGCCAATGTTTTCACAGCTGCGGGCTGGGAGGCTGCTCCCCGAGCTTCTTGCACACAGTTGGCCTGCGACCCAGCAGCTGCACACACCCAGGCATTACCCCGGGTCCCCGCAGGGAGCAGGGGAGCCTCGGCCAGCGAGCCTGGCCCGAACTGACCCACCTCGCCAGGGCGGGCTGCCCCGTGCGCTTCTGACCCACTTGCTTAACGCTGCTCTTAAGTGGTTCTCATACGGCTTCCTCCGGCTTCTATTAACTCCCCAGGCGGCAGTGACAGCCTTATTAACTGCAAATGGCTTCTCGCGGCAGTGTTCCATTTCTAATATTAATAATCAGCGTTTAATAAAAACAAAGGGTGGAAATACGGGCCGCAAAAGCAGACTGTGTTGCCCCTTTCCCATTTATCACCCTGGCGGGAGGCTGTAAACGCCGCCAACAGCAGCGGCGGAGCAGTCGCCCCGAGCCGGTGACGCGCATGCGTCACGCAAGTCACGTGCTCACGCACAGTCACGTGCTCACGCCCTCTCCCAGGAGCTGCACTTCAGCCCTCTCTCGGCCAACGTCGGGTTCGCAGTCGCTGCTGTCCTCCCTGCCATCCCCGTGTTGGCCTCTAGGTCCCCAGTCTGGCCATCTAGGGTGACTCCCGTGGGCCAGAGCCACACCTGGGTGGCGGTGGCGGTGGCGGTGGCGGCGGCGGGGGTGGGGGCGGCCCTGGCACTGGCATTGCCTTTCCCCTCTTCCCGTCTCCCTCTCCATCAGACCAGTCATCTGCAAGACAAATGGCTCCCGCCTGCCAAGGCCGAGGAGAGTGGAGTTAAAAATGTAGTTAATTAAATTTACTCAAAAAGATCAACTGGCAAGATTAGGAGCTGGGTTTATCGCCACTAAAAATAAACAGGGCTGGGGAGGACAGGATGGAAGCGATGGAGATGGAAGGCGGGCGGGGGCGGGGAGGGACTTGGGGCTTTGGATCCTTGGACGCTGGGCTGGTATTTAGAGACCTTTTACATTGTGAAAAGATCTCAGCGAACAGCTGACGTCTCCTGGGACCCTGGGGAGGTTTTTGTGATAACGAACATTCCCGCTTGGGGGGTGAGGGGACTGTTCTCTTTCTGGGCGTGCAGACATGGTAGGAAAATGAGTTCTAGTGCACGATGAGGAGAGAGGGTCTTCACGTCCCTCCTTGACTCCCCATCCAGCAGCCAGCACCCTGTTATCTTCTTCTGCCTAAGAGCTATGTGACCTATGATCCAAAAGCCTGTGCAGGGAGGAGAGGCAGGCAGCGTCCCAGAGGAAAGGGCTCTTCAAATCCTCTTTCTCCTAACGTGTCCCAGATCCAATGTGGCCAGGACACCTTCTCGAATCTTCTTAGGGGCTGGAACGTCTCCTCCCGAGGGCACCTGGCAAAGGATGTGTGGATGCCTTTGAAAATTCACTCAGGGGCGCCTGGGTGGCTCAGTGGGTTAAAGGCTCTGCCTTCGGCTCAGGTCATGATTCCCGGGTCCTGGGATCGAGCCCTGCATCGGGCTCTCTGCTCCACTCTCTGCTCTCTCTCTCTCTCTGTCAAGTAAATAAATTAAAAAAATTTTTTAAGATTTTATTTTATTTTTTATTTGACAGAAAGAACAAGATCACAAGTGGGCAGAGAGAGAGGGGTAAGCAGGCTCCCTGCGGAGCAGAGAGCCGGATGTAGGGCTTGATCCCAGGACCCTGGGATCATGACCTGAGCCGAAGGCAGAGGCTTTAACCCTCTGAGCCACCCAGGCTCCCCTAAATAAATAAAATCTTAAAAAAAAATAAAATAATTCACTCAGGCAGGTTTGGTGGATTGCAACCTGGAGCCTCCGGGCTCTGGACATACCAGCTCACCCGTGACTAGGTGGTCCCACAGTGCCCACTCTTTCACGTGTCCATGATGGCACAGATGCTGTGCTCTCACTGCGAGACTCCTGTTCCTTCTTCAAAACCCTAAGCAGGTATCACTTCCTCTGAGCCTTCCCCACCGAGTCCCGAGTCCAAGCTGACCTGTCTTCTGCTAATTCAGTATCAACTCTTATTATTGCGTTGTTCTGTCTTTTGGTTCCCTACTAGACCTTGAGCATTCAGGGGCATGGACCACATGTGTTTTCATATTGCTCTCCCCCAGCACCCTACATAGTGCCCCTGAGGGGAGCTCACGTGCGAGGCTGGGGTTAGAGAAGCTGGGCAGCTGACATCCTGAGAGGAGATGGCAGAAGGCCCCTGTGGCAAATCTGGTTTATGTTCTCATTTGGTTATGGGTGGGCTTGACACCCCCACCCCTCACCCCCCATGGGTGCATCCAGGGGCCAGCAAGGTGCCACTCTTGACAAAGGACTTCCGGGCTTGAAAAATGGCTGCCGCTCTCCTATCCTGAGCTTTACCTTGGAAACTTGCACAGAATAAAGTCTGTGCCTTTCAGATTAATATACTCATCAAAATGTCATCCTGCAAAAGCTCTTTGCTAGCTTTGAGTCTCTCCAAGGTTCTCCTGCTTTTGAGTAGGAGGTCTTCCTCTACCAAATGTCTACACATAGGGAGGCTGGGGTTTAGGGTCTCACTATGGGCTCAGGGTCCCTGAGGTTGGGGGCTCCTCTGGACCAAGGCTGGGCTTCCAAGAGTGCTCCCCTCGAGGCATTTGTCATGCAAATTCCCTTGCAGGGCAGGCAGGGAGAGGGAAAAATGGAAAGGCAGAAAAATAAACTTGGAAAGAGTGAAAGAAGAAAAAAAAATAATTTCTATGGCTAAGAGTAGCTATCGCCTCAGAGTTGTGTTTTTTTAAGACAAACTTAAACTCAAAAATCCCTGCTCTACCAGGATAATAATTTGTCATATTTGATGTCTGGGGAAGGCCGGCAGTGTCTTAGAGCTGAACTGTGGGAATGCCAGGGCGGGGCGAGGAAGGGAGGGACAGGGTTTCCTGATCTCAGACAGCTAAGCTCCGTCTCCCAGTCTCAGACCCCCACCAAAGAGCAGAGTCTTCAGCCCTGGCCTGTGGTTTTGCAGAAATGAAAAAAAGCGAGAACCAATCTCATGCTCGGCCTCAGCTCTGGGCCAATTCCTCCAGCTTCCTGGGGAGCCCGTCTGACCATCAGAACACAGCCGAGCAAGGCTTCTCTGAGAATGCTACCGCCGTGCTTTCTGGACCCAGAGAATATACAAAATAACTGTCAGACTTGACCCCAACCCGGAGAGTGCCATTCTCCTCAGTCCCTGGGGAGGAAGCTGGGCCTTGCGGCTCTGCTGAAATCACAGACTTGGCACCTGCCTTCTTGGCTCTCAATACACCATTCCCCCCATTTAGGGAGACGGAGACGCCCCCTGCAGGTCCCACGTCCGCATTGGGTGTTGTTTATTCCCCACGTGTGTGCGCCTGTGTGTGTGTTGAGCATACGAAGGATAGAATGTACTTCAGAGAACCCTGAAAGAGGAAATAGCAATCAATATGCCTGTCTAAACAATTAGAAAGAGATGTTTCTGAGTCTCCTAAATCTATCTGGCATGTGTTAGAGGCATGCTGTCGGGCTGGCTGTCATTAAATAGCTTCTAAATAATGCAAAGACAATCAGATGTACAAATAAGCAATTCAATTTGGGTGATTGATTATTGGAATAACGCTCATGCACTCAGGGCGTGACATTTCCAATCACATCTCCATTTCATTTCGCAGGCGGTAATGATCTTTCTGCTTCTACTGGTGGAAAGTGATCTCGTGGCTGGAGGCTTTGGGCAGGGGCTACTCGGGTTCGATAGATTGACTGGGCATCTCGCTTGAATGTTCCTTGGACACATGGAGCAGATGTGCCTCCTTTGCTTCCTCTCTCCTGTATAAATGTCACCAACTGAATGCTATATTCTCCCAAGCGAATGTCGAGCACGTGGTTAAGAATCTTTGAAGGTCGGCCTTACAGATGACTTTCATATGGCTTGGCTTTCCCACTAGCTGTGCCTCTGAGTCCTTCAACATTCACAGCTTTTCAAAAAGGCGTATGTGTAGTAGGGAGAATGTCTATAGAATTCTCTCTATATTTGAGATGATAATGAAACAAGACCTCAATGTCTTTGTTGACTGGAGAGACCCCGGCTGGAGCTCTACAAACCTCCAGATCCAATCCCTGACTTTCAGCATTAGGGTCAATGGATAAAGCTACTTTTCTCATTAAAGCCTGTCTTGTATAGCCATGGCCTTTTGGAAGATGGTTTGGTGAGATGCCCTTGCTGATTTGAGAGGGATATTCATAGAAGTTAGCACGTGACCCAGCAGGGCTCCCTGGCCCACAGCGTCCGATGTTTGCCCTTGGCAAATATCTATGGGTGTGGTTAAGGCATCTGAGCAGTTCAAACCCTGGTTTCTCTGTCTGGAGAAAGGAAACAGAATTCTCTAGCATGTTAGCCTTGAACTAGAACTGCCCACCTGGCAAAGGGACGTTCACCTAGATTAGCACCTCACTAATCACATGGCACTCATCATATGGTCCCTGAGCTGGTGTATCTGGAAGATGGTCGCAGGCTGCTTTCCAGACTTACCGAAACCAAATATAACAAGGTCATCAGGTAACTCCTGCACACATTAAGCTTTGAGAGGTGCTACTCTGAGACCTATGAGAAGTGTGCCGGAAAAAAGTGGGCCCCGGGTGCCCTACATTCCATCTGGTGATATGGAGCAAGTTACTCACCTTCTCTGAACTTCATGATCTTGATCTGTAAAAGCGAACAGTAAAGATGAAACCATGAGACCTACCTTGCATGGCAGTTGTGATGCCAAATGGATCCATGCTAAATGCAAAGGATCTTGTCCTGAGCTGGAACCAACTGGACCTTCAGGGAGAGAGATTTTCCTTTATCAGGTCTCTAACTTGTAAAAATAAGTAAATAAGTAAGTAAATAAATAAAAAATAAAAAATAAGTTGTTATTGGGCCGCCTGAGTGGCTTGGTCGCTTAGGCAGACAGATCCTTCTCCACTCCTAGGTATGCACGCTGTCCATTCAGTGTGTCCACTCCATTCTCCCCAGACCCGGATGTCACCCCCCACCCCCACCAGTGGAATGCTGTCAAGGTGCTTTATTTGCCCTACTCAAACTCTTTAAGATTCACTCAGGTACTACTTCCTCCAGGAAGCCCTCCCTGACTCACTTCCCAACTCAGCCTGTTGCTCCTCCTTTGTACTTCCAAAGCACCCATGGTTGCTTTTGCTCAGCCTTAAACAAAGCCATTTTCCGTGGTTTCTCTACTATACAGCAAGACTCTCAAGGGCAACATTGTATTCGTTTGTGCCTCCAGCAAGATGGGTGAACGGTATAGCTGTTATAGCTGTAGAAAGCCATCTCAGGTGTGCCCCATACTCTTATCCCCAGTCATCAACTATCCCTAGTGGTGTCAGGATGCTAGATATTTTAAACAGTTTACTTCTGCAGCTGCATTAGAAATGAATTATATGATAGGAATGAATGATGCCCCAGTGAGGAGAAGGTAATACCCACCTTGTCCTTCTTAAGGCACCTTTCTGAGAAATCTTATCTCTTGCTTTCTGCACCTGCCACTGGCCTTGTTCAAATTCAGAAAATGAACTTTCCAAGTCTTTCATTGTCATACTTTATCTCTTCCTAGCACTGTCTGGTTTCCTCACACACTCTTTATTTCCAAGCTACACCCCCTCTCCTCTTTGCCCTCTCCACACCTTGCCTCCCCAAAACACTTCCAACAGGAGCTAAAATAAATCATACTACTTACTGTACCTAGTGTGAGTTGGGTAAATAAGAGTAACATGCTCAGCCAAAGGAAATCATCTCTAACTGAGAATATCTGGTTTCAGTAAGCCATTCAGTAGAATATATGATGATGATAGCAATAATCTGAAATTATTCATACCACAGCCCTGCTGAGTGCACACTATCATAAACAAACTATTTATTATTCTTGCTCTCAAGGAACTTATATTCTTGTGGCGGCAACAGGAAAATAAATGTATTAATAACAATACACTTGATATAGACACTGGGAAAATTATTGAAGGCAATAGATGGGGTGATTTGGGGGAGGCTGTCTGAGGAGGTGCCTTCTGAGCCGAGTTGAGAAGGATGATGATAGTAGGTCGGTATGCGAAGAACATTCCAGACAGAGAGCAAAGCTGATTCAAAGGAAAAGGTTGTGGCACGTAAAAGGGACAGAACGAAGATCGATCAGATTAAAGCAAGGAAAGAGGAGATTTGTGTAAATGAATGAAGTTGGAGCAGTGGGAAGGAGTCAGATTCTTCCGGGCCTTGGAAGCTGTAGTCAAACCTATTTTATTTTAGGAGTCACGGGAACCTCTGGGGGGAGTGACGTGATATGGTCTGCATGTGTAAGATCACTGGAGGCCATATTGAGAGTGGATGGGAGACGGGTCTACAAGGTGGGATGAAATCTGACGTTCTTCAGGAGCTCAAGCATTATAGAAATGTAGACTTGAGTGAACTTGAGTGAACCTGTTTTTGAACCACCCCGATCAAGACTATGGCTCCCTTTGAACATATTCACCAAGGATCAATGGCTTGACCTTTGTCTGTAGACTTCCTGGGACAGTGGAATTACTTAGCAAAGTCTTGAAATCTCTATGAGCACCAATCATTCATTTTTGAGAGAAGGAGCAGCACGTCTCAACCTTACATTATTTATCATTTATTTTTTTCTCAATGTAAGCAGAATTGTGACTAATAAAATATACATATTCTTTTTTTTTTTTAAGATTTTATTTATTTATTTGACACAGAGAGAAAGACAGAGAATGAGCAGGAGGAACAGCAATTAGAGGCAGAGGGAGAAGCAGGCTCCCTGCTGAGCAAGGAGCCTGATGCAGGACTCGATCCCAGGACCCTGGGATCATGACTTGAGCCGAAGGCAGGCTCTTAACCGACTGAGCCACAGAGTCATTCCCAGACATACATATTCTTTAAAAGCACCATTGTATGCATAGGAATTTTCTGTCATTATGTGTGACAGTCATATTAACCAAGTCTTTTAATTGATATTGAATTTAAAAAAATTATGATTTCAAAATATATCTTGCCGAGTGGGTCAATTTCCGGAATTTATCCTTGACCCAAAGAGCCTCACTACACTGTTTCTGCCTCTGGAGACCCTAGAAGATTGGATTTCCTGACTGCACTTGTGGTTAGGTTGGGACCAAAGGAAGAGTGGGCTGATGTGATGTGTGACTTCCCTTCTGAGCTACACGAGCAGGTATGTGTCTGTACCTGGTCTCTCTCCCTGCCTCAGGCAGGCTGTCAAAACCCCCGAACGTGAAGCTGCAAATTGAATGTCGCTGGGATCTGGGAATCCTTGAGTCAATGTTGGATGAAGACAGCTGCCAAGGAGCGTGACCTGATCAGCCGTGGAATGAGAAACAGAGAAGCAAATCTTTTGTTGTATTAAGTCACCGAGATGTTGAAATGTATTTGTTGCCACAGTCAAGCTAGCTGAGGCTGACTGACAAAGGCCTTCGGATATACCTGCACCTGTGACCAAAGAAGCATATTCCAGAATAGCCCCTTGATGCAGCCTTGTAACAGCAAGAGAATGCAGACTCCCTGAGTCTCTACCCGTGGGAGGCAGTTCCAATACGAATGGCACATTCACACCGTGGAATATTGCCCTGCTGTTATGAGGATGCTCCATAAGTTATACCGTTGGGCGAACGAGGCAGGTTCCATGGGTATGTGTAGTGTTTGGCCATTTGGATGTAAAAAGAATATTCTTATGTAGTAGCCGCTAACATATATTGGGTTCATGGGTTATTCAGTATTCTACAACTTTCCCATTATTAACTCATTTAATCCTTACAACAGCCCCCTCTGACGGTTCCCAGAATGATCCCCAATTGACCAACAATCACAGTGAGACACAGAGAGGCTGAGGAGGTGACGTGGGAAGGACAGGCTAGAGCAGGGACCCTCCCCTGGGTGTGTAAGCTTTCAAGCTCACGCCCTTAATGATTTCCTAGCAGTGCGCAAATGGGGGAGGTCCCTGAAGTACAGAATTTCTTTGGGAGGAAACCCAGGGCTCTGGCAGGAATAGGAGCCTCTGGGCAGAAGAACTGAAAAGTGGGTTCACACTTGGGAGAGAGATTTGATTTCAGTGTATGTCTTTGCTAAGTGTGTGTAGATAGTATGTATTTGAAAATGCAAATACATAGTTTTTATTTTTGTTTATATTTTTATTTTTTTAAGTATACTCTACCCCCAACGTGGGGCTTGAGCTCATGACCCTGAGAACAAGAGTCACATGCTCTATTGACTGCGCCAGCCAGACGCCCCAGATATGTGGATGCAAAATTCAACCCTGGGCTGCACTCATTGGCCTTTGGCTGGACTGGTTTCTTTTTAAAGGCATTGAGGTACTAAGAAGATCATCCTAATTTTAATATCCTTGCCTACGTTCTTTATAACCCATTGGACCCAGATCCAAAGGAGAAAAATCATTTTTAGAAAAAAATTCTAGGATGGCGAACAGAGCCGTGCAGGCTCTTGGCAAAACCCTGCCCTCTCCCCAGTCACGGTGTCTCTCGCCCCGTGCTTCTCCCCCCACCCAACCCCCACCCTGGGGACACAGGGAGAGGAACACTGTGCCACTGTCTGAGAATTTGTTCCTTATTCAAAGAGAAGTTTGCACTCGAATAGATTTTTGGCTTTTGCAATTATGTCATTAAAAGCGTTCTGAACTTCAGACTTGAAATGAACTCCAGAAAGGGTCTGCCCTTTTAGCTTTCTGGCTTTACATAATTTATGGTTTTGAATCTTACTGAAAAATGCAAAAAGGGATTCAGAAAAGGTTCCAAGCAGACACACACAGCTGCACGTCCCTCTGCCCCTGCTAGCAGTCTTCGTGAAATTCCCCACTGCCCCTGCCCACGGAGGAGGGGACACTGTTTTCGGGATGAGAGGATTTTATCTGGGTCATCAGAAGAATAGAAGCATGTGGACTTTGTAATCCCCTGTCCTTTTCTTTGGCTTATCTGTTAATAGCTATAATATTCCCTCCTGCACCCCTCTCTCCCTGGCACCTGTTTCCCCCTCCTTCCCTTCTTTCTCTCCATCCCCTTCCTCTAACTGTCCCCTACCTCTTCCAACTCACTTGGCCCTGGGGTGTCCCTTAGCATTTAAGGAGATAAATAGGACCAGGGGAGGGGGATGTTTGAAATTAAATCGTCTTCTTTCCATTGCTGGCTCTGCTACTTTCCAAACTTGTATCTCTGAGCAAGTCCCCTTAATTTCTGCAGCCCTGTTTTGCACATCTGTGAGCTAGGGCTAATAGTGGTTGTGTATACCTCCTAGGTCGTGGTTTGGATGAAAGGGCACCCTATGAGTAAAGGACACAGCACTGTGCCTATAGTAAGTGCTTCGTAAATAATCGGCTTTATTATCCTAGGAGGCAGGAGGGTGTTGTCGGTGAGACTGTATTGTCTGGCAGGCAGACTGTCTGAGTTTGAATCTCTACTCTGCCATTTAATAGTTGGGCCATTTTCAAAGTCATTTCTGCTCTATAAGGTCAGTTTCCTTATCAGTGCGATGGGGACAACGATGCCATTTATCGGTAGGATCGCCGTGGGGAGAAAATGAGATGGAGCGTGTCAGGTACTTAATACAGGGACTGGCACACTGCAGACCTTCAGTAAGTGCGGGCTCTTGGCGTGGAGACGTGCCAAGCAGAGGGAGACAAATAAGCAAATGGATTTCTCCGAATCCCCTGAAAATCATTGCATCTAATTATTTAGGAGAAAAGCCAGATTCTTGGCTGCAAATCCAACCCTTGGCTGGACCCACTTGACTGGACTGGCTGCTGGAGAAGACGGCTCACCCCAGACCTATGGCGGCTCTCAGGGTCAGGAGGGTGTCTGCATTTTTATCTGATAACCTCCATCTCTCTCTCCTCACTTCTGGTGGGAGAACTCCTCCGAATTTCTCTCCCTCTGGGGCCTGCCCTCCCCCCTCCAGTTCCAGATAAGAAGGGCGCTGACAGAGGATGTGTGCAGGGGTGGAGGGTTGGAGCAGGTGCAGCCAGAGGGGAAGACCCAAGGCTCTGGGCGTCTCTCAGCCTGGGACAAGGTCTGTGGGCTTTGTGGCTTCTGACGCAGGCTCCACAGCTAGTTCTTTTGCTCCTGGCTGTGAACCCAGGCCAAGGTCCTGAGCATCTCTCCACCAGCTTCAGTTTCGTCAAATGGGACACCGGAACCATAGCAGTGCTCTCTTCAAAGAGTTGGGATTGAGAAATAAGGCCTATGGAAAAACCAACTCAGGAATCAGTAGACGGGTTATCACCGAGGTGACCTTGAATGGCCAACAGAGGGTCCGGGTGGGTGGATCCAGGAAGAAGTTTCCATCCTGTCAAGCTTTGTGGTTTCCAGTGTAATTTTCCCTCTGAAATCATTCCTGCAAGTGTGGCCCTCTAGACACAGTGTGGATGGTCTGGGGCAGGCCCTGGCAAAGAGGCCCAGGATGGGATGGGGAGAGGCAGGGGAGCTGGATTGGGTGGGACTCTGCAGAGCCCCAGCCGAGGGCACCCATGGGCCTTCCTTCTGTGGGAGTTCCTCAAACCAGGAGCTAGAAGCCCTTCTTGCAACTGCGTCCGGACTTGTTCTTGGCTTGCTGTGTGCTGTCCAGAGACAACTGCCTTCCGTCTGGACTTCATTTTGTAAAATAATTGAAGCTGTGGAAATGCCACATTTCTAGGGCAGGGATGGACTCCAAAGCTCTGCCTGGCCCTTCCCTGCAGCCCCCAGGCTCCAGAAAGGCCCCGAAGCTCTATTACCTTGCATGTTCTGAGATCCAGCCTGCTTTTATTTCAGAAGGCTTTAGAACTCTCTCATTTTCTCAGTGTCCCTTGGAGCAGAAGAGAGAATCACAGACCATTAGAGCCAAAAGGTACCTCAGCGATCATCTCGAGAAATGAAAAACTTGTAGCCCATGGCAAATCTGACCCACGACCATATTTCATGTGTGTGTGCGCTTGTGTGTATGTTTTTTAAAATGAATGATATGCCAACACTTGAAGCCTGGAGTTGTCCACTCCTTTGCAAAGTCATAAATCGGGCAACACTGGCTTCCATTTCATCATGGCGGCCACCGGATGGACGGGATAGTGGCTGCCCCTTTGCATTGACCTGACCTTCTGTCCACACAGTCCCCACCACTCCCCATGGCACCACACTCAGCCCTTTGGTTCATCTCCATATCTACATGGCCCCAACTGGCATTTGAGTTCTTGACTTCTGATCTAGTTTGACTCTTCATTGTAAAGATGGGAACTCTGAGGGCTGATGGTGAGAAGTGACTCTGTCAAGGTCATCAGGAGTCAGTGTCAGGAGTGGGATGCGAGCCCAGCCTTTTCTCATTCGGGGCTCTCTTCACAGAAACCTAATCTGTTGAGGACCCAGAAAGCCCATTCGTGCACGGGACCCTTGGCACCGACGCCCTCTGGAGGACCTCATGGGGTTATGGGTCTTCATCTCTCAGTGGTCCTTGGTTCAGGCTGGGGTGGTCGTCGATGACAGGGCTCATGAATATCACTTGGGCCTTTCTCCAGATGGCCAGAATCAGAGAAACGAGCCCAGAGGTGACTCTTGCTTCCTGTTGCATGTTTTGCTTCTGTACTATATTACCTCTCCTCTCGTCCTTTCCCTTTCCTGTTCGACAGCACTGGCCAAATGTTCTCAGGTTCTCCTGCACACTGTGGTCAAGAGAGAAGTATCATGGTGTCAGGTGCCCCGAGGCCCAGAGCTGTCACTTTTCCTCTCACACCTGTGCCCTGACCAGGGCATCCTTCTGCAAAGGGCGCCTGATGTTGGCCCCGCAGAGCAGAGGTTTTGGCTAAAGCCTCGTGCTTCCAGCACTTGGTCCCGGGGGCTACATCAGATGGTGCCGTGAGCGACCAAGCTCACTCCAAACAGGCATGAGGGGGCTGGCAGGTGGCCCCAGCAGTGACCTTGGCGTCCCCCTGCATCCTCAGGAGCTTCCATATGCTTCAGGGCCTGGGGCAACAGGTGGGGCATGAGGGGGGCCAGATCTCCGTGCTTGGCAGGCCCCATGCAGTCTGTGGGTGCCCCAAGGCCCTGGGGGCTGTCCCTGCATTTCCATTCTCTCCAGTCAGCTGCAAATCCCCGTCTCTGAAAATGAAATTAGAGGCAGCAGCTGGGAGATCATACATATACAGTAGATCCGAATGTAAAATACCTCCCTGTTCCTCTGATAATCCTTCTCCTAGGCCCAGTGACAAGGATTACCACAGTAATCTTATTATAGGGGGTCTGCCAAGGGCAAAGAAAGGGTCGCTTCTTCGTGCATGGAAACACCTCCCCGCCCCGATTCTCTCAGCCACCATCCTCGCCGCTGCCCCCAAGTCACACTCATGCTGGGACTTCCTGCAGGCCCAAGGAGTTTCTGGATTCTTCCTGCCTCAGGACGGCTCACCTCTTGTCCCCAGCCACATAGACACATAGACTTTCCCTGTAGCTTGAACCTGCTGCTGGGGTGTGAATTCCATCATTCGTCAAAACAGAAATGGGTACAGGGAGGATTAAGTGCACGAAGACCAAATGTTCCCAGTGTCTGGCGCCATCCAGCTATCCCACCAAGAGGGGGCTTGTTTCTCTCTTCTGGGACGATGTGACAAAGCAGAGGATCCTTGATGAGCTTCTGTCCAAAGGCATAGCATTGAGAGGAGTGAATGTGAACATAAAGTGGGAGAGGAGATCTTGCCCCCTCATGTCTGACTCAGTTGCCTGCTTCATGAGCAACGAAGTATTAGGAAACCATGCTTGGCCGCCAGCTGGTTCCCTCCTTCTTTGCTGTCAATAAAATTTAACCCCATCTCCCTCATTTATGGAGCAGAACTCCAGGGGAATGTGTGTGTGTGTGTGTGTGTGTGTGTGTGTGTGTGTGTGTGTGTGTATGTGTGTCGCGCAGGGAGCACCGAGGGGAGCAAACTTAGCCAGCCGACATTGTTAGTTATCTAAAGATTGGAAAATCCACGGATTTTGGCTAGTGAAAAGTAACAGGATCTGGTATTTACATCCATTTTTACGTACAAAACCCAAGGCAGTTGATACAATTGCACTTACCTCCATTTCTGTACCAATGGATGGGAAAAAAATAGGTGATTTAAGAGAATGATAAAGATTGTTTTGAGTTTCATGTATATTTCACTGATACGTGACACCGGCCTACAGGCTGATGCTTACATTACATGAAGTAATGTTTCATGGGCTCTCATCACACCGAGCCACCTCCAGCTGTGGCATGATAACTTGAACGTGGCAGGCGCGCTCTCGGGACTCGCTAAGGGAATGAATGGACGTGAATTTCATCCCGTTATTCACAGGCTCACAGAGGCCCAGATGCTCTCTTCTGTGCTGGAGTCCTTTGAAGGGTTAAAAATCATGTGGACAAGGAAGGATCATAATTTCCCTAGACTCTAAACCCAAACCCATCATTTCCCTGGACTCTAAACCCAAACCTTTTCCGTGAAGGCTCAGATGGTAAGTATTTTTGACTTTGCACAATGGAAGTTCTCTGTTCCCAATACTCCCGTCGATGCACGAAAGCAGCCACACAAAACACGAAAGCAAAAAGCGCAGAAATAATCACACGTCACTTTCAAACACAAGTAGAAACTTGATCTGGCCCCTGGGCCCTAGTTTGCCAACCTGTGGTCTCAACCTTTGGTGAAGGTCTCTCCGGGGTTGTGTTTTAAAACAGTTCTGGCACTTTGGCAAAGTTTGGTCATGGGTTGAAAACTGGACCAAGCCTGTTACCATGAAAACAAGCACAAAACTTGTTGTCAGGGAAATTGGATTCTTTTCCCGGTCTATTCACTTGGAGAGAGACCCTAAGAAAGCCTCACTTATTTCAGCCTCTGCTTCCCCATGAAGAAAGTGAGGGTTTATTTACATCAGAAGAACCTCAAGCTTTGTCCAGAATGTATAGGACTCACATCTATACCTTCTTCCTGCCCCCTCACCATTTCTCAAAGTTTAGCGAACTTTTATAACCTCACTATCGGTCTTGTGGGAAAAGTCATCGTTGAGAGGGCGACGTGGCTCCATTTTGTTTCTGGACGTAAGGAAAAATAAGCATTTTTATCTGTCAGTTTTGTTCACAGTGCTCTTTTATTTCTGGAGATTAAGTGTGTGTCTCACAACTTTTTAGTGACCTGATGTCTCACCGTCCCTACAGCTGAGGACCTTCTCCTGGCCCTGCACTGGGATAGAGAGCAGCACCTAATGGCAGGTATAGGTCTCTGACATGGGCGCCATGATAGGAGTGGACCATCTCACTCTACACTGTGGGTCTGAGGCCAATGTGTAGGGCCATTAGTAAGATCCCAGTGGGGACTCAGTGGGAATCCATCAGGGACAGTGCCAGCCATGGATTCTAACCAGACTCTTCCTTCGCCAGACTATGGCTCTGGTCCTTGGGCCCAGCCTCTCTTGACTTCTGCCCCTTGTCTGGGACAGCTTTGCCACTGATTCCCCGCTGACGTCCTTCCAACAAATGTAGTGCACACTTAAGTCCAAAAGAAGTACCTTCTGTTGCTTGCCATCAAAATCCCCGACTGAAACATCAAAGATACAGCTCTGCATTTAATTTTCGTCTTTTAATTATTATTTCTAACGTTGGAATAACTCCTTTCCACAGTCAGGAGCCATACATCATTAGCATAAATTCTGCGCTAATCCTCTTCCAGTACCCATTTCAGTGGTAGGAGGCTTCCCATTTGTCTTTGAGCCTACAGCTGAATATCATTCTGACCTGAGAGCCTTCTAAAGGGACAGATTTGATTCCTTTCCTGCTCACCTTGAGCCACACAAATGTGATATCCTTCTGTTCCACCATATTTTCCAGGTTTCCTTCTATTAGGACAGACATTATATTAAAAAAAAAATAGAGCATGCTTGCATCTGAAGGACACATAAGGAAAAAATACCCTACAGGCAGAAGGGGGACAGAATGAGCAAGTACATTAAGATATTATTGAAAAGTCCAGAGGAACAAGGCAAAATCCCATCAGCTCAGCAGTCCTGGATTATTTCACTACATGACACTAAAAATGAACAACATACTAGCCAATTAGTTTTTTTTTTTTTTTTTCCTTTCCACATGACTCTTAGTTAGAATGGGAACATCTGGAGTTTGGAATCAATTGTCCAGAACTAGCTGCTGTGCTAATTAATATTCATACAAATAGCTTTCTGCCAAGGTGTCCCTTCTTGTGTCTCTGTTCCCTGCAGGCACCTGTGCCTTCTCATAGACTTTGTCCGTCTTTGGAGTCTTCTGCTTGGCAGGTACAAGGAAGGGGGGTACGGAGAAGGGTGATGGAGGAACCCTCGGCATGGCTTTCTGTATGAAATAACGAACAGCTCATTCGATGAGATGCTAAAAAACAACTCGGGAGAGGGGGGGAAATCTGGCTGAGTGAATAGGGAGATCTACTTGGCAGGATTGCCTCCCTGGTCTCTCTCTAGCACAGAGAAGAAGGTGAATCTCAGAATGATGTCATGGTCACATCTAGTTGCCTGAGGGCAGGATGAAGACCCTTTCTTGAGCTGTAGACTATCCTGGCAGAGATACAGTTTCTGCTTTTCGTAACAAACTGGTAGAGGTGCTGGAAATGTCTGTGAATGTCACTGCCTTCAAGAACCTACACAATAGGGGCGCCTGGGTGGCTCAGTGGGTTAAAGCCTCTGCCTTCAGCTCAGGTCATGATCTCAGGGTCCTGGGATCCAACCCCACATGGGGCTCTCTGCTCAGTGGGGAGCCTGCTTCCCCCTCTCTCTCTGCCTGCCTCTCTGCCTACTTATGATCTCTCACTGTCGAATAAATAAATAAAATCTTAAAAAAAAAAAAAAGAACATACACAATTCGGAATCTACCTCAGTTGGTTCTCGTGACAGCTGGTGTAGGGGCACCTGGGTGGCTCAGTCGGTTGAGCATCTGTCCTGATGCTTAGTTCTGGCTCAGTCCTGATCCCAAGGTCCTGGGATTGAGTCCCACTTGGGCTCCTTGCTCATCAGGAAGTTTGCTTTTCCTTCTGTCTGGTGCTCCCCCTGCCTGTGCTCTCTCTGACAAATAAATAAATTTAAAAAAAAAAGAAAGAAATGGTAGCTTATGGTAGTTTCTTCTTTACTTCCACCTCACAGTGCAGGACTTGAAAAGATAGTCATATGGATATTAATACCCTCACGGACCAGTTCGTCCAATTCGCTGGCTTACTGGTAATTCACTTTGTGGATGGGCACTGGCCAAAATGGTAGCCAACTGAAATGCATTCGCTCTGAATTGAAATGTGCTATAAATGTAAAATGAACACCAGATTTCATGTTTCTTTTTACTTCATTTTTTTCTCTATACACACACATACATGTTTATTTTACAGCAAAGACACCATAAAACAAAGCCAAATTTTTAAAAATATAGAAAGGAATGTATTTGCAAGACATATGACAAGAAAAAAGTGATTTTTCTAATTTATAAGAACCTCCTTCCAATTATTAAGGAAATATAAGCAACTCAAAACAAGCAAGTATATGAATAGACATTTCCTAGAAGAGTTGATTCAAGTGGCCAACAACCACACAAGGTATTCATCTTTGGGGCATCTGGGTGGCTCAGTTAAGCGACTGCTTTCGGCTCTGGTCATGATCCCAGGGTCCTAGGATCAAACCCCTCGCATCGGGCTCCTTGCTCAGCAGGTAGTCTGCTTCTCCCTCTGCCCCTCACCCCGCTCATGCACTCTTGCTCTCAGATAAATAAATATTTTCTTAAAAAAAAAAAAGAAAAAGCTTGAGTGGAGGAGGAGTGGTCCACAGACAAATTGTGAGAGCTCTGTGAGTTGTCTATCATGATATTTAAAATTTGTGATTTTATATTTATGCCAAATTATGTGCTATAGGCATTTTCTAGAGCCTTAGCATGAAATTAAAAATAAAAACAAAAACAAATGCACTGCCACCATTTCAGTGACTACCTCTACAATTTGCTCAGAATCACATCAAAGTTGGCTAGTGTATTCCAATCATTCAGGCGTAGGAAGAAAAGACAGAGGTAGATTGGAGCACAAAGGATGCTTTGTATCTAAGTGATGTCACTGCATCCTGAAAAAGGGATGGTTTTGTAGTACTTTTCAAGGAAAAAAAAAAAGAGAATGGAAAAATTGAGTCATCATGGAGCCCACGTTAGTATTAGCATGCTAACTTCAAAATAATTTATTCCACAGCAGTCAGTTTGATATTCACATGGGGAGCTGAAATTTAGTTTTAGCAAAAGAACCTTTTCCATCACATTAAATTAATGTTATTAATTTAAATATTATTGGCTTTGTTTGCGTTGGATTTGTGACTTTGTTTTGATTTTATAGTTGTATAAGAATTATAAGAATAAGGAATATATACTTGGTTTTATGTCTCCACATATTTTAGGATGTCAGCAATAAAAGAATGAAGTGTAAATACTCACTGTCTTTCCCTGCCAAGTACGGCCTGATCGACCCAAACCCTAGTCTTCCTGAAGTTGTCTCTCTCGTCTCCCCACCCTTGAGGGCAGTGGAGCTTTCTTGGATTGGAAAGACCCCTCAGCTGGATCACTGGATGGATCCAGATTTGGGGGCAAGAAACACAGTGTGATTGACACAGGGTTCATGAACCACCAGCAATGAGATACACTCTCTGTGAGTTTCATTGCAGGCAGGTTTATAACTTGGTTGAGTTTGCCCATTGAAGGTGAGCTGGCTGACCTCCTGCATCACTAGAGGATTTTACCCCTTCCAAGAAAAACTACCACATAAACAAGAACAGGTAACAAAGGTGCAATTAGGTCCCACTTATGGTAAAGTTAGCCTGGATCAGAGCACCTGGGCCAACACGTGACTCTCGAAAAAGGACTAGAAGGAAGGGTTGGGAGGGTTTCCTAAGAGACGTGGCATTGCATTCTAGATTCCCACTGTCATGAGGGAGTATGGGATGTCATGTGCGGTTCTGCTCTCTACAGACTCTGATCTCTACGACCAAAGGGATGGTCACTGCTGTACATTAACCATGGGAAGCAATGCTGATGCTGATACCTGGGTCATTTCCAGTGCTGGCTTTACAACAGATGCCTGGGAGGAAAGGAGAGTGTGGGCATCCAAGTCAGCCTACTTCCTGGACATCGCGCCCATGAAGTGTGGGTGCCTTTAGATGAGTCTTCATGGGAAGAGTGGTTGATTAAAACAATGGGAAAAATGGATCAATGATGTCAGACCAGTGCCCCCAGGGCTTCCCCTTCTTGTTCACTTCCAGATCTACCTGGAAATGATCCCACTCCACCCAGCCCTGAACTCTACCTCTCTCTTCCTCTCCTTTTCTCTCTCTCTCTCTCTCTCTGTCTCTCTCTCTCTTTCTTTCTCTTTCTCACTCTCTTCCCTTGAAGGACCTGAGGCTGATCTGGACCATCCCTTTGACTTTCAGAAGGGTTGACCATTATAAGGACCTTCACAATAGGGATTCCTCCACTCCTTTCTTCTTTAGATTCTGAGATCTGTATTCAATTGCCTTTGAGTTTGCAGAATCCTTAGGTCTGCATCGATCATTCTATCAGCCCTAAGCAGATCGATGTTATAAGTCAGTGCTTCCCCCAGCTCTCTACAGTGACAAGGACAATAGTTTACCACATCAGACATCTGGAAAATCAGCAATGCAATCCAGGAAACCCCATGTTTATTGGGTACCTGTTACGTGCACTCACTGTATTATCTCTACTTCCTTCAGCTCTCATGAGGGGCAGGGGTTAGTGGTCCCATTTTACAGTTGAGAACCTTGAGGCTCTGAGGAGCTAATTTGGGAGGGAGAGCTAGGATTTCATCATCGATGGAGTTTGCTCCAAATATCCTGTAAGCTCCCTCTCCCCCCAGCCCGTGCCGCGCATGTTCTTGGTGAAATTCCACACTGCATGGCTTGGGAGCAGTGTAACACAGTGATCCTGTCACCACTGGGGCCACACAAATTGGGCCCCACACAGGCAGGTTTTCAGCACGCTGTCAGCCAAGCGCATTGGGGGCTGCGCCATTGCTCGCAGGCTGACCCCGCAATACTTTTTGGATTCCCATGAAACCCGAGCACCTCTTTCAAGCACTTTACTGTCTCTGGATATTGGCCAAACCTTCTTCCACTTGTCTTGTTTGAGTGGTGACTGTGATAAAACCTTCCTCCTTTGGGGAATGAGGTGGCCCCATCTGAGCTCACGAGTCTAGAAGCACATTCTGAGAAGCCGTGCTGTCGAGACCAGCTTTTGTCATTTCCACGGGTGGATTTGCCTTTTCCCAGTGTCCTCAACCCTTTGGAGGTCATATTGCTAATGCGAACTTCCTGCGATTACCTATAAAGTTCTCAACAGAAGTCTCACTGGCCTATTTGCAAAAGTCCCCAAAGACATGAGGAATTGGGGGGGGGGGATAGAATCTCTTGCTATTAATTGATAAAATTCCCATGATAATATATATTTGCATCTCATCTTCCTATCTACTTGAGGCTGAATTCTCTTTGTAAAAAATGATGGCATAAAACTCAAATATGTCTGCAAGAGAATCTGGCAGGCAGCTTGCACAATGGCCCTTCTAACAATTACCGTCAGTGGGCTCTTCCCATCTTGATTCTCCACTACCGCTTTCCTCCTGCCCCCAGCTCCCTTCCCCAGTCTTCATGGTTTCTTAATAATGTGTAACTCTGATCCCTGTAAGTGGTTCGGCAGGTTGGCTGATTTCCTTAATACTCTAGGAGCCCTGCCCCCGGGAACTGCTGAGCTGTGTACATTCATAGCCCCCACACCTTTACTCATCTAGTTTTTGACAACAGCGCTTTGGGCAAAGATTTCATTCCTTTGTAATGGCACCTATTTCTTGTCTTTATGTCCTCTCATTAGGAAGAATTTAGAACGTGAGGTCCCTAGCTCAGCATTTAGTCTGGCCCTTGGTCCTTTGCTCCCCTCCTTCCTTCTTCACCCCTACTGGGCTGACGTGTCTCCGGTAGCCAATCCGCTCACTCCTTTCCTTTCAAAGGTAGAGAAAGCTGGGCTCTGCCTTTTATTTTTTTATTTTTTATTTTTTAGTCTATTTTATTTTATTTATTTTTTCCCCAAATACTTTTATTTTATTTTTTTGGTGTTCCAAGATTCATTGTTCATGCACCACAACCCAGTGCTCCATTCAATA
>CM053609.1:5066088-5085067 GCA_028646535.1 Procyon lotor
TGAGTCTAGGAGTCTCTTATGGTTTGTCTCCCTCCCCATCCCTTCCTGTTTCATTTCTCTCCCCCACCCCCCCAAACTCCTGCCTTGCCTATCGAGTTCTTCATATCAGAGAGATCATGTGATACTTGTCTTTCTCTGAAGTGTTTTTTTCCAATTCTTAGAAGAGAGCTTGGTATGTGGCATTCATGTTTTTTTCAATTGTTAAATTAAGTAATCAAATATAATAACAGAGAAAGTAATCTGGTAGGCCTAGATGAGCAGCTCCCACATTTGTCTGGGAAAATCATAGAAGGCTTCCCAGAGGTGGTGATTTTTAAGTTTGTTTTTCTGGCAAGGCAAGTTAGGCATTTGATTGGTCATCCAGGGGAGGAAAACATTCTGGGAAGCAGGAGTTCAAAAGCACACAGGCAAAGGTACCAAGACAGGCAAAGCATGGCCAATTGAGGGCATTAGAAGTAGCTTAGAGAGAGAGAGAGAGAGAGAGAGAGGAAGGAAGGAAGGGAGGGAGGAAGGAAGGGAGGGAGGGAGGGAGGGAGGAAGGAAGGAAGGAAGGAAGGAAGGAAGGAAGGAAGGAAGGAAGGAGGGAAGGAAGGAAGGAAAAAGGAAAGGAAGAAAGAAAAGAGAAGAAATGAGAAAAGGAAGAAAGAAAGAGAAAAAAAAGAAAAAGAAGGAAGGAAGGAGAAAGAAAGAAGAAAGAACTAAAAGGCTTACAAAGATTGGCGAGAAGGGTAATTGATGATTTGTACAGCGTTAATCTCTTTTCCTGAGCAAACATTGTTTCTCAGTCTCCTGGAGCCCTAAAAAAGAGAGTTGTTTGGTGCTTTTCTACTTTATTTAAAAAAAAAAAAAAAGACATCAGGAGGCTCTTCAGGATATGGTTTTTGAGGAGGTTGCTCCTAAACAAAACCTCTAGATGCCTGCTTCCTAAAAGGACCCCAGAGACCAATCGAGGTGCTCCAGCGCCCCCCAGAACTGAGAATTGGCGTCTTGGTTCACCAGGAATTCTGAGCCAAGGCCACCCACTGGGAAGCTCTTTCTTAGGTGGAAAAAGTCAGCAGAACTTTGGCAAATGTTGTTGTAGGTGTGGAATTCCAACAACGAATGCAAATGGTCAGAAAGAAGTAAAGGACAGGCTATTGGTGTATTCTTGCTTTCTGAACTCCAGGATTGTGTCTGAACTTGAAAATCACCTAAAGGGCTGAATTTAAAGAAGCAGGGAACATGTGGTCATGAGAGAAAGCCTTAAAAAAAAAAAAAAAAAAAAAAAAAAGGCAGCAGGAACACCTGGGTGGTGCAGTGGGTTAAGGGTCTGACTCTTGGTTTCGGCTCAGGTCGGGATCTCAGGGTCCTGGGATGGAGTCCCGTGTTGGGCTCTGTGCTCAGCAAGAAGTCTGCTTCAGAGTGTCTCTCCTTCTCCCTCCCACTTACTCTCTTTCTCAAATAAATAAATAAGATTTAAAAAGAAAAAAAAAGTAGCAGGAACAGGAAGAAATTTGGATGCTGGTCAAAGTGGACTAGAATGAGCTGAACCCCAGACAGAAATTTCTGCCCCTATCTCCATTTTGTGCACAAAATAAAGTCAAGAGAATGGAAAGACCCTTACTGACTCAACAATTGCCTTAGCCTTTTCACCAAGAACTATCCTCTCTTAATTCCTTTTCTTCTAACTTTCTGGACTGACTGCTTTGGTGCTGACCAGAGTCTCTGGTTCTGCAATGGAGCATTGGTGTAAGTAAGCCACGCTGTGCTCAACCAGCAACGGAGCTCCTGCCGTTCTGTCTGTTCAGACCATTTGGGTTCTAGAACCTGACTTCTAGTTACGTTGCTCTTTCCCCCTTATGGCATCCACCATCACCCAAGCTGCAGCAAGAACATTAAAAACATTAAAGCCAAACTGTCTGAGCACGGAACCCTGCAGTCACCAAGAGATGGTGCCCACAGATGGATCATAAAAGGGTATTCCCAAAACAAATGCCCGAGGCACCAAGGATGTTGCTAATGTCTGATGTCTGAGTTTCAAGAGTGATACAAATACCTACACTCCATCAAAATTCCCAGCCAAACATTCAGACTATTTATCCAGCACCTACGATGTTCCACGTTCATGGCATCAGGCTAAATACCACGGTTATATAGTTAGAGTACATTATCAGCTATTTCCAAGCACTTCTGTTCAACATAGGGGCAACTTCTTCAGCACAATTATTTGGTATCTCAGGTTCTCCAAAACTTATTTTTCTGAATCAAAACAGGACAATTATTCTCGAGATGTTTCTTTTTGTCCCATGCGGTCTATATTCCCAGATTGCTCTGATACTGTCCCTTAATGTTTTGTTTCTTGCTTCCTAAAGAATCCATAGACCTCATGAAAACACCATTGCTCTACTCCTAGAATCTGTCAACAGCCTGAAGAGTCTACCTTCTCTTCCTTACATGACTGCCCTGTGCCCTGTGGACAGCCTGCCATCCCCAGAACTCCCTTCCTTGGGCAAAGCTGAGGCATCAGCAAGACCTAGAAGAACCCAGTACCTTCTCATGTAACTAGCAGGAAGAGGTTTGACCCACCATCACTTGGAGCCTCTTGCTCACCCTCTGCTCACTCTCATTGACCAGGGAAGTCTACTTTTGAGCTTCTGGTTGCTCTCTCCCTTCTCCCTATACATCTGTGGTTATCCCTGTGTCCCAAGTCATCAATGAGGACCAATTCATTCTGTTCTAGGCTGGGACAGGCTTTTTTCCCACAGTGTCTCGTCTCTGGGTGATCCCACAGTCCTAGAGCCCAGTCCCTTACCCTCCTCTGTCACAGTCATTCCAGGGTGAATAGCTTTCTTCTCCTTCAACCAAACCTGTCTCATTCTCACCAGCAGATTTGCCTTTTACTTGGTGCTAAGGGGAAATGTTTTAAAGGGAAAGAAATTCTAGAAGGCACCATATGGTGAAAGACAAATCTGTGGAGTGTAAGATCTACAGGAGTTTAGATATAGAGGAATCACTGTGAATGGAGGATGCCCTGAACTGTGGGGCTCAACCTGGGCCACGAAGGATGAGTAACCCTCAAATAAGTGCACAAAAGGAGGAAAGACATTTAGAAGGTGTGGGCACTGCCAGCAAAATTAGGGGAAGAAGAACAGGAGAGGACACTAGATAAGCCAGGGCAAGATTGCTCTCAATGCCTTCAGGCAAATGTAAGAGGCCTCCATTTCTGGAAGCAGGACCCATTCCTCATTCTTCAGGGCTTTCATCCAGTGCCATGTCCTCTTGGAAACCTTTCCTGGAACCACCAAACATATGGACACTGTTAATGTGCAACCTCTTTAGTTCACCCAGGGATGAGTTCAATGCATTTTAATTTGTGAGCATTTTCCTCATCTTTCTTACACCACTGCAAGCTTCTTCAGGTGATATCACAATTAAAGGAAGCATTAATAACTTGAGACCTATAATGTATGCATATTATTTAGCACACAGCTAGGGTGGCCCTATAATTTATCTTCCACACTAGGGCACTTTGGGGAATATGGGATCAACCAAAAATTACTCTAAGACAACAGGCCTTAACCACTATGGCCCCAGGCCAACAGGGTGTATAATCACCCTACCCATAACAAATTTCTTCCTATGAAATTAAAGGCTGAAGATCAATTAAGGAATACCAAAATGGTCTCCTGTTGAAGTTGGTTGACCATATTTTCTTGTGCTATCTCAGTAGCTCTACCCAAGGTAGCCACTCTCCACTGAGTGTATAGCCTTTTCTGCTCTCAGAAGTAAGATTTGCTCTTTAAATGGCATATTTATTTCTTAAACAAGCAATGACTGCATTTTCCCTAATTGCCAGACCCTGTGTAATATTCAGGTAATGCATGAGTGAAAAAGCATAGCCCCTTGTCTGCTAAGAGCTCACAGTCTAACAAGAGTCCACTTATTCACTCACTGACTCATTCATTCATACATTCAACAAAAATTCATTAAGAACTTATCATGCACCAGGCCGGGTGGTGGTGAACGACTACGACTTTAGTCGACTATGACTACGTCTTTGCCCCAATGGAGCTCCCAGATGTTACTGCAGGCAGCAGATAAGAATAGGCCATTAGTAAAGGTATTTGTGGGCTTTAATGTTGCCCCAAAAGAGAGAAGTCCCACTTTTGCTTGGCCCAGTTAGTGGGACTTAAGAGAGGAGAAGAAAATGAAGGCATAACCAAGCAAAAGAGGAGGAGAAGATAGTTCAGGCAGAGAAAATAGCACAGGCAAAGATTTAGAAGCAGGAAACTGCAAAATGAAAGATGAGAGTGGGAGGTTGGTGGGAATCGGACCACAGTGGGGCCCAGTGGTCAAACTGAGGACTTTGGATGTAACACATTAGTCAACCAGGGGACACTGAAGCTCAGTATCAGGCTCGTGCTATGATCAGGTATGTATTTTAGAGAGATTATTGTTTTTGAGGGACCTATAACAATTCCTCCGAGGGTTAATTTGCAGGAAGTCGATGGAGACATTAGCCCATGACATATGTTACCTGTCCTTCCTTGCTTATTCTAGGTTCCTAGAGGGCAGTGCAGTGTCCACAGACTCTCCTTGTACCTGAAGGAACATCATTATTTTACAGGATGCTTTCTCCTAGATAGAAGGTGTGTTCCTACAAATAAATGCCCTATTGTCATCAGAGCCTGAAGTTGTACAATCAATTCTGTGATGCCTCAGAACTGTTGATGGCTGAATTCTTATGTAGATGTGAGTTCCATGACCGGGGACTATATAACCTCATAAAAGTAGCATCATTACAGGACCTGGCTTTATTTCTATGCCCATTTTCCAGTCACCTGGAGAGATGTCTGTCTCAGCCAGAAGGGGCATGGATGAGAGTTATCCTCAACATCAAATGATCTGCTAGCTGCCCTGGTCCTACCCCTTTATCCCTACATCTTCCTAGTAGCTTCAGACTGTTCTCATTTCCTCTCTTGGGAGGCAGCTTATACTGTGCCATCTGCTTATTCAACACAAACTAACTTTTGATCTTAGACCTAAGGCTCTGAGTTCTTGAATATATATGGCTTTTGCTTAATTCATAAGGACCATGTGAAGAATAAGAATTAGGCCACTTCGCTTGTGCTCCAAAACAACCCTGTTGCCTCCCACAATAACAGGATACTTCTGGACAAGGTTCTCAGAGACTAAAAATTCAATACCTTAGTATTTTCACAATGAATTAAAATCCAACGGGGGCTTCAGTTAATCTGCCAGAAACTATCTATCTCTCTTTAGTTCACTTTCTACATATCAATAGAGACCCAAATCTTGGCCCACAAATGCATATTTGGCAAAAATTTCAATTTATTTTTCTCTATCTTAATCGATCTGTTTCGGAATCATCCTATTATGCCTCCTGACAAAGATTTAAACTTTGACAATTTAAGGTACACTGAGTTCAACGAGTCCTTTAGGAGTATTTTCAGTTTAATCACAGAATAATATGTCTTTCTCTCCTTGGATTTGGATCTAGGTTTAGTATGTTTACACAGAGCCAGACCAGGCATATTGTTTGCAGGGTCCAATGCCAAAGGAAAATGTGGAATCTCTTATTCAAAAAATTATTAAGAATTTCAAGACAGCATTAAACCAAGCACAAGGCCCTTCTAAGCACAATGCTGTGTGATTGCACAGATCACATGCCCAAGAGGTAAGTTTTTCATATTACCTTGATACTGGGCTGGGAAAAAGGCATCTCTTGTATGCTGACATCTACTAAGAAGGTCTTAGTCCCTCCATGATACAAATCATTGATCCAAGCTGGCATCTAAGAGAATATCCTCTACTTTCCAATGCCAAGACCACTGTCAAGCTGCTTTTAGATGCATGGTGACCCACTGGTCCTTGACCTTTGCAATGTAGGCATAAGTAGAAGTTCTGTGAGGATGACTAGACCGCCTCCCACACTATCCAATCTCCATCTTCACTGCTTCTTTACCATGCTTAGAGTTTGTCTCCAAGAACAGATGAGACAGAGAAATAGGTCTTCTCTATTCTTAGATCCCCAAAGCCCTCTGTAGATTTCTACTCAAACCCCAAACCTTAGCCATGCTCAGCTCAGAAGGGGTGGGGGCAAAGCCTCCTCACAGAGATCACTCCAGTATTAATTGTATTGTTATCTGTCTCTCACCCTACTTTTAAAAAAAAAAAAAAAGCTTGTGTGAATATTTTTTTAAGAATGGAGACAGTTCATGGCAACAGAACTAAGGCACCCTGTCTTAAGAGAGAATGTGAGCTTTAAAATCTCATGATTCGGGGCACCTGGGTGGCTTAGTCATTAAGTGCCTGCCTTCAGCTCAGGTCATGATCCCAGGGTCCTGGGATCAAGCCCCGCGTCAGGCTCCCTGCTCAGCGGGGAGTCTGCTTCTCCCGCTACCATTCCCTCTGCTTGTGTCCCCTCTCTCGCTGTGTTTCTCTCTGTCAAATAAATAAAATCTTTAAAAATAAATAAATAAATAAATAAAGTAAATAAAATAAAATCTCATGATTCATTTATCCTGTTGCCTAAGTTCCTCTGTGTTTCTCATTCCATGAGGTAATGGATTCACTCCTTGATTCACACATTTACTCAAAAATAAATTTATTAAATGATACTAGATGCTAAATGCTAAATTTATTATGCTAAATTTATTAAATGCTAAATTTATTAAATGATACTAGATGCCAGGACATATTGTGGGACATAAGAAAGACAATGGTCTCATGAGACTTCTTTTCTAGATCAGGTGTCAGCAAACTCTGGCCCGCAGACCACATCTAGCCCGCTACTTATTTTTGTAAATACAGCTTTAGCGGAACATACTCACATCCATCCGATGCTCAAATTGTCTACGGTTCCACAGTGGCAGAGCTGAGTGGTTGTCACAGGGATTGTATAGTCTGCAAAGACTGAAGGGGCTATTTGACCCTTTCAGGAAAAGTTCGAAAGCATTGGACTAGCAGATGAGTGAGACAGGAGAAAAACAGATAAAAAATATATACCATGTAAGATCAAGTCGCCATGAACCCTGCATGAATAAAAAAAGGTTGCAGGATTGAGAATTCTGAGAGAGCTAGCCTGGGGAAAACCATTTCAGATAAGCCGGTCAAAGCAATGTTCTCTGAGGAGGTGGCATCAAGACCAAGGAAGATGGGAGAAGAAAGACATCCCATTCCCCGAGGGAACCGAGAATGTGAATGCCCTGAGCAACAGAGTCAAGCTTATTCTCTTTGGAAATTCTAGTTAGCAGGTCTAGTTGGAACGGAGGGGGCTGAGGAGCAAGACACAATAGGCATAATATTTTATTTATCAAAATCATATTACATTGTATGGCTTTCCTTTTTCTGGTCCTGAGAATGATAGACACCAGAAGAAGGGAAGAGCCTGGAAAAAAAATTGCTAATAATCCTTGAAATTTCATCACTTCCTTTTCCATGGCCTCTATTTACAGGTAGTTTCTTCTTGTCTTCTTATCTTTAGATGAACTACAAGGGATGGAAAACACTACACAGAAGCTCTTAGAGGGACAACATTTCCATCACAGCCATGACGAACTGACTCGTCAGTGGAAGACGTGTCACCCCAGTTCCTTTACCCACCATCAACATGACTTAAAATATAAGATGCTTTTTCGTGTGTTGTAATGAAAAGAAGGTGGATTTCGGTGTCACGGAGACGCTTTCCAGGCTGACAAGCAATTTACCTTCTCTGAGTCACAATTTTCTAATCTAGAAAATGCAGTTAATAATGGCAGCCTTTGAGGACTTTTATAGAGAATAAATGATATAATGCACAGACAGTGACTGGCTGGGTTCCTGGGTGCTGACTGCATGTGATTTTACTACTCTCACCCTTCTTCTCTTCCACAGCTTGTGTTGATTCATGACCTAACTGTGGCTCCTTCTGATCCTTCATCAGTCTGTCTACCATCCCCAGAGGCAGCGTTGCCTGCCCTCAGTGTAAGGGGAGTGTTGACATGACAGATGAGCAGTGCCTGCTCACACATCTTGCTAATGCCCTAGAGTAGACAATGGATTAGCCTTTGAGTACAAACATTTCACTTCTCTCTCCGGAGGCTCCCCTGCCTGAACCCACCCAGCCCACTTTTAGACAAGGCTAAGATCGCTGGCCCATTTGGTTAAGTTGGGAAAGGCAGTTTTTGATGGAAATTCACAAATTATTTAACATCCTCCAGGCCTTGGTGGATCTTGGACCAGCAGCAGCAGCAACACCTAAGAGCTTGTTAGAAATAAAGAATCTCAGGTCACACCCCTGACCCACTGACTCAGAATCTTCATGTTAACAAGATCTTCATGGGATCTGCATGCACATTTAAGCTTGAAGACCACTGGGGGAGGATGGCAGTTCTTAATCTAGCTTTTATTCAAGTCTCTTGACCCCCATCCCCAAAGAGTGTTTCACTTGGTCTGGCATTTTTGGAAACCTTCATGGATGACTGTCATGTTCAGCCAGATGAAGATCTGCTGGTCTATGAACTACTTCTCTAGGTTGATACTTTCCAAGATCTCAGCACTGTTAAGTCAGGCCCTAAATCACACAGTGAATGCCTAACAGAGATGGGATTAGAAATACAGTCTCCAAATGCCCACCCTACATTCACTGCTCTGTATCTCGCTGCCCTTCCCTGGGCAGATAGATAAGGATGTATGTTCACTCTATTAATGTTCTGTAAATTGATCATGGCAGACAGTTTCAGAATTCCTAATTCTAACCCATTGAACCTACTCAAACCAAATTCTCAAAAGAGCTGTCCTGTTAAAATTTTTATTCAAGTTTATAATGAGAGCAGATGATTTCATGAAATACCTTTGCCATACCTTTCCTTTTGGATAAATTTTGATGCTCAGTTCTTCTCCTACAATATTGTGTGTATTAAACTAATGCTTTCCTTTCTTCGTTTGAAATCCATCTTTCTCTGCTGATTTAACCATTATGTTCAATCTATCTTCTAAGCTCCACACCAAAAATAGACTTTCTTTATAACCTATTCCATGATTCCTCTAAAAATGGACTTTTTCTTCCTTCAAAAATCCCTGTTGGGTCGTGTGAAATTCTCTGAAGGAGAGTGGCAGAGATAGTGCTCTGAAAATATTCACGTGCCCTCATCTCTACATTTTCCAGCCTCCTCGCAGTCAGATTGGAGCTGTGTGAATAGTTCATGCCAACAGACTGTGAGGAGAAGTTCTCTGTGTCACTTCTTGGCTGAGGCATTTAAGAGACCTCATGCTAGTTCCATTTCTTTCTTTGGGTGAAAAACTTGGATGCCACCTATTTATACGGTAGTGTCACAAACTAACAAAGCCTCTAGCCATCTACATTGAACACACTGTGAATAAAAAACAAAAGCCCTGAGCTAAGCTGCTAAGATTAGGGTAGAGGGTTCTGGGTAGCAGCTGACATTATGTGACCTAACAAGAAGTCCACGACATTAGCGTTTATCAAATTTTAATGTGAATATGAGTCATCTGAGGATCTTGTTACAATGTTAAATTTTAACAATCTGGAGAGGGACTTGAGAGTCTACATTCCTTACAAGCTTCTAGTGATATCCGTGATACTGGTCCTTGGACAACAATTTAGTAGGAAGACGCTGAAGCACTCTCCATTGATCTGTGATACTCAAACATACTCTGTTTCTCTCCAACTAGACCATAAGCTTCAACTGGCATGTTTCAACATTCGTGCCACAAATATATTCAAGAAAGTTGAGAATATCAGCAAAACTTGTAGAATACAGTCCTCTGAAAATTCTCTCCTCTATAAAAACAAGGAGAAAACTAGCAAAAATGGGAAAAAAAAATCTATTTTTCCAGAACTCTGGAAATTAATCAAAGGCTTGGAGCAATCTGGGGAATGATTATGCAAAATAGAAGATTTTCTTAAAGGCATACTCTCACAGGGCGCCTGAATGGCTCAGTTGGTTAAGCATCCAACTCCTGATCTCAGACCAGGTCTTTATCTCAGGGTCTTGAGTTCAAGCCTCACATTGGGTTCCATGCTGGGCATGGAGCCTCCTTAAAAGAAAAAAAAAAGGAATAATCTTGCTAAGGACATTAAGATGGCAGCCTTTTTCTTTGTCCTGGTCTAGTCCCGTTGCTCAATTCCGAGCTCTGCGTTAACCTTAAAGAGTAACTGACCAGAGACAAGTGAAAAACTGTAGCTTAGCAGCCACTGAGGGGAGAAAATAGGGGAGCAAAAGAGCCTCTAGCTTTTTCTTTTTTTTTTCTTTTTTTTTTTTAAGACTTTATTTATTTGGCAGAGAGAAACACAGCGAGAGAGGGATCACAAGCAGAGGGAATGGTAGCGGGAGAATCAGTCTTCCTGCCGAGCAGGGAGCCTGATTGCAGGGCTCGATCCCAGGACTCTGGGATCATGACCTGAGCCGAAGGCAGACGCTTAAAGAGTGAGCCACCCAGGCACCCCGCCTCTAGCTTTTTCAAAGCTTTATTCTCAGAGTCTAGTTATTATATGATCTATATAGTCATTTTCCTTAAAAACCTCACTTACAAAGATGTTTGTATTCGATGTGATTGGGAGATCTGAAACTGTGAAAACACTTTTCTCAAGGGGAGATTATAAAAAATAATTATAAGCAAGTGATTAACTTTAAAACTGCCTGAGGCAATGGAAAACAGTTGGGACAAACAACAGATGAACCAAAAAACTTAAAAGGAACATCTCAGAAATAAAATGTCCGTAGGTCTTTGAAAAGGTCTGATATAGTTCTTGGAATCCAGAAGGCCACGTGGATGCTAAGGGAAGTACACATGCCCAGAGCAATACACTTGATCAAGAAAGTCCAAGAATGACCTAAGCTCTCATCTCTGACTGAACCTGAGACTTTGCCCAAGTAGGAAGTGAAGGCCAACAGTTTTCATCTTCCTGGCTGAGTGCTGAAGGCATGCTCCCACGTACATACAGAGCCTCATTGCAAAAATTGAGAGACTTGCCTGTTGCCAGCATATAAGGAAATCAGTGTCCAATCATTAGTTCACCTCTAAGATAACCAAGCAAAGATTTAAGGGTCCACACACGACAAGGAATATAGATTTTATGGAATTAATTCAGCAAAGTCATTAAACAAAGAAGCAATACCAACTACAAAAAACAGCAGTGGGATGCTTGGGTGGCTCAGTTGGTTAAGCACCTGACTCTTGATTTCAGTTCATGTCCTGACCTCAGGGTCATGACATCAACCTCCACGTCAAGCTCTGCCCTCAGTGCAGAGTCTACTCGAGATTCTCTCCCTCTGCCCCTCCCCATTCACACATTCTATAAATAAATAAACAAACAAATAAATAAATCTTTTTTTTAAGATTTTATTTATTTATTTGACAAAGAGATCACAAGCAGGCAGAGAGGCAGGCAGAGAGGGAGGAGGAAGCAGGCTCCCCGCTGAGCAGAGAGCCAGATGCGGGGCTCGATCCCAGGACCCTGAGATCATGACCTGAGCTGAAGGCAGAGGTTTTAACCCACTGAGCCACCCAGGTGCCCCTAAATAAATAAATCTTAAAACAAAACAAAACAAAACAAAAAAACAGAAAAGGCAGCAGGAACAAAGGCCTTTGGTAGGGGACAGTTCAATCAGAACTGAAATCTGATTTCAGTTTCTACATTATGTTATATAAAATGTCCAATTTTCAATGAAAAAAATATAAGAGAGGAAAAAATATGTAAGTATAGACACTTGTATCAGGGGGCAAAGAAATCAATAGAAACTCAAAGTTTCAGAGGAACTGAGGAAACCCATTGAATGGGTTAGATGAAACTCTGCAAATCAATTATTGTAAATATTTTTAAAAAGTTAAAAGAAGTTATATGTATAAAGATGCTATATACTATAAAAGGTAGAATAAGAACAATACCTCATCTAACAGAATATCAGTAAAAGAGATAACAGTTATAAGAAGGAAACAGAAATCCTGGAGTTGAAATGTATAATAACTGAAATAAAAATACACACTAGAGGTTTCAACAACAAACTTTAGCTGACAGAAGAAAGAACATAGAACCTGAAAATAGGTTAATTGAGATTATTCAATATGAAAAACAAGAAAAAAATCAAGAAAACTAACAGTGTTTCAGAGACAACTGGGACATCAAAATATGAATAATGGGTGTCCCAGAAAGAGGAGAAAGAAATGAGCAGAAAGAATATTTTTCCCCAAATACGTTTATTTTTTCAGTGTTACAAGATTCATTGTTCATGCACCACACCCAGTGCTCAATACATGCCCTCCTCAATATCCACCACCAGGCTTGCCCAACCCCCCACTCCCTCCCCTCCAAAACCCTCAGTTTGTTGCTCAGAGTCCACAGTCTCTCATGGTTCATCGAAGAAATAATACATTGAAACTTCTGAAATTTGTTGAAAAAATTTAATCTATATATAAGCTATATAAGAAGTTCAAGTAACTCTATGTAGAATAAATCCAGTGATCCACTCATAGACACATGATAATCAAAATGTCAAAAAAAAAAAAAAAAGGCAATGTGCAAATTTTGAAAGCTACAAGAAAGGTATGACTTAACCTCAATAAGATAAACACTCAATTTCTTATTAGAAAGTATGGAGGCCAGAAAACAATGAGACAACATATTTAATGTACTGAAATTAAAAAAGAAAAAGTCAACCAGGAATTCTCTATCCAGCAAAAGTATTCTACAAAAAATGAAGAATAAATTAAGACATTCCTGGATAAACAAAGACTGAGAATTTGCTGCTAACCAATCTGACTTACAAGGAATATGAGAAAGAGTCCTTCAAACTGAAATGAAAAGACATCACATGGTGTTTGTAATTCCATTTTTCTTCTTTCTAATTCAAAAGACAACTATAAAAAGCAATAATAGTTTTTGGTGAGCACAAATTGTTGAGGACAAAAATTAGCTGTATTTCTATACACTAGTAATGAAAAATCTGAAAGTGAAATTAAGAAAGTATTTCCAGCTGCAACATCACCAAAAAGAATAACTCAGGAATAAATTAAATACAATAAGTAAAATACTTGTACACTGATAACTAGAGAAATATATGGAAAGAAATTAAAGAAAATGTCAACAAATGGAGAGGCATCATATGCTGATAGATCAGGAGATTTAAAATTCCTAGGAAGGCACGATTCACCAAAATGATCTACAAATTTAATACAAGCCCTATCAGAATCCCAAATTTATTTTTTCTGGAAACTGACAAGCTAATTCCAAATTCATACAGAATTGCCAAAGAGCCAGAATAGCCAAGACAACCTAAAAAAAGAATGAAGCTACAGGACACACACTTCTTGATTTCAAAACTTGTTACAGGAATAAAAATAGTGTGATAGCATCATTAAAAAAAATATTAGATCAATGGATTATAATTGGTAGTCCATAAATAAGCCCATCCATTTGTGGTCCTTGATTTTTTTTTTTACAAGTCTTCCAAGACAATTCAATGGGGAAAGAATAGTCCCTCCAACAAATTGGGTTGAGACAAAAAGATATCCACATCCAGAATTATAAACTTGGATCTCTATCTCAAACCATATACAAAAATTAACCCCAAATCAATCAAAGATCTAAAATAAATGCTATAACTGTAAAACTCTTACAAGAAAGCATAGGAGCAAATAATTGAAACCTTGGTTTAGGCACTGTTTTCTTAGCTATGACATCAAAAGCCCACAGAACAAAAGAAAAAATAGGTAAATTGAACTTAACCAAAATTAAAAACTATCTTGCATAAAAGAACAAATAAGGAAAGTAAAAAGGCAACCTACAGAATGATAGAAAGATTTGCAACATACATATCCAATAAAGGTCTAGTATTTAGAGTATATAAAGAAATCTTAAAATTCGCCAATAAAGAGACAAAAAGCCTTTTTTTTATTGGAAAAGGGTCTGAATAAACATTTCTCCAAAGAAGATATAAAAATGGTCAGTAAGTACATCAAAAGAGGGTCAACATCATTAGTCACTAGGGAAATGCAAATCAAAACCACAGTGTGCTCCTACTTCATATCCATCAGGGTGCATGTAATAAAAAAGACAGACAACAATAAGTCTTGGCAAGTATCTTGAGAAGTTGGAACTCTCACGCATTGCTGATGGAAATGTAAATTGTACAGCCACTGTGGAAAGAAGCTTGGCAGTTCCTCAATAAATTAAACACAGGATTACCATATGACACAGCAATTCCACTCCTGGACACATGCTCCAAACCATTAAAAACATACGACTACAAAGAAACTTGTACATAAATAGCAGCATCATTCACAATGGCTAAAAGTAGACACAACCCAATGTCCATCAACCAATGGTGGGTAAACAAAATGTGGTACATCTCTAAAATGAAATATTATTCAGTCATGCTAAAACATGCATGAACCTTGAAAAGAAGCAGCCATAACAGGTCACATATTGTAACATTCAATTTATATGCAACGTCTACTATAGGCAAATTCAGGGAGAGAAAGTAGGTTACTAGGTTGCCAACAACTGAGGGAGGGGAGAATTGATAGTGACTGCTAGGAGGTACAAGGCTTGTATTTTAAAGTGTGAGTGTATTCTGGAATCGGAAAGCAGTGATGTCTGCAGCCTCTTGTGAATATACTGAAAAGGACTGAATTCTCCATCGTGAAAGGGAGAGATGTGGTGTGTGAATTCTACTTCTATAAAAACATAAAAAGGAATCAAATAGGAATTCTTGAGTTACAAAGTACAGTAACTGAATGAAATGAAAACAAAATACAAGCAAACAAAAAGAAAGTTGAATCGGAGGGCAGGAGGAAAGAAGAAAGATTAGAGGGATAGAAATATTTTGTATTTGATTAGGAACACTACTGCCCTTCTCCAAGATCCCCGCCTAAGCTTTGTTTTTCGGACTTTTCATATGCTATTTCCTCTCCCTGGGACATTCTTTCCACTCTGGTCTGCCCTGGGAAAACATAACTCCTTGAGCTCAAAATCTGACTCCAATATGAAGCATTCCTAACTCCCCCAAGCATTTAGTGCATTTTCCTGCATAATCACAGCACGTAGTACCAGCTTTGGTGGCAGTGGATCTGTATTTTCCTTTTTTACATATTAATTAAGGCATAATTTACATACAGTAAAGTATACAAATCTTAAGTGTAGAGCTCAATGAATTTTTTATACTTTGTAAAATGTGTGTGTGTGTGTGTGCATATATGCACACACACACACATATATATGCATAATATAAGACACACATAAGTCATGTGACTACACTCAGCTCAAGATACAGAAGATTCTTAGCCTTCCAGATATTTACATTGTGCCCCTTCCAGCTAGATAATCAAAGATAATCACTATTCTGACTTCTATCTGAATAGGTCAGTTATGTCTATTTCTTGGAATTCATATCCATGCAATGAAATCATTCAGTAGGTATGTTTTCACATCTGAAGCTTTCATTCAATAGTAGGTTTGTGAAATTTCTCCTTGTATTTGTGTGTAGGGGAGAGGTGTTCTTTTTCATTGCTATCTAGTATTCCCTTGTATGACTACACCAGAGTGTATTTATCCACTCAAGTGTGTTTCCATTTGGAAGCTGTCACGAATAAAGTTTCTTTCTTTCTTTCTTTTTAAGATTTTATTTATTTATTTGAGACAGAGAGAGAGCACAAGCAAGGGGCGGGGCAGAGGGAGAAGCCGACTCCCCACTGAGTGGGGAGCCAGATGTGGACCTCCATCCCAGGACTCTGAGATCATGACCTGAGCCGAAGTCTGACGCCTAACCAACTGAGCCACCCAGGCGCTCTATGTCATGAAAAAAGTTTCAAGGAAACTTCCCATATATGCTTTTCGGTAGACATAATGTATGATTTGGTAGACACAAGCACGGGGTATAAACTCAGGAGTGGCAGTGTTGGGGTAGAGTACCTACATACGTTGAGCTTCAGTAGATAGAGACCCTTTTCAAATTGGGTGTGCTGTTCCACAACCCTGGGAAATTGTGTGAGGGCGTGGAGCTGTGTTTTATTATTATATGTGCTGCCAAAGGGAGCACATGGAGCTGTGTTTTAATCTCCTATGCACACACCTGTCTCCGTACTACACCGTTGGCACCTTGACTTTTACCTCTGAGTCCCAAGTACATGGAAAAGATAGGACATAATACCTGCAAAGCCCTATTCCAGAGACCAGCAAACCTCTTCTGTAAAGGGCCAGAGATCAACTATTTCAGGCTTTGCAGGCCACATTCGCGCTGTCAGCCCTGCTGAACTCTACCACTGCAGCCCCACGGCAGGCATGAAGGACAGGTAGATGCATGGGCACGGCTGTGTCCTCATACACTTTATTTTTAAAAACAGGTGGTAGGTCCTATTTGGCAGTGGTCCATAATTAACCAATCCCTGCCCCTCACAACCCTCAGTCCTACCCCTGTCACTTCTCTGGCCTCATCTCCTACCTCCAGCCCTCTTGCTCACTCAACGGCAGCCACGCTGGGCCCCAGAACACTCCCATCCCAGGGCCTCCTCATCTCTGGACCCTCGGCCTATGTTGTCCTTTCCATTATATGTGTTTTTTCCAGTGAGTGGAAAGTGAGTGCTTTCCCATCTCCCTTCCCTAGTTAATGGTTTTCCCTAGCATTCATTACCATCTAACATAGTGTTTTCCTTACAATTTTGTGTCCTGTCTGACTCCCCCTCAACATTGTCCCCCACTCCCCTGCATGCATACATAAGAAAGGGGATTCCTGATGTTTCTCCCACCGGTGTTGTATCCTCAGTGCCCAGGGTCTAGCTCACGGAAGGGTCATGTGTCTTTGTTGAATGTGTTCAGGTGCAGATGGCTCCTGACCACAGGGTCACAGAAGATTCCAGCCGTTCCCACCACAGCTGTGTGGCCACGGAGCCCAGGCCTCCAGGGAGCAGGAGCCGTGCCAGCGGCGGCCCAGGGACTGAGAAATGGTCCTCACCAGAGTTCAGACTGAGCAAAGGGGCAGGGTGACAAGAGGCGAGTCGGCCACCACAATTAAATGTAGATTTCTGTGGGTTGGTATACAATGATATTGTACTTATATCCAAATGGAATGGCCATGTGACTTGCCAGGCAAGGCCCAAATAATTATGCCTTTATGCCGTAATTATACAGTACCACCAAATTACAGAAATTAGAGGTAGAAAACAATAATGCTGCTAATGAAACCTTGTTTTCATGTGAGGTCTTTTTTCCAAACAGGTCAGAGGGTTTTGTGTTTCCCAGTGCCATTCCCCACAGAGGGAGAGAGGCTGAGGGCAAGTGTGATCCCCATTTAGTGGAAAGGAAAACTGAGCTCCAGGGTTAACATACCTCCTTTCAGACCACATTATGTCACGGATGGAACAAAGTCAGGAGTGAAACGCTAGGCAATTATTCCTTCTATGGCGTCCCTGGGCTATTCTGACCGCACGTGCTCCTCCTGGAAAAGCCGTTTGTTCTAACCCTCCCGGGCTTCTGAAAAGAAAGGTCCCAGGCTCTGAAAACCACTCCATGGTGTCCATTTAATTACTTTATTTATATATATATAAGCAATCAGTTGAGAAAGCTCTTAGCTCTTGACAGCATCCTTCATCACCCCTGGAGAACTTTAAAGACACAAAAACACCCCCATAGGAAGAAATCCAGGTCATACTGGTCTCTCCTCTGCCTAAAAACCTTGGCCACAGAACCCCATGCAATAGTTCTTTCTTTTTTTTTTTTTTCCTCTTAAGATTTTGTGTTTTCATTTTGGAAAGAGAGAAAGAGAGAGCACTCGAGCAGGGAGGAGGAGAGAAGAGGGATGCAGGGGTGGGGGGAACGGGGTGAGGGTTGGTGGGGAATGAGAAAGAGAGAGAATATGAAGCAGACCACACACTGAGAGCTGGAGGCAAGGCTGCATCCCACAACCAGGAGATCAGGACCTGAGCAGAAACCCAAGAGTCAGCAGCTCAACCGACTGAGACCCCTCCCCAATGCAATAGTTCTTATCTGTCTTACTCAGGGTGGAAGAGCTGGGGGACCTTTTCTGAAACAAAAAATGGATAGAGCATTTATTGTGCTGATATAACACCCTAGGCTTTTTGTTAAAACGCTTGCAAGTGCGTCCCTTGGTTTCGCATTGTTTAGACAGGACTGTTGTCCTTGTTTGTGGAAAGCAGGGAAATGGAGATGCAGAGAGGCTCAAAAATTGTCTGCTATCCCCCTGCTGGAGTGTAGCAGAGTGGAGATTCAAAGTGGGGTCTTTTTGTTCTGGAATAGCACGTTACCCTGTATTCTTGGCAGCAAGCGGAAATAATTCCCAGGCAAACCACTGACTTCTTAGGAAAAGACACCTCTTGCTCCAAAGCCACATATACACCAAGACAACTGTATGAAAAATAATGACCTTAATCATCATCATCTTAAAAACTGATTTTTAACAGATTGAATGAGATATTCCCATGCCATACAGTTCACCCATTTAAAGCCTACAAATCAGTGTTTTTTTAGTGCATTCTTGGAGTTTCACAACCACAACCACAGTCTAAGTTGACATCATTTTCATCACCCACAAGAAACCCTGAGCCCATGAGTCGTCACTTTGCATTTTCCCACAACTTCCAAACCTAGACAATCATTCGTTTATCATCTGGTTTTATAGATGGGCCGATGATGACCATTTCATATAAATGACACGATATGTCATCTTCTGTGACTGGCTCTTCGACTTAGCATATTTTCAAGACTCGCCCACACTGTAGCATGTTTCAGAACATCACTACTTTTTATTGCCAAATAATATTCACATTTTGGATGTAGCACATTTTGTTTATGTATTCATCTGTAAATGGACATTTGGGTTATTACCACTTTCGGCCATTGTGAATAACACTGCTATGAACATTTATGTGTTTTTTATGTGGACATATGCTTTCATTTCTCTTGAATACCTTGGAGTGGATTAGGGGATCATACAGTAATCCTGTTTCAATTTTTGAGAAACTG
>CM053609.1:5085567-5124466 GCA_028646535.1 Procyon lotor
ATTACCAAAGTGATTATTAAAAATATGGGCACAAACCCACTAGTAGTTTGACAAATCAAATGGATCACTAGTGGCAGATCCGAGACTCAACCACCCATGCATCGCCATTGGAAGTATGTGCTTTTCCCCACTAGACTGCATTGCTTTTAGCTGAAGTCGAGAGCTGCTCATAGTCCAAGGCAGGCTCTGATTAATGACACATGTTTGAGGCAGATAAGAAGCACTATGAGAGGTCAGGGAAGGGGAAAGCTAGCTGGAGTGGGCCGGGTGGTCCTGGAAATCTTCCTGGAGGAGGGACCATTTGAATGGGGTATTAGTGAAGTAGAAGACTCAAGTGGAAGCCAAGGGGTAGTCACAGTAAGAGAAACTGTGTGAGCACTTCAGAGGCCAGCGGGAGCCTGAGAAGCACACCTGCCTTATGGGAGTGGAGGGTTCCAATGGCGTGATGGTGGTGGGGACAGACGGAAGCCTGAAGGTGACAAAGCCTGGCTCATTTTGAACTTTCTTCAAAGGAAATTGAGGAGCCATCAGAGGGCTGTGATTTAGAATTCACAAGAGCTTGTCTGGGAAGATTCATCCAGCAGCTGCATTCAGGGTAGAGGAAGGAGATGGGACACAGGGCAGGCTACTACTGTCTCAGCAGGGAGTTCTGGGCAGCGGGGACCAAGACAGGCATGGGGGGTGTGGCATAAGAGAACTCAGGTGTAGCGGCAACTGCCACCAACACTTCCCCAAGGGCTTGCTGTGCCCTGGGCTGGCTTGGTGGGTCTTCAGGACAGCGCTAATTGGCCAGCCTGAAGATACTCTGCTTCCTTTGGAGTACTACTCCACTACTCACTGAGCAAGCAGCAAGGCCAGTGAGCACTCCAAATCTCCGCTGGCTCGCTTCGGGATCATGCTGTCCATCCTACAGGGTTTTTTGGAGGGCTAAGGATAATATGCAAAACACACCTCACAGTAGAAGCCTGTCTTGTGGCAAGCGTGTGCAAATGGGTGCCATTGTTCCTGTGTTTATTCTTAAAGGACAGCTCCAAAGAGTGTTCGGGCCTGGATATGAATAGATGGCATAAACATTGAAGAGGTCAAAGGGGACTCCAGAGATCCAAGTACCAGAGCCTGAGAAAATCCTGCTACGGCTCACATAAAGTAAGAGCATTGCCTTTGGGGGAAATGTGAGAAGCTTGGTTTGATTTCGAGGTGGTGGCCGGGCACCCAAGCAGAAAAGTTTGACAGGCCATTGGAAGCCTAAAGTCAGAGACCGGGCAAGACACCAGCCTTTTATAAGAAAATTGAATAATTTATCAAGTGTCTAAATAATCTTGCCCACATCATGACAAACATCCAGATTTTTGGAACCCTTTTGACATGGATTTAAATTTCAACGTTGTATCTCAATACTTGGTTGTGTTGCCTTGTAGACAAAGACTTCTTGTTTTTCTCTGGATTGTGAACCCATTTTTTTTGCCAAGATCCACAGGCCCCAAATCACCATTTATTTCTTTGCCCTTTGGCAGGAAACCACAAGAGTTAAACAAGAAGTTTACTTCTCTTCTAGCTCTCGGCTCTTGGTTTCTTTATTATTCACACCTCAACAAATCTTATTTCATTTCATTTTTGAAACAGCAATATAATTTTGGTGATTAACTTTAAATTGGGGATAATACACTGACAGGCATTAACATAATGTCAAAACATTTTCTTACAATTATTTCTTAACCTCCGACAAATCACGCTTTCCCCGAAGACCTTTATTAATATAATACGGACGACACACCAGAACTCAAAGCTGTGAAAAGGGAAAGTGATTACCAAGAGCACTTATCAGAAATGATCAAGGCTAGTAAAAGACAGTGAGACAGAGCTTTGCATTCTCACATTTCCCTGTCCAGGAGCAGACGTGAGGAGATGAGTTCTGGAAGCCGCTCCTGGGATGTTTGGGTTAGAACGTGGCTGGTAGGAGTTTTGTTCCCATTGTCACATCTGTTCCCATTACCCAAATGGAGCATGCATTCTGGTGAAAAATGAAAACAGCTTGGCAGGCCAAAAATAGTAGCTCAGCCCCACATGGAGAGACTTAAGGAAGCAGACAGTGCCTGCTAGAAGCAGAAGGGGAGATAATAGGATATAAAGCAAGGGGGGTCTTAAGAGTTTTCAAAACATTCTCACGTACATTATCTACTTGGGGAATCCCAGCCACTTGGGGAAATCCAGCGAGGTCAATACGGATCATCCTTGAACGCAAACTCAGACATTATAAGCACTGCTCCTCCCATCCTAGGGTGAGGAGGAAGCTGAAGATCATACTGGGGGTGCTTTGGCGTCAGGGAGGAATGAGCCCCAATATAGCCCGTCTCCACCATGTACTAGCTCTTTAGGCTGGGAAAGTAACCTAATCTCCCAGGGCTTCAGCTTCCTCATTAGTAAGTGGAAGATGATAGCAGTGCATTCCTCCTACGGTGAAATTTACACGGAAAGTTCTCAGTAATTGGTAGCTATTAGTATGATGATGAAGAGGTGAATAGGAGAATACGATAAACCTGATTCTAAGACATGAGCGTGCTGTCCTGCTTTTCCCACTGGATCTACTCAATAGGGGGACAGACAAAGCAGAAAGGAAAAGAAAGTGGAGTAGATGTAGCCACTGGAGTTGTCGGGCGCCATCCCTGATCCTTTGGACTTACAACCCCCAGGCTGAGATGCCGGGGGCTCTCTATGGTCTTCAGTGATTCCCTGTACAAGCTTCCTCTTCTTGCTAAGCCCCACTGAGCTTGAACAAAACATTGTGTCCCCAAGGCTTGCCTTCATCCAAGGGGAGATTATTTAAATTAAAATGTTACTGCTGGAAAATTCTAGTTTTCAAGGAAACGAGCCTCTCAGAATATAAAAGAGGAGATTTACAAGAAAAACAAATAAATAAGAGAAATGCAATGTTGGCTGCATTTCCAAGGTCCCACGGCAGGTGGCATTTAGTTGGCTAGATAATGGGAGGCTCAGTGGCAGTTGGGGGTCTGGAAGGAAGGAAGAAGCCAAGGTATTTCTTCTCCTCTCTCTGCCTTTGATGGCAGTGGTTCCAGTGCCCAATGAACAAGCCTATTGTGGTTCTAACATCTACCTGGTGACCTTAGCCCCCGGGCTCCGTGACACCACCTTTGTCTCTGCAGCCTTGGGTGGTTATGGTCCCTGCTGTCTAATCTCTGTGCTGTCCCCAGTCTCTGGCTGGCTTCTAAGATTTCCTATCGTCAGCTTCTCATCGTCTGTGTGTGTGTGTGTGTGTGTGTGTGTGTGTGTGTGTGTGTGTAATTCTAGTTTATCTTTTCGTGGTGGGTCCAGATTGTCTCCCGCCTCCTGAGTGCCTTGGACTTGCCTGTTTCCCACATACACCATTCATATTTCTAGGATGGAATGGACCTGCTGCTCAGACACAACCAGAGAGAGGCCTCTAGAAATTCAGGAAGAACTGTAATAAAAATGAAGAAATTAAAGTGCTAGGTGGGGGTTCTCGCAAATTATAAAGAAAGTAGAGAAAGAGACTAGAGCTAGGGAATGGGAAATAATGTCACTTGTGGTGCCTTGATACATTTTATGACTGAGCTTGGCAATTACCCTCCCCAATGCTATAAACGTTTGTCTAAAAGATCAGCACAGGAATTAAAGAGTACTTGAAACAATTTACTCATGTCTAAAGCATGGGAATCTCATTTCATAAAAATATATCTGTTTGGGATAGTTTACTGCTTATAAAATCCAAAGAACAAAGCAGAGGTCAGGGACCGGTATAGCAATATTTGGGGGAATTTCATGATATTTTCCTTCTGACCTTTGGTAGCCTCCTGCCTACCAAGATCTTTCATCCTACAGTCTTCCTGCTCCCACGCTTCAGTGTGTGAGCCTCTGTTTGGAGGCTCCAGATCCTTTAGAACTCTATCCAGCATATTGACCAGGGTGAAGGAAAATCCTGGTGGGAAAGCAGTAGGAATCTGGGGGCTGAGGAGAGACTGAGGGGATATAAGGAAGGGGTTAATGTGTAAGTCCTACCATTTATTGGCTCTGTGATGCTCAGCACGTTATCTAAATCCTGGAATTATCCTCTGTTTCTCATCAGTAAAATGGGAATACTAATGTTTGATCTATAGTAATTGTGAAAACTAAAGAAGTTATTATTTATAACATGCCACCAACACAGAGTAGAGATGCAATGCATGCTAGTTGCTCTCATGACCACTAACTTATTCCCATCAACCCGCTCGGTATTCAGAATAGACACAGACATTACTTAGCCCCCTTCTCGGTAGCCTACTTATATGGAATTAGTATTTTGAAGGACAGAGTTTCCCAAACTATGTTCCATGCACCACTGCCCTCCCTCATATCATAATTGGTCTTCTTGAAATACAGAGATGATAAAATATTCAGCTTCCTTATATGTTCTTGATCATAATCTCTTTTGTTAAGCACAATATCCAAATTCTCCAGGATACAGTGTACTAGACAGTAAAACAGCGGCTTCAAGCCTGTCCTTGGGACAAAACAGATTTCTGCCATCATCCAAGCCCCACTATTCATGGTTGCATGACCTGTGGTAGGTTTCTTACTGTTTTTGACCTTGATTTCCCAACATATACATGATAGTCATCATAGCATTAACTTTGTTGTTGTTGTGAAGTTTTAACAAGATCTGAGTCTTTGTATTAATTCCCAGTTGGGAAGGGAGAAGTGGTGGACTTAACTGCCATTGACAATCCTCCAGTAGTGTCTCTTTCTAAGAACAAGAACTCTTGGTCTGCTACATAGTCCCTTTGGATAAGCAGTACCCATTATGCTTCTAAAACTGGAAAATTTGATTTTGAATCAGGGATATGGGTATACAGGCTAAATTTGATGTAATCCTGGACTTCTCCATGCAAGAAGCCTGCTCACCAGTCTTCCCTATGGAGAACCATTGCCCTTAAACTTGAGCCCCTCCCCCGAGGCTCTGTGCCACCCATGCCCTAATAGTTCTGGCCAAGGGCACCATCTCACCTTGCCCGTGACTCAAGCTTAGGACAGTGGCTGGGCTTCTGAGCCCATGGATATTGTCTCCAGACCATCCAATTTTTGAGTGATTGGATTTGGAAACTTTTAGTTTACATCGTATGATTTTTGCCTCTGGTCAAAATTTGCACTGACCGGTTGGTCTACATGACTGATAGTTTTGTTCTTTCCTGAGAGAAGTTAATTCTGTTTATTTTTCATTGAGGCAGATCCAACCTTATCACTCCTTTTCCTTTTCCTCTGTGAGGACTAGCCAGTGAGAGACTACAAGCCCGGGGAGAAGAGATAAGAAGACAGGATTCAGACTCTAACAAGGAATCCTTAGGATCAGAAGGGGAGGCTTAGGATTGGATTCATTGCATCCTCGTGATGTTCCTGCTTCTTGCCACCTTGCGGGGCCCAATATTTTGGGTTCTGCTGATGAGAGAAGGTGTTTGATTGGAAGGCAGTGTGGAAGCTTGGAAGCAGGAGTCAGATGAGGTAGATTGAGTTGGTGGAGAATAGAGTCAATGTAAGCCTCAGGTGGGCAAGGTGATGGACACTGGGGTCCTGGTGGATTACAAAGGTTTTCCAGAGAGGTGGGTTAGCTAGGCCAGAGGGTGATTTCACAGCTGGGCTGACATCTTGTTTTATCCACCAAAGGGGCCATGGAAAGAGTGAACATGCAGTAGAGGAGATAAACTTGACAGGTAAAAGAAACAGAGGGCCCAAAGAAGTCAATGAAATTGACTAATAAAGCACTTTACCTTAAACACGGACCTATGAGAGTGGCTGCCATTTTTTTTTTCCTAGAAATATGGGTGATTTATAAAAGACCATGTTGTTCCTATATGAAGGCTGTTTCCTGGTCAGCAGGTTAAGAAGAATGGAGAATCCATGAGTAGGACTTGGTCAGAAGTCAGGGAATCTGAGTTTGTTCCATCTACTGGGCCTGCCTGCCTTCCTTCTTTCCTTCCTTCCTTCCTTCCTTCCTTCCTTCCTTCCTTCCTTCCTTCCTTCCTTCCTTCTTTCCTTCCTCCTTCCTTCCTTCCTTCCTTCCTTCCTTCCTTCCTTCCTTCCTTCCTTCCTTCCTTCCTTCCTTCCTTCTTTCTACTTTTTTTTTTTTTGTCTCTTTGATGCTAGGGTTGGGAAGCAAAGCCAGGATTAAGACAAATGCGTTTCTCCAGCCACATTTCTGAAGAGCTAATGTATGCCAATGTGATCACAGTTTCCTGTTGGAGCCTGAGTGCCTATATCCCGTGATGGTAGAGGGTTGGCCTTTGGAGCACGCCCTTATTGCCTACGTGGTACAGATCAGGATGGAATGCCATTGGCAGAACTGTAATCGAGAAGGAAACATGATCACCATCAATATAATAAAGTGGAGGGAGTGGTACCAGCCAATGGCCTGGAAACTCAAGAAATTTAAGGACCATCCTGACCCCCTGAGCTGTTAACTGCTTGAAGTGTTTGGGCAGATGGAAGTCAGCCACCCCGGGCAAGATGGCCCAGAATAGTGCATAACATGGGGGGTAGACATGGGTAAGTGTGGAAAGCACAATTATTTGGAAACCACAAAATTAAAAGCTGAAACAACGGTTCGTTGAGGAGCATCTGTGTGTGTGTTATAATCAAATATTCTGAATCGACAGGCAGGCAAGAACAGAGCAGCCCATTAGAGGTCAGATGTGGGCCACTGCGAGGGCACCTTTCCGCAGACCCTAGCTAAACTAGGGTCTAAACTAGCTAAACTAAAACAACACTAGGCCGGAAGCTTCAGGGCAACTAGAAATCAGGCCAGAATGTGAACAACAATAAAAATTGTCATTGCTATTTATTGAGCACTTACTCACGGTGTGTCAAATATTTATTTTATACTCATGCTAATCTTCAAGCAACATGGAAAGTGACAATTTTAGCAACACAGAGAGAGGTGAGTTACTTGCCCAGAAACAGTAGTGGCACTGGGTTTTGAATCCACATTTACTTGGCCTCAAATCCTGGTTTTGCACCGTGGACCATTTTACCTCTCTACAAGCCGGTCTGTTGTTAGTAAAGCAGAAGGTGATTGTATCTGCCTTCTGGGGAGGTGTGGTTGTGGCAATGCAAGAGAGAGATTTTTTTAAAAGATTTTATTTATTTATTTTTCAGAGAAGAGAGAGAGAGCATAAGCAGGGGGAGAGGCAGAAGGAGAAGCAGGCTCCCCGCTGAGCAAGGAGCCCAATGTGGGACTTGATCCCAAGACCCTGGGATCATGACTTGAGCCAAAGACAGACACTTAACCAACCAAGCCACCCAGGCGCCTCAAGACAGAGCTTCTAAAGTGATACCTGTCAGATCCTGCAGGGCCCTCAGCCCTCCTGGGCTGTGACTCTGAACATCAGTGACTCCCTATCAGCCCCGTGCGTTGCCCATTGCTCTTAACTGGAGAAAGGACATCAATTGCCTCATTCCATCAGGACATCCTGTCTTGCATTCATTTGGCTGCCTTAAGACCCACATTTCCAGGGCACCTGGGTGGCTCAGTGTGTTAAAGCCTCTGCCTTGGGCTCAGGTCATGATCTCAGGGTCCTGGGATCGAGCCCCGCATCGGGCTCTCTGCTCAGCAAGGAGCCTGCTTCCTCCTCTCTCTGTCTGCCTCTCTGCCTACTTGTGATCTCTCTCTCTGTCAAATAAATAAATAAAATCTTTAAAAAAAAAGACCCACATTTCCTCACGCCCATCAGTGGATCTGGGGGGCACTCATACCAGTGAGATACCCTCATCCCTGGATCCTCACCTACTTTGCATAACAAGCTCTTGGTTTCACTTGATGATTCCCCGTGGATCCAGAAAGCAGCCTGAGCCCCAGCGGAAACCTGTTCAAACCTGCCGCTCTTGCTGGGAGGTCTGTGGTAAACACAGTGGTGGCCCCCGTCCATGCTGTTACCGTCCACGCTGCTGACACCGCCCTGTACTGTCTGGCCTCCTGTGCGTGCCCCACCCCAGCAACTGTACAGTGTCATGGAAGGAGTTCAGCCTGGGCTTCCCAAGCTGGCAGTCATTTCCTATCTGTGAAACCACGTAACTTAATTTTTTTTTTTTTTAAAGATTTTATTTATTTGACAGAGAGAAACACAGCGAGAGAGGGAACACAAGCAGAGGGAATGGTAGTGGGAGAAGTAGGCTTCCCACAGTGCAGGGAGCCCGATGCGGGGCTCGATCCCAGGACTCCGGAATCATGACCTGAGCTGAAGGCAGCCGCTTAACGACTGAGCCACCCAGGTGCCCCCCACGCAACTTAATTTATCTGAGCCTCAGTTACTTCATCTCTGAAATGGGGATAAAACAGGACTTTGCAGGAGAATTTTGTTGTTGTTGTTGAGAGAGAGTGCAAGTGGGGGTGGAGAAGTGGCAGAAGGAGAATCTTTAGGCAAGCTCTAAACCAGGATAGGAACCCGAGGCCGGGCTCCATCTCGCACCCCTGAGATCATGACCTGAGCCAAAATCAAGAGTCAGGTGTTTAACCGACTAAGCCACCCAGATGCCCCGGCCACGAGAATTTATGGAGCATCTTTTATGCACCAGATGCTGTGTTTTGTACATTATCACATTCACAGTCACAATAACACTACGTTCTACCTCCTTTCCTTCTCCTTGGATTAAGTAGGATTCTTCTATTCTGAAGTCTTGTCTGAAAAAAAACAGACTTTGATTGTGGGTGCTTCCTGGGTATTGGTTACCTAACTGCCTTTACAAAGACTACCCAACATAGCCTGGTTACTCTCTCTAGTTGCTCTTCTTGCCAGTTTCCAATTCCTCCACCTTTTCACCAGCCGTGTTGCTGATCAACCAGCATGCCTCACCACCAAGATCCAGAGGGGGCAGATGGCAGAGGTCCCTGTGTGCTGCGCTGAGATAGATGTTACCCAGGAAACAGTGAGCACCGTGAGTCACGTTTTGGGGGACAGTGGATCGTTTGGGAAGGTAACTTACATGGTGGGATGCAGGTCGTGCTGGGAGCTGCACCTGTCATGAGCCTCGATGCCCTAGCTTATGCTGCAGGGGCGATGACAAGCTTATACCCCGCCAGCGAGCCCCCAAAGGGGAGCCAATAAATGAATTAGATAAGAGTATTAGTATGAATCCAAATGTGTTCATGAACAGCTGCTCTACGATGTGCTAGCGGAGAATTTATAATTCTGTGCTGCTGATGAGACATTCCGGTACTTGATAAACTTAATAAAACCCGGGAGTCTATTGATATTGCTGTACTACTAAGCACACGACTCCCCAGAACATATGCAGAGAATAAAAATAAATATTTATGCCCGAGACTAAGAGAAAACAACCAGGGGTCATTCAGTGGCGTGGTAGACACATTCCACTCCAGTGCACTGACGCAAACCTACGTGGATGACTGATTTCCAAGGGCCAAAGGGTCACCGTATGTTATTCAAGTACTGGATGTGGAGGGAAGCCAGACTTATTGCTGTGTTTTTGGGAACCATCTCCTTTTTGGGAAAGCTCAGGAAATTCTTATGGTCCTTGCCTTATCAGAGGGTAACTAGATCTTGGGAGGGTAGGGGACTCACCTAAGTTAGCGTCTTAGACAAGACTGAAAATTGAAGCCCTTGGTGAAATGCAGCTTATTCTTTCTTTAAATGTTTTGTTTGGGAGATCTTCAAACTTACTTAAAGGTAAAGGGATGAGTGCAGTGAAACTTCATGTGCCCAGCAGCAAATATTAGGATTTTGTCAATACTTTTTTTTTTTTTCTCGGACTAATTTGAAGCAAATACCAAAGACCAAACACCATCTCCCACAAATATTTCAGGGGTCAACGTACTTTAAAAGACGCCCTGATAGGGCACTCCTGTCCTTTAGTAAAGGGGGAAATGAAGTGCCGCCCATGGGTTTTCATTTAATATGCTCACCTCTTATCTTAAAAATGAACCTATGATTTCTCTTACTTGAACTTTAACTACATAATTCAACACATGCTGGATTTCGGCCATGGCCAGGAGCTGTACGTAATTGGGAAATAAATATCAATAATTTACTATCATGCCCTCAACTCTGCAGGTAAAAGTTGGGAAGATGAATGGGTGAGGTTTCAAGTCCAACAGAACCCAGTGGTGGTGTGACTGCTGTCCTTTAGCTTCCTTTGATCTAAAATGAGGTTACGTATCAATTATCTACTGCTGTAATAATGCATAGGATCCAACAGTCAGAGGCTTAAAACAATAAGCATTTATCTACTTAGGAATGCACAGTTCAGAAATTTAGGTTAAGACCTAGCCGCACCCTTCTTCTGTTCTTTTCTGGGTTTGCTGACCTATCTGGGGGCCCGTTGGCTGCAGACTTATTTAGGGCAGCCTCAAGCTGGGCCACCGTGATGAGTGAGTTCTGTTCCAACCACGTCTCATGTGCATGTCAGAGAAGCCACCGAATAAGCGGAAACACACAAGTCCTTTTTCAAGCCTCTCCTTGTATCACATTTGCTAACGTTCCCTAACCAATTGCATGCAAGCCTTCCTTCACGGAGGAGCCAGCAGTGAGGTGATGCCCTGCCCCCAGTGGGAGTAGAATGCTGCAAAGCTATGAGGTCAAGGGTACTGTGGACCCAGGGAAAGATAAGGAAAAAGGCTCATTCATGTAATCAGATCACAGGACCTGCCGAATGGAGTCTTCATGGGGATGAAGTGAAAGAGTGTTCTCAAAGAGTTAGCAGGGCGTTTAAGTTCTTAGTAGACGTCATCTATCAATTAGTGTTGTTATGATTATTGTCCTATTTATTATTGTTAGCATTTCCAGGTAATAATAAAGGGCAAGCGAAGTATTATAGGAACACAGAAAATGGAGAGGCTCATTCTAACGTGGCCTGAGGAGGAAGATGACTGAGGGAAATAGCATTAGAATCCGATGCCGAGGGATGGGACAGCTGCAAATGACAAACACACAAATGCAATCCAGATGTCCCTTCAAAAGTCCACACATTCTGTTAGGTTCGACTTGGTGAGTGAATGACTCCCTGAATGACTGGAAACATTCCAAGAAGCTTCTCATCCCCTCAGTATCACTTCCATTGGCCCATAACCTCCTTTAAAATCCCTCCCGGGAGAATTATTCTTCTGGATAAGACAATGCCATCACCCCAAAGGACATGGGGCCCAATCACGCTGCCTGCTCCCCTGTGAGAGATCTCGGTAGAGGTGAAGTGAAGCCTCGTCCTTTGGGGAGAAGCCAGGCCAGTGGGGAGCGGGCGGGGTCACGTGATGATGCTGTCCTCCAGGGTCAGGCTTCTAGCAGCTTCCACGGAGTGACTCCCAAGGCGTAGGCGCTGAGGGTTTAGTTCCGTGTGGGAGGGTCCTGAAGGCGAAAGAGAGGCTTCTGGCAAAATCACCATCCTTGACTGGGTTTCTCCAAAAGCAGACCCTGAGGTTGGAGTGTGAATGGTTCAGTTAATATTGATCCATAGAAATGTGGGTAGGAGAAGTGAAGCAAGACAGTGAAGGGGCATCAATGGCTAGGACACTGCAGCGAGCTGCCGTGGGGCTCAGTCCTCTAGGGGGGCGGCCTAGGGTAGGCACCAGACCTGTCCCACCCAGATGTGGAGGTGGCAGGGGGCGTTTCCAGCTCCCGTCCATCCGTGGGGCTTGGCTGTTACCACAGGCCTTCGAGTCCTGGCCCTTGCGTCTTGCCCCTCACATGATCCAAGCACGTTCCAGTGGGAGGGTGCAGGACAAGTGACAGGTGTGCACAGGATGACAACTTTGCGTGAGCTTGGGAACCACATGTGTAGAGGGATATGGATGAGGCACCCATAGCAAGTTCATCCGTGACTACAGATGGGATTTCGGTGTTGCTCTAAACCAGCTTTCTTCATTGGCTGGTCTTTCTCTCCTCACCATTTCCCATTATAGTCCAGAGATATGAAATATGGTATGGGGGAGCCCTGTAGGTCTCTCCTCTCCTTCTGCTTTTCAAAGCGGATGCTGAGACATTTTCTGTCACCTGGTGCAGTGGATGAGGGAGGGGGATGGGAGCCGAGACAGGGGAGGTGTGAACATGACAGTAAACTACAGGGGCTTATTATTCCAAAAACACTGGGGTTTTTGATTATGACCGAAAGGCATAACTAGGTGTGAAGAGTAAGCAGAAACTGTTAAAAAATAATCAGTCCTCTTTAAACAGACTCACGTTTCTGTGATCTCCATTTTTATTGGTTTTAGATTTACTCCACAGCATAAATCATTAGAACTATATAAAATGGATCAATCTATTTATTTACAAAATATTTAGAGATAGCAGTTTGTGTGCAGAAAGGAGGGGGGTCAGAGACAGACACATGAGTTCCAGGGAGCCTCTCAGCTATCACCAAGTATATCCACTTGAAAAACAAGCAAGAAAAAAAAAAATCCTACAGAGATTATTGTATATTAAAACAAGGGAATTGTTTGCAGGGGCAAAGTAGGGAGAAAGCGTGAATCATCATGAAACATATGAGGGATGTTAAGAAGATCAGACTAAAAATAGTCTCTTTGTCATCTCTTTTTTGTTGTGTTCTCCTCCCTTTGTCCCAGTGGGGTGATGTAGTCCTAGTGAAAGAAGAGAGAGGGTTGTCAGTGTGAACACAAGTTGGGGGGCCACGAGGCAGACAGAGAACTGAGAACTGTAGCCACCCTATCACCTTAGTAATTTACAGTCCGTAATCTTTCAACAGATGCTAATTTATTGGGTCATCATCCGTAGTCTTGGGACAGGGCAGCTAGTAAAATTCCCATTTTATGAATGAGGCAGCTGAGGCTCAGATGGGTTATATGACTAGTTCAAGGTTCGTGGCTACACAAAGGTAGGGAAGCTGGGAAGGGCCCAGGCAGGATTTACGGCATGATGTCTAGAAACCATGGATGTGTATCTCCTCCCCTCCCCCCACTTCTGGGGACGCACAGCCTGATATCTTAAGGTGACCATTCACTGATTAATTCTATCCCTATAGGACAGGAAAACAACAGAGAACAAAGTGTAATTCTTTTCCCCGTGGAACTTCTGACACCGAGCTCATGATAGCTACCTGGTGGCTAGCCAGAGTCCGTGGGCAGGGCAATCCATCTAAAGTGCTAGTCCTGGGGTGTGATGGGGTAATATCAATCAATTCAGTGTTCTTATCCTGTCTCATGATGTGATCCATCACTGTGTCCCAGAGTAGAGAAAGCCAGTTCAGGTAATTGACTGGCTCTTGGGTGGATGGAGGAAAGGGATGGAGGAAAGTCTCCAATCCCTCCAAGGTGGGGGATTTGAAGTCCTGAAAACAGGCAAAGCGATTAGACAATCTGTTGATAGTGGTAACCCAACTGCCAAGCTGGGATTTTTAGGAGGGTTTATGAAGCCTAGGGAGGGAGACAGAGCTACATAAGTATGTCAGGTTCTATTCTTTAAAGGGAAGTTACAGCATGAGACAGGCTAGCGAACCAGTGACTCTAAACTGAGTTGCACTGGGGTAGCGTCTTGGGACTCTGGGCTTGGGTGAAGTGACAGGGTAGTGATGGGGTGGTGACAGAGTTACCACTTGGGGAGCAAGGCCACGGTCAATAATTAGCCACAGAATGCCATGATTTCGGGCCAGTGTTCCATAAGGAAAACCTGGGTCATGATAGTAAACAGAAGAAATGGGGTGGAGGTTGTAGGTAGGGATAAAGCCAAGGTGTCTCTAGTCTTTCTCATGTCAAGCATGACTTGGTATGGGAGCCAAGAGGAGGAATTGTTAGTATGGGCCAGAATCTCTGCTGGGAGCTATGTTTATGGTCCCACTTATTCCTTACAAAAGCCCTTTAATAATCGAACATTTATTTATTTATTTTTAAAAGACTTTATTTATTTATTCAACAGAGAGAGAGAGAGAGAAAGATCACAAGCAGGCAGAGAGAGCAGGGGGGAAGCAGGCTCCCCGCTGAGCAGAGAGCCCGATGTGGGGCTCAATCCCAGGACCCTGAGATCATGACCTGAGTCGAAGGCAGAGGCTTTAACCCACTGAGCCACCCAGGCGCCCCTGAATTTTTTATTTTTAAGATTTATTTGTTTATTTTAGAGAGACAGCATGAGCGGGGGGCGGGGCAGAGGGAGAGCGAGAATCCTGAAGCAGACTCTGCATGTCACATGGACCCTGACGTGGGTCTTGAACCCAGGACTCAGATCATGACCTGAGCCGAAAGCAAGAGTCAGATGCTTAATCGACTGCAGCACCCAGGTGCCCCCTATTGGCTTTACTAACTCTGCTTTCAGGGAGGAAACTGAGGCTCAGAGAGATCATGTCATTATCCTCGGGACACTGCTGATACGGGGCAGAGTAGGGATGAGAATCCTTCTGTCTAATGACAGACATCCCGTTATGCCTAGTGCATTGTACTGTTTGATAATAAAGACAGTGAATTCAGAAGTGGGGTGACAAGTGGGCCGACTGGGGGGGGATGCGAAGAGCAAGGTAAGGTAGTGTAGGTGGCATGACCCATGTGTGGGGGAGGGGACCGATGGCTCCATAGGGGCTTCTGGCTTTACTAGTATCACCTTGTTCCAAGCAACTGAGCTTCCTGGTCACAAACCAGCCATCAGCGAAACTGCACACATGTCTCCAAGCCATTACTAGGTTACAAAGTGAGAGGTGGCCGGATAGAGAGTTTGGGTGAATCAGGCAAATTGTCCTATTGCAGTTACAACCCTGGGTCCTGGTTGAATTTGAGTATGGCACGAGCAGGTTGGCATGGTCGACAGCAGAAGAATATTGTACTTAGAGATTCTCTCTTACCTCGAGTATTGTGCCAAGAGAATGCGTTCGATCTATACAATCCTATGGCTGGGTTATCCCCATTTTACAGATGGTGCCCCTCACGGCACTAATTGTCCAATAAGTGAAACACAACTTAGAAAGTTCAACATTAGAGGAGAATTAAGTAGCCCAATTCATTCCTATAATTGCATTGGTCATTTTTTAAAATACTACCTACCAAGAGTATTGAATAGTACAGAAGATGAACATCCTATAATAAGAGATGAAAACAGACTTGGCTTCTAATAGGTGATATAAAACATGGGCAGAACCAACTTATCGAGCACCTAAAATATATATGTAGGGGCTCCTGGGTGGCTCAGTTAGTCAAGCGTCTGACTCTTGATTTCCACTCAGGTTGTGATCTCAGCGTCATGAGATCGAGTCCCCAGCTGGGCTGTGGGCTGGGCATGGAGCCTGCTTAAGCTTCTCTCTCTCTCTCTTTGCCTTTGCCCCTGCACTACCCCCCCCCCCAAATATTAGGTATTTCCATAAATATCATATCACCTAATCCCTGCAAAACCCCTGTGTCTTAGGTATTATCATTAGTAACATTCAGATGGGGAATCTGAGGCTTGTTTTTTTTAAGGGCTGTTCCTAAGTTCACACCTTGAGTAACTGGGAGTAATGATCGCAATCCTGCCCCCTAGTCCCCAGGGCCTCCTGAGCAGACTACTTCTTCAGTGCGAGAAGAGGCAGCAGGTTCCCTGAGTCTGGAGGACTGGTTTGCTCACTTTGGTGAGATGCAGAAAGAACCTTGATCATGAAAAAGAATGAACAGAAGAGAGGTTTTATATTTGATCCTGATTTTTATATTTATTGTCCTTGGTTTAGTATCTGGTGTAAATTTTTCTTCCTTTGTAAATTCAGCTTTTTGAAAATAATGTTCCTCTTGGTTCTTGGTTTAATCAAAAACTCGAAAACAAACCTTTCCCTTTTCCTCTGTCAGAGTCTGGGCCTGCAATCCAGTTAGTCTGGGGCCGGGTTTTCTCAAGGGATGGCAAAACCTTGTCATTGCTTTGCTGTTTTGTTTTTTTAAAGATTGTATTTATTTGCCAGAGAGAGAGAGAGAGAGAGAGAGAGAGAGAGAGAGAGAGCAGGGGGGGCAGCAGGCAGAAGGAGAAGCAGGGGCCCGATGTGGGGCTCGATCTCAGGACCCCGGGATCATGACCTGAGCTGAAGGCAGACACTTAACTGCCTGAGCCATCTAGGCGCCCTTGCTTTGCTGTTTTCAAAACCTTCTTCCCGCCTCTCCTGACCATGTAACAAGGGATGAAAGCTGGTATGGTTTCTAATAAGCAATAGGAGATGTAGAACACGATCCAAACAGAGAAACACTGCCTAACCTGATATAACTGTCATTGGTTATTGTTAATAATAGCAAATAAACCAAGTAATAATAATTACTAAAATAGATACTAAAATACTAAATTATATATGTATATATACTGAATATATACTAAATTACTAAATACTGAATATATCCTAAATACTAAATACTGAATATATACTAAATAATATTAAATAGTACATGATAAAATATTACTAAAATAATACAAATAATGTCTTAATTTGTCTGAGCTCATGTAACTTATAAAGTAATTTCACCTATGATGTATCATTTTAATCTGCTCTGTTGGATATACGTAGGGCCGATTCATATCCCAGACACTTTGTAAGTTTCTAAAGGAATTAGGCTGATTTTTATAGTAAGGTTAATACACTGTATAATAGAAAAAGTAAAAGCCTCTAATGATTAATCCATTCTAGATATTTTTCAATTTATATCCAGGAAATTAAATGCAATCGACAAACATACCTTGGGGATCACGTTAGGCGCTGATGGGGAAAATAAAGACAAACGAGCCAGAGCCCCAGCCTGCGAGGGGGCCTCCGTCTTCTGGGAGAGACGATACTTAAGTTCTCGGAAAGAAGAATGATTATGAATGATTTGAGTGGTAGTTCGAGGCTGCTCAAGATGAGACGTTTCCGGGGAACTCACCCAAGGGCCTGGAGAATGTGGACAGCTGGGCCCCATGTTCTCCAGGCAGAGACTGAAGAGTGTCTTCCTTTTGCTGGAGTCCCACAGGCAGAAGGTCAAGTCCATCTAATCACTTACTGATGGGATGATCTGGAACAATCGGCTCACCCCTGAGCCTCTTTAGCTCATCTGTTAATAGGCACTCAGCTGGGGCCAAAGCGAGCAGGCTTCATCCAACATGGCGGGCCAGGAGGCCCTCCTCATGCTGGGATCCTGTGCCTCAGCCTCCCCTCGTCGGGCAGGGCTACGGGTAAGCAGGCCAAGGTGAGGGGAGCTCCACACATCATCTGAAGACATCCAGGGCAGTAACGGGGGCGAGAACATTATGCCTGAGTTTTTGTTTTCTGAACCCTGAGAAGGTCCTGAGGAGAGCTGAGAGTGGTAATGAAGGAACATGGGTGGTTTGCACACATGAGTACTCGTAGGCCTCTGGTTACCTGAGGGGAAGGGGCGGGGTGTGGGCTGGTGACCGGCAGGCCCCTGGGGCAGGGCTCCTGGGGGACACGTGGCGTACCCTCTAACCGTGCTGAGGCTTCAGCCAAGGCTGCCGGTGGAGCCCGAGGGAATCGTGTTTGAGGAGATGCTCTGAATTATAGGGACAAGGGGCCATGAGTGCCGCTGCTTAGGGGCCCTATAACTCTGCCCAATGCAACTGACAAAACAGCCAAAGGCTTCACAGCGATGTTGTCTTGAGGGCTCCAAGGGAGAAGTATCAGTTTTGGGTGGACGTGGACCGGGACATGCAGATCAGGCCTCACGCAGCCTTGGGCCGCGGCCATCCTGCTGGCCGAACGGGACTGCTTTGTGGGTACAAAGTGGGAGCTGGACCCACCTCAGGTTAACTGGGGAGGCCTTTGCAGGGCACAGAGGGCTGGTGGAGTCAGATGTTATTATTATGGTTCTGCATGGCCCTCTGAGTAGGTGATGTGTGGGCAAAACCAGATCACTAGACGACAGTGGGACAAGCAGGCCCTGGCCCTTCCTCTCTGGGTCCCGTCCCCAGCGCGCACAGACAGGCACATGCGTTATGCTGGTCCATGGCCTGCAGTCGTGGGAAAAGATGGAAACCATGTGCTGGGTTGGCAGGTCCCATGAGGTGAGCAGGCTGTGGTTACCAGGTGCTGTGAATAGCAATATTCCTCAGTTCCAGGAAGGGAAAAAAAAAAATCACTGGACTATGTTTGTTTTTAAAAATGTTCAGTAGCCTCAAACAGGTCAAGGGAGGTGAATGCGACTCTAAAAGTGATGAAAAGCTGCAATTTCTTTCTTTGCTTTTATTTAAATTTTAGGGTGTTTCTTTTTTTTTTTCTTTTGGGTAAAAATAATACATGCCTATCCTAAATAATTGAAAAGTACAGAAATTACAGAATTAAATAAAGAAAGCATCATCCTGAATCCCAGAAAATGCCATCTTGATGCACATTCTTCTGGGCGTACACAACTCTATGCCCAATTTTAGACAAATGATGTCATACTGTCGTGCGCCGCCCCCCCCCCCCACCGGTAGGAAAGAATATTTTCCGTGACATAAATAGAAATCCACATCACTTTTAATGGAAGCTTATTATTCTATTTTATATATACATACTGTGATTTATTTTAACCAGTCCTATTCTTATGAAACAGTTAGTTAGCCTTGTAAAATTTTCAGAATTGTGGATGGAGATGAGATGAACATCCGTGGGCAAACTTCTGTGGCTCCTGCTTGATTGTTTCATTATAGGATAGTCCTACAAGTAATTTTGCAGCCTCACAGAGGAGATACAATATTTGGGCCTTGGGACTTGGCAGTGGTTTCAGTCTGTGTGCACAGAGCTTCTGAAGGGGGGCCCAGCTACCACCAGAGGGAAGAGAAACAGAAGGGCATGAATGGCCAAAACCCCAATTTTATCAGTTTTTACAGATTGGACTCCTTGTAAGGTGTTGTTTGAAGAGATCGTGCCTTGGATTCATCATATATTTATGGAGTTTGAAAAAGACAGGTAGTCACCTTCCCAGTGACTACAGTTTGGTGGCGCAAATCCGTCGAGCGCTTGCTTCGACCTCTGTGTCCTTGAAGTGGATATGGTGTTGGTTTTCCGGTGACTGGGAGAAATTAGAGTCTTAATTATCATAATAATGCTAATGATTTTCATTGAGGTAGGAGGTCCAACTGAGACTAATTTTTATCAAGTGCTGAAGAAATGCCTATGAGGGAAGGGCTGGGGAACTTCTGAGAATAAGACTGGAAATTTCGAGATCCACAACTGTCTGACAACTTCTTGCTTTTATCAGAGGGGTTGAGGTGAGGCTAAAGGGCAACCATTGTTCTTGCTTCCCTCTCTCCTTTCTTTTCATCCCTTGCCCCATTCCCATAGAAGCAAATGCACAAATGCATTTGCACACACGCTCACACACAGAAAGCCATGACCTATTTCTCAGGGAAGATGGTCAACCGTGTGGAGAGTCCACCTACCACCCGAGATTTGGGGAGTCCCAAGGCATTTCCAGGATGAAGCCAGAGCTTCTAGCCAGCCCTGGCTGGGTACCCTGGATGGATCACCTATGTTCCTAGCCTTCAGAGAAGGAAAGGCTTTCAGATCTTTAGTCAAAGTGAGGGAACAAGAGTTCTGCCTAACTAGTCAATTTTCCTAATGAGCTATTAGAAGCTGTTTTTGTGCTGAACACTCTGTCCTCATTATAACTGTGCTTCCCAGAAGCAAAGCGCTCTCTGCCTATTGTAATGAGCAGAACGCCAGAGTGAAACACAGTTTTAATGAGTTACAGCACGGATGTAAAGCGGAACAAGTTGCATCTGAGAGGAGAGCACCTCAAAGTAAGCGGGGGCCGGTGGGGAATTTACAGCAGCCGAGTGAACTGCATGGAGGTGACTTCTCCCATCAGCCAGACTAGAAGACACCAGGTGGGCTTCAGAGTAAATGGCACTGTGACTGACAGGTGTTAGGAAGGGAGACCTCGGGAGTCTTCTTAGGGCAAACGAAGGAGAATTTATTGTGACCTTGAGAAATAGAAATACCAAACCAGTCCAAGTCCTAGACATGTCACTACTGATGTTACTTTATGATGTGCTCTATTGGCACCAGCCCCAGAGCATGCTGGGAGTGCAGGTGAGCAATGGGGGCAAGGAAGGGGCTCGTTAGCCTGGCAGAGAGTATGAGTGGGGGTCAGAAAGAGACAGAAGAGTGAGACTAATGGTATGCCAGATCTAACATGCCAGCCAATGAAAGCTCACTGCTAAATTTTTAGGAATTTGGCAAAGTGGTTATTATTATTATTTTTTTTAAGATTTTATTTATTGATTTGACAGAGAGAGAGATCACAAGTAGGCAGAGAGGCAGGCAGAGAGAGAGGGGGAAGCAGGCTCCCTGCCGAGCAGAGAGCCTGATGCGGGGCTTGATCCCAGGACCCTGAGATCAGGACCTGAGCCGAAGGCAGAGGCTTTAACCCACTGAACCACCCAGGCACCCCTGCAAAGTGGTTATTAAATATGGTTATTATTGAAATTTAAATTGTATGAACTGACGATTTTAAAACATCGTATTTTTTAAAAAGACAGTAAATGCTCAAAACTCATCACTTCCTAATTATTTTACTACATGTTACGATTCACTGTTCTCTTTATTTTTATCTATTGCACCTTTAAGGTAGAAATACAGAAATATACAATGTTGTAGCTGCTACTCATTTCTTCCCAACTTGATGGTCTGTGACCTTTGGTTGGTAGCTTGAAATTGGCATGGTGGGAGCTTTAAAGCGATGGAAATTAACAAACACCACAAATCAGGGCTCGATGGATGTATCGTTTGTGGATTGTTGCTGGGCAAGGTCATCGAGTCTTGACCTCCAGTTGACATGAGAGCTGGCCCCCAGCAATCTGAGGCACCTTGCCCCCACCCCTGTCCTTGGAATGTGGGTTCCGTTTGCCTTTCCGTCTCCCAGAGGCAGCTGCAAGGACCTGGCCTTGAGACAGTGATGTGGGGCTGAGACCTTGGCACGGTACATGTGACTGAACCCAGTTAAGTTCTCTTCATGAGCTTTTAAGATGTGGCCGGCAGGTTTGGGGATCCGCTCATCTTGCTGCCACCCAAGACAAGCCTTGTGAGTAAATTCACTTTGCTTATTAAACCTGCCACCTTCTAACCCAGACAGGCTACCTCTTTTTTGGGGATCAGTTTCAGATTATACCCAGGAAGTTCCTGAGGGGATTATGAGCCAATAATTGTCTACATGGAAAGGAATGGAAAAATGCTAAACTTAAAATTGCTTCATATTTTAGACATTATTTTGTGAAAAGAGCACAAAAAAAATGTTTGCAAATACTGTGTGAAAGCTATTCTCCGATTCAGCAAAGAATTCAATCATGTCATTGATGAATGGGTGAAGTTCCTATAAATGTCTTTGTTGTTTTCATTTTCACCTCACTCATTGATTATAAACAAAAAATATCTACCAACATTCACATCGGAACTATGCTCATTTATCAGTTGAAACCCTAGGTGGGTTATAGATATGAGAGTTTAGAAAAAATTATGACAGACTTTCTGTAGGAATCAGTTGGCTCTGTAGAGATTTCAGGGAAGGGGCACCTAGGTGGCTCAGTTGGTTAACCATCTGTCTTCAGTTCAGGTCATGATCTCAGAGTCCTGGGATCCAGAGCCCTGTGTAGGGCTCCCTGCTCAGCAGGGAGTCTGCTTCTCCCTCTCCCTCTGCTTTTCCTCTTCCCTCTCCCCCTTCCCCCCCACTCCTATGTGTGGGTGCATGCGTGCTCTCTCTCTCAAATAAATAAATCTAAAAAAAAATTTCATTATAGTATGTAATGTATTATTTGTATAAGTATATGCTATACATCTTTAATATCATCAAAATTTATAATAAATACATAAGATGTACATGCATATACATACTCAAATATCTGATATATACATACATAATTTTTGTTGTTGTTGTTATGTGGTTGTTAAACTTTCACTAGAACATCACTGAACAGCCCACTCCTCCGAGCTTCTGGGACCCCTGAGCATCTCAGCGTGTAGAATGGAGGACTGACGAGTTTTGGACCCAGGTTGGAATACAGGGCTGGGTCCGCCTGCTGTGTGATGTTAGATAATCACTCTGACTGAGCTTTAGTTTACTGATCTGTAAAATGGAGACATTGATATCCACCTTGAGGGGCTAAGGTCCTAGCAGTTGAGACCAAGTGTTGCATTAGCACAGGGCCCGCCGGTTAGCAGGCTGGTATTATCGGTGTTTGACTATGATTATGATCTGTGATCATTGTCACAGACCCAATTTAGTTCCAGACACGCTGCAAGACCTAAGCATACTCCCGTGTGTGGAGAGACGAGAGACATTACCGCACACGCCTTTAAAAGGCTGCTCTCCAATATCACCAGTGAGTACTTGGCAATTCAACCTGACTTGAGGAGCAGGAAGCAGGTTAATGAACACCTATCCTTTGCCAAGTTCTTCGATACACAGTGTCGTGTTTCAGCCTCATGACAGTTTCGTACAGGAATGTGGAAGATCTTATTTTCTGACAATGGCTGAAATACTATTTCCCTTCCCATATGTTCTAGAACTTTGCCATCCCTCCGTCAAGAGGCAGAGGCCAATTCCTCCCCCACTCGAATCTGGGCAGGCTTGTCGTTTGCTTATAGCCAGCAAAACACATCAGAAGTGGCAGAACGTGACTTGCAAGGTGATGTGATGTAGCTTCTGTCTTATTAGCGAGGATGCCCACCTTTGGAGCCCTGGGCCACCACATATGAAGTCCAGCTCTCTGGTCCATAATACCGGAAGGAACTCAGGCTTCCCGGAGGGGCTGTCGTTGGGTACTCTGGCTAGTGACCTTAAGTTTCAGGTCCTCCCAACTCAGCTTCTGGTCATGTAAGTAAAGGAGACTTTCGATGATTTTAGTCTTCTGCTATCCAGTCCCTCCCGGCCTTAGATCCGCCCAGGTGAAGCTCCAGGCCTCCATGGGCAGAGACAAGCTGTCCCACCGTGTCCTTCCCAAATTACCGACCTTCAAAATCCAGGAGCATAATCAAATGGTTGTTTTCTCATGAGGTTTGAGGTGTCTGTTACACAGCCACAATTATTAGACTCAACGCTATTCTCAAATGCATTTAGCAGACAGGAAAATGCTTTGAAGCTAAGAGAGGATAATTATCTTTTATCTGAATTTTTTTTTTTTTTTTGATAATTATCTCTTGCAGTCACCCGGCTGGTCATTGACAAATGGAGATTCGCACTCAGGGCTTCGTCACTAGAGATTCCATGCACTTTATACTTTGTTGCATTGCGTCGCTCACCGGGGACGTGGGGGGGTCGGATAACTAGACGGATCCCAGTGGGGCAGGGTGGAGTGGGGTGGGGGAAGTAAGAACTAGCCATTGCAGAGAATCTGAGGGCGGCAGGGCTCTTGTTAGAAAACAGTTGACTGGAGTAGGCAGGGGAAGTGACCATTTACGGAGTAGAGGGAGCACGGGGAAGGCACTGGGTTCAGACTTGGAAAGCAATTCTCTCTCCTCTTAACAAAACCAAACCAAATCCCATTCCTGGCATTTTGGTGTTTGTAGCTCTTTCTCTTGTGAATACAGCACATCTTCACCTGGGGATTGAACTGATGAATATACTTGACTGCATCTTCTAGAGTTGTAATGACTTGAGGTCTAGACATCAGAGAGCACGGAGACCTGTGACATCTCAGCCCCACTCCTCTGTGTCAGGAGATGGCGTGTCGCTGTGTCTCCCTCTGAGGTTTCTGAGGCTCCGGGGGGAGCAGCAGGGCTCCGGTCTGGGAGGCAGTGGCTGTGAACTAGTCCAGGGCTGGCTGTAGGCATTATCCTCCCTGAGAAGGCAGGGTCATTGGCATTTCTAGCTTTTTCCCTCAGGTGCCCCGTGGGTGTCTCGGAGTACTTGGTCTAGCCTCGAGCTGCCCTTTGGACTGGGGGATCCCCGTAAATTCCTTCTCTTCCTTTGAGGTTCGTTCCTTGCTTAATGGTCACTGGGCATTCATCTCTGACTCCTCTGGACAAATTTGGGAGACCCTTCCTGTGCCTTCCTCTGGAACCAAGTTCATCATTCATTTGAGGCATCTATTCCATTGTGTTGTTTGTTTACGTACCCATTCCTGTCCTTAGATTCAGTTCCTTGGGGGCAGGGAATAGATTTTCTTCATCCTCAACACCCACAACCCCTGGCATGGAGGAGTGACTCAGCGAGCTCATCCATGCAGCCAATCTTAACTGGGCACCTACGTCTCAGTCCTGGATAGAGATGGACTCAGTCCTCAAAAACAGCCCTGTGAAATTGGTCCCTACTCTATCCCGTGATGGTATATTTTAGGTATCAAATTAACTGGGCATCCGTGCCCAGATATTTGGTGAAACATTTTTTGGGATGTTTCTGTAAAGATAATTATATTATCTTTATATTTAAATTGGTGGACTTTGAGTAAAGCAGATTGTTCTTTCCTAACATGAGCCCAAATCAATCAGCGGAAGTCTTGAGAACAAAAGACTGACCTCTGTCAAGCAGGAGGGAATTCTGCCAGCAGAGGGCTTCAGAGCTTGAACTGCAACATTGACTCGGACTCTCCCGCCCGCAGTCCCCATCGCGCAAATGCTGGATTTGCCGGGCTCTGTAATTGAGTGAGCCAATTAATTTCATTAAAATAAATCTTCCTCTCTCCATCCACATCCTATCTGTTCCGTTTCCCTAGAGAACTCTGACTGATACCTCCTGGTTGCAGGAAATAGGTTTATGGAGAAGAGGAATTCAAGGAGTAAAAAGAAGAATGAAATAGGTCCAAGGGACAAGGTGAAAGGTTCTAGAATCCAAAGGCCAGTTCATGCTGGATTATGTGCCCCAGGGAAGGTACCAGCTTAGTTCAGAAAGCCCCGGTATGAAAGACTGATAACTGTTTGATTTATTGACTGATAACTGATTGATCGAATAAGGGAGGTGGGAGTTCTATCGTGCCCACTGGGCAAGAGGTTGCCCATATACGGCTGGTTGGGAGTAGCAGCTTTCTGTATCTGAATGTGGACGTGGTGATACGTGATGGTTAGGGTGCCCCATCTCTGCTCTTGCTAAATCGAGCAGCTTCCCTCGTAGACAATGCTACCTTCTTTTTTCAACTCTGGATGTTCCATGGTTTCTAAGCTCCATGTAAGAAGCCAGCCTAGATAAATAAGGCTGAACAAGGAATCTTCAGTATCAGAATATCCTGCATATGGAGACATAACCTTCACGTTTCCTAGGCAAGCAGCTCTGACCCCCTGTTTCTTCAGGCTCCAGGCAGAGCTGACAAGGAGGACCAAGATGGCCTTGTGGCGGCCTCAGCCTTTCGGTGGCTGATGTGCTGAGGAAGGAGACCATTGGACGCACGGAGGAGGGCGAGGGGAAAGAGAGGAGGGTCTCCTCCTTGCACAGTGAGAGTGTTAGCTGACTTTGAGGGTGTCCTTGTGCGACCTTGAGCTCTGGCTGGGTGAGGAGCTAGGAGCCAGGGGCTGTATGAGCGGTTGCTGTGTGTGTGTGTGTGTGCATGTGTGTGTGTGCACGTGCATGCACGCACATGTGTGTGCAGCTCAGGGATTCGACCACACCTCTCCAGGGAGTGATCACAAAGCTAGGTGAGGGAGAGGGGCTGGCTGGTGGGCACAGGGGGACGCCTGCCAGTTCTGAGTCTCTTTGTTTGGAGGCTACTGGGATGCAGGGTGACCAACTTGGTCTGGTTTGCCCAGAACTTTCTCAGTTTCCTCATGGGAAATTGCCTGTTTTGGGAGCCTCCTCAGTCTCAGGCAAACGGGTATAGTTAGAAACCCCAGATGCAAATCTTGCTCTGAGTTAAGGATTGCTGGGTAAAATATTTCATGAAGCATATTTACACTTAAAAAAAACCCTGAAACGTGATTCTTTATCTGAAAATCAAATTTAATGGGATGTCCTGTGTTTTCATTGGCTGAATCTGACAACCCTACTTTGGGGTGTTTGGTATAGGGTAAGAGAGAAGGTGTTTGTTATTTGGAGAAACTCTGGGTGGGGCAGCATGGGAAATTCTTTGTCATCTCATCAAGCAAGAAAGGTTTTAAGGGAAACTGAGCCTGAGCAGCGGTGTAAGTGAGTGTCATCAACTCAGACCGGATGGAAGCCTTGATTGGTCGGAGTCAGTCTGGTTGCCAGGCGCCCAGACCTCCAGAACTGACAGCCCAAGTCCTGGGGTGATTCTGCTGTTATTACCTCTGCTGTTCCAGAAAAGCTGCTCAAATCTTCTGCTATCTCTGTCCCTTCATTTGAAAAATGGGGCCATAATCCTTTGAGGGACTATTTTGATGCTTCAGTGGTGTGATATGTATGATGCTTTCTAAAAATTATGTTTTATTTTTGAGAGAGAGAATGCACAAGCAGGGGCAGAGGGAGAGGGAGAGAGAATACCAAGCAGGCTCCCTGCCCAGCATGGAGCCCAATGTGGGGCTTGATCTCACAGACCTGAGATCATACCCTGAGCTGAAATCAAAAGTCAGATGCTCAACCCACTGCCGCCGAATGATGGCATCCCAATGATGATTTTAAAATGCGACCCAGCACATGATATGGCTAATTTTTGCCTCTCGGGAGTGCTGCTTCTTTGGGCCACTCCAGAGAACCCCTCCAAGCCCTTGGGCCCTGTGGGTCCCAGGCCCAGGACTCAGCTTGCCTGAGCGACACATTCGGTCCTCCAGAGGCCGGACTAGGGATTGGTCTAAGGCTGGGGATGTAGCACAGGTCAGTCCATTCAAGGTCACTTCCGTGGCTTTTCTCAGGACAAGTTGGGGAGGGGGAGATCTTTTGCTCTTTAGCTGATCAGGATGTCAGGCATCACCCTGGAGCACCCAGGGGCACCGTGTAAGGGCTCTCTGCCTGGGAGGGGGACCAACCCAACATAAAGCAAGGCCTGGGAACAGAGAGAAACAGACCTGCTGTCCTAGGGTAAGCACCTGGGCCCAGCCTTGCCTTGCAAGGGGCCTTGCAAGGAACTTTAGAGTTGCCCTGTGGGTTGGGATCCCAGGTCCATCGTATGTTCCCTGCTCAGCCCTGGGGGAGTTCCTGCATCTCTGTTTCTCATGCCCTGGGCTCTTCAATGGTGATACTCACAGCCTCTCCTTCACAGAGCTGTTGTGGAGATTATGGGAGTTAGTATTTGTAAGGCGCTTAGAGTAGTTCCAGGCACAGCATACGTGCTCAATAAAAATGGCTTGTCGTCATCCCCACTGACTCCTTCTGTTGTACAGGAAATACATCCTCTTTGGGGCCCCAACTAGTTTGAATGGGATGTCTTTTGCATCCTACCGAAAGGATTCTCCCTAATAAAAATGCATTTTGAGGAGTACCTGGAATTCTAGGATGACCTAGATGTTCTCCAGGAAGAGCAAAGCACATGATTGGCAAGAGTACCCTGGGCAGGTGACTGGGTAAGAAGAAAAAGTTGCATGAGAGTTTATGGCTAAAATCAGTGGTCGTCAAACTTGAATGTGCACTTGGAGGACTTGTTAAGACCAATGGCTGGGCTCTACCTCTAGCCTTGGGGTCAGGCAGCAGGAAAGTGCATTTCTAATAAGTTTCTGGGTGATGCTGAGACTTCTGGTCTCAGCACTACACTCAGAGAACCGCTGGATTAGACAAAAGGCCAAAGCAATGGTATTTATTTACTGTTATTTAACAATGTCTTCTGTCATGCCTACTATGTCCAAGATGCTGTTCTATGTGCTTTACAAATGCTAACAAATGATATGGCTGAAGTTTATTGGTGGAGAGCTGGGACACGAGCTCAGGCAGTGTGGGATGGTCCTAATCCATTTTTGGGCTCTCTCTCTCTCTCTCTTTCTCTCTCTCTCACAGTTTTATGCTATAGAGAAAATGAAAGGATTTGGAAGATGCCGGTGCTTGAACCCCAGGCTCAAATTGTGGTTCTTTAGGCTTCAGGGGCGGAGGGCTGGGCCTAGATGGCCCTGCCAACTTTGGAACCGCTCAGGTGACTGATCCTCGCTCCCTGTCTCTCACCAGGTGTGGATTCCCTGCAAGAAGGGCCTTTGGTCTGCAGCGTTCATGGGCATGGGGAAGGGCTGGGAAGGAGGAGAAGGCTGTTCTCCACTGTAGCCAGTGTGCCAGGAGCCAGAGGTTAAATGATGCCTCTAACTAAGTCCTGATAAGATCTTGAGCCACAATTAGCACCTCCTGAGCTCCTTAGAGCAGCAATTCCTTTCACTTTACTTCCTCACACTCCCCACATCTGCCTGTTTTGAATCGGCGAGAAAAAAAAATCACAGCAGGCTTGGCCAAGCAGGGCCAGTGCAGAGTATGACATTTCTGTGGGTTTGTTGATTTATTCCCAGAGAGAAAGGGAGGCTAGTAATGAAGCAAATGCTCTTTCTACTGGAAGGTGCTGTGTGTCCTTTGGAATGAACTCCACTTCTTGAGTTGGAAGGGAGCCACAGAAAGAATCCTATCCTCTCCCGTCCTCCCCACTTTGAAGCCAACAATGTTTCTTTCCCGCAAAGAGGGGACGCTTGTGGCACAGAGAGGGGAAACTCTTGGAGAACTGGGGTAAAGGCAGAGTACAGAGGGAAATGCTTTGTAATAAATGATAATCCCATGCTTCATCTTTGTACAAATATAGTTTGGAAGTGAAGCTCTCACCCTGTTTTGAGTTAGTTAAGACAAACCACCTAGATTTCCTTCCCCATGACTTTTACAAAGTACAATTTTCCCTTCACGGGTATTACAAAGTCATTTTAGTTATTGGGGCTAAAATAGCAAAAATAACTCAGCAGAGTCATTGGCTTTTGTTTTGAGTTTGTTTTTGTTTAAAATACCACAATTTCATGTCTCAGGAAACAGTTCAGACAAACTTGAAGTAGGGATGGAATTTTCTTCTATTTATGTGTTTGCTCATTCTCTCATTCGTGTCTGGTTTGTCGAGTGAGAAGTCCTCTGTAGAGAGGTAAAGAAAAGGACAACAAAAATCATAGCATTACTTCTAGAGCTTACGAAACAGTGAGGGAGGGACCTATCTTTGGACAGTGGACAGTCAACTCTACATAAGGGGTGGAGGACTAGAATCAGCATTTATTAGACACAGAAACTGTGCTAGGTGCTTTATTTATGTTAGGTTATTTAATCACTCCCCAAACCCTGTGGTATACATAGAACAGAAGAGGAAACTGAGGTCTAGACGGGTTAAGTAAGAATCGCAAGATCACAGAGTCAGTTGGTGACACAGCCAACTTCTGACCCTGTTTGCTTAGGTTCAGTGTTTGTGTTCTGTCTGCTCCGCCATGAGCTGTCGGGCACATGGGTGTGAGTTCCTAGGTAGGAGGGAACACACATACATACGCTTATGCGTATGTCATAAAAAAGGTGGTTTGATAGGGCACATGGTAAAGGACCCACAGAAGGGGCTGTATTTGATAGATCAGCTGAGAGGTGAGCATTCCAGGTGGGGAAAAAAGACAATGACGTGATAGCCACTGTCATGATGGCATGACATCTCATGACATACCAACTCATGCAAGTTGGTAGAACCATATGCAGTTCTGTTTGCCAGGGAGGCATGGATTGTGTAGGAAAATAATGGAAAGTGAGGAGTAAGAAGACATTTGTGGGAAATGCTGGAAAAAGTTGAATGCTGTGCTCAGGATCCTAGGTTCTGGGTGCTGATAGACGGCCATCTGTCAAAATTTCACGCAAGGCCACCATTCTCTTATCCAAGGGCTGGTAGAACTCAATGTGACATTTTCCCTTATACCCCAAAGAACTGCTTCAGATTGCTGACATTGTCCCAATTTCTATGGAGTGATGTCAGCAGCACAAGCTGTTTGTCATTCCATTTCAGTCATAATAAGCATTAACACTGGGAAGAAAACCCAAACAGTCTTGAAACTGCCCCTCAGTCCCCTCTTTCCAGGTAACCTGATCCAGGAACATCCCCCACAATCCCGAGCATCACTGAGAGCATTGCAAAGACCCACACTAATGCTACGAAAGGCTCCTTTTTGATGTCTCACCTCTTCTGACTGCTAGAGTTCATTCACTCCTCATCATCTCTACCCATAGCTTGTACCATCTTTCCAATTCATTCCTCTCCAGCTTTTCTCTGCTTAAAGACAGCCCCAGTTCTACCCCAAGCCCCCCTTCCCTTCTCTGGCCACCTTGTGAAGGACACTCACCCTGACGTTGACTCATTAATCCTCATGCCATGTACTCGCTTACTTTGCTTAGTGTAATTTATGTGATTTGTTCAGTGTTGTTATCTGCAATAAATTCCTTAGCAAGAAAAAGGATTAAAGAGAAGTCACATGGTGCATCCCCCATGTGGACTGTAATGCACACCCCTTAATATTTCCTTTAGGCAAAATATGATTGAGTGGAACGTATAGATAAGACTTTAGAGGGGATGGGAAGAGAGAATGTCACTGAAGGCAACAGCCTTATGAGTAAGGGTAGAAGGGGAGAGGAGAGGTATAGTGATTGTGTGTGTGTTGGCTGATCCCTGGTAGATACTTAGCAGCAGCCCCAACTGCCTCGATTTTCACTGAATGGACATCTTAGGTCTTTGTACTGCCAGCTGGTGGGATGACTTCTCTGTCCAAATGCTTCCTGTACCTTGTTGGAGACCCAGTTTAAGTCTTTGTATTAAGAATATGATTCCTCTGTGAACCAAGTGCCCTGGGGGGAGTGCTGTACAAGACACCAGCCGTGTGATTCATCAGATGACATAAGAATAACCAAAATATCGTCTGATACATGCAGTGGGGACAGAGGAAGGGACCATGAACCATGTCCATGTGGGACAGGATAAGGACAAGGTTTAGGAAGGACTATGTAGCAGTGCTGACTTTTGAGCTGAACCCTAAAGGATGTATTGGAATTCTTCAGGAACACTAGTGAATGATAGAAAAGAAGAAGAAGCTGAAGGGATTGAAGGCAGGAAGAAGAGCATGCATATACAGAGGCATGGAAACAAGGAAAATCAAGCACATATGGAACGGTAGGAAGGTCAATAGGGCTGATGTTAGGTATAAGAAGTGATCAAAGACAATTCTATTCTCCTTGCCTTTCTTCCAACTTGTTGGCTGTGCCACTGTGTCTCTGCAAGCCCATCCTCCTCTGCCTGGTCATTAGAGCTTTAGGTCCTCAAGCCTTGACCCTGGACCTACTTTTCTTCAACTCTGGGTCCTCCTCTTGGGCAATCCCTCCCCTATTTACATCACACCCACGTGAGAGTGACATATGAGTTCATATCTCTAGTTCAGAATCTGACTTCTAGCTTAGACCCTTAGGCCCACATATACGATGTGGAAGTCTCGAGGTCACCACATTTGGTTAAGCACGGAGCCCATCATCTTTACTCTCTCCACCTGTTCCTCTTTCGGTGATCAGTACCATCTACGTAGTTCCACAAGGCAGAAAGTATCCTGAACATTGGCCCTGTCCCAGACACTTCTCTTCAACTTCTACACCCAGGTCACCTCAGAGAATGTTGATATAACTCCTTCAATATTTCTCAAATCCATCCTCTACTCTCCACTTTTATCAAGTCCATAGACGTTGAAATTTCAATTTCTTGCCTAGACTATTTCAACAAATCCTAACGCATCCTCTCGTTTTGACTCTTAATCTTGCTTTAACTTAAACTCTCCAGTTCAGAGCAAGGGCATCCTTAAAAAATAGGAATCTGAGAAATATGATGGGTTAGAGGTCATAGAAATTTCTCCCAGTATAGAACTATGTGTACTGGGTAAATATTGCATGGCTGATATGGGAGAAAAAAATAAGAGCATTTCTTAAGTATTAGGCATTAAATAAGTATGCAAATCTGCAGGATCTGGCATTTGTCATGGTAGTTTATACTTTGGGTTTCAATGGACCATGTATATGAGAAAAATAAATCGAAGGCTGGCCCAACACAGGAAAGGAAGAAAAAAACAGAGACAGAGAATAAAGCTGAAACTTATAAAGACTGATATCAAATGATATAAAATAGGAAAAAAAAATTCTGTTGAGTAAGACAGTAGGGATATAGGCAAGATTCTGCTGAGTAAGACAGTAGGGATATAGGCAAGGGATATAGGCAAGATATAGCTTATAGGGATGTAGGCAAGACCACTGAAAGAGTAGGGATAAAAATATACTTTAAGAATTACTTTTGCAAGTCTTTATTCTAGGTTTGTGACCTACAGAAACAAAACCCAAGCTTAAGTATAAATGTTTAAATAATTCGAAGTTAGCCATTGCCCAGGTGACTCGCAAAACCAAACCAAATCCTGTGGAAGAATAAAAACCCAAGCTTCAAAAATTTCCACAGATAAAAAGAACATAACTTACAATAAAAAAAATTAAAACACATGAAGAGGAAAAGTCAAGATGATCAAGATTAAGCAACAAAACAAAACAAAAAACAAATTCGTAAATAGACCCATAAAGACTTCATGGGTTAGACGTTAGATACAGAATATCAGAAGGATGTTTAAGAAATATGAAGAAATTAGGATAGGTAGTATGATAAAAGAAAAAGAGTCAAGATTAATGTGATGAACAGGAAAAAGAAACAAATTGAACATTCTAAAAATGAATACCATAATAATGTATAATAAGTTATATCATAGATACAACTTAGGTGCAGATGGATAGAGAATTATTACAATGGAGGACACAAGAGAATTAATGAACTGCAATCTATAAAACAAAAATTACTGTGAATATAGACAAAAGGTCAGAGAGATGGAAAATATCAGAATGGAAGAGATACAGAAGGTGAGTGAGAAGGTACAATATATATCTAATTGGAATACCAAAGGGAGAAAATAAAGAGAGTGAAGGAAAGCCAATAATTCCATTGCTAATGGCTAATAAAATGTATCAATCATTAAGTACAGAAAGGTCACTAAATCACATCTAAAATAGATAAAATCAAATTCGTTCTTAAATGTATTTCACTGGAACACAGTGCAGAATACAACAGACATCTAGAGGTTCTGAGAAATAGAGGAAAAAAAGATTACCCACGATGAAATGACTATTAATATTTGATTTCACAGAAGCAGTGGAATCAGGGAGAAAGTGAAATTTTATCTTCAAAGTTAAAATAAAATATTTTTCCTTTTAAAATATCTCTTCCAGGAGCACCTGGATGGCTGAGTTGGTTAAGTATCTGCCTTCAGCTCAGGTCATGATCCCAGGGTCCTGGGATCCAGTCCTGCATTAGGCTCCCTGCTCAGTGGGAAGCCTGCTTCTCCCTCTCCTGTCCTGCTCCCCCTGCTTCTTGTGCTCTCTCTCTCTCTCCCTCTCTCTGACAAATAAATAAATAAAATCTTTAAACAAACAAACAAACAAATAAAATCTTTAAAATGTGTCTTCCAGGATCAAGAAAGGAAAAAGATTTCAGACAAACAGAAATTGAAAGAGTTAACCAGCAGAAGATTTGCTCAAATGAAACTCCTGTAGAAGGAACCTCAGGGGGAAAAAAAAAAGTGTTACCAAGAGGAATATCTGAGTTTCAGGAGGAACAGAGAGAAGAACACTGGGAACAGGTAGGTGAATCTAAACAAGTATTGATGGTTTAAAACAATAAGAGCAATGTATAGTTTGGTTAAAAAGAAATATTGAACTAAAACACAAACAAAAAATATAAGTCAGCTCAGGATTGGTTGATAAGAATGAAAGAATCTGAGGTATTGGTGTTGTTTGGAAAAAGGGCAGAGACTCTGGTGAACTTTACATTTTACAATAAATACGCATGTTAAAATTTCTAGAGCAGCACTGTCGAGTAGAGTTTTTAGTGATGATGAAAATGTTCTGTTGATCTGCACTGTTCAAAACAGAGCTATGCGCCAAATGTGATTACTGAGGTCTTGGCATGTGGTCAAATGCGACTGAGGAACTTAATTTTAAATCTATTTAATTTTAGTTAACTTAAAATTAAGCTTAAATGGCTAATAGATACACTATCGGGCAGCGTGATTCTAAAGTAACTGTATAATTTTTAAATCTGTATAGAGGAGAAATGAGATTGTAGTTTACAGTCAGATAATCCCAAAGAGGGCAATTAAGGAGGAAAACAAAAACAGTAACAACAAGAAAAGCAAACTACTAAAGCCCAATGTGCAGAGCTAGTAAGTAGTGGAACCAGGGTTCAGATCCTGATTTCTATGGTTCTAAGTAACATGCTCTTAGTCACAATGATGCTGCTCCATGTGTTGATAGGTTGACTAGAGACCAGTATGAAGAGGATACTAATCAGAGAGGTGGGCAGGGCTTGCAACATCACATGTGTAGATTATGTAGCAGCTTGTGTGTGCTTTTGATGTGACCATTATTAGTATATGTGTGCATCTCTCTCGTGTGATAGTCAGTTCCTGAGGAGCAGGGTTTGTGCTTCTCCATTTTGTGTGTTTCGCTCCACCTGGAGCTTGGGGCCTCACCAGCAAAAACTGAACTAGCAAGCTGTATGTTGGGGAAGGTCATTGAGAGGGTGTGTCCACCAGTGGACCGCCATCCAGACTCGGGCCATCAGAGGCTCCGCACCCCAACCTCTGTCCTTGGGATGTGTTCTGATCGCCTTCCCTGCTCCCAGAAGCTGCCACAAGGACATGGCCTTAAGATAAATACGTGGTGTTGAGACCTTTTGAGAATCAGTTAAGACCTCTATATAACTTGTTAAGATTCGGTGTGGGTGAGGAGATCTACCTCCTTTACAGCTGCCCAAGATGAGTGTCACGTATATGCTGTCTTCACTGTCCACTTCCTCATGCACTCCAACCCATTCTTTAGGTTTTACACCCCAGGGAAGCCCTTCCTCATATCCTTCAATTGAGCCATAACCCCTATTGCATGCTCTCAAGGCATGAGGTAGCTCTCTTTCAAAATTTAATTAAACTCTCAATTTTGAAATAATCATAGATTCACATTCAGATTACTAATTAATACAGAGATCCCACATACCCTTTACCCAATCTTTTCATTGGTAACACGTTTCAAAACTGTGGTACGGTATTACAACCAGGATATTGTTATTGATCCTGTCAGGGTAGAGACACCCCACTTTCCTCCTCCTCCTTCCAATCCCTCATCTTTAATCACCAGCAACCACTAATCTGTCTCTGCTCCTGCAATTTTGTCATTTCAATAATGTTATAGAAATGGAATCATATAGTCTGTAGCTTTTTGACGTGGCTTGTTTCCATCAACATAATTCTCTGGAGATTCACCCAGTTTCGTTGCACATATGCATTGGCCTTTGCTGGATAGTATTCCCCGATGTGGATTCACCACTGTTTGTTTAAGCCTTCATTCCCTGAAGAACATCTGTGTTGTTTTCAGTTTGGAGCAAATAAGCTGCTATAAGAGTTCATGTACGTGGTGCGCATGTGTGTGGGTATGTGTACATAGAGTTTCATTTTTCCAAGGCACATGTTCAGGAGTATAATTGATGAGCTGTATGGTAGTTGTACCTTTAGTATTCTTCTGCCAAAACTGTTTTCCAGAATAGCGGTTCCATTTTATGTCAAACCTGCAATATATGGGTGACTCAGTTTCTCTGCATTTCATCAGAATTTGGTAGTGTCACTGTTTTTTATTTTAACCATTCTGATAGATACATAGTGATATCACATTGTGGTCGTGGTTTGTGTTTTTTAATGGATAGTGGTGTTATTGTATTTTCTTTCGTGTTTATTTGACATCTGAATATCTTCTTCAGTGAAATGTTTTCTTATATCTTTTTCCAATTTTTAAATGGAATGTTTTTTTTTTACTCTTGAGTTTGAAAAGTTCTTTATATATTTTAGATACTAGTCCTTTGTGGGATATTTGGTTTGCAAATATTTTTTTCCATCTATAGCATGTATGTTCATCTTCCTAACAGAGTCTTTTGTAAGCTTATGATTTAGTTTTGATGTGATCCAATTTATTATTTTTTCTTTTCGTGTATCATACTTTGGGTGTCAAGTCTAAGAACTCTTTGGCTAGCCTTATCTCCTGAAGATTTTTCTCCGACCTTTTTTTCTGAAAGTTTAATACACGTACCTTCTATATTTAAGCCCATGATCAATTTTGACAATTTTTGTATAGAGCTGGGGTTCATTTTTCTTTACAAATATCCAGTTTCTCTTGCATTTTTATTGGAGAGGCTAACCTTTCTCTATTGATTTGCTTTTGTACTCTTCAAAATCAGCTGGACATTTTTTGGTGGGTTTTTTTCTGAGATTTCTCTTCTGTCAGTCGGAACTTCTATCCATCAAACAATATCATATCCTTGATTATTGTAGCTATATATAAGTCTTGATATAGAGTAGATTGACTTCTCCCATTTTATTCTTATTTCTCAAAACTGTTTTAGCTATTCTAGCCCCTTTTACTTTGCATATATTTCAGAATAAGCATGCTTACTACAGATCTACAAGAAGATCTACACATCTTCTTGCTGGACATTTGACAGGTATTGTGTTAAAGCTATATACCTATTTTAAGAGAATTGACATCTCAATTACACCCATGAACAATCCATCTGTGGACATGAGATAGCCTTTTCTTTATCCAGCTTGCTTTTGATTTCTTTTATCAGCATTTCATGGTTTTCAGCATATAAACCCTGCACATGTCTTGTGAATTTGACACCTAATATTTCTTTATTTTGTCCAATTATAAATAGCAATGTATTTTATATTTCAGTGTCTATGTGTTCTTGTTAGTATATAGAAATGCAGTTGAAATTTTTGTTTATCTTGTATTCTGATAAATTGCTTAAGTCATTATTATTTCTAAGAGTTGTTTTGTGGATTCTTTGGGATTTTCTATGTACAAAATTATGCCATCTGCAAATGGGGCAATTTTCTTTCTTTCTTTTTGATCTGTGTGCCTTTTATTTCCATTTCTTTCATTACTGTATTGAGTAGAATGTCTAACAATATTTTGAATAAGAGTGGGGAGAGCAGACATTCTTGCCTTGTTTGTGATCTTAGGGGTAAGTATTGAGTCTTTCACTATTAAGCAAAACGTTAGTTGTAGGCCTTTTTGTAGATGCTATTTATAAAGTTGAGAATGTTCTCTAGTCTTATTTTTCTGAGTGTTTTTAATCATCAACAGAAAAAATTTTTGCAAAGATTTTTTTCTACATTGACTCATATGAGCATGTGATTTTTTTTTTTCCCTTTGGCCAATTAATGGGCTCGATTAGAGTGATTTACTTTCAAATATTAAGCTGTCCTTATATCCCAGGAATAAACTTCATTTAGTCATGGTGTATAATTCCTTTTATATATTTTTAAATATTATTTGCTAGTATTTTATTAAGGATATTTAGGTCTATTTTCATGAGATCATTGACTTATTTTCTTTTTTGTGTTGTCTTTGTCAAGTTTGGGTATATCAGGTAAACATGAACTTCAGAAAATGAATTGGAAAGTACTCCCTTTTCTTCTATTTTCTGGAAGTGATTTGTGTACAATTGGCATTATTTATTCTTTAAATATATGATAGATTCTCCAGTAAAACCATCTGGAACTGGAGATTTCTTTTGGGGAGTTTTCAAATTACGAGTTTGATTTCTTAGCAGTTAAAAGACTATTACAATTACATATTTCATATTGTGCAAGTTACAATTTCAACCATTTTCAGGCTTATAGTTTAGTTTTTTATTGTATTTACAAGGTTGTGCAACCAAAACTACCATCTAAGTCCAGAACAGTTCCATTAACATTAAAAATAAACCTTCTATGATTAGCAGCCATTAATTATTCCTCACTGTCTCTGTCCTTGGCAGTCACTAATATACTTTCTGTCTCTGTGGATTTATCTACTCTGAGTTATTTCATATAAATGACATCGTATAATATGTGACCACTTCTTTCCTTTAGCATAGTGTTTCTGCATTTCATTCATGTTGTAGCATGTATCAGTACTTCACTTTTTATGCTTGAGTAATATCCCATTGTATGGAATATCTTTTGTTTATCTATTCATCAGTCGACAGATATGGGCTGTTTCCACTTTTTGGCTATTATGAATAATGGTGCTTTGAATATTCATTTATAAGAGTTTTCATAAATACATGTTTGCAGTTCTCTTGTATGTTCCTAGGAGTAGAACTTATGGGTCATATAATAGCTTTATGTTTAATTTTGGGGGGAGCTCTCAAAATGTTTTCCAGAATGAATGTATCATTTTACATTTCCATCAGTAACATATAAGAATTCCAATTTCTCCATACCTATCAACACATCATTGTCTATATTTTCGATTATAGTATCTTGGTACGTATAAAGTAGGATCTTGGGTGTTTTTTTAAGCAATTTTATTAATTTATTTGTCAGAGAGGAAGAGGGAGCACAAGCAAGGGGAGTGGCAGGCAGAGGGAGAAAACAGGCTGCCTGCTGAGTAAGGAGCCCAATATGGGACTCAGTCTCAGGACCCTGGGATCATGACCTGAGCCAAAGGCAGCTGCTTAATCGACTGAGCCACCCAGACATCCCTTGGTGGTTTTGATTTTCATTTCTCTAACGACTAATGATATTGAGGTCTTTGCATGTGTTTATTGGCCCTTTGTGTATCTTCTTCAGAGAAATGTCTATTCAAATTCTTTGCCCTTTTGTTAATTTGTCTTTTTATTGCTCATTCAAAAGAGTTCTTTATATATTTTAGATACTAGAACTTTATCAAACACATAATTTACAAATGTCCCATTTTGGGAGTTGTCTTTTTACTTTCTTGATAGGGTTGACTGAAGTAGCATAAAAGTTTTAAATTTTGATTAAGTCCAATTCTGTTTTTTTCTTTGTTTGCTTGTGCTTTACGTATCATATTTAAGAAACCATTATCTTTTCCAAGGTAACAAAAATGTACCTTATGTTTTCTTTTTTTTACCTTATGTTGTTTTTTTTTTTATAAATTTTTTTCCATTTTTTTTTTTTTTTAAAGATTTTATTTATTTGACAGAGAGAAACACAGCGAGAGAGGGAACACAAGCAGAGGGGATGGTAGCTGGAGAAGCAGGCTTCCTGCAGAGCA
>CM053609.1:5124966-5152756 GCA_028646535.1 Procyon lotor
GAGTTGCACTTTTGGCGGTTTCAGTTACTCACGGTCAACCATAGTCCAGAAGCCAAGGATCTCCTGATAGTAGATCAGAAGGTCAGTAGTCGCCTAATGCTACATTAGTGCCCACGGCATTCATTTTACCTCATCTCATCATGTGGGCATTTTATCATCTCACATCATCACAAGAAAGAGAAAGGTGAGTATAGGACAATAAGGTATTTTGTGAGAGAAATAGACCGCATTCATACAACTAACATGGTATATGAGATGATACATTGTATATTACTATCATAATTGTTCTATTTTATTATCAGTTATTATTGCTAATCTCTTTCTGTGCCTACTTTATAAATTAAACTTCGTCACAGGTAGTACATATAGGAACAAAGATATCCACTGGGGCTTTGTCCTCCTGGGGAAAGGGAGGAGCCAGTGTATTAAACAATAGAGAAAGTTTGCATCCAAAGTTGACTTCTGCCTTGCACTCTAATATCCATTTCCATGATTGAAAATTTCCTCTTGCTATCAAAAATGCAAAAAACTAGCATTTAACCAGATCTCAGTTTTAAAAGTTCAGATCTCTTCCCTTTGAAAGCTTGCACCACAGACACTGAGCTCCAAGGAACTCCAAGAACGTGGCTGGTTTTCTTATTTAGGAAACGAGGGTCACCCCACAGCAGGGGGCTGTGACTTGTCCAGTCAAGCCTTTGACTAGAACCTGGATCCTCCAACTTGGAGTTCGGCATGTCAGCATTTTTAAGGCTTTGGAGGCATTTTTCAGTTTCCCACCAGCTGCCCTGACATGTGGATGCACTGTGAAGATTCTCAAGAGAAAATATGCCAGTGCATTTCTGAGAATGTGTGAAGACAACTGGTGTGAATGAGGGCATCCTTCGTAATGATTGGAAGGATGGAATAACCAGGGACCCTGCTTCGGCAAGACCTTATGCTTCCTTACCTTTAATCTGCATGTCTTTGGTGCGGTCTTATGTGCCCTCCCCACGTGGCACTTCTGCAGGGCCCTCACTATTGTCAACTCAGCTGTCATGACAACCGTGTGCATGGGTTTCTCAGGGACAGTACCCTTTCAGACAAGAGGTCCCAGAAATTTTTACTATTCTAGCATCCAGAGGCATGTTAAATGCTCTCTCTCTCTCTCTCTCTCAAGATCCAAATATCTTTTGCCAGATCTCATGTCTCCATATTTACTTGACAACATATGGCCAGTGGACCAGTTAGAAACACAGCAGAAAACAGGAGGCAGGACGACTGACAAGAGAAAAGTGACAGCTGACAATCTGGTAGTGAAGGAGAAGGCAAAAAAAAAAAAAAAAAAAAAAAAGTTAAAACCATGGCACGAACGGGCATTCTGGGTAATGACAAATTATTTAGCACCTAGCAGCATTATTATAACCGTAGAGGCCAATAATGGGTATTAGTAACAAAAATTCTGAAACCTCAGTTAAAATTGTCATTGTCTTCTGTATCTTTTGTTTTAAAACGCTAGGAGAGGGTGGCTGGGTGGCTCAGTGGGTTAAAGCCTCTGCCTTCGGCTCAGATCATGATCTCAGGGTCCTAGGATTGAGCCCCACATCGGGTAGCCTGCTTCTCCCTCTCTCTCTGCCTGCTTGTGATCGCTCTCTCTCTGTCGTAAATAAATAAAATCTTTAAAAAAATAAATAAAAAATAAAATGCTAGGAGATATATCCTAGACTTTAGGGACATTCCTATTGAAAATGGTTAAAATATCTTCCTGGTGTCTTAAGGTAATAATAGTATGATAATACTACTAACAAGGGGGAGAAGAAGAGGAAGGAGGGGACTCTTTGTTCTGTAAGGTTACCTTTTTTGTTTGTATTGTCTGGTATAATCCTCAAAGGAATTCAAACAGGTATTACTCTATTGTTGCTGGAGCTGGTAGTTGAGAATACAAAAGAGGAAAGTGATAACAGCAAACAAAAACAGCAGGAATGGATCCTTTGGGTGTGTCCCCAAATGGCTGGTGTGCACACTCATCTGTGAAGTCCTAGGGCTGAGCCTCTGGGACAGCTGCCTCCATGGACCTCACTGGTTCTGGGGTCCTCACTTGCTGAGCCCAAGAGAATCCACCACGCAGTGTTTGCTGGCATCTGTTTGGGATGCTTTCACCCTCTCTTCCCTCCAATCCAGCAGTCCGAACCCTCTACGTCTCCTGCCCTTAGTGTCTTCCTGAAACTTCATGACACAGTGTTCTGTCTGACCTTGCACTATCAGGGTTTCCTCCTTCTGACTCTGACATCCAGGCCAGGGTGGGTGGGGGTGGGGAGCACCGGTGGAGACAAAAGGAAGCTCGTTACAGCATCTTAGGCAAGAAACTGTTCAGTTTCCCTCATGGCGTCCACGCCAACCCTTCACCTAACGTTCACACCTGTCCCAGCTCTTTCCCTCTGGGGCTTTGGGGCTGTCGAGGATTGACATTTGTTCTCTAGCGCATCGGGGTTATTTGCCGGGCTGGCTGTCAGCTCTGATGTGTGCAGTCACCTATCATTTCTAGCAAACTCCTTAGTTCTTACAAATTAAACTCTCGAGTGATCCTGGCCCATCAGCCCTCTGGATAGACCAGGATGGGTTTGAACCTGCAAGAGTCATCTCTTGAGAGCCACCGGGAATCCTCTTGAATTCACCTTGCCACCACCACTTGGTAGTAAAGAGTTCTCCGCAGATTGTAACCAGCTTCCTGCAGGTGCAAGGAGCTAGCCCCTTGCCCTAAGCCAGTGGACACGTATTTCCATGTACATTTCCTGGCAGACTATTCTGAGATGGATTTCATCTAATTCCTGAGCAGTCCCAATATGGTTCAGCATCAGTTCCTTGAGGCAGTAACCAGCTGAATAACCCATCCATGAGTGGATTTTCCCCTCCCTATTTTGTTTCTCCATCCCTTCTTCCTGGGATCATGTCCCTGATAAACCCAACTTGCCTGTAAGCCTTTGTTCAAAGCTTTGCTCTGCATGAGTGGTTAGTGGTGTAGGTGGGGAGGAGGAAGTGGAGCCCAGACTGAGACATTTATGCTCCAGGTAAAAAAAATATAAATAAACAAACAAATAAATAATGAAGAAATAGCAGCCAGTGTTTATTGAGCACTTATCATGTGCCAAACATGGTTCAAAACACTTTGCATGTTCCGGTAAATTTAACACAATGTGTGCATTCTACAAATGAGTGAAGGCAGTCTGTGTTGAAGTGACTTGTCCTGAGCACCATGGATGGAACCATTAGGCCACAAAGCTGGTCAGGTCTTCTGAACCTAGACTCAGAGTTCTTGGCACTGTATGATACTGAAGGTCAGTCCCCACCATTTGGAAACCTTGGGGAGGCAGATACCTCATTTCCTATTCTTTGTTTATTCATTCATTTATTTAGCCATTTTTAAAGATTATATTTATTGAGTGAGTGAGTGAGTGAGAGCATGCATATTGCACATACAAGGTGTAGGGGGCCAGGAAGAGGGGGAAGGAGAGGGAGAGAATCTCAAGCCGACTCTGTGTTGAGTATACAGTCCGACACGGGGCTCGATCTCACGACCCTGAGATCATGACCTGAGCCCAAACCAAGAGTCAGATGCTTAACTGAGTCACCCTGGCACCCCAGACAACTCATTTCTTAATGCCGAAGACCGTTCCAGTGTAAATGCATGGGACACTTTCATAGTGTTCAGGGTATCTGTCATCTCCTGCCCACTTATGCTGACTAGAAGTAAAATACTCAGTCCTCTCTTGTTTAGGGTCCAGTGTGCTAAGTACTGAGGTACTGGACTGCATTTCTGAGGTCTCTAGAACACGCATGTTTTCATCCCTCCACACCAGGAAAGGATTCTCCTATGACTTGGTATAGACTCAGGGGTCAGCACTTGATTGTCCCATGTCACACTGATGTTGGCCTCAATGGCACATACCCATGTACACATACACGCCTCCCTAAGACCCCAAATGGAAATGAGTTCCAGCCTTCATACTGCAAGGGCTAATGGAGCTGCTCATTTGCCTTTGTAAACGGAGGCACCAAGAAATGCAACCCAGCATTGACTTCATGGCGCCAATGCACTTTAGAGTGAGGGGTGAGGGGGCCCTCCCCTTCAGCCTGGACATCTTTCACGAACCTCTGCCTAGACCTTCATGCCTCACAGGCTCCAGGGCCATGAGTCGGGTAGGGCCCGCTTCCCCAAAGGCTGTCTCACACCTCTGCTCCGAGAAGGCAGCTGGCCATGCCCCTGACTGGTTTATGATACAATAGCTTCCTTGGAGCGTGCTTATAAATATTTATAGCATCAAGCGAGCAGTAATGGGCCGCTATTCAAACACACCTGCTGGGGAAGAAAGAAATAAAAAAGAAAAAGAAGGAAAAACACATACACACTCACACATATTTATGCTCACTGTATGGAGGTCATTTAGGCATTTAGACCCACAAAGCTTCTATACAGAGCTATCAAAATAATCTCCGCTTTCCCAGGGTCAGTGGTCCAGGTGTGCAGTGTCCTCTCTGAGGAAGTAGGTCAAGGATTCATTTTGTTAGTTTGTTAATTTGTTTACTTATTATTTATTATTATTTATTTGATGGCAAAAGAGCACGGGCAGGTGTGTGTGAGCTGGGAGGGGGGCAGAGGGAAAGGGAGAGAGAGTATCTTAAGCAGGTTCCACACCCGGCTCAGAGCAGACAGGGGGCTTGAACTCATGACCCTGAGATCTTGACCTGAGCTGAAATCAAGAATCAGTCACTGAACTGACTGAGCCACCCAGGCACCCCTCGTTCTATTTTTAAATGTTCCCTACCCACACAGCCCTAATAATAAACATATCTGTTGAATTACCTTTGAAAAATACTGAACTCTGCAAAGGATAAGAAAAATATTACCTATATGTCTTACCTCCCAGAGGTAATCATGGTAACGTTTTAGAATTTTTCTTTCTATGCTCTAAGAAATATATGCTTTATGCGCTCTTGTGGGCCCTGCTTTATTAGAGTTTAATGCTACCGTGTCTTTAAACAGTTTAAAAATCTTTTCTAATTTGATAGTTGAAAATGATATTTTATTGTTCCAATTTGCATTGATTTGATTATCAGGGGCTGCTTATTAAGTCAATCAATACAAATATATTCCAACACTACTGAATGTAAAGCTCCCAGCATGGGTAATGGAGAGGCAAAGACGAACTGGAGGGAATCCTTGCCCCTCGAAGTCTTAGAATAGAAAAAGATCTCTTTCTAATATATAATATAGCCATTATTACATCTCCTTTTGTGACCTGTGTATTCAAGTCTTAATGGTTTGGTTTTTCGTTTGATGGGGGAAATAACATGGTGGGAAAGAGATATTTTATTTCTGTCCTCTGTCCTACCATCATCCAGTGTTCAGAATAAAGGGGCATGTGTAACATCGCATGTGGGCTTCTTTTCAAACAATTTGGAAAATGCTTCTTCCTAGAGGCAGGTAGGATTTAAGGTCAAACCCAAGGAAAGGAAGAGCAAGTTAAATGACTGATCACAATTCATACACACACACACATTCTTTTTTTTTTTTTTATAAACTTTTTATTTTTTTTAAAGATTTTATTTATTTGACAGAGGGAGAGAGATCACAGGTAGGCAGAGAGGCAGGCAGAGAGAAAGGAGGAAGCAGGCTCCTTGCTGAGCAGAGAGCCTGATGTGGGGCTCAATCCCAGGACCCTGAGATCATGACCTGAGCTGAAGGCAGAGGCTTTACCCCACTGAGCCACCCAGGTGCCCCCCACACACGTTCTTTACATGCAATATCATACCTTTATGTTTCTTGAGACTAGCCTTTGGTAGTGTAGTAAGTATGCTTCGCTTCAAATTGCCTTGTGTTTAATGTTTTTCTGTGGATTTTCTGGCACTTGCTATGTTGTCCTCTGCATTTAAATAGGAAAGGGTTATAAACATGTGGCATAAAACTTCACTAAGTACATGTGGAGTGTCAGACTTAGAGCCTGAGTCCAGATAATCTCAGAGATGGGAAAGATAAGTGGACTCTATCTGAGGAGCCTCCTTCCTCAAGGAGGAAGACCTAAGACCTGGCCCAGTGCTCCTTCAAAGTGGGTGGTTTCAGTGTTGTCCACAAGGGGAGGGCCACCCACAGATACTAGCACAGTGGAGAAGGGTGAGTGTCGAGTAGATATTTGTGTGGTGCCTAAGGAACACTCTACACGGGGCCTTGCTCTTCATTGAGGAAGCATGCAACTTTACAGTGGAAATGTCTGGTTTTCACTGAGTGATTACACTCAGCATCACCGAGAGTAGGTCAACCTGACATTTCATGCCTTCCTAATGTGATGTGAAATGAAATTCAGCACCACGCATGAACTTGTCTTGCTTAAAATATTTAATCTGAAATTAGTTAAGTCTTTACACTGTAGATTGCAGGAAATATAGGGAATAGGTAAACAAGTTAAATAATACTATGGGGAGACATTCGGATAGATCTAGAATGTGGGACATTGGTAACAACAATAACAATGAGAGGCCTGGTCTCTTCATCAAGGTAATGTCATGAAAAAAGGAAGAAGCAAGTATTTTAGATTAAAGAAATTTAACAGACTTAATAATCAAATGTAATTTGTGTTCCTTGATTAGAGACTGATTTTTAAAAATTCCTAAACTATATGAAACATTTTAGAAAGAAGTAGGGGAATTCGAATGTGATGTGATTGTTATATGATGTTAGAAAAGCACTGTTAGTTTTATTAGGTGCAAAAGTAGTTATTTGGGCATGTAAGAGATGACCCTTGTTTCAGAAGATGCATGATAAGTTATTTAAAGATGAAATGTCACAGTGGTTTATCAAAAATAGAGATAAAAAAAGTAGGTAATAGATATGCAAACAGGAAGAGAAGAAGAAAGGTAGAGAAGCAAACACAACAAACTATTAAATATGTTGAGTTTTGGTAGATATATGAGTAATCATGGTACTATAAGTTCTGCTTTTCTATATATTTACAGATTTTCATAATACAAAGTTTGCTTTTTTTTTTTTTAAGTGCTATCTCTGTCAAGTGACCTAAAAATCTCTAGGGAAATGAGAGTTGCTATTAAATTTCTTTTATGTCAGAATGGAAGCAGAGAGAGTTAATTCAGGTCACTTATTAAGAGATGGAGAAACAAGGTTTAGTCATGGATTTTCTGAGATGTTACAGGAGGCCTACTGTTGGGATGAAATTTTACAGAACTTTCCGGGTGGTTCTCATCTGTTTCTTTTCCCTCAAACTCTTCATGGTTTATGTTTCTTCTATTGAAGAAGAAAGTGCCTTTGATTTTGAGTCAGAAGTTGTGGGTTTGAATGCAGGTCTTCTACTTTCAGCTGCTGGGCCTGAGGAAGGTTATTTAACCTCTTAATCATCACTTTCTTAAACCATAGAATTGGAATATTAAAATGATTTACTTCACATAATTACTGTGAGGCTGGGAGAATGTTCTGTAGAGTCTACATTTATGTCATTATGAGGCAAAATATGCCCCTCTCACCCCTAAGTCATGTGCCCAAACCTCAAAGCCCAGAACCTCAGAATGTGACTGCTTTTGGGGACAGGGACTTTAGAGAAGTGATTAAATTAAAATGAGCCCATTCAGGGGGTCCCTCAACCAAAAGGACTGGTGAGCTTACAAGAAGAGGAAATGTGGACACACTGAGAGATACCAGGAGTGCACCTGCACAGAGGGAAGACCAGTGAGAAGATGACTGTCTACAAACTGAGGACAGAGGCCTCAGAAGAAACTCACCCTGCTGACCCCTTGAGTTTGGACTTCCAGCCTCTAGAACTGGGAAAGAATGCATTTGTGTCATTTAAGCCGAGTCTGTGGTACTTTGTTCCTAACAAGTGAGTACCTAGGTCCTCATGCAGATTGAACTTTTACTTTTTATTCTATTTATTTTTTAAAGATTTTATTTATTTATTTGAGAAAGAGAGAGAGAGAGAGCATGCATGAGCGCACAGTGGGAGAATGAAAGGGAGAAGCAGACTCCTTGCTGAGCAGAGAGCCCGATGTGGGGCTCAATCCCGGGGCCCTGAGATCATGACCTGAGCTGAAGGCAGACACTTAACCAACTGAGCCAGCAGGTGCACCTCATTCTCTTATGAAACTGTGCTGCAGTATATTCTAACCTTCTAGGACTGGTATTTTCCCCTTTGTTCCTGATACAGCTCTGTTCTGGACCCGTCTACCCTTCTAGCAGCCTTGTTGCAAAGGATCGTATGATGACATATGCATACCCTTCGGCGGTCCCTTAATCTGCTAATGGGACAAAAATCATTAGATTTCAATTCTCACTGAAAGTACCTTTCAGTTTGTCAGACATTCACAAAAATTCAATGAGCATCTACTATGTGCCAGACACTTGACTACTTAAAAGAAGAGAAACCAAAACCAATGCCCAGTTATTCCTCAGCTGTTATACCAAAAACTTTTCCCCACTAAGCCTTTTGGAAAAAAAAAAAAAATAACATCCACTCATTCGAATAGTCCTTCCCTTCCTCACTCATATGGCTCTATTGTCACTGGCATTTGAAATACTGTAGAGTCCTATTTAGAGTGCCACTGGTTGGATGGTGAATCAATTAATAAATTATTCAATCAACAAATATTAATTCATGTCCCTTGAGAAACAACAGCATTGGAAAGAGGGTAATACAGAGCTTTTGCCCTCAGGGAACTCGCACAAATTTTGAAAAGCTGCCAAACAACAAAACAGGAAAACAGAAGAGAGGTCACAAAGCAAGACACGACTAGTCATTGCACGAGTGATAGATGGCAGTAAGAGCTCCTGTGGTTCAGTGTTAACAGGAGGAAGGTGGAGGACAATGATGCTGCTGTCCAGGTGGAGAGAAAGAGGAGGATGAAGGGGAGAAGGAAGGGAGGGAGAAGAAGGAGTTGAACAATATGAGTTTGGGAAAATCAAGCAAAAAGTAATGGAGAGGAAACCAACCCAACAGTTGGCCCTAAATATACCAGTGAGTTTCAAAGCCATGATGACTGACATGGGAAAATCAAATTGAAGTGGGAATGATTTAAAAATGAAAGAAGGCCAGAGGACCCAGAGGGGGACAGGATGTTAGATAGGATTATACACCTGTCATAGCAGCCAGAACCAGCCCTGCAGGAGAAGGTCATTGGAGGGGGTGGTGGCTGAAAATAAAGTTTCAAGGAAGCATTCCTATTCAGCTTTGCCAAAGCCAAGGAGAGTGGAAGCTTCTGGAGAGGGCTGAGAGAATCACTGCAATGTGTACAGTGTAAGCCAGCACATCTTAGCTTGGGAATGGTGCATTCTGTTTTTCTGTTGAACTATAGTGGACACACAGTGTTACATTAGCTTTGGGTAGACACTGTACGGATTTAACAATTCTGTGCATTGTTCGATGCTATGTTGAGTGTCATCACCACCCATCACCATACAGCAGTATTACCATATTAGTGACAACATTTCTTATGGTGTACTTTTCATCTCTGTGACTTATTCATTTTATAACTGGAAGTTTGTACCTCTTAATCTCTTTTCTGTATTTCTCCCATTCCCCACCCACCTGCCCCCTGGGAACTACCAGTTTGTTCTCTGTATTTAAGAGTCTGCTTGTTATTTTTTGTTTGTTTTCTATTTTTTTTTTTTTTTAGATTCCATATATAAGTGCGATCATGTGGTATTTGTCTTTCTATGTCTGACTTAGTTCACTTAGCATAATGCCCTCCAGGTCCATCCATGTTGTTGCAAATGGCAGAAATTCATTCTTTTTTATGGCTGAGTAATATTCTGTTGTGGATATATATGCCCCATCTTCTTTATCCATTCATCTGTTATTAATCATAGCCAAGATATGAATGCAAGGATAGTTCATTCTTTTTTTTTTTTTTTTTAAGATTTTATTTATTTGACAGAGAGAAACACAGCGAGAGAGTGAACACAAGCAGAGGGACTGGTAGCGGGAGAAGCAGGCTTCCTGCAGAGCAGAGAGCCCGATGCGGGGCTCGATCCCAGGCCCCTGGGATCTGACCTGGGCCGAAGGCAGACGCTTAACGACTGAGCCACCCAGGCGCCCCAAGGATAGTTCATTCTTAAAGAAGTGATAGGAAGGGTTTATGAGTGGTATATGATTCCGGATCCAAACTAGAAATTAGAAATGATGCCCTGTAATTATTATTCTCATGGCTACGGACTATCAGAGGGGTGTGGCCCTTGAGTGACAAGTTGGCATCAGACTAAGAGAAAGGGTCAACTGTGCTGGGGACTGTTAGATGATACGAGCAAGAGTAGCTGAATCCAGAGCACAAATCATTCCTGCACCTCAAGATGTTCCTGCAAAAGGAGAAGAGAATGAGCACGAGAGGGGTGGTATCCTGGGGTGACAGCCACTCAGCTAGGATCCTCATACTCCATGCAAGGACGCTCCTTCCCAATCTCCTTCTCTTTCTCTGTCCTCAGTAGGGAGTCCCCATTTTCATTACCTCTCTAGCTGGTTTCTCTCCTCTATATAGCATGGTTTTCTCAGTCTACCCTTGTTTCTTGCTGCCCCAAATCATCAGTATATGCAGGGCTTTGCTTTCCTTGGTGTGGTACTGCTGTAAGTCCATACAGCCTGCAGCTGGGGTCTCCACAGCTGTGTGGGCAACTCCCCAGTGGCCCAATTACAGATCCCCAGGCAAACACAGTGGAGTCACAGCTCATGTTTAGCTTCGGTGTAAAGTCTGCTTGTGAGACAAAAGCTTGACTTAAAATCTCTTTGGAAGCACCATATTGGAAAGTGACATGTCACTTCTCAGTAGTTCAGAGCCAGCCATGGTTTCTTCTAAGACTTGGACTAGATTTGTGGTTTCTTTACTTGAATATGAAATGAAGTTGTTGATTTGCCTTTAGGAGCCACACTTTAGGAAACATGAGCATTTTAAACACAAGGATGGCCCTTAGTTTTGTTAGGTACTGATGCTCTTGGAGGCACTTATGAAACAATGCAGACTGGGATGGGGGGCCAATAGATTCCTATCAACCGTGTTGAGGCCACTGAAACTGTGTGTCTTCAACGAATGGACTAGTGATAGGAACCCCTCATGCTATTGACATTGTTTGTCTCTGTATCTATTTTGCTCTCCACTATCACATACATATTTGAATTCTAAAGGCGATGTGACTCTACTCCAGTGAGCTCCCATGTCCACCCATGGGCAGAGCAAACTGGAGATGAGTGGGATGAGACAGGTGAACCTCCCAGCATGAGCTTCTAAGAGGGGGAAGTTCCAGAGAAGACGGTAGTGGGAACCCGACATAATGAACCTTCTAGAATGAATGATGCTAGGGAAATGTATTATTGGGACAGTGGAGTCTGACTCTATAAACACCATGTGCCTATTAATAAAAAGATCCTTCTGGAATGGCGGGTTGGGAAGAGCAATTATTTTACTTGTCCTTATTATTGAAATGGAGAGCCTTGAAGTACTTACATGTGGCCTCTTCCCCACTCTCAAAATCACTTTTGTGGAATTCAGTGCAATGACTATTTGTAAATTTGGAGATGAGTGAGAGCCTCCTGTAAGGCTTATCTGACATGGTGACTCTGAGGTCAGATGTTGAGGTTGGATACTTGTGGGTCCTAATCCAAGCTCTGCTACATCAGCGGTAGCTTTGGATGCATTATTTAACATTTTGGAGCCTTGGATTCCTCGCCTCTAAAATGGGCATTATAAAACATTCCATCCAGGGGTCTTGGACAGATTAGATAAGATAATGCAAATCCCAGCACATCATAGATGAGAGTGTGCATAAGAGTTCATGATGACTCCTTGACTATGAATTTCTGTGATATTCTTAGGAGAGTAAGGAAGAGGGCAGAAGACAGGGAGAAGGTTTAGGAGCCTGTGGGCAGGCTGTTCACACCCCACCTTCGTGGGGTGAAGTTTTACTGACCCTGTGTTCAGAAGGGCGCCACACCTGCCTTCATATTCTTCTTTCACTGTCTAGAAATTCTTAATAACTTTTGAATGAAGTACCCCACTTTTTCATTTTGCATTGGTCCCACGTACTACATAATTGGTCTCCTCTGTGGGCCAAGTGAGCTGTCATCCCCTGAAACCGTCGCTTGATCAAAGAAAAGGAATAAGAGAATGTAGTCTCAGAGTTTCCCAAGAGCACCTTTAGGTTCTTGGATTCACTAGAGGGGCTCACGGAAGTCAGCAAAGCTATTATACTCACAGCCAGGGCTCAGTTCCATGCAAGGATAGACAGATTGAAGTCAGCCACAGGAAAAGGAGCTTGGGGCAGGGTATAAGACAGGCTTGTGCAAAACCTCCTCTGTGCTTTCCCAGCAGAGCTGTGCAGGTGATGAGCGCATTACATGGTGGCACGTGACCCCAGGCCCCTACCATAAGTCACACGGCTGGGGTAGACAGTTCGACATGGCTCATGTTTCCCTGAGAAACAGAGATGGACTTGGCAGGCTGGGTGTTCCAAGGGCTTAGAGGTTACCTCTCAGGGGCCCATTAAGGGCCTCATTGTTCTTTGGGCAAGGCTGATCCTTTTTGGAAAGGAAGGGTTATCAGAAAAGTTGCAAAGGAGGGATGCCTGGGTGGCTCAGTGGGTTAAGCATCTGACTCCTGGTTTTGGTGCAGGTCATGAGCTCAGGGTCATGAGATCGAGCCCCGTGGGTGGCTCTGTGCTTAGTGGGGAGTCTGCTTTGGACTCTCTCTCTCCCATTCCCTCTCTTCCTCCCCCTGCTTGGGCTCTCTCTTTCTCTCAATCAATCAATCAGCCAATCTTTGGGGAAAAAAAAATCACAAAGGAGAAAGAAACGGGACTTTAGGGAGTGATAGAGAGAGAAAGAGGAGAGTGGGTATAAGAGGAAAGAAATAGCTTTCTAAGAACTCCAGCGGCATCAGGGGCAGCAGGTAGGAGGCCCAGAGAGTTCTTCATTGTTTCAATAAAGCAGAACTGGCATTTCTTGTGACTATAGCTGTAGATATCAAAGGACAAATCGGTTATGAAGGATGCCATTACAAAGACTCTACCTTTATCAGCTGACTGGGAGGCTGCGGTGGCCTTGCTTGTTGCTACTGTCCCTGGTGACCTGCTTGGAAGAGTTGAATTGGCCATTCTGGGGTTCTACCTGGGTCTCCCATTTCTCACAAGCAACCTCCTCCTACCCATTCTGTTCCCAGCTCCCATCCCGCCATGTGCTACCTAGCGCGCGCGCGCGCGCACACACACACACACACACACACACACACACGTTTGCACACATTTACACACACGCACCCTCACTCTCTTGGGACACTGCCTAGATCGACTGGATTCACAGAGGCAAATCTTTCTGCAAAATGTTCACGGAGTCCCTTTGACCTAAGATACATTTCCTAATACCAGATGCCACACTCTTCCTTGAACCTGCCCGCAACTTACCTTCAAATAAAATCTCTCTGGGTCTTGTCTATAGCAAATGTCATTCACCTTTATGACCTCACAGCGGAGTGTTTCACATGTTGTTGGAACTTAATAAGTATGAAATAGTTTGAATAATTGATCCTTTATCACTATTTATTGGAATCAGCTTTCCCTAGCTTTCATTCTTCCCTTAAAAGGAAGGGTCTGCCAGATTTTCCTAGCAAGAAAAGTAAGTCCCTGGAGATAATAAACAGTTCCAGAAGCTTCAGAGCTCAATGCCAGCTGCTCTCCTTTGTGAGAGTAGACAAGAATAGAGAAGCAGCCCATTAATTCAGCAGTGATACAACATTTCCTTCTGCAATGTCCTTGATTTTATTTTGCGGTGATTCCTCAAAATCACAGTTTAAAGGGGCATGTTTGCTATAGGTCGCCTCTATGCACCTTGAGAAGGGGAACTTATTTGATGACTCTCTTCTTTGCCCTTCCCCTTTGGCACCCCTTAGTTTTTCTAGAAGATTATTTTTTAATAATCTTGTGCAATGTGCAGACCCCAGCCCCTAATCTTGTGCAGACCCCAACCCCTCCCCCCATTGGGTCCTCTTTACCAGTCTGGTTTACACTTGATGTGTGCACTCGATGGACCTTTCTGCCTTGGCATTGCTTCATGGCACTTGACTTTCCAAACATTTCGACATCCATTGTTCTTGATGTCTCAGTGAGACAGACGTTGATGTCTGTTCTTCATCATCATTGTCATTATCATCATTTTTATTAATCTCAATCACTTTACAGTTATGAAACCTGAAACCTTATCAACTGAAATGAATTAAAGATAACGTAAATTCACACTTCTGATCTTAAATTTTTCATCATCCATTGCGTTGGTCATTAACATGGAAGGCAGGGATAGCAAACACTTGGTTTCCTCGTTGCTGCTTCCTCTCAGGTACCCACTGTAAGTACCCCGGTTCTCTGATTCCTTCCCAAAGAGCTTAGAATAGCTTAGGAACACTTGGAATAACGCTCTGGGCAATCACTACCCATTGAACAGTGTTGGCAAATGAATTAACACACAATTTCCATTCTTGGCGAAGGTAGCCATTTCCCAAGTGGGACTGGGAGAGAAAATTCCTGCAGAGCAAAGGCCTTTGATATTTCATGAGATGACTCTCCCTTGGAGGAGTTTCAGAAGCAAAGGCAAGGGAACTAATTTTAATGTGTGTCTGTGACTTGCCAGACTGCATCCATCGTCAGGACAACTTGTAGAGAGAGTCATGCAATGTCATTGCCAATTGTCAGTTGAGGAAACCGAGTCTCTTCATTTAAGTCACTTTGCCGAGCACACAATAGTGCAAGAGACAGTCAGGGTTAGGTTCAATATCAGACCCAAAGGCTCTGCCATAGATCTGCCCTCACCACCCTCCTCTCAGCCCTCCAGTTGAACTCCTTTCCATTCTATCATAATAGCATGCTTCTCAACATTAAAAAATAATCTTCTAGAAGAACTAAGGGACAGAGAATGGAGATAAGCACAGGAATGATGCCAAGCTTTGCTCTATGTGATCTTGTGTATAACGGTATGAATTCAGCATTAAGTCATTTCTTTTCACTGACTGTGCATGTTTAACTATTATTCTGCACAAGTATGTAAAATTTGAAACCTGTTCCTCAATTCTGTTTCCTTCGAGATACCCACGCACGTGTGCGTAGCCAGTTTTTTCTTTGCCGTTCTGCAGTAAGTGGCTTGGCATCAGTGATTGTGGTGGAAGGAGGAGGAAGAGAAAAGAATATGAAAGGCTCCATCAGTCAGGCAGTATTGACTGAACACTTTTTGTTTATCTTTCATTGTTCTAGACACTGTGGGGACCACAGAGAGAGTAAGACAGGGTCACGCCTCTCTGAGACATTCTAATGAGCTTGATTCCAAAGACCTTAATATCTGATAGAAAAATTAATATCTGCCTTAGGAAAATAATAGAATCACAGAAAGTGAGGGTCTGAACGTTTCCTTTGGTTCCTTGCTGCTGCCTCCCTTGCGGGACAGGTGAATGGATGAGATTACACAGCCCTGCCAGCAGGGGGCGCACGTCTTCTCTCTGTTACTTCCACCCCATGGCTCGATTTTTGCCATCAGGCAACTCTGAAAACCTCTCCCCCTTCTTAAAAAAGCTCCTGATACATTTGAGGGCAGCTACTGTTTCTTTCCTTAGCTGCTGCTTTTCCCATCGAGATCACCACTCTTGCTTCAAACATTTCTGCTGCCATGGACGGAGCCTTTACCACCTCTTATTTGGATTTCCCAAATGTGACCGACAGAAGCAAGAACGGACTGACCCGGGCAGAGAATGCTGGGCCATTTATTTCCAGCTTTGCACGTTGTGCCTCTTTCCAAGCCGACTGAGTCTCTGTTAATATTTTAGCAGCTGCCTAATGCTATTGGCTTCTATTAAACACATACTTCCTAAGCTCCAGCAGATCATTTTCTTAGGAATGGATAGCCCGTTAAAGGCTCTTTCGGGCAATTTTAAAAGTGTTTTAAAGGAGTTAGCCGTGAGACATGAGTGCTAATTCTGATTCCACCCGTTTGGCTGTGAATCCTTGGGGAAGCTCCTACCTTTTTCTGAGCTTGAAGTTAATATCCCTGCCAATTGAGGCAGTTGAACTAGATGACTTTTTCAAGTACCTTACACTACTGAATTTCTCAGACCAGGCGATTCAGTCTTCTAAGAGAGCAATTGGTTTTTCTGAAACTACATGCGGAATTCCACATTTGTCCCGGATAACATTTGTCCATTTATTCCAGGGTGTTTTGGCCCAGAGTTCCAGACTTTTAAGATCTTTTTGAATTACAGCCCTGTAACTGGGTGCAGTAGCTTTTGTGCATTTCAATATTTCACTGGTAACAGATTAGCCATTTGCAAAGCTCTTTTGGAATATCACTTGACCAACTTCCTTCCTGACCTTGGTCCTGCTCAACCTTGATTTCCTCAACTCAGTCCATTCCTGCTACCGACACTCCCAACTTTATGAGCTGGAAGTTTTCAGAATCCGTGCTTTGCTGCTTTGGGGGAAATTGGGATTAAAATTGTATCTGCAGTCTACGAGCAAGGGTCCTCTCCACTCTCCTCTGTTCTTCAGAGACAGCTATCAGATGTACCAATTCTTTTAGCATGTGTGATGGACGTTTTCATTTCGCCTGTCCCGCATTCTACCCTTTCTTATTTTTGGAGAACTCTCCTATTGCACATGCTATTGGTAGATTGCAATAACACAGCTCCCACAGTAAAAGCCAAAGGGGAGAGCTCTCTTCTCTTAGCACTGTCTGGTGGCCAGTATAGAGGAATATGACCTGGGTTTGGCTAATCAGATGCTCCGTCCAGGACTTTGATTTCGGAGGAGGTGATACAAAGATAAAGGGATATTTAGGGGTGAATTCCCAATGGCTGCAGGGTAATTTTGACAGGGTGCTGCAACTGTCTCTAATTTGGGAGTGTTCTTAGAAAATGGTTTTTCCTGTAACTCACATGTTATAGGTCTTGCCTGCTGACCATCAAGAGTCTTGTCAGTTTCTCAGCCTGGATCTTCATCCTTTCAGGTTTATGAGATTACTTATATTTCCACTAGATTCTTTTTATAATTAAGATTGCCAAAGATTATAACCATGTTTGCAACAAAAAGCCCTGAGAAAAATAACCCTGTAGACCCTGTAAGATATAGTCATTGTCAAGACACTGCCTCCTGATGCCATCTCTTTCTGGAGAGGTTTATAGGAACAGAATTCTGCCTTTATTTGCCACATCCGCTAGCCATGTAGATCTGACCTGTTCCCCCTGTGAGGCTTGGACTTGCTCAGACTTGGTATTCCCTATTCAACCCATCTCTGGCTTTTTCTTCCCATTCCCCATTTTTGGGCTGGTACACTTCTCCCTCTCTGTACTGTGGTCTTGTTTTGCTATAAAATTTTTTCAGATTCTTTGTTCTGTTTCTCAGTTACTTTGCTTTCCCAGGAACAAGGATGTCACAACTCTCCATTTGGTCTAGATAAAAACTCTTTCTGGTATTCCTTCCTCTGGCAACATTGGCAAGTTACATATATATATATATATATATATATATATGTAAAAATATATATATATATTTATGTATATGTAAAAATATATATATATATATTTTTTTTAAATTTATTTATTTGATAGAGAGAGAGATCACAAGTAGGCAGAGGCAGGCAGAGAGAGAGGGGGAAGCAGGCTCCCTGCTGAGCAGAGAGCCAGATGCGGGGTTTGATCCCAGGACCCTGAGATCATGACCTGAGCCAAAGGCAGAGGCTTAACCCACTGAGCCACCCAGGTGACCCAAGTTATATGGTTTTAAATATTAGCCCCTTGATAGTAACTTCCAAATTTATATCTGCAACTGTGCATTCCAGGTTCTTATTTCCAACTGCCTACTTGACATTTATAATTAGATATAGACCTCTCAAGCCCAATATATTGAAGGTGAAGCTCATGAGCTCTAATCCATCTCCCACACAGCTGCCTCTGTAATGGTTAATAACTACTCTGTCCTTCCATTTTCTTAGGCTTAACAAGTTGGGATTATCCTTGTCTGGTTTTGTTCTCCTACTCCACCTCCAATCTTTCTCGAATTTTTCTGGATAGATCTCTGAAATACATCCATAATCTAATTTGTTAACTTAGTACCATAACTCTCTTGAAATACTCTTAGACTTATTTCAAAAGTTAGACAACTTGATTATAAATTTAGTTGGCAAAACAAATAAGCAAGACAAGCTTTTTTTCAGAAAGAAAAAGAACAAGGAAGGAGTAGCTCAATAAGATATTAGAACATGTTATAAAGCCTCTACAATTAAAACAATGGTGATTGGTGTATGAATAGCACAAAAGAACAATAAAATAGAATAGAAAATCCAGAAATAGACCCTATTGTATATAATCCATTTTTATGCAGTGAAATCAACACCTCAGATTAGTGGGGCAGAGAACCAACAGACTGGAATGAACAAAGAAGCTATACATTTCTGAACATGCCTTATTTTGTGTGCTTTATATCAGAACTAAAAAATATTCTATGTAATTATAAAATAAAACCAAACTGAAATTGTAATAAAACAATTCTTAAAATTCAAAAGCAAAATAAAATAAATGGACCTAAAAATGTATCACATTTTAGCATTGCTTTGGCACAACTGGCAGACTGGAATTATTTAAAATGGATAAAAAAAATTTGTGTGCTACACCCAAAGTACAAAATACAACTGCAAAAAAATCTTCAACTGCTTCCAGCAATCATATTACTAGTAATAATATTGTACTGTTGTTTTAAAAGAAATGCACACACTTTTATCCATATAATAAAATGATGAACTAGGAACACTTTACTGTACCAGAGAGCAAGGAAGCTATCAAAGATTGCTAGGATAATTTTAAAATGAGACAAGACCCAACCTGAAGATGCTTCTTTTGACTGAATCCTGAACTTTGAATATCAAAAAGAATAATCAGAGTTCTGCCTCTAGGAATATATAGTAGATTCACTTTTCCTGTTCTGCTAAATACAACTAAAAACTCTGGACATTATATACAAAACACACATAAAAGACTCTAGAAGGTGGAGGGAAGAAGATAGACTGACTAGAGACCTCAAAACCAAAGGAATAATACTATGGTAAGTTCTGTGTTTTTGTTTTGTTTTTGCCTTATTTATTCCTACCCCAGATTCAAGCCAGTAACTTGAAAATTCCAATGAGTGCAGGCAAAAAAAAACCCCACCCCCCAAAGCCTCCTTTCTCTAGTCAAAGGACCAGGAAGAAAGCAGCCTAGAAAAATGGAAAACTTGTATTGTTCTTCTTTTTTTTTTTACATAAGCTCCATGCCCAGTGTGGAGCCCAACATGGGGCTTGAACTCATGACCCTGAGATCAAGACCTGAGCCAAGATCAAGAGTTGGATACTCAAATAACTGAGTCACCCAAGCACCCTAGAAATACGGAAAAATTTTAAATAATAACCATTGTGTTGCAGTCAAATACCACAGAAAAAACGTGGCTCTCTCTCCTCACCCACATCAGCAAAGGCAAATGGGGAGCCTACACTTGCTCAATTACTCACTGGGATAGTGACAGAGAAGATCCAGCAAAGGAACTGGTACATTCATCCACACCAGGTGGAAATGAACCCTCTCTGCTTGTGAAGTATTGCTGGAGAGGACATGGGGAAACTGGACTTCCACACTCACCTGTTACTAACAAGGTTCCACTTTCTGCTGACTGGGGTTGTGTCAGAGGAGGTTTAGCGGAGAGTCAGCGTCTTCACCAGAGTCCGGTGGTAATGAAGTCAGCCTTACTCCTAACCCATAAAGTTTTATAATCCATAAAAATGGAGCATTTGTTCCCTCCACTTCATATCAGTGGAGGCCTAGTGGGGATCCAGAACCTCCAAATCTTTCCAGAAGTAATGAGAAGCTCTTCTCATGTGTCAACAGAGGCAGAGTGGGGGACCTGAACTTCTATACCCACATGGCAGTAATGAGAAGCAACAAAGAGAAGATAGAATTTTAGAAAATTAACAGTGTTTCAGGGACCTATAGACCTCTAACTTTCATATCCTTGGAGTTCCAGAAGGAGAGGAGGTAAAAAAAAAAAAAAAAAGGTGAGACTGAACAAAAAAAAATGCTTGAAGAAATAGTGGCTGAATACATCTCAAATTTAGGAAGAGACATAAATCTCAGACTCGAGATACTGCCTGGACTTTAAAACATTAAACTCCAAAGAAATCCACGCTAAGACCTATTTCCATCAGACTTCTGAACTAAATACAAAGAAAATGTCTTGAAACCAGCAAGAGAGAAGTAACATCTTAGATATAGAGGAAAACCAATTGAGATGGCAGTTTTTGTCTTTTTTTAATTTGAAACCATGGAAGCCAAAAATAAATGGCAGAACATTTTGCAAACACTAAAGAAAAGAACCACCAACTCTGAGTTCTAGACCCAGCACAAATATCCCTCAAGGACAAGGGGAAATCAAGACACTCTCAGATGAAGGAAAATTAAGAAAATTTATTGCCAGCGCATGTACTGTTAGAGAATATCTAAAGAAAGTTCTTAAAACAGAAAGGATGAAAAGAGGAAAGAAAGAAAAAAAGAAAGTAAAAAAATTTATGTAAATATACTTTTACTTCTCCTCTTGAGACTTCCAAATTATGTATTATAGTAGAAACAAAAATGATAACACTGTCTGACATGCTTCTAAGTGTATATTGAAAAAATATTTGAGTTAATTGTAGACATGGCAGGGTTAAGGGATAAAAAAGTAGGTGAAGTTTCTGTCCTCTCAAACTAGTGAAATGTCAACAGAGTAAACAGCTTCACCTTGTATTATTTAAAATATACTTATTTTATTCAAAGCAACCACAAATACTGCTATGAAAAGAAATACACTTAAAACACTATAGAAAAATAAAAATGGGATTCTAAAAAATGTTCAATAATCCACAGGAAGGCAGGAAAATGAAGCAGAGAAATGAAAAATAGAAAGAACAGAAAAAAGAAAATGAAATGGAAGACTTTCAAAATCGTATTTGCACAAGTGTAAGTGATCTACATATACTAATAAAAAGGTTGGCAGAGAAGAACAATAACATGACTATATTGATTGATGCTGAGAAAATATATGACAAAATTCAATATCTATTCAGAATTAGAATATGATTAGAAGGATGGATGGGATTTTATTCAACTTGATAAAGAACATCTGCAAAAAACCTAAGCTAACATTATACTTAAGTGAAAGACAGACTGCTTTCTTTCTTTCTTTTTTCTTTTTCCTAAGATGACGAAGGCAGAAAGCAGTGATGTCCACTCTCACTCTTTTATTCAACATAATGCTAGAAGTTCTAGTCATTTCAATAAGCAAGAAAAAGAAGTAAAATCTTATAGATCAGAAAGGAAGTAGATGGTGTGACTATCTCTACAGAAAATCTCAAAAAAACAATCTACAAAAAAACCCCCTGGAACTAATAATTAATTCCTCAAAGTCACAGGATACAAGTTAAACATAAAATTTAGCTATATTCCTATATACTTGCAATGAACACAGACACCAAAATTGGAAATGCAAGTCCATTTAGCATTGCTAAAAAAAAAAGAAAAAAAAAAGGTATACTTAGGCATGAATCTAACAAAATATATACTAGTATGTAGTATGTTGGAAAGTACAGTGATTGGTGAAAGAAGTAAAAGGAGATCTAAATAAATGGAGAGACATACTATGTTCATGGATCGGATGATTCAACAGAATAGATACCTATCTTTCCTAGACTGATAAATGAATTTAACACAAAAACTATGTAAATTTGATGACTTTTTCTGTAGCTATAGACACGATTATTCCAAAGTTTATATGAAAGGTAAAGGGACTAGAAAAGATAAAATAGTATTGTAAAATAAAATGAGAATAACATGAGTTGAATCAGTCTATCCAAGTTTAAGACTTGCTATATAACCACAGTAATTAATTCTGTGTGGTATTGGTGGAGGAACAGATACATGAATCAGTGGGACAGAATAGAAAATATAGAAATATACCCCCCCAAAATTCCCAATTGATTCCTGACAATGGTGTAAAAGTAATACTATCATGGTAGAATAACTTTGCCAGTAAATGGTCATGGAGCAATTTACATATCTGTAGGCAAAAATCTAAAATGAAACAAACAAACAAAACAACCTATACCTACACATTACACAAAAATTAACTTAAAAATGAACTTAACCTAAATGTAAAATGTCAAGCTTTTGAACTTAGTGGTTGCCAGAATTTTAGGAGGGAATAGGAGGGAAGCGGATGTGATTATAAAAGGCCAGACTCAAGGGATCCTTATCGTGATAGAAATATTCTGTATCTTGACTGTATCAGTGTCAATATTCTGGTTGAGATAATTTGCAATCTTGCCTAACTATAGTAGTTTCATTAAAGAAAACTTAGTGAATAATATGTGGGATCCCTCCATATTATTTCTTACAACTATATGTGAATCCAATTATCTAAAAAAAAGTTTAATTTAAAAGGAATAAGTATGATAATATATTGAAAAACATCAAATATTTTAAATCCGTGAATTCATAGTAATACCAAACACAAATCTTATTGGTTACTTTTGGAGGAAATGCTAGCGAAATAACTTATTATTGTGAAAACTCGCAAAATAAGGCAGGTAAATATCCTTTGGCATTTTTCTGTTTATATTATACCTCAAATAAACAACTGATAAGGAAAATTTTCTCTCTTAAAATTTTAAAGAAAATGAGCAAAAAAGGAATATTATTGCATTATCATGAGTTTGAAACCCTGAATGAAATCACAGATCAATGCGATTCTTCTGATGTCTACTCAGAGCATCAAGTGTACAGCTACAGAAAAATCCATCATGGATCAGGGTGACAACATCTGAATCTGCTGCTCAATTTTAACTAAGAAAAAAGAGGAAAAGTCATACATTAAGTGCCTCTGATGAAAGTACACATCATCATCAATGAAGTATTCTTGAAAAAAAAAAATCAAACAGCATCGGAACAAGGAACTAATTTCAATTGCCAGTTCATGTGACATCTAAGGGATGAATAAACAAGCCACAAGATGCACTCAGCAAGACCTAGTATGCAGGGAAATTTACAGTACTAACAACTTAGTTTCTTTAAAAATAAATTTAAGGAAAATACAGAAGGGGAAGAGAAAGCTCTAGGCTGTAAAACCTTAAGAGACATCAAAGAAATGCATGAAGGTATGGCCCTTGTTTGAACACTGTCTCCTAAAAGAAAATTGTAAAAACAAAAATTACGAGACAGTAGCATACATTTGATCACTGATTAGATACCTGATGCAGCTGAGGAATTATTGTTAAATGGTTCAGATGTAAAGATGGCAGTGTGGCTATGATTTTAACAAGAGTCTAACTTTTACTGATATTTACTGATATTTACTGAATTATTTATGGATGAGTATTTCTCACTAATCCAGTGGGAGCGGGGCGGGGGGGGGGGGAATAAATGGGTGATATAAAAAGTGAGATAGGCCATGAGATCAAGGTTTTTAATGTGTTATCACCACTTGTGTGCTTGAAATTTTTTCATAATAAAATAAGAACATATGTCCAGGAGTCCTTACTTCCTGCTTCCTCAATGGCTACCTGCCTAGTCCAATCTACTAGCACCATTTGTAATGTGAAGCATTATAGTAATCCTGATGGATCCCCTGGATTCTACCCTGGCCTTCTTTCCATCTCTTGCTGTAGCCATGGTAATCTTCTTAACTCCGAAGCCAAATCCTCAAGAGGTATTCACAGGGTTCTGCCAGGACTCCCTCCTAGCTTAGTTAGTATTCCACCATCTCCATTCAAGCGGGATGCCGGTGGTATCCTGGTTCAACTGTCCAGATACAGCACCAAAATCTGTTTTGTAGCATTTCTGAGAGTATCATTTGCTGTGGTTTATCCCCCACCCCACAGTGACCCTGTGGGATTGCTATGCACCTGTTTCATGGCTCTCCTTGCTCCCATGCCCTCCTCCACGTTTTGATGCTTGGTCTCTTGCAGTCCAAGCTGAAGCTCCCTGTGACTCTTTATGTCTTTGCCGAGCAGCATTCCCACCTTTGCTGAAATTGTCCATAATTGTAGTATCACAGTTTTATTTTTTAGAAATTTCTCGTCTGATGTCAGCCATGCGCCCTCTGGGATCTTATCATTTCTTTGAGCTCTGTGACATTCTGAACATCCACTATGTGCTAGGCACCGTGCTAGGTTGGTCTAACCTATAATTTCATTTCATTCAAACAATTGTGCCAATAGTGAACACATTCATTTGACTCTCCTTTAGAAATAAGGAAGATGAAATTCAGAGAATTTCAGTAGATGTTTGAAGGTCATGTATGCATCAGTCAGTGGAATCAGGATCCAAATCTCAGCTCCAAGATGCAAATCATTAAGTGGTAAACTTGGAAAATACATTTCCTTTCTATTACAAAAATCAAGATCACATAGTCAGTTTTTTGCTGGATCTTCCACATATCAAGCAGGTTTTCCCATGAGGCAGTCCAGAGTAGTAATTCCTCTGTTTTACCTCTGGACAGGGACGGGGATGAGTATAGAGTTCTTGTGCACTATCAAATTTGTTCTCCCTCGTTTTAGAGTAGACTATAAGCCCTTCTCGCAAGACATCCGTATCTGGTTCATGAACTTCTACTCTGTGATGTAATTCTTAGGTGCCTATTCTCACCACCTCTTTGATGATGAGAGATTTACACCCTAATTCCTAGTTAATTTTCATTTTAAAATGGAAATTTTTTTTAAAGACTTTATTTATTTTTTTGACAGATAGAGATAACAAGAGAGGGAACACAAGCAGGGGAGTGGGAGAAAGAGAAGCAGGCTTCCCGATGAGCAGGAAGCTGATGCAGGGCTCGATCCCAGGACCCTGAGATCATGACTTGAGTTAGGTGGATGCATAATGACTGAACCACCCAGGCAACCCCTAAAACAGATACCTTTGAAAAAAAGATTTTATTTATTTGGGGGTAGAGAGAGAGAGAGAGAGAGAGAGAAAGAGAGAGAATATGAGCAGGAGGATGGGCAGAGGGAGAGGGAGAAGACTCCCCACTGAGCAGGGAGCCTGACACAGGGCTCCATCCCAGGACCCTGAGATCATGATCTGAGCTGAAGGTAGAACTAAGCTGAAGGCAAACTGAGTCACCAAGGTGCCCCTAAAGCAGAGATCTTAAATGTGATATCTTTATACTTATGTATTGGGAAGACGGTGAAGTTCAGAAAATCTGAATTCTGTGATAGGTAGCCAAGGTTTATTGAACAAATACTAGATGTGTCCAGCGCAACCTTTAAGTACTTTTCATCAGTTATTTTATTTGAAACTATTACAGAAAATGAAGAGCTGGAGAGCTAGAGGGGCTGGGTAATGTTCCCAGGGTTGCATAATTCACGAGTAGTGAAGCTAAGATTCAGATCCCTATGCCAGAAACCAAGCTCTTCACCACCACTCCACTCTGCATGGCCCAGTGGTCATTACCAGTCTGAGCCCCGATGAAGCCACTGAGCTGCCTTGATACCCTTAGTGGAGAAGTGAGCAAATGGTCCACCAGCAGTGAATGTGACAACTCTCAGCCCACTGAGAGTCCTTCATAAGCACAATGGATCACCACCGCAGGACATCGGCAGTGCCAATAATAACATTTATTTGAGATACTATATGACCACCATTATTTTTAGCATTTTAAATCTCATTTAATTATTACCTAAACAGTATAGAGAAGATAGTATTATTATTATAATTTTAGAAGTAAGGAAAGGCCCATGAAAAGAATGTAATATAAAATATATAAAACCATGTGCAAAAATACATACGCTTTCTGAATGTCATATTTTTGACCATAAACCTTTTGAGAACACCTAGTGGATGTAAATAGGATTGGCTCTCTGTTCATGCTTGGATGATGCTGTCTGCTCATTATTTCATTTTTTCTAAGGGGGTCACAGCAGCAGGTGCGAGAGCAAGAGTGACAGGTGCCTCTTCCCCTAACCACTTGCCAATCCACAAAGCTCTGTGTGACTACACACGATGGTCTCTTAAAACATCAGAACCACATGCACTGTCTTCTCTCCAGGAAGCTTGTTCAGCCATTGTCAGAGTTCACTTGTGGTGACAGGACATAATGGACTTGGGGTTTCATTAAGGGTTAGAGCACTCTGAAAAGTGTGCAGACTTTTGTTTGAGCAAGAAGGATCTCAGACAAGAGGTAGGATTTACTTGTTCAATGAAACAGATTAGAAGACTTCCAGAATCCAAGTTTTGTCTTTATTTATTTATTTTTTCCCCCTCTCTCTGCCTTGAAGAAATGCTCCAGGGGCATTAAACAGTCTGGGAGGATGAGCAGGCAGGGATGGGCGGGGGACACAGCTAGCTTATGCAAGGAGAGATCCAGACATCAGGAGAAGGCTTATTGGTCTCCCTAAGAAAGGTCAGTAGCTTAGGATGTTGAAGGGAAAGGAAACTTCTCTCTGACCTCCCAGAGTGTGCATGACCCAAGAGGGGTTTCCAATTTTCTGGTGAGACTTCATAATACTTGTCAGATCCTCCTGAAGGCAAGGCAAGTGAGAAGGTAGGGAAGCTTCAGCCTGTGTCTCTGGAGGTGGGGTACAGGGGGAGGCCTAGATGGAAGGGCGAATGTGTGTGTATTGATGGAAAGCGAACATTTTTTTCAAGGTGCACGAAACACACAGAAGACACCTTCTACTTAGAGTTGGGCAGTCTTTTTTCCCTGCTTTCAGATTTTTCATCTCCTAACTCATACCCTTTCATTCAGTCATTCGATAAACATCCACATGAACACTTGTCTGAGTCCCTCCTCCCGGCTGGGGGTCCCCCTTCCATGCTTGCTAAACTTTGTACAAGTCTCCTTTGCAGTCCTCTTCACCATTGATGGTTTACCTGCCTGTCTGCCTCCCACGACCGAGACCCTAAACGGCACAGGAGGTTTCTTTTTCTCTGTATGTCAAGCACCTAGCCATTCCTGGGGTCTTGTAGGCATGTCATTCAATGGACTTGAATGAATATTCAGATTCAAAGCTCTTTAGGCACCAACACCCTGGGAATCTTAGATGAGATTGCTTTCCTAGTTTGTTCTTAATTGAGTGAACCTATCAGCAGCCCCCCAGCCCCCAAAGGGGCAGGTCCCTGGGCGGTGGGGAGGGGCGTGCTGGAATTCACCTCCCTCTTGAAGCTGTAAATCATGAGGCTGCCTGCATGACTTCTCCCTTGCCCGCTGCCTCTCTCTGCTTCATTGCCACAGAGTGGGAGTGGAAGTTCAGGTTTCTCTTCCAGGCCCTGATGACTCCAGAGGGCAAGGAGCAGAGTGCCTGTGACTAACGCTGCTTCTTCCTTTTCCCCGTGCCCGCCATCTTGGTTGCTGGTGGGGTAGAGGCTCAGGTCTTCACTGGGTTCTGCTGATACCATCAAGGGAGAAAGCAGAGTGTTGACTAGCTCACTTGCTACCCCCTTGTTTGTTTTCTTGGTGCCAGGAGAGGGCAGAGGCTCAGCTCCACTTGGGGCCAAGCTGGTACCTGGGGTGGATCAGGGGATGTAGGGGACTATATCAGGGGACTGCTATATTCAGTCTCACTGATGGATGGGGTTGGGGGGTGTCCAGCTTTGAGCGGGCTGGTCTCTGTTGGCCTGCCCAACAGTGGAATGGAAGCTCAGCTCCCCTATGCTCTATTGAGAGATTGTAGTTCTTCTGAAGGAGTTTGACATGAGCAGGGAAGGTATTGCCAAAGCAGCTTTCCATTGTTAGACCATCCATTTTCTGGCT
>CM053609.1:5153256-5180272 GCA_028646535.1 Procyon lotor
GATCATTACCCCGTTACCCGTGTGAGGACAGTGGGCTCTGCCTCGTACATCGGTGGTCATGTGGGGGCCCTGATGGCAATCTTCTGGTGGGGGCACTCCTGGCAGGGCATCCCAGCTGACAGTGGGCATTGTCCAGGGGCTGCCTCGGGAGGAGGGAAGAAGCAGAGAAGGAGACGCTGAACGGCAGCGAGAAAGAAAGAGACAGAGACCACAGAGAGAACACAGCAGACGGACCCAGGGGCAGAGCAAGGAGGAAAGAGAAAGAGGATGCTTTTTCTTCGTTTACCTTTTCTGCAGTTGGCTCTCTAGGCGGCTCTGGACGTCTTTCTTCCTTGTCAGCATGCCAAATATTTGACTACCTAGGAATAAAATATCAAACCCAAACATGTAATGAGATGTAGGAAACTTTGGTGGGAGGCCAGACGTATTCCTGAAAGCGGAGGGGGACAGTGGCTGGCTTGGGGCAGAGACGGTCAGGAGGTGACAAGGCCCAGCTGTTCCCAGCTGATGCATCTGAGGGCTGCGTGACGATGGTCATTCGGTCGCTACTTGTGCCAGTAAAATGATTACTGATATCAACCAGGCAAGAGGAGGAAGCGAGAGCAGACTTGCTTTCTGCTGGTAGTGAGACAATAGTCAGTTTTGATAAAAACAAATTGTCTTAGAATTAGTGAGAATGAACAAATCTAATTAGGTTTGACTCCCTGATCCTTAGGACCCTGGGCTGTCACTCACAACCTAGTGCTTTTCTCTCCAGGAGGGAAGTGTGCTCCCAGCGGGCTCCAGGCAGAGGCCCACACGGCACCTCCCGGTGCTTTCGTCTCCTCCTGCTGCTGCTCCCTGCAAATGCACATCCAGGCCACTACTTCTTACTATTCTTCGCACAGTTCTCAAAACTGCAGGAAAGAGCACATGACTGTAGACTGTCTGAGATCACTGCCTAAATATTTTATGTTCGGTGAAAACCGTTGGAGGGTGGATGCCTGTTGGAAGGGTCTTGGTTGACCCTGCAGTGCCCGGTGCAGAGCTGGGCACGCTGCGTGCCCCGCGGATGGGGGGCCAAGGGGCTGACCCCGCAGGCAGGGGAAGGCTGGGTGCGGCTCTGTCCCCACCCTCATGTGTCCGTGTCTCAGCCTGCCGTGGTTCTGCATTGTGTGCCTTTTGTGGGGCCAGATGGGCTCGCGTTTCCAGAAGGACGGTGGCAGGAAATGAAAACCTGTCACCGATCACGGCAACTTGGGTGGCGTGTCTGTCCTGGATAATCACGGGTGCGTTTGCTCATGGTTACCGGGCAAGAGAGGAGAGAGCAGCCACCAGGCGTCGGGCGCCCCTGTGACTTTTGGGTGGAATGAGGTTGCGGGGGAAGCCCAGCAACCGGCTCCGCGCTGGTGATTCTAGGCCCCGAGAGCCCCTCCCCCAGAAGGGGACACTGCTTGACGAGCGAGGGTCTTTCTGGTTACAGTGAGCCTTATTTCATTATTGATGCCAACAGTAAGTGGTAGTGGTATTGGTACTTAGAATGGTTTGTTGGCTAGGCAATCGTTGCACCCCAAATGTTTGTGTCCGCCCGAATTGCATACGTCGAAGTTCTACCCGCCCTATGTGAGGGTGTTAGGACGTGGGGCTTTCTGTGGAGTGATTGGGGCGGATGAGGTCATGGAGGTGGAGCCCTCAGGAACAAGATTAGGGCCATTCTAAGAGTTGAAGGAGAGCTTGCTTCCTCTCTCTGCTCTGGAGATACACACGCTGGTGGGGCACAAACAGCAAATGTCTGCAGCCTGGACGGGGGGCCATCAGAACCTGACCTTGCTGGCGCCCTGATCTCTGACTTCCTAGCCCCTGACACGGGGGTGGGGGGGAATAAGTTTTTGTTGTTCAGAGCCAGCCCCCCCACCCCCCCAGGTGCTTTGTGCTATAGCAGCTGAACAAAGACAGCAGGCTTTACTGAGCCCTTGCGCTCATGGGAGGGGTTCATCACTCTCTATGCAGAGTCTGTCTCCTTCCTCCTCACAGATCTGTGAGTGATTATTCTCACTCTGTGGACGATGCCATAAAGCTCCGAAAAGTTCACCCATTTGTCCAGGGACTTGGAAGGCAGTGGTGTGGCCATCTGCAAACCCAAAACCCTGCCTTCCTTGTGCCCATATCCTCAGGAACAAGGGAGCCATAGGTCGGGAATATGGCAGAAGTTTGGATAGCTGCATTGACATGAGGAGAGTTTTCCCTGGGGAGGCTTATTCGGAGGGGGGCTGTATCTTCTGGGGTTGCGGGAAAGCAGTTTAATGCCATGAGGATATGCAAATATGAGTGACTGTACCTCTACCTCATGCCAGGGTTTGCAGAAGTTATTATTCAACATATATTGCCGAGGTAAACAGAATCTACATGTTTGTGGAGATGTGTCATCATTTTGCACCATCGCTGTCAGAGAAAACTAGACTCGGTGAGGTTGTGCACCGTCCCCTGGGCCAGGCCACAGGGAGCAGCAGAGGCAGGCCTGGACTCTGTGCCCAGGGCCCATCCCTGGCCATCCTGTGAAGCCAGCTCTGAGGGTTTCCATGGCTTGCCCTGCTCTGCCTTCTGCACGCGTTGAAATTCCTAAGGGCGGCTGTCCTGCTTTAGCTGGCCTCCTGGTGTCCCCATCTCCAGCTTCATTTCCTTAGCTCTGCCTTTCATTTCCTCTAGAGCAGTGCCCCGAAAAGCAGCATCTGTGTGCCTTTGCCTCCTTGTCCCTAATTTGCATCAAGACGACGCTGCCACTCGCACCGTCTTGCTGGAATCTTTCCAGCTCTTACCTGTCAGCGAGCCCCTCTTTGGGGATGTAAGCTTTCCAGGGGGATGAGAACCCATCTTATGAGAGCAGTACTGCCTGCCTCGTGGAGGGGTCAAGGGCCGTGCATTTTAGCTGAACTGGTCATTTCTGGAATAAACCAATGGTCTGACATTGGCATTAGATGATTCTTGAATTCTCCAGGCCTGTGTTTCAGGCCACTGAGTGCCTCTGACTTAGCCAAAGCCATCTCAGGGCTGCCCAGACCAAGCCTGGCAATCTGAGCAGAGTCATGGGATGGAGAAATGCAAGGCAGAGATGCAGTGTCACTCATGCGTTTGTTGAATGCCTGATCCGCCCTTGGCCTTGGGCTAGGCTCTTCTTGGTTGAGTGACTGGGGATGAGTAGGGTTTCTGAGACAATAAGCAGGAATCATAATTTGTTTCTTGACTTCCTCTAGGGAAAGGTAGACAGTGGGAAGACTCTACTGTATCTTATAAGAAAATAGCAGAACATTCCATAGACTAATTCATCTCAATAAGATGGCTTCCACACTGACCAGCAAAATAAAGTCCTCACTAAGAGCAGGATTGATCTCAAAACACACACACACACACACACACACACCCCTAGCATACTTACTGCCTCGTACATGTGAACGTGTATAGCACACACACACGTCTATACACACATACACATATGTGCAAGTGCACACAGGCATACACATGTATGTAGATACCCACATAAGTGTATATACATGTAGACACACACATACCACTTGCACATGTACACACAAGGAGATAGGCATGCATGCTCATGCCCTCCTAGGTACACACACAATTCCAAAGAGCTGTTTTGTCTGTGTGCTCCAATAGAAGTTGCTAGAAAATGAAGAACTAGGACTGACCCTAGTATATACTGGGCACTTGATAATTATTTGTTGAGGGAACAAGTGAAACCCAGAGGGTAAGGCACTGGAAGGAATATCCACACACCTGTGTTGGGAATACAGATGATGCCAGTCGATAGAGGTCATTCCTCCGGGTGGATCAATGGCAGTAGCCATAAGATATATTTCTTCTGTTTCAATTTCCTCAAAATTGGCAAGTGTAATGGATACGCCCTTGGTGGATATTCCAGAATTCCCATGGCTGGCTTTATATACTTTTGAGAATTCTAAGTTGTTTATTTATTTATTTATTTTTTTTAGCATTCTAACATATTTCTGCAGGAAATAGTTTTTCTCTCTATGTGCTTCGGTGAGCACATGCCATTCTGATCTCTTCTTAATGTTACAATAATGGGAAGTTCCCAGAACAAGAACCAGGTAACTAGAAATGGGTTAATATGAGTAGAAATATAGACGAAACAGGACGAATGAGCCAAGGCACAGAAAACAGACACACACACACACTTCTTAATAGGGAGTGGGTTTGGAGAGACACTGCTTGTAATCATGGGTACTTACTAGGCTTTCTAGATGCTCAACATTTACACCTCATACTATCCCTTCCTGGCAATATTAATAGTGTTATTCTATAGATGACGAAGAGACTCAGGGCAGTAACTTCCCCTCCTCACACAACTAGTTAAGTGTCAGATCAGGAATTGAAACCTATGTCCTGTTTTTTTCCTGTCACTGGGATTTTGGACAGTGGCTATGACTTGGTTAGCCTATCGATAATTCATCCAGATATTTCAGGGGGAGCATTTCTGTCCTCTTGGCACCGTATGCTCGATTTAGCCACAGGGAGATGTGTCTACTCATCTGCCATTGCTTGGAATCTCTAACTTCTGGAAGGTAGGGGCGTGGTCTGGGGAAACCTTATATTCTGCATCTGGTCCACTGCTGGGAGCCTCGTACAGATCCTGAGAGGGGTGTCCAATAACTATGTTGAATTAAAGAAGAAATCACTCAGTTAATGGGGAGATCTTGGTAAACTGTGAGTGCAGTGCCCTTAAATTGGATTGAAAGGTGAATTATTTTCATAGGAATTGCATATGCTAATAAAAATCTTAGAACAGAGGACTGTGAGGTACTTGGTTGAAGGCGGGCACCAGGAAAGGCTAGAGTTTGGCTTGGAAATGGGATTCGGATGATATGTAACGGGCTTTGCGGTAGGAAAACACTCTTACATAAATGTTCCCTCTCCTCATTGGAGAACATGTGGACACTTTCATTTTTCCCTTGCCTCCAAAATGGTAGCATGTGCCTTCTTGCTGCCTGGGGGCACTGAGGACCACTGGCATGGAAGGCTCCTTCAGTCTTCTAAGAATGGCTGAAGAAGACCTTGGAGAAATACAGGATGGGACTGTGATTATAACATCATTATGATAACCACTGGCTTGAACGAAATTCCTCATAGCAGTGCCTACTTGATTTCATGATTCATAAGAAAGAAACTGTGGTCTACATGTTGCGGGGTACAAATGACACATTTCATTCAAGTGCAAAACTCATGGTTTTCGAGCCAAGTACTCAGTACTAAGTGCTAAGTACTGAGTGCTAAGTACTAAGTGATGTATAGAAGGAACCCAAATAATTAGACAACATTTTCATCTATATATAATTTATGAAAGAAGGACACTAAATACAAAACCGTATACAATCAACTTCCAAAGAACCCTACTGGACTCTCCAAACTTGTGGTAGTTGGGGATATTGTTGTTCTAACATTGCCTCAAATAAATCATAGCTAGCAGTTGGAATTTTTCTCTTTTTTTTTATTTTTATTTTTTAATTTTTTTTATTTATTAATTTTTATTAACATATAATTTATTATTTGCCCCAGGGTACATGTCTGTGAATCTTCGGGCTTACACATTTCACAGCACTTAATAGCACATACCCTCCCCATTGGGAATTTTTCTCTTTTTTTACAGAGAGATTTTTCTTATAGCTGTTGCCTTAATGGGATTTTATCTATACAACAAACTGAAAGGATAAAAAAAAGTTATAAGCAAAAATTAAATTAATATCTGGCATCTGGTGCCTCTTGTATATCTGCAGAATGTCAGTCATGCCTTCTCTGAGCTATATGATGATGAGAGGTCTCATGATCCACATTTTACAGGTGAGAACACTGCAGCTTGGAAGAGGTGATTACCTTAACTCAAGTCAGAGAGCTAGAAAAGGAAGGAGCTGGAAAGAAAACCCAGGAATGTCCAAATCTAAACCCTCCATCTATTGTCCCTGGCGGTGGTGTTAATCAGTAAGCATCTCTTGCAGGGTTGGGGAGGGGAGGGGAGCTTGAAGCTCTCTGCCTCCACCTCTTCTTTAAGCAGTCAATACATGCTCACTGGGTGTTGGGGATGAGCTATGATCCCGTTCTAAGACCATCTCAAAGGTCCAGAGAAACACACAGATCCGAGGCGACCAGCCCCTACCCTTCAGAAATTCACCAGTCCTGGATGGGAGTCAGAGAAGCACACAACCCTGCTGCATGGGAGGCCCTAGAGGGTGTCCACCAGGACTTGGGGTGCTCAGGGCAATGGATTGACAGGTGGGCGATGAGAGAGGTCAAAGAAGACTTTGACAGCTAACCCTTGTACAGATCTGGAAAGATGAGTAGGATCTGCAAGTCATCCAAGGTGGGAAGGGGTGGGTGGGGGAAATAACTCGGACCCTGATACAGAAATGCAAGAGCATTATGGAACCACAGTGGCTTGACGGAGCAGGTGCAGGGGGCCCAGGGAAGGCAGGGGGAGAGGACAGATAAGGGGCAAGAGAATGACACCCTTGCATTCAAGAAGCAGCCTGCTCGCTTCTTGTAGGGGTGAAGGGTAGGGACTCCACGTGGCTTGTGGCCCTCCCAACACACATCCCCTGGATGCAAATTAATATTGCCAAATAGCCTTTCTCTTTGAAAGCTTTCTTACTCCGGCATGATAACTAAAAGAGAGGCTTGTAGGAAGGAGGAGCAGATTGATTCCAGAGCTATGCGCCTGCCTGCCTGCGCCAGGAAAGCCACGCTTCCCTCTTCCAGAAGCTGTGTGCCCGGGCTTCTGACAGCCCCTCCGTCACCAGGATGGCATCCGGGGCGCGGGGAGTGAGCAATGAGAGGGAGCGGCACCTGAGACAGAAACACACATACACCCAGGGAAGGTAAATGATTGTACACAGGACATTTATCTCTGAGGTTGTTCCCCCAGCAAAACCAATTACTGGCCTTTTCCTTGCGAACGTGGGCTGAGTATCAACCGGCCGGGGGCTGGAGAGGGAAGGCGCTGTGATGCATCTTTGTGATATTCATGAGTCTGCCGAGAGTTCCAAAACGAGGGATTTTGTATTTGTGGGCTCCTGCGAGTGGGGGCGGGGGCCGCGAAGTGCATTTAAGAAGAGCCCTAGGGAGCGGGCTGCTGAAGGGGCCGACTTATCACAGACGCACTTACGAGTTGCAGGCAGAAGTTGGAGTGGGTCTGGGAGAGGAGGAAGAGCCGGTCGCAGGGAGCACGTGCCCACTGGACGACCGGCTCCCCGTCCTTCCAACAGAAGCCCTGAGCTGCAGGGGAGGGAGCCCTGGCATCACCCTATTCAATTGGGAAGCAGAGCCAGATATCCCAGGGAGGTTTGGCACCCACCTGCAGCTGAGCCAGGCAGATGTCCCCACCTGTCTTTGGGGCTTGTTATGCCGGGCTTCGGCGTCGCCAAGAGTCATCTCTTAGCCGCGCTGTTAAGACGGAGACTGGAAGCAGAGCTGATGAGCCTTCACGTTGTCCTTGTCCTCACTGAGCATTTTCCAGCCACGGGCTTGGCCAGAGACACAGGGATCTGGTCTCCGGGCAGGGGGCCGGCCCTCCATTCACCACTGCCTTTCCCGTATCCCTCAGGTTTCCGTGGGCAGGCAGCTCTTCCCTTCCCTATAGGGCAGTTGCGATTCATAGCATAGTTTCTGTGCTGCCCAAAAGTATTGGCCAAAAGGACAAGGAGGACCTAAGAGCACAGCCAGAAGAACTCCATTGCAAAGCCATGTGCCCATGGCCTCGTGTCTGCTCAGGGGGGCTGCTTTATCCTAATGGGGTTCATGGAGGCCCCATAGGCAGGTGCTGGCTTTGCTTCTACCTTCACTCCTCCTAGGCTCACAGAGGAGAGCAGACCTGAGTAGGGGCAGAGTAGACAGGCTGGGTGGGGTGGGCAGCGGGCAGAGGAGAGTGGTGGGCAGGAGAGAAAAGACAGGGAGAGTAGAACACGTCCCATGGCCCTGAGCCACGCTCACTACCCTGACATGCTTTCCAACCGACCCAGCCCCAAGTCCCGGGAAGCAAAGTCAAGGCTCCTGGCTTACGCGAGAATAGCTCTTCCGTACTCCCCTTGATTCAATTGGACTCAGGCCGGCCTAGAATCCGAGGGAAATGTATCAAACTCACATTTCCTTTTGAGAGCCAATAAAATGAGCAGATCCACAGAGCTGTGTAAGAGCTGACAGGGGTCTCTGAGACTCTCTCCTGGAAGGTTGCCAACCAGGAGCTGGCAAGCGTACTTATGTGACACTCAGAGTCATCATTTGTTATTTACTTATTTTCATAGGACGGTTTCCCTAAACAGGGCGTGCTTCCCCCAGGGCTCCACTGAGCCTGTCTAACACCTAGTCCACTTGCATAACCACCCCGGTTCTTGGGACCATTTGAAGGTGGGATCCTTGTTCTTATTCACTTCCTTCATTTTACAGATGGAGAAACTGAGGCTCTGGGAGAGTAGGTATTACACCCAGTATAGGCAGGCAGTCCCTAGAAAGGGTCCGTCATAGAACTGGCCTCTTGAATTTTTCTGTTCGGTGCTGTTCTCCTCACTGAGAGATGCTTTTCAAGTCTTGAAATGACCACATTGCTTGTAGTGCAATTTGATCTTGACCTTAACTACCTTTGTGATCTCACTGGATCCTGCCAGGCTGTATACTTTCTTTCCCTTGGAGAGGGGAAATAGCATAGACAAGACCCATCCAGCCCATTCTTTCCTGTGTCCCGAAGGTCTGGAGTGATACACAGTTGCAGTGGGTTGTGAGTGATGTTAAGGCTGCCTCCTCTACTTCAAATGCATCTCTTCCTAGACCCGGCCAAATCCCTCCCTGCTCTGCCTCTGCCTTCTTCCATCCACTGTCTGGCCCTGCTCAGCCTCCCCTCTTCTGGAGGATTCTTCTGGTCTCCCAGTCTTGCTCGGCCCGTAGTCTGTTGAACAGCTGATACTTCTTCCTGGTCGATCCAGTTCCTGGAAGTGGGGTTCTAGGGGTTCATGCGCTGTTCCCAGATTCTTAGCCACCTTTCTTCCTATTGCCAACCTGTGGCTCTTTTTCCATGGATGTCTAGGTTTGCAACAGCCAACTAGAAATGGTGGCTATCATTCCAATAGCCCACAACAAAGAAGGTTGCCATCAACCATGTAGATAAGCCTGGACGTGGATCCTTCCCCAGTCAAGCATTCAGATGAAACACCGACCTTGGCAAACAACTTAACTGTAATCTTATGAGACACACCAATATAGTACCCAACTCTTCTGGGCTCAAACTCCTGAGCCATGGCAACTAGGAGATGACTAGGAGATAACAAGTGTGTGTGGTTTGAAGTTGGTGTGGCTAACTTTGTGATAATTTGTTATGCATTAGCATATAAGTAACCAATGTTTGAGTCACCTTCAGATGCTCATCACTAACCCAGGTTGTTACTATCCTTCTGACCAACTGGCCACATTTTGAACATTCCCATTACCCACTTCCAGGGTTCAAGTAAGTGGCTAGAGAGCTTCACAGAATGCTTGAAACATGTTTGCTTACTAGATTACTGATTTATTACCAAGGATACCAAAGGATACAAATCAACAGCCAGATGAAGATAGACATAGGGCAGGGTCCCAAATGAGGGAGCATCTGTTCCTGGGAAGTTTGAGGCTGGGGATGGTGGCATGTGGCAGCATTCTGGTTCTCCATTCTGGAAGCTCTTCAAATCCCTTCCTTTTGGGTTTTTTATGGAGGCGTCACACATGGGCCTGATTGATTACATCACTGGCCATTGCTAATTGATTCAAACTCCGGCCTCCCCTCTCCTCCCAGAAATCAGGGGTGTGGGACTGAAATTTCCATCCCCTCTGTTTCTGGTTGGTTCTCCTGGTAACTGAGCCCCCATCCTTAGGTGTTTCCAAAAGTGACCTCAAGAACACAAACCCACATGTGGTGGAAAGGAGCTTGTTATGAGTAACGAGACACCCATTCACCTTTAAGGCCCTGAAGTGATTTCAAGGAACTGGTATAAGACACTGAAAAGTTGTCTGGCATTTGTTTGCCTTTTTATGTCCCCAAAGAACTGTGTAGAGCTAAGTGCTGTACCAAAAGATCTCAGTTTTCAGGGGCTAAATAGAATAAATATTCATTTTCTTTCTTGTGCAAAATTTTCATTGCCCATGTACCAGTGTGGCTGTCCTGAGAATCTTCCAAACAGTGAGTCAAGGATCCAGGCTTTTTCATTCTTAGAACATTGTCACCTTTGGTAGGTGCCATGTGATCTCCATGACCACCAGAGAAGAGAGTATGGGACAGACTTACTTATGCATTTCATCCTGGAAGTGCCATGGATTCATTTTGCACACATTCCATTAGCTAGCATCAATCCTATGATGCATGCAAGGCAGGCTGGGAAATGGGGTCCCTACTGGGCAGTCACTTCTCAACCATAGTTCTATACCTGGAAGGGAGCAAACAGTGCTTCAGGGTCCTCTCGGGGTCACTGACTCAGATTTCCCCTGAAGAAACTGGGGCACCAGAAAGCAGCTCAAGATGTTTTTCTGAGAAATTCAACAAACCTGGTCAGTGACAAAGGCAGCACTGGAATTTTGGAGAGAAAACTGTCAAAAATAATGATGTGATGTGACAACTTCCTTACAGCCTTTGGATGTCCCGGTCTCCCAATTTCCAGGCAGATCTGATTATGGAGAAGTGCTCTCAGGTCTGATGGTGTTGGCTTCCAGCTTGGTGCTCCCACTGACTACCTGCAAGATGACGGGCAAGTGACTTCTCTCCGCCGCTCGTTTTTCTCATGTATAAAGTGGACACCATGCTCATATCCACAACGTAGGCTTTTTGTGAGAATTCAAGACTTCTTGTATGTGGAGAGCTATGTCTGGTCCTTGGTGCGTGGTCAGCACTGAATGTGACCTCTTGCTCTTGCTGCTGTTGTGACCTCTGGGTTCTGCTCTTGGTCAATCTGCTTCAGCCTTGGAGCCCTGCGTGTGGCCACCTCATCCTTTCCTGCTGTACACAGCTGAGCTCTACCCACCCCAGCTTCCCCTCTTCTCCCTGAGCTCTACGTGACTCGTTTCCCTCTCCCCGGAAATATCTGTAATATTTAGCAACCTAGATGACCAGCCTCTCTCTTCCCTCCGGAAGAGAGTGGTATCTTGAGCCATAATTATCTCATCATCTTAACACTCTTGCTCTGGCTTCCACACAACAAAGATTTTCTCACTAGGTCTGCTCTGAAATAATTATACAGGGTTGTTGCAAAATCTGCATATATTTTATTCTACAAGTGGCTGAGTTTTAAGGGTAATCAAACCAATACTGCTATTTATTGAAATGGTAAAATACAGTGGGATTCGGGCATACCTGAGGGTAATTAGAACAAGCGAATCCAATTTGTTCCAAGGAATTCAGGTTAATAGAAAGAAAAAATTGTCTCCTTTGGATGGCTAAGCCAGTGGCTGTTTACGAGGATAATGGGCAACAGACGCTTGATTTGCTCTCGTCACCTTGCCTGAGTAGAGAGGCCTAATGTCAAACTTTCGAATGTTAAAGAGGTCATTCATAATGAACTCACATACTAGGAATTTTTCAAGTGAATGTCACATACTTTCAGGGTCACTGACCCACTCCCCCTATGTCTACATACCTCAAGGAACACAATGGCCCAGCCACAAAATGGACACCATGGGGCCACACAGTAACCTTTACACGTGGTCTCCCTCGCTATGGGGCATTGCATGCCATCTATTGTGGGCTCACAACACTGGGTCATTGTGGTTTGTTCACAGAGCCCACTTCTTGGATTCAAAGGTCAGTCCCCTGAGTGACACTGGGACCTCTTCCCAAATTCAAGGACTCATGAACACTCTTGTCACTCACAAGCCTACTTGAGTCCAGAGCCTACTCAAGTAGGCTCTCATTCCATTGCTCTTTCTCCTAACCCAAATTTTCTTCCTTAATGTGTACTTCTAGTGATACTTTTTTGTGTGTTTCTGAGTGTGGCTTGTGGAATCCTTAAAACTTCAGTGTCTAGAAATGGCATTACAAATCACCTTGTCCAAATCCCCTTCCTGAGAAAGGAGAGGCTCTAGTTTTCTTTACGAATTAATTGGAAGAATGAAACATCCTCTCATATCATCATGACATAAAAGGCAACCCTAAAGCAAATCACAAATATTATTTGACAGTTGTGTTTTGGGAGAGCAGTCTAGTAATATATCTCAAAATAGAAAAAGGTACATGCACATTGGCTCAGTAATTAAACTTCTAGAGATTTCCCCACGCCCTATATCATCTTTCATAATAGCAAAAAAAAACCTGAGAGCTATCCTAATGTCCCTCATTATGACAATGGTTGAATAAATTATGGCACATCCTTACAATGGCATATTCTCCAGCTATTGACAAAATAAAGTCATTATGGAGAAAAATTTCTTATGCATAAGAAAATGTTAGTAGAGGTTATTGTGGGAAGAGACAAGATTGAGGAAGGGCATATTAGGAAAGCGTTCACTTTTTATATTGTTTTGCTTTTCTTACATAGTGAAGATTTTTTCATTTAAAAAATCAGGAAAGGGGGGCCTGGGTGGCTCAGTCAGTTAAGCGTCTGGCTTTGGCTAGGGTCATCATCCCAGAGTCTTGGGTTCAAGCCCCATGCTGGGCTCCCTGCTCAGTGGGGAGTCTGTTTCTTCCTCTCCCTCTGCCCTTCCTCCCCCCCCGCCCGCTCATGCTATCTTTCACTCTCTCTCTCAAATAAATAAATGAATGAATGAATGAATGAATGAATGAATAAAACCTTTTTAAAAAATCAGCAAGAATTATCTAGTGGAGATATCTGCCATTTTTTCATTTTGTACATATATATTTTTAAAAAACCAAATATATAGTTATTTTCACAAATTGAAACATGTAATTCATTATAGATGCTTTGGAAAATACAGACATTCATTCATAATCTTACCACCCACTGCTTTCATTGTATCATATGCCTGTTCAAACTTTTCATTATGCATGATTTAATATAATAAAATACCATGATTTTTTTTTTAATGAAAATATGGTCACATTGTAAATATCCTTTTAGGACGTAAATCAACTTTCCATGATATTAAATAATCTTTTACAACATAATTTTAAGGATTGTAAGATATCAACTTTCCAGATAGCTTATTAGACCAGATTCTAGCTATCATATACTCAAATTGTTTTCAGGATTTTTGTATTTATTTAGTTTTTGTTTTGTAATTATAAATATATACTCCTATGTTTTATTCTCCCCCATCAAGATAAAATGTTAGAAGAGGCTATAATGGTCTTTGCACATTTTTTAAGTTTCTGATAAATATTACCAACAAGTTCCAAAGAATTCCAAATTCTATTGAGTTAATGCACCGAGAGCAAATGAGAATTCTTATTCACTGCCATTCACACTACACTGTACAACGGATGCACCCAGCAATCATGAGAATCTTTAAAAATTCAGTAATATTTGCAGGACTTTATATCATAAAATGTGAAAACTGACTCCTATACACCGTTAATAATGCAGTAAATTCTGGAAAAGACAAAGATTCAAAGTTAGGAAAAGCCTTCCATCCCCTCTTTCAGTCTTAAATTCAGTCAATACTTACTGAGTGTTAGGCTTTATTTTAGTGACCGGGTACATAACGATGGATAAGACCTCAACTCAGCAAATAGGGTATTTTAGAAAACAATTAGGGCAATGCAATAAAGCAAGGGGATGGTGTAAGGTTCCAGAAGAGCCATGTCAGAATGGCCAGTCAGGGAGGGCCTTCTTGGGGGATTATAAGAAGTGGTTGGACACAGAAGACCTGGAGAAAGTGCATTCTAGAAGAGGAAATGGGAAGCCTGAGGCCTTGAGGTCACAGGGAAAGCTCTTATTTTTGGTGAAATCAGAAAAAAGGTGATTGTGTCTACAACACGGTGAGCAAGGCAGATGAAGACTGAAGGTGAGGGAGGTTGGTGGGATTTGTAGGGAATATGGCAAGAGGCTATATCACTCATGGCAAAGAAGACGTCATTTTTTTTTTTAAAGATTTTATTTATTTATTATTTGACAGAGAGAGAGAGAGATCGAGATCGAGATCACAAATAGGCAGAGAGGCAGGCAGAGAGAGAAGGGGAAGCAGGCTCCCTGCTGAGCAGAGAGCCTGATGTGGGGCTCGATCCCAGGACCCTGAGATCATGACCTGAGCCGAAGGCAGAGGCTTTAACCCACTGAGCCACCCAAGTGCCCCAAGAAGACGTCATTCTTGGTGTAACAGAAAATGATTGGCTGGCTTCTAACAGTGTAGTGTTGCATTATTTATGTAAAGAAGATGTCCTAAACTGATGGGCAGAGAATGGATTGCAGGAGGTGGGTGCTCAAGTGGTAACTGGGAGATGCAATAAGAGGTCATTGCGACAGTTAATTACAGGTGACGGTTTCTAACCTTTGATGGGAGCAGCTGAGATGGAGGAAAGCATGGAGTCCAGATACGTCTTGCAGGAAGACATGATAACACATGGTGTAAACGGAACATGGGGAGTAAGAAAAGAGGAGACAGGTACAGCTCCTGGGTTTTTACCTGGGGAACTGGTTCAATGTAGTAGCTATCGATCTGGAATGAAAAGGTTAGGGGGTGGCAGTTTTGACAGTGGATTAGGGGCATGAGAAATCTGGCTCCAGACAAGTTTAGTTTGGTATTTCTCAGTGTCCAAATTGAAATGCCAAGTTGGCAGCGGATGTGTCTCTGGAGTTCAGAAACCATGTAAGACATGGTGATCGGTGAGGATATTTTCAGCCATGCGTCTAGATGAGACCATCAAGGAAGAGACTGGGGAATGGAGATGAGGGAAGAGGAGGATATCATGGGGGAAGCACAAGGCTGAGTCCTGGGCCACCCCAAGGTTGAGTGGAGGAGAGGAGAGGAGGCATGAGGCAATAAGGAGCAGCCAAGGGCATAAGAAGGATCCCGGGAGACACTGGTATCATGGAACCCTGGAGATGACAAGTCACGAAGGAGGGAGCGGGCACCTGCCTGCAGTGTTGCTTGGAGCGCCGCTTACGGGAACAAGCCTACCTTTGGGAATGTGGAAGAGGGTACTGCGGGTGGCAGAGAAGGGCTGGGGAGAGGGCAGCCTAGCACCGTGGAATCATAAACCAAAGTTTGGAAAAAGACAGGAGGCTAGAATGAGGACGCCTGCCATAGTCATCTGGGGAATGTGCCTGCTTGGCTTATATTCTTAATACTAACTACTTTTTTAAAAGGATATATTTATTTGGGGGAGAGAGAGAGCGCGCACGCACAAGCTTAGGGATGGGGCAGAGGGAGAGAGAGAGAGAGAGAATCTCAAGCAGACTCCACACGGAGCGTGGTCCTGAGGCGGGGCTCGATCTCACGACCCTGAGATCATGAGCCTGAGCCAAAATCAAGAGTTGGACTCTTAACTGATGGACACCCGCCCCCCCCAACCCCCCGCGATGTGCCCTTTAACATGAACTTCCTACTGCAAACCCTAACAGGGATACGAGGAGTCAAGAATAGGAAATGGTGCTGTGTATATTTAATCAAAGACGGTCATGAGGTGAATACCGAACATACATACAGGTCATGACCCAGAACGACACCAGCACCCAGAATCTCTGTTAATGCACCTCTCTTCCACGTGGAGGTAACCACCTCCCCGACCCAGGGACGGTCGTTTCCTTGCTTTCCTTTATATTTTATCACAATGCGTGTCTCCTTAACCAATATGGTTCAGTCTTACCTCATTTGGAAGAGTGCCCAAAAGCAATCACGCTGTGTGTATTTTGGAGTCCCACTTCTAGCTCAGTATGACATTTTGGGTGTTTGTCTTGCTGCGGGCAATTGTAGCCTGGTCCCCTTCTTTGCTGGGAGGTATCTGATTATGTGGCTGCAGCACGTTCTGTCCAGTCTACTGGTGGTTTTGGTCTGAGGCAATTTTGAGCGGTGCTCCTGTGGGTATTTTTGTGCAAGGACACGTGTTTCTCGAGGCTACATACCTGCAGTTGAAACCGCTGTGTCATAGAACATGCATGCCCTCAGCTGGGAGCAGAGTGGCACACTGTTCCCAAAGAGATTTTACGAAGTTACAGTTCCACCAGCAGTGCTCGGCAATTTCTCTTGTTCCACATTTTTATCCACTATGTATCAATAGATTACTATTTTTTTATTTTTGCCATTAGACAGATGTTCAAAGATATCTTATTGTGGATTTATTTTCCATTTTCAAATCTCTAATGTTGATTTGTTGGCCACTTGGATTTTCCTTCCCTTTCCCTTTCCCTTTCCCTTTCCCTCCTTCCCTCCCTTCTTCCCTCCCTCCCTTCCTTCCTTCCTTCCTTCCTTCCTTCCTTCCTTCCTTCCTTCCTTCCTTCCTTCCTTCCTTCCCTCCTTTGGGACCCCCAGTCTAGTCTTTGTCAATTTTCCTATTGGTTGTCTCTCTTTTTTATGTTAATATTTTGGCTATTCCTTATATATTCTAGATACTAATCTTTTGTTGATTACAGGCTTTAAAAATATTATTTTGTGTTTTCACTCTTTCTAGAGTGTCTTTTTTTTTTTTTTTAGAGATTTTATTTATTTATTTGACAGAGAGAAATCACAAGCAGGCAGAGAGAGAGGGGGAAGCGGGCTCTCCGCTGAGCAGAGAGCCCGATGCGGGGCTTGATCCCAGGACCCTGAGATCATGACCTGAGCTGAAGGCAGAGGCTTTAGCCCACTGAGCTACCCAGGCACCCCGTAGAGTGTCTTTTAATGAAAGAGAGGTTTGCAATTGTGTCTTTTTATTTATTTAATAAATATTTTATTTATCCATTTGAGAGAGAGAGAACAAGAGCACAGCGGGAGAGGGAGAGGGAGAAGCAGACACCCATGTGGGCTCCATCCCAGAATTCCAAGATCATGACCTGAGCCAAAGGTAGATGCTTAACCAAATTAGCCACCAGGCATCCCTAGGCGTACCTTTTAAAATAAAATAAAATTGCTCCAAATTGGAGAAAATGCGCACTTGAGAATCCCCCTGTGAAGGTACCAATGCCTGTGGAGTCCTTAACTCTTTGGAGTACTTGAGAAACCATAAAATGAGAAAAGAGGAGGACTTGAGGGTGTGCCATTTAAAAAACAGAGAGCATGCATGCATGCCGGTGCACAAGCAGGGGCAAACGGATGGGGAGAGAGAGAATCCCAAGCAGACTCTGCACTAAGCAGAGAGTCCAATACAAGACTTGATCTCAAGATTCTGAGATCATGACCTGAGCCGAAACCAAGAGTCTGACGCCTAACTGACTGAGCCACCCGGGCACCTGGAGGGTGTGCCATTTAAGAATGGGGAAACCACCTTTGCTGTTTAGATCTGGAGCCTTGTGCTAACGAGGGAACCCCTGCAGATTTCAGATTTGGGGAAGCTCCTCTTAATGATGACAAGCTTGACAGTTGCTCCTGTTGTGCACTGAGCGAGAGGGAGGGAATGAGGAAGGGAGGGAAGGAGTAAGGGAAGATGTGACGGTAGTTACCCTAGCAAAAAATAGATACGTTTGTCCTTTCCATTCCTTGAAAAAGCATCCTTGAAGATGCAGACTGTGGGAGAGGGGAAAGAGCTCCTGCCACAGAAATGTCAATAGTTATCAGTAGGCCTTAGTCAAAGATAAAGTCTCTTAAGGAGGTGTGGGAGGGGGGCTCCCCATGCCTGCTTCATCACCTGTTCAGTTTGAATCATGAACCACCACCCTCATTGTCATTTCTCAATCTCTTTGACCAAATCCAAACCACTTTCCTCCCACTTCCAAATCACTGCCTGCCATTCAAACCCAGGCGGGCGCACTCCAGTTGGCATTTGGTTCTGAATTAATACATATTAATGGGTGGTAATACATTTCCACCAGTGCATATATTTACTTGAAATACAATTTTCCATCTAATGCATTCTATTCACATCACTGCATGGTAACTGCATCTAGAATAATATCTTTAGTGATTATTCATTACTGAAATAATATGTCGGCGCCAAACAGCAGCTTTTAAGTGGCTTCAGAATTTTTTTTTCTCTTTAAATTGAACACGTTATTATTACACAGAATAATCCCATTATCCCTACTAACCGGAGATGGCAGCTCCAGGGGGGCTATATCACAAAGCCTCATTCAGGTGGGACCCGGGGCCTCTCTGGGGTGGGGGGGATGAGAGGGAGTAAGAAGATGATTTTGGGAAAGAGGCTCCTTCAGATGTGAGTACAGATGTGGATGAACATTTGTAGTAAAAAGCAGGTGAACAAGCAGGATGGGGCCCAAGGCAGTGTGTGCGTGCTTTCTGGAACAGAAAGTGAGGGTAAGAGCAGATGTGTCTTTTGAAATCTGGGAATGAGTGCGCGCACGCGCGTGTGTGTGTGCACGTGTATGAGAGAGAGAAGAGAAATAGTAAAAACTAATGCAAGAAATGCTCTGGGATGACAGAGTGGTGCCATAAAGCATTGCTCTTCATGCAGAAACTCCAGGATAAATTGCTATGACCTTCAGACCGCCAGGTGCTCATCTTAGAACACGAGAGAAAAAGAGGAAACTTTTACGGAGGGACATTTCCATCACGTAACCCATTTCTGTTTTCCCTAAGTAGATAGGTACCATTGTTCCCCATTGTCTCAGACTGGGAAACTGAGGCTCGGAGAGATTCAGTGGAATTGCCCACAGTCTGTATCTAATAAGTGCTCCAGAGAGGAGTTGACGGCAAATCCATGCAATGCTCAGTCGGGCACTCCTGCTGCTGCAGGCGAGGCTGAGCAGCGGTTAAGGGAGTTAGCGCTGCAAAGCCCTGCCTCATCACTCCCACTTGCAAGATGTAGGGCACTGAGCAAATTGCTTGATTTGATGACACTCACTTTCCTAGAGGAAGTTCGTGAGGATTCATTGAGATTGAGCACGTGGAGAGCCCTGGATCAGAAAGAATTCTTCAGTTATTGGAAATCTGTTCCTTCTTCCTGCTCCGTGATCTTGCAGCCAATTGTTGGGTGCTTGGCAGCGGCAGAGAGACAGGAGCCCTCCTTCTACCCACCATGACCTCTGTGTGTCTTGTCTCCTTGTCTCCTCTGGTCCCTGGATCTGTGCCCCAAGCCCTAGTCAGGCCTACAACTGAACTAGACCTGCAAACTTGGTTGCACTTAGCATCAGCACTTTGGATGGCAGAGTAAGAGCAGTGACACTGACTGGTGGCTACTAAACTTCACAGAAGCAACATAAATCCTACTCACTTTTTTTTTTAAGTTAAAAGTCATTTATTGAGCTCTTGATTCTTCTTTTTTTAAAAAGATTTATTTATTTATTTTGGGGAGGTGCAGAGGGAGAGGGGAGAGAGAATCCCAAGCAGACGCCATGCTGGGTGTGGAGCCTGAGGTGGGGCTCGATCCCAGGATCCTGAGATCATGACCTGAGACCAAAGCAAGAGCTGGATGCTTAACCAACTATGCCCCTGAGGCGTCCTTTGAGCTCTTGAGTCTGAGAGTGAATTCAGATTTGCTTGGGCTAGGTCATTCTCTGCTGGCCCAAGCGGGATTCATTCATCTGTGGTCAGCTTCTGATCAACTCAACATATTGTTTCAGGAGGTTGACTGGCTGACAGTGGGGTCACAGGGGGTCATTGGGCCATATGCACTTTCTCGAACATCTCATTTACATAATAACAACATGTTTCAAAAGCAGCTAATACAGATGTCCTTCAGGAGCTTGCATGCTTGACAAGACCCACTTTCCCATTGGCTTAGGCCGGTCAGGTGGCCTATCTAGACTCAAAAGGGAGATTTCTATCTCTTGAATGAGGAGAAAAACTCATTTTGGCAATCTCTCATAATCTTCCTTCTGGCAATAATCCTTCACAATCCTTTCACATACAAATCATATTTGCTTTGTCCCAAGACTCAAAATTCTCATCCTGCTTGGAGTCCAGGATCAAACGATGCTCATCAAGTCTGGGCATAGCTTGCTTCATCCAGGAAAACTTACTTGCTTCCCCATTCTCTGAATAGATTAGTAGGGCTCCTGTATGCGGTGTTTGTGTGTCTTTATTTCCTTTTCTTTCTTTAACTGAAGAATAATTGACATACAATATTGTATTAGTTTCCGATGCACATCCTAGCAATTTGATATTTATGTACATTACAACATGGTCACCAAAATAAGTCTAATTTCCATCTGCCACCATATAAAGTTGCTATGATATTGTTGAGTATATTCCCTATGCTGTACCTTATATCCCCACTTCTTATTTATTTTATAACTAGAAAGCTGTACCTCTTAGTCCCCTTCACTTCTTTTGTCTGTCCCTTCACCCCCACCCCTCTGGCTACCATCATTTTTTCTCTGTATTTATCAGTCTGTTTCTGTTTTGTTTTGTTGTCTTATCTTCATTGCTTCATGGTGGTTTTCATGTAGGCTCACCTGACAAATTCTTAACAAATAAAGATGCTGAGGGCTCAGTCCAGGAGATGAAGCCCCAAGGTGTAAGAATTTTCTAAATCAGGTCATTATAATATTCTGTTATTCCACCAGGGCTGATTCCACTGATCTAGAAACTGATGAAAAAATCAGTAAGGCAAACCTTAGGGACTAATGGATAGTGGAAATGGAAAATCGAGTGGAGCCCCAAATCTAGTCTTTGCCCAGGTGGTCCTGAGTGAAAGGTGATCCTAGTGAAAGCTGGTGGTGCCATATCCAGGGGCCAGGTTGAAAACTGAGTATTGGGGAAGGGTCTTTAATTGTCCAGTGTTGCCAAGATGGACCCCAAGACGTTGTGATGTTCTTTTCTCTTTTTGACTTAGTTTTTTTCCTTTTCTTTTGTCCTATTTCTTATGTAAATTTTTCCCCAAATATTTTTATTTTATTTTATTTCATTTTATTTATTTTATTTTATGTAAATTTTTAAAAATTAATTTTAGTTTTGAAATAGTCATGAGGTCATTATAACAACTGTATTATAAAAATCTTAATGCATGGACAGATTCACGGGACACCTACAATTGGAATACAGAATGCTCACCCAAATAAACTGCCTTGTGATACCTATTTATGGTTTCATCCTCCAACAAACCCAACTCTGGTGACCACTGATATCCTCTCCATCACCGTAGTTTTTGTTTCTGTTTTTGGATTTTTTTGAGAATGTAATTTATTTATTTATTTTTTTGAGGATGTAATTTAAATGTAGGTACAATGTATATAACCTTTTGAGACTAGCTTCTTGCACTCAGTATAATGTCTGTGATTCATCCAAATTACTATGTATACCAACGGTTTATTCCTTTTTAATGCTAAATAGTATCCCATTATATGAATGTACCACACTTTTTTATTTTTTTATTTTTTTTATTAATTTTTATTAACATATAATGTATTATTTGCCCCAGGGTACCACACTTTTTATCCATTCGTGAGTTGAAGGACATTTGGGTTTCTTCCAATTTTTGGCAATTATGAATAGAGTTGCTACAAACCTTTGTATGCAAGTTTTTGTGTGACCATAAGTTTATTTTCTAGGGTCATATGGTAAGTGTGTGGTTATTTTACAACAAACCAACAGTTTAACAAAGTGAATGTACCGTTGTTCATTCACACCGGCAAGGTATGAGAGTTCTGTTTGCCTCTCATCCTCACGAACGCTTGGTGTCTTAGCTCTGTGTTAGCGATTCTAATGGTTGATAGGTGGGAGCATCTCCTCACGGTTTTAATTGGAATTTTTCTAATGGCTAAAGATGTTGAAAATCTTTTCATGTGCTTATGTCATGCTTAAATAATCTCTGGGGAAGTCTCTGTTCAAGTCTTTTGAAATTTTTTTTTTTTTAAATTGGCTTTGTTTTTTGTACTACTGAATTTTGAGAGTTCTTTATATATTCTAAATATATGCCCTTTGATGTGTGATTTGCAAATATTTCTCCTGGTCTGTAGCTTCTTATTCTCTTAACAATGCCTTTCGCCAGCACAATTTTTAATTTTTAGGAAGACCGATTTGTCAATTTTTCTTCTACAGATTATATTTTTGGTGCCATATCTATGAAATTTGCTGTACTCTATGACTTTGCTAGGCTCACTTATCAATTTCTAAGAGAATCGTTGGTTTTTTTGGTTCATTTGTTTCCTGTAGATTCCTTGAAATTTCCTAAACAATCATGTTGCATTCAGATAAGAAGTTTTGATTTTTTATTTTTCATCTGTAGTCCTTTTATCTTTTTTTTTTTTTCCTCATTGCACTAGTGATGAATTCCAGTACTATGGTGAATAAGACCAGTGGCATGGGAAATTCTCTTCTATTCTTAGGAGGAAATTATTGAGTCTGTCATTAATAAGTATGATGATAGTTATACATTTTTTGTGGGTGGCTTTTGGTAGGTTGAAAAGGTTCTCTTCTATGTCTGATCTGTTGAGGGATTTATCGTGGGTTAATGTATTTTATTAACAACTTTTGCTTTTCCTGCACTGATTGATATGATCCTGTGGTTCATCTTTAGAATCATTTTTACAATAAATAGTGAATTGACATTCATAGGGTTCAGAACATTGACCTAGCCTTGCATTCCTCGTAGAAACCCTACTTGGTTGTGATATATTATCATTTGTATATATTCATCTATTGATTTGCTTATATATATTTTTTAATTTATTTTTTTTATTAACATATAATGTATTATTTGCCCCAGGGTACATGTCTGTGAATCGTCAGGCTTACACATTGCACGGCACTCACCATAGCACATACCCTCCCCAATGTCCATCACCCCGCCACCCTAACCCTACCCCTACCCTCCAGCCACCTTCAGTTTATTTCGTGAGTTTAGGAGTCTCTTATGGTTTGTTCCTTCCCGATCCCATCTTGTTTCATTTCCCTCCCCTACCCCCCCACGACGCTCAACCCTGCCTCTCCAATTCTTCATATCAGAGAGATCATATAATTGTCTTTTTCTGACTGACTTATTTCGCTTATATATGTAAGCAGTTTTTCATGTCTATGCTCAAGGATATTGACTTTTGGCACTGGCTTTCTTTTTGTTTGTTTCAGAGTCATGCTTGACTTAGAAAAGGAGAAGCAAAATGTTCTCTCCTCTTCCATTTTCTCAAATAGGTTGTAGAGAAATGGTGTGATATCATCTTTAAATTTTTGGTAGAATTTCCCAGTAATTATCCGGGCCTGGAGATTTCATTTTTGGAAGGCTTTTAACTGCAAATTCAAATTGTTTAATAGTTACGAGGATATTCACGTTATCTGTTTCATCTTGGGTGAGTTTTGGCACTTGGTGCTCTTTGAGGAATTGGTCTGTCTTATCTCATTTCTCAAATTTATGTACGTAGAGTTGATTATGGATTCTCATTCCCTTATTAATTATTCTTTTAATGTCTGCAGTATCGTGTAGTGATATCTGGTCTTTCATTTCAAATTCATTGGTAAATTGTGTCTTTTCTTTCTTTTTTTTTTCCTTCATAAATCTTACTGGAGTTTTATCAATTTTATTGATCTTTTCAAGAAACCAGCTTTTGGTTTCATTTATATTCTCCATCGTTTTTATGTTTCAATTTCATCTGTTTCTGCTTTTATCTATTATTTTCTTCTTTCTGCTTGCTTGGGTTTAATTGTCTCTTTGTGTCTAGTTTTATAATGTGGAAGCTTAGTTTATAGATTGGAGGCCATTCTTCTGTTTTAATATAAGCATTTTGGGCTATAAATTTCCCTATAAGCACTGCTTTAGGTGAATCCCACATATTACAATAGGCTGTGTTTTCAGTTTTGTTCTCCTTTATAGATTTTTATGTCATGTTTTCCACAAACTTACTATGTTTTAAACTGTTAGGATCTATCATGGACTCTACAACGGTGATTTTGCCAACATACATGGTTTGGCCTTTACCACTACTGTCAAATTTATGCCTTGTCATCCATTCGCTCCCTCCTTCCCTGGACAGATGTTTGTTGGGTATTGCCCATAATCCACGCACTGTTCTAAGCACTTCAGATAAAGCACTGAACTGATGAGAATTCCTGACCCATTTGGAGCTTACATCTGAGTGGGAAGAGAGGTAATAAACAAAGATACAGTACAATGTAAGGTAGTGATATGTGCTATGAAGAAACCTAGAAATTTTCCTTATCCCATTTCTTAGAGTCTTGTTTTAGATAGAGATCAGGAAAGGCTCCAGGGACGTGTCATTTGAACAGAGATTTGAGTGAAGCAAGAGGGCTGTGCTCGGCCAAGCGGCAAAGAGCCTTCAAGGCAGCCACAATAGCTCGTGCAAAGGCCCCGAGGCAGGGTATATGATATAAACAAAATAATAAGAAAGAGTAAAAGGACGAGGAAGTATGGTACCAGTTAGGGAGTGTATTTCAGAATTGTTCGCTCTCACTGCCAGCAGCCAGTTCTCCCTCACTCTAACCCAAGTGGGTCTCGATCTACCCAGGGAGCTTATGAAACGTTGCTGAGTTCCATCTCTAATCATTCTGATTCAGGTAGATCTAGCTGTTATCCAGTTGTCTGAATTCCAGGGGAGCACTCCAGGTGAGTCTGGTGCAGGGAAGTTCTGGAAACTCCTTGGGCATCCTCTGGTTTCTCAGATCCACTCTGTCATTTGGAATTTCTAAAGGCCACAGATGACAGGGCTGTGTGACATGGTCACAGACTGAGACAGGCCCACGACACACACTCCTCTTCGCCTTTCAGAAGGTCGGGCCCCACCCATCACGGCAGCTCTCTCCCCGTGGTGTCCGGGTAGGAAGACATCTTACGCTCCCCCAGGTTCCTCTCGATCTGGAAGTATTGCCCATTTGAATCCCAGGGGCTCATTTGAACAGAAAGAAATGTGTCTCTTGGAAGAGAAATAAAAAACCAAACAAATAAATAAACAGACAAGTGCAGATTGTAATTAGTCGCAAAATAATTAGTGAAAAAACCGCCTCTGGGCAGGAGCTGGAGCAAACCTCTTCATTCCTCTGTTGAGGCACTGACCCCTTCTAAATGCTTATTATTCATCGTTTTCCAGGAGCCTCATTGATACGGCACTGCTAAGACCTCGGGGACCCACGTTAGCTGTTTCCCCACAATTTACAGGGAGAACTGAGCCCAGTTGCTTGGGAGATTAATTAACTTGTCAAACAATTAAGCAGACAAGCAGTAATCGAGGTTTCCATTTCATAATTGATTTATCACTCTGTAGCTTCTTGAGTCCCAGGGCTCAGGATGTGAGGACCGCTGTGCGGGGGAAACCTTTCAGAGAATGGCAGGAGGCTGCAGGAGGCGGGGAGGTGAGCTCCACTGGACCTGCTCGCACCCTGCGGTGCAGCCTGGCTTCTGACCGGCCTGCCGACACAGGGAAAATTTCATTTTCTCCCTTCCGGTAACCCTGGCCAGAGAGTCCCCGTGATGGTCTTATAGCCTCGCCAGGCCAGTGTTGTTTGGAGAAGCAAACAGGCCAAGAAATGTCGCGCATTATTAATTCATGTCCAGACTGCGACTTGGGGCTGTTTTCACTGTGTTCGATGAGACACTGTGGGTCCTTTCTGGGGTGCCGCACCCCCGATGCCATCACAGTGGAGCACGGGCTGTTTCCCAGCTTCGGTGTGCATCAGCACCCCTGGGGGAGCTCACGGGAAAGTGCCCAGCGCCACCCCAAGGACTCCGCTTTAGGGGAGCCAAGCTGGGATTTTGCAATCTGCCAATGGTGCCGACCTCCCCGAGTGATTCTACCGCAGGTAATCCAATGGTCTGCTGTTCAGATCCGAATATTGACCCAAACTGCAGATATGATCTGGGGTCTTCACCACCGGGCGTCCTGGAGTGCAGCAGAGGCCGGGAGGTGATCAGCACCTGTTTTATTCTCCCGGGCTCTTTGACCGTGGAGTTGGAGCCCCCCTCCCTGGGAATGCAGTGCTGTGGTCTGGATCGATCTCTTTAGGGATGCTTCAGTTACTAGCCCACATCAAAAGCCAGGCATGAAAATTTCTTCTGGTCTTTTGGGTTCCTTCTGGTTGCTTGTGGACACATTGGTCATCGTGCGTGCGTGCGTGCATGTGTGTGTGCCTGGGCGCCCAGGCACATACTCGCATGCATTTTGGTATCACTCACCATTTCCTAAATCTCAAAAATTATGTTTTCAGACAAGGCATTCTAGAAATGTCTTTTTTTAGCTCACTTTGCGCTCCTTCTCACTCTCTCTCAGGCTTCACCCCCGGCTACCTCCCCAGACTTCCTGAAGCGGATGATCTGTCATCAGCTCCCTGAGGTCCTGCAAAGTGTCTCAGTCTGTGGCCTCACACTCCACTTATAAGTGTGGACAGTTAGGGACCAGACTTGACCATAGTCTGTTTCCTCTTAGGAAGCCAGAACCATGTCTAGAGTTGAAGGAGTTCCTTTCTATGCCACACAATAAGAGTAACTGTTATTTATTTGCTTCAAATTTTTTTTTTTAGCAATTAAAAAAATTTTTAAAAGATTTGTTAATGTGTTTGATAGAACCATTATCCTGAGGCTGACATGTAGCAGATGGGTCTCAAGCATGTTTTGTTGTTTCTAAGCAACACCTCTTACATATGTGCATCCATAAGCTACATGTCCTACTGTTAAATCTCTCTACTCAGCTCTTACACCAAAATGGAAGGACATGGCGGTTACTTTGTCCTGTGTACTCCACCAAAACTTAGTATTGTCAAATGGTATAAATTGCCACCAACTCCAGATTTCATCCTTCCTACCTACCCAGAGTTGGGAGGGATCATAGGCTGTTTCTTTCGAAACATTTTCACAGAAGGACCTAGACTTGAAATTGAAAAAATGAGATGAATTTAAACTTAGGGAGTTCAGATCCCCAACAATGTGTTTTAAAACTGCAATAGCCAAACTATGGAAAGACCCTAGATGCCCATCAACAGATGAATGGATAAAGAAGATGTGGTATATATATACAATGGAATATTATGCAGCCATCAAGAGACACGAAATCTGGCCATTTGCAACGACGTGGATGGAACTGGA
>CM053609.1:5180372-5197960 GCA_028646535.1 Procyon lotor
CTCATTCCCTTCTCTCTTTTCCTTTCACTTTCTGTTTATAGACATTGCCTTTAGTGGCTGCTCGGAAGGTCACACAGCCAGACTAGTGGGAGGAAAGCTTAGAAAGTAGGGTTCAGCCAGTCATCTTGCCCCCCAAAGTTAACTAACAATACCCAGATGTGTAACTGGATAAAATTCAACTAGTTAATTGAGTCACTTTTATAAGAAAAGCACCGGGCTACAATCAGGCTTATGCAAAGCTGATGAAAACAACACCTTTCTCCTCCAGGCACTCATGAGTTAGGAAGAGAGATCGGGCACCCATAAATAACTCTAATACCAGCGAGATAGATACTGAATGAGAAGTGAACCAGGAGATTAGAACAAAAGAGCCACCCGAAACTCTCCTCAATTCTCCAAAGAGAAAAATTAGAATTTGAAGTTTCGAAAGCACTTGGTCCTAAACTGAGCCCCAAATGAATAGAAAACGGTACCTCTCTACGGAGAGATGAGGTTAAACTGCAAAAATGCAGACTCCCAGGTCCCGCTCCCCCAAACAACTGACTTAGAATCTCCTCCTGGGGCCTGATGATCTGCATTTTCAGCCAGTTTTCCCAGATTCGTGGCTCTCCGACTTTACAGACATCAGAATCAGCTGGGAGGCCTAGAAGAACACCAGTTGCTGGGTCCCAGCACAGCGTCTGATTCAGAGGTCTTCGGTGGAGCTGGAGAATCTACATTTCTAATGGTACTTTTCAGATGCTGCTGAGGCTCTTAGTCCAGGGCTCAGAAACCAGGAGGGATACAGAAAACTCCAACAGCTTAACCGGTTTGCACACGATGCAGAATTTACCATACCCTTGGATTTGGCTGAGGAAAGAAGATATATTTGCGTGGTTTCTAAAGAGCTGTCATCTAGTGGCTGACTTCATAAATTGTAGTGTAATACTTGTAAGTGACAGAAACGTTGAAAAATGCTGGAAGCTTGCTACATAAGGAAACACCTTGTGATCTCTTCACAGGGTATATACAAGGATGCCTCTCGGAAAGTAGGTCCATGCAAAGGGGATTCCATGCATAAGTCTTGTTGTAGTGAGGTTCCAATCTAGAGGGAGAAGCTTATTCTGAGCGTCAGGGATTTGAGGGGCCCGGTGGAGATGACTGCAATGCTATTACTCCCAGACATTCATGTTAATGATGTATCTCATTAGAGCTGGGATGCAGATGTGATCAAGTCCCTTATATTATGGACTGGGATGCAGAAATGGGCAAGGAAAGTAACTTGCTCAAGTTCAAGGGAGAATTGATAAGTCCCTAGACACCTGAGAAAGAGTATTGAGGAAGGGGAAGCACAAGTCTTGGCAAAAAGATGAGGACAAGCCCAGGAAAGGCGGGAAAGTATAAGATAATAATGAGCAGCAGGGGCAGGCCCTCTGCTTGGTGGTGGGAATGGATTATGTGATGTGGAAAAGAAGGAGGAAGGGATAAACAGGAGGGAGAGAGCGACGAACAGCAGTGGTATTCTCAACATGTGATCATTTTACAGAATTAATACAAAATGAAGAACTTACCCTTGGAAAGGAAATTGGAAATGACCTCCCATTGAGGTGATTATTTCTCTGAGACTGACTTGTTAGCAAACTCTATCAGAATCTGTGGATACTGCAAATTTGGACTCCCTGGCCTCCATGTATGGAGGGTCTGTATTTTCCATCCTCACCACATGATTCTTATTGTAATTTTGAACGGCTGCTGTCATTCACTCAGTAAAGACTCCATTTCACCTTACTGGATTCCCAGAAAACGCATCACCTCCTTTGGATTCCCGAGACTCGTGTACCAGCTTTGCTTTGGATGCCTCCAGGGACAGGAAGCTCCTTCTCTCAAGGGGATACCGTCTTGGGTGATCTTCTGTCCACACTTGGGTAGTGTGGCACTAGGGTCAGGAATGGCTATGCCACTCTGGGGGAACACTTTGTGGGAGCCTGACATCCCTCGGGTCCTTACCTTAGCCTCTCTGTGAATGGTTTCTTTATCATTTGGAGATAATAATAGCTTTCACCTTGTAGGGCTGTTTTGTTTCATTTAATTTAGTTAATAGTGTGAAGCATTTAGAATGGGAGCTGGGACTTAGAAGAGCCCGAGTTGGCTACACTTAGAAGTTCAGAAGGGCACTATGTTGGGTTCAGCGGGCTCCCCATTTCTCTTTTGCACTAGAACCTGCTAACTATGGAGTGGGTCCTGAGCAGAGCCAGTGATATGCTAACCCTTATCAATTGGCACAACTGTGTTAACATGTTGAAAAATTTAAATCATTGCCTGGTTTTTAAAAATATCTTGGCTCCAAGACAATGCATCACATTCATGAGAAGTCTCGGGTGTCTCCCTCCCAAAAGCTCAGGCTTGTACTTCCCACAGCAGGAGGGTCCCTCTGAGTTCCAGCCCTGCATGGGGGCTCTCCTGGCCATGGCTTTGCCACTGCTGTTGTTTCTGGCTGTCTGCAGTGTTGGGGTTGAACCCAGCTCTCGTCTGCCCCCCCCACCCCCGCACAGTCCCTGCATAGACGGTTCATGTGTCTGGAGAACCCCCGCGCATTCACTTCCTTTTCAGACGTGATCCCATGTTGCCATGTTGGTTCCAGAACATGGGCGTGCACTGACAAGTTTCAGCAATAGTCACCAACTGCCCCCTCCAGCCCGCCTCATAAGCTAAGTAACTTGCCCTGAATTCAGATCACTAGCCTAGACTCTCAGTCTGGTAATCTTATTTTTGGAGTTCTGTTTCTGCTCTCTGCGTGCTGCACTCTCCCATGTATCCCTCTCCAAATCTCAGGAGCCAGTTTTGGGAGAGCTGATCTTCCCCACTCAGAAGCTTTTTATGAGAATGATTCCATCTTCCTCCTAGGGACTGGTTCCACACACCAGTGTTCTCCATCAGGGGGAGACTTGATAGAGTCAAGGGAGTTTTTATTGTACTCTGATCCCAAGACAATGCTGGCCTACGTTCATTTAAAGTATGGCCACTGGATCAACCCTTTGGGGGGCAACGAAGTCCCTTCAGCTTAAGTCAAATCCTTCAGCATGATTCACTCTTTGGTACTGTCCTGACTTCTGGCTAAATTCTTCTCCAAGTTGAATCTCCTTTAAGAACTTAATGGCAGCATATCTGTGGGATGCTCCTCTAAGATGACAATGTGGCAAATGGCAGAACAAGCCAATGCCCAGAGTGGTCTCCCCAGCCAGAATGTGCTTGGGAATGTCTCAGAGGAAGATAAGTCAAACTTCCTGACCTTGAGTGCTCTCTGTGTGCTGAGCCCCAAGCATCCTAACTGCCCTCCAGGAAATGTTCTTTCCTCTCCCTGAGGTGGCTTCTTGCAAATCTCCCTGATTTTCTGCCATTCGTTGAGCTGGTCGTTGCAGTTTACAGGGAGACCACATCTGGATGACAGGGGTCTGGGGAGAAAGCAGACTTGATCTTCATTTGTTTTTAATTGTAAACAGCTTGAAAGCAGCATGCCCTGGGGCCTGATTGTAGCCCTCTAGAGGGAGCCAGGCTGCACCCTGCCCTTTCAGAGCCTTTGGGTGGTCGCTGTGATTTCAGCTTGTGTTTAATATCTTGGGACGGCAAACAGAGCCCATAGGAGGAAGCTAACCCCAAAGGCAGGTCTGAAACTCCTTTTTCTTAAATGTGAGCTAGTATCAGCCGTTCAGTGGAATTTTGTGAGAAATAAATAAAAGCTACACAATTTTCTTCTGTAAATTAGGTAAAGCGATGCTCTGCAGTCCCAACCAACCTTGTAGTCATATGCTGCCCACTGCGTCCCTATGACGGCTTTCCTCCCTAACTCAGACGTGAGCTGCCTAGTCAGAGGCTTTCCCAATACCTCTTCCTCCCCTGTGGCCAGAAAGGGTTTTACTCAGCCTGCTCTGAGCATGGAAATCTCCCCGGAGTCCAGCGCTCCTGCCCACACTCAGTCTGGGCAGCAGACAGTGCCTCTAATTTTTATTCAAGAGGCACCACTAAGTAAGGTTGGACAGGGAGGAGAAGTGGGCTGAAGGGAGAATTTTATTCTCTTCACCACATGCTTGTCACTTGCTAATGAGGAGGTTTGCACTCAAGGGCTGTCCATTCTGAAAGGACTCTAAGAATCACACTGACTCCATAAATCTCTTTGTTGGAGAAAGAGAGAGAGCCCGAGCGTGCAAAGGAGAGACGGAGACAAGATTTTTCGCTTTCTACTGTATATTGCAGAAGGCATTGAAAAGTGGAATGTGAACAGAGTCATGCTTTCCTTTTGGGCTATTTGTCACTGTCTTTTATGTTTCTTCCGCTGATAGCATTATTTCTTTTCAGGGGATGATCTCTCTAGGGGTGCAGTGTCCAGAACTTTCTTTAGGAAATGCTCATGTAAGATTACGTTCATAGCATCCTTCCAACATGACGCTGTTTCTTAGTGCATCTGATACAGCCCCAGGGTACAGGTCACAGGCCCACAAAAATAGCAGCCTTCAGGCCACATCTGGACCACATCTGGACCACGTCTGGACCACGTCTGAACCGACCCAACGCCGGCTCTCATGCATGTGCTGTATCTCTGATCAAGGCTTCATATTTTGACCGTGACTTTGTGGACAGTTCCGAATAGCCTACCCTTTTCCATCATGTTTTAGACTTTTTATGGTCGGCCAGCCATCTGATCCAGCTGTCTCTCTAAATCAGCTTTCTACAACAGCTCGGTTTGGGTCGCCTTCCAAGGCCTTCCTGATGTCGGATTGCGACCAAACCCCTTGCGGCTTCCTTATTCCTGTCTCACGCACTCACTAACCTTCCAGCATCCCTCTCTCCACTCCTCTGGGAGGAAAATACTCTCGTGGGGCCAAGACAAGATAGAGTCCTCAGGATCACACCATTAGGTCATGATCACGAGGTCTAGGGCTTTTAGTTAAAGGAAGAAATAATAAGGCACCATGCCTCTCTTGCAAAGCTGGTGTGCGGGGCAGCGCCCCTCCTGGGCCAGACCTGGTGGGTGCAAAGGAGGCCTTCAGCGTGGTAAGGATGACAGTCAGAGACGTGGAGGAAGCAAACCTCTTCCTTTGTTCCTGCTCATTTCCTTTTCTCACCTTTGGAGGCTATGTCCACGGGTGACGGCCATACAGTCTGGGCCTCAAGCAGAAGACACAGGGACCCTCTCAGGGTTTCCCCTGCTCCACTCCAGGTAGAGCAGGTAGAGAACTGTTTGAAAAGTCCAAGGTAGTAACAAAGAAGGTTTTTAGCTCAGCACTAAATGTGTCATGAGAAGAAGCCCTTTGTCCATCATCTTTGTCTTTTGGGAACCTACTACCATGGCCATGTAAGGTGGTGGCTATCTTCTTGGGTTCTTTTTTTTTAACGTTCAGTTAGCCAACATATAGTACATCATTCGTTTTTTGATGTCCAACAATTCTTGGGCTCTTGATGGCGCATTGCATACTAGCCTCTGTGCTTTGTGATTTACCCGCATTATCTCATCTGTGAGTTGGGGACCACGATCACTCCCACTTTACAGATGGTGAAAATAAGGTATACAGCAGCTAAGTGCCTGTTCATGTTTATTCAGATGGTCTTACTATGACATCGAGGGCACAAGTAGAGGCAGGATTTGAACCCAGCTCTGCCTAACTCCGGAGCTCCTTGCTGTCAACCCCAACACTGGGCCGTCTAGACTTACACTTGGTTCATTCAACGAGCTGCTATTATTCATTGATTGAGCAGACACCGGGCTAGGTCCCGAGGACACGGAGAGGCAATGAGAGGACACAAGGCCTGCCATCAATCCTCTTGATCTAATGAGGGGCCATTAAGTACGCTTCCCCTGTGTCCTCCGCCATTGCCATCTTTGTGTCATCTCTGACTGTCCTCCCCATCTGCCAGACACGGTCACATTTTCTGGTCTCGGCCACCTATGCCTCCCACCCTCCTCCCTCTGCCTGTCATTTTGGTGTCATAGGCAGATGGAATACAAGAAGAGCCTGTCAATGGGTGCAGGGTGAGGAGAGGAAGGAGGGAGGGTGCCACAAAGCTGGAATCTGTCCGACAAACGATGTGACAGCAGACACGGCGAGGGTGACAGCTGGAAAATAACAGTTAATAGCCCCTGCCCAGGCTGTGCTCGGAGAGATGGCATGCCGAGCAACATCATAATGGCTTGTGGAAATATTGCTCCGGGCCCATGGAGGGCATTGCAAGACATCCAGCCGGGCGCCCTTCCTTGTCACATTTACAAAGCTCACTGTTTTAGAAACTCTCTGCTCGTCTGTGCTCGGTGGGGCCATGCGCACACACAGCCAGTTGGACCTGGTGTGTCCTTAGCCAGGGCTCTTGCTAGGAAAGCCTTGGCAGATATGATTGGCAAAGACTTGGGGTTTGGGGGAGGCTCACAGCCGTTCGTGGGGCTGTACTGCTATTACTCCCGAAGATAATTATAAAGATAACAGCGGTTAAAATATCTAATGTTTTATTCAATATTTTGGTGAGTTTCAATTACTCCCAATTATCGTTCAACACCTTTTCTATTTAAAACAATTATTGCCCTTTGCAGCGAGCTTCGATGCAAATAAATTGTTTGCCAGGATGAGTCACCACGGCTGCCAGAGCTTTCACCCTCTCCCTTGTCCTCTGCTGCCTTTCAATTTGTGGCTAACTAGCCCAGCACTAGTTTCCAGTTAACCCCTCGGCTCCTCCCAGTGTTGGCCACCAAAGGAACGTTACATACTGGGGGAAGAAAAGGAAAGGAGCTTCAGTCACCCTTGAGACAATTATACTCATTAAAAATCAATGGGATCCAATTACTGGCAGCAGGACTCCGACTCTGTTTCAAATGTATCGAACGCCCCTTCCCAGCCCAGTGACAGAAGTCTTCAGGATCTGACAGCTGTGTCAGGAAAGAAGCCACTTTGGCTCACTTCTGTGATTGCGTTCAGAGCCATCGCCTCCTTGTCATTACCCTCATTTTGTGTTTACTGTGGAAATTCCTTCTACGCTAAGGGTTAGAGTAGGAGCAAGGGAGGGTGCAAAAAGTCAGGGTTGCCCTCATTAGACGGAGCTGTAATTAGAAAAAGGAGTCAATGCCTATAGAAACGGGGGGTTGTCATTAAAAAAAGGAGCACAAGCTGGAAGAAACAAGTCGAAACCCGAAGTGCCTGGTCGAACTTGCAGGGCTCTATTCCATGCCACATTGTTATTGATTCCTGCTCTAACCCTAGGAACTCAGAGGACGGAGATCGCACTTGCCCTCAAGGAACTTGCTAAGCAAATGATGGCCTGTGGCTTCATTAGATTCACCAAACCAATTATTTGCTTAACAATGGATTAAATAAAAAACAAAAACAAAAACAAAATAAAAATAAACCTCAATGGATTAAATAGAGATGTTATTTGTAAAAATCCAAGAATAACAGAACTTGAGTCAATTATGGGTATTGGTATTGGTAAACATCGGTAAGAGAGATATCTTCGATATTTTGGAATACCTAAGTTACATTGGTTATGACTGAATTGGAATGCAGACTTCAAGGAAGTGAAATCTACAGACTGATTTGGGTAGTATGAGCGTTTTGACGATATTAATTTTTCTTATCCACGAACACAGGATACCTTTCTATGTGTTTTCCTTCAGTGAATTTCATAAATGTCCTATAGTTTCCAACGTACAGATCTTTCACCTCCTTGATTAAGTTTATTCCTAAATATTTTATTGTTTTTAAGGCTATGGTAACTAGGATTATTTTCTTATCTTTTTTCTATCAGATATTTTGTTGTGAGTGTATAAAAATACAACTGATTTTCATATGCTAATGTTGCATGCTACAACTTTACCAGATTTGTTGATTAGTTCTAACAGTGAGTTCAGGTGGAGTCTTCAGGGTTTTCGATATATATATTTGTGTCATCTGCAAACAGAGACAATTTTGATTCTTCTTTTCCAATTTGGATGCCTCTTATTTCACTTTGTTACCTATTACTCTTGCTAGGTCTCTAGAACAATGTTGAATAGGAGTGGTGAGGATGGGCAGCCTTGTTCTATTTCTGATTTTTTAGACGAAAAGCTTTTGGTATCTCATTGTTGAGCATATTAATAGTGAATTTCCATATATGGCCTTTATTATATTATGGTATGTTCCTTCTATGCTAAATCTGTTAAGAGCTTTTCTCAAAAAAGAGCAATGAATTTTGGTCAAATGTTTTTTCTGCACCTATTGAGAATATATTTTTTATCTTCTAGTCTATTAATGTATGTATCACATGTACTGATTTCCATATGTTAAATAATCCTTGCATCCCGAGGATAAAACCAACTTGATCACAGTGCATGATCCTTTTAATGTGCTGTTGAATTTGCTTTGCTAGAATTTTGTTGAGAACTTTTACATCTATATTAATAAGGATATTGGTCTGTAGTTTTCCTGCAGTATCTGGCTTTGGCATCAGGGTAATTTTGGCTTCATAAAATGAATTTGCAAGTGTTCCCTCCTATTTAATTATTTTGGAAGAATTTGGGAAGGATTGACATTAATTCTTTTCTGAGTGTTCAGTAGAATTCACCCATGAAACCATCTGGTCCTGGACTTTTCTTTGTTGTGAGGCTTTTGATTACTGCTTTGATCTCCTTAATCATTATTGATCTGTTCATACTTTTTATTTCTTCATGATTTAGTCTTAGTAGATTGCATGTTCCTAGGAACTTATCCATTTTTTTAGGTAATCTACTTTTTGACATATAATTGTTTATAACAGTTTCTTCTGATCCTTCATATTTCTGTGGTTCCAGTTGCAATATATCCTCCTCATGTATAATTGTTTGAATTTTCCTCTTTTTATCACGGTTAGTCTAGTGAAAGGTTTGTAATTTTGTTTATCTTTTCAGGAAAGCCAAATCTTGGCTTTGTCGATTTTTTTTCCATTGTCTTTCTAGTCTCATTTTCATTTATTTTGGGTGTTGACTTTTCATGTTAATAGCTGGCATCATGAAACTCTGTAGGATATAGTTTTTATGGTGGATATGCTCCTTACCAACTCTCGGTTAAACATAGTGCATTATAGTTTTTAATTGCTATAAATTGTATTACATTACCTTAGAATGAAAAAAAAAAGTAGAAAGAGAATGTTAATTTACATTCATTTAAAAATATTTATATAAGTGGATAAAAAAATGAGTCTTCCTGGTAGCTTCACAGTAGAGCTTGAGCCAAGAGGAGAACTAATGAATGAATCCCTGGTTTCTGAATTGATCAACTAGATGGGGAAGACTTGGAGAAAAATATATCTGGGTGAAAAATTCTGGTGTTCTGACCTGTTCCTATGAATCTTGGGGTACTTATTCAACATCTATTCATATTATCAAATATGCAACTGGATCTAAAAATCTTGGGGCTCAGTTGGAGAACTTACACTTGGAGATATAAACTTGGGAATCACAAGCAATAAAGCCATTGGATGGGATAAACTCATCTTGGAAGAGAGTGTAGATAGGGAGCAACTGATGGCTTTGATGAAGCCTGAAGGCCTTGATCCTTAGAGTTCAATCCAAGGACATGCAGTGGGCAAAGTAACCAGTGAGGAAAGGAGAAACTAGAATACCACGTGTTCTTTCAGAATCCAAGAGAAATAGATATTTCCAAATAAAGCAGTGGTCTACTTGCCAGTTACTAAAGACTAGTCCAGAAAGTAAGGTTTGGGAGGTGACTCTTGAATTCTATAACAAGGGGGTGCTTGGTTTCAGGGAGGTTGTTGTGAGAAAGATTTAATTAGAAGGGATTATAGGCGGTGGGAGAGTGACTTGAGAAACTTTTCTGTGAATGGACAGAAGAAACACGGGCTGTAGATACACAGGAAATGAAATCAAAAGTTTTTTTTTCCCCCAAGTATTTTTATTTTTATTTTGTTGTTATTGTTGGGCTTTAGGGTAGGAGATAGTAGAGCATGTGCGTTTGCTTATGAGACGCTCCAGTAAAAATGAAGAACTTGATGCTGCTGAAGAGAATATCCAATCGCACTAGCAAATACCTTGAGAGAGAATGTGTAGTTGTGATCTAGAACACAAGTGAAGAAGTCAGGACTGGCTGGTTGTGCCAACCATGAATTCCCGTGATCTTTGAGTGTTCCAGTTTCCAAGGGCAGAAGAGGTCATCTAGTACACTCATTCACTTGCTGGTTCATTCCTCCAAGTAATAGTTCTTAGATATCTTCTATGTAGCAGGCATGACTGAAATAGACCCTGTGCCCTTAACAAATAAGGATTTCCTTCTTTTTATAACCAAGAAAAACTAGACTCACAGGGTGGAGTATCTTTCATAAACTCGTGCCTTTTCGGGGCACCTGGGTGGCTCAGTGGGTTAAAGCCTCTGCCTTCGGCTCAGGTCATGATCTCAGGGTCCTGGGATCGAGCCTTGCATCAGGCTCTCTGCTCAGCAGGGAGCCTGCTGCCCCCCCCCCCCCCCGCCTGCCTCTTTGCCTACTTGTGATCTCTCTCACTCTGTCAAATAAATAAATAAAATCTTTAAAAAAAAATAAAAAAAATAAAGTTGTGCCTTTTCAAATTTTTTTTTCAGCTAGCCCTACAGTGAAAATCCATGACGCTCTACTACCTAAACATTGCTCTTCAAAAAACAAAACAAACAAAATACAACCCTCCCCAAACCTCTCCAAACCCTTTATTTTTAGAGCATTTCAAATTCATAGCAAAAGTAAGAGGAAAGTACAAAGATTTCCCATATTCCCACTACCTCCACACATGCATAACCGCCTCCATTTTCAACATCCTGATCAGAGTGGTGAATTTTTTACAGGTGATGAACCTGCTTTGACACATCATAATTGCCCAGCTGTAGTTTGTGTTATGATTCAACTTCAGTGTTGTACATTCTGCGGGTTCGGACAAATATATAATAACATGTATCCATCATTATAGTATAATACAGAGTATTTTCACTACCTTAAAAATCTTCTGTGTTCTGCCTATTCATCCTTCCCCTGACCTGTACTCCTGGCAACTACTGATGTGTTTTCTGTCTCCATAGTTTTGCCTTTTCCAGGATGTCATACTGTTGGAATCATACAGTATACAACCTTTTTAGATTGGATTCTTTCACTTGGCAATATGCATTTAGCTTTGCTCCATGTCTTTTCATGGACATTGTCTTTTTCAGTTTACTATCCAACCACTTAACTCTGAGTCCCATTTCCTCACTTATTACTCGGTATGCAAGACTATGATAAGTTCAATGTTGGATTTACAAACCAATGAATGAGATGCCCATCAAGACATATTCTCATGAGAGAGATACTATGCATACCTCAAAGAATTCTTGTGAAGATTGAATGAGAAAAAGTACGTGATGTCCCCTGAGGATAAGTCTGCCATATAAGCACAAGTTATATGCTATGTTATATTTATGTGGACATAGGAAGGCAAGCTAAATTATGGAGATTCAACTGGATTCATCTTGGTTTTCTAAGACCCAAAGAGAAAAATTAAAACATTTTTATTACAAACATTTATAAAATAGAAATGTAGCAACTGAAGAGGTAAAGCAGCTGAGTGAAAGTAGCAGGTGAAAGCATTAAAATATCACAGCAGATATGTGTTCAGGGTGCTTTTGGTTGGAAAAGCTATTATGATATTTGAGGAGTCACAACTCAGATTAACGAGGTCCTTTCTTGCATCTCTTGGCCTTTGGGGAAGCAAGTAAATGTCTACCTTGCCTTCATCATTAAGCCAATCAAGTCTATCCATGTGACTGATAAACCTGTGGTCTATTTACTCTGGCCACTGTCCATCCATCCAGAGGTGCTCACAGAATGTGCTAGAACCTCCACAGCCATTTGCTTACATTCAGATTGCTTGATTCTCAGCCCACCACCCCTGGCTTCAAATGTTTGACTCTCCAATCCTGAAATCAGTTCCGTTCCATGTTTTCTAAATTTGGCACTGACACCTAATTTCTTCAGCTTTCTGCTAAGGACTTGGTATGGGTGGCCCTCCTGAGTCCAGCCAATCCACAGAATCATGAGAGATAATAAATTTTTGTTTAAAGCCATTAAGTTCTGGGAGTGATTCTCAACCAGGGGTGATTTGGCTCCCCTCTCCAAACAGCGGACATTTAAATATAGAGACATTTCTGGCTTTCACACTGGGTGTGGGGGGGGGTGTTAGCATCATCTAGTGGGTAGGCCAGATATGGTGCTAAATATCCTGTGATGCACACAGCATTCTCCCATCACGCAGAATGATTAGGCCCCGGATATCAATAACGCTGAGGCTGAGAAACTTTGTCATTAAGAATCACAACTACTGCCTTTTAAATTGTGTTTTAATTAAATCAAAAGTCCATTTTTTTTTTTTCAGATTTTGAATTCCTCCCATATACTCTTATGTCTTATTCTCAAAATCCTTCCTCTTTTCTGTCTTCCCAAACCCTGTAAAACCTAACTCAAATCCCTCATCCACAGGAGAGTTCCCTGATATCTCTCTCATTTGGCTGTAGTAAATTACTAACATACTGCACACTGCTAATTTCTTTTCTGGCATTTAGTCATGTTCTTAGGTCTATTAACCTGGTATGGTTGTAAACTCCTCAAAGTCAAACATCAAACTGCGTACTATTTTCAGACAACTCAAAGAGCAAACACACAGCCTACCATAAAAAGTGGTTGGAGGGGCGCCTGGGTGGCTCAGTGGGCTAAAGCCTCTGCCTTTGGCTCAGGTCATGATCTCAGGGTCCTGGGATCAAGCCCCACATTGGGCTCTCTGCTCAGCAGGGAGCCTGCTTTCCCCTCTCTCTCTGCCTGTCTCTCTGCCTACTTGTGATCTCTCTTTCTGTCAAATAAATATATAAAATATTTTTTAAAAAAATGTGGTTGAAGATTGGCTATATCCACTTCTTACCTTCATGTAATTTTTATGAAACAATGTTATAATTTTATAGTAGATATACCATATACTTTTATATATATGTTATGTTACTATATTTACTATATACTTATATATATTTATAACATAAATATATACATATATACCATAGTATAGCAACTATATTTATGTTTATATACACTTTTATAGTACTTACTATATATATTTATAGTATACAAATATATAGTATATATAGTATATGTATACTGCCTATTTTCCATATATATTATATTTGTATTACTATATATGTATTATATACTGTATTACTATGTTTGCTATGTACTATTATATATAGTATAATTTTATCCTGTAAAATTGTGATATGTAACAAGAAATAAATAATTGGTCTTTGAACTCATTTCTGGCACAGAAGTCCTAAAGCCCTTGGGATTCCCTAAGTGGTGAAAATGATAAAAGGTGACTTTTTTACATTAATGAGAGGACTTTTGGGAAGCATTTAAGGACTGGTTGCCAGGGGAACCGACCATGTGATTAGAGGGTTGGGACTTATAGTCACACTCCCTGAAGTCTGGGGAGGGGAGAAGGGCTGGAGATTGAGATCAATAATGGCCAGTGAGTTAATCAAACGTGCGTATGTTATGTAGCCTCCGTTAAAACCCCCCAGTGAGAGCTTCTGGGTTGGTGACTACAATGGAAATGTGGAGAGAGTAGCATGTCTGGAGAGGAAGAAATGAACACTCCACGACCTTTCCTCCACGACCTTGCCCTAGACCTCTCTTCCATCTGGCTATTCTTGAGTTATATCCTTTTATAATAAGCTGGTGACCTAGTAAGTAAAATCTTTTCTGAGCTTTGTGAGCCATGTTAGCAAACTAGTCAAAATCCAGGAGGAGGTCATCGGAAACTTCAATCTGTAGCCTGTTGGTCAGAAGCACACGTAACATCCTGGGATTGTGATGGCCTCTGAATCAGGGAGGGGGGCAGTGGGACTGAGCCCTTACCTGTGGGATCCGACACTATTTACAGACGGCTAGCGTTGGAATTGAGTCAAATTGTAGAACGCTCAGCTGGTGTCACAGAGAATTGTTTGTTGTGGGGGCAATGTCTCTACATATTTGGTGACCAGAAGTGTCAAGAGTGAAGTGTTTTTGTTTTTGTTTTTGTTTTTTTCTGAGTGATTAAAAGAGACTCACAAGAAGGAAACACCCAGTGGAGAGGAACCGTAGGTTTTTCCATTTTGTAGACTTAGAGACACTGACATTTCACAAAATCTAAGTAGAAAGTTTCTTGTTGATGTTAATCACACTTGATCTCACAAATGGTGAATCAGCAGAGTCTAACTCCATAGACTCAGCGAAGATATATCGGAAAAGGCAGCTGACCTCCCAAAGAGCTCGGATGAGTGTGCCTCCCCGTATCCCTCAGACTCTGGCCCTTTAGCCAACCAATCTTTCCACACACAAAATATGTGAGCTGCTGGTCCTTTGAAAGGAGTCCCATCCAACAGCCAGCATTCTCCTGATGAAAGGGGCAGGCCACAAAGGTGAGGAACTCTAGAATGGGTAGTGCATTGGGTTAGAGATTTGAAAAGATGCGAGTGAAATGATAGCAGCCAAGGTTAAGGAGAGGTGGGCTGCAGCATGATGTCATGGACTGCCACGTGTATGAGATCAAGGGTAGAAGATGTGTAAACCATCAAAGTTTCTCAAATGATGATATGGTCCAAGCTCAGCTTTAGAAGGATTAATCTGCCATCCATGTGTGTGATGGTTTGGAGAGAGACAAAGCTGGCCGTCTAAGAAGCTACTAGAGAAGATAACATTAATTGAGTCAGAAGCTTCAGGATTCCTCTCCTCCATTAAAGCAATGGGAACACCAGCCAAAATTGTGAGACCAATTATTCTAAGAAGCCTGTGTTACCTTGTTCCCCAAACCAGACAAAGACATCATGAGCAAACTACAGACCAATATTACTATGACTATAGGCACAAAACAGCTTCATCAAAATACTCATAGTCTGCACCTAGCAACATATGAGAAAGATTATACATTATGATCCAGTGGATTTATCCCAGGAGTGCAAAGTTGGTTCGATTACAAAAACAGATCACTGTGGTAACTATTTTAATAGACTAAAGAGCAAAACCCACTTGATCATCTACATCGAGAAAGCATTTGGCAAAATGCAACATCTTTTCATCATAAAAGCTTTCAACAGGTTAGGAATAGAAAGGAGCTTCCTCAACCCGAGAAAGTGCATCTATGTAAAACCCACAGAGGTTGTCATACTTACTGCTACAAGGTTGAAAGCTTCCCTCTAGGAGCAGAAATGAGAAAATAATGTTTGCTCTTGGAACTTCTTTTCAACATTGTACTGAACATTTTAGCCAAGGAATTAGGAAGGAAAAAGACATAAAAGACATCCACATTTGAAAGGAAGAAATAAAATGATCTCTATTTGCAGATTGCATGATATTGTACATAGAAATCTGAAGGATTTGTAATTTCCCTGGTGATGGGTGATGTTGAGCATCTTTTCATGTGTCTGTTAGCCATCTGTGGGAAAATGTCTATTCATGTCTTCTGCCCATTTTTTTAAATTGGATTATTTGTTTTTTGGGTGTTCAGTTTTATAAATTCTTTATGTATTTTGGATACTAACTCCTTTTCAGACACACACACAAGCACACACACACAATATTAGAGCTAATAAATGAGTTCAGCAAGGCTGTAGGATACAAGATTATTGTAGAAAAATAAATTTTGTTTCTCTACACTATAAATGAACCATACAAAATAAAACTAAGAAAACAATGCCATTTAAAATACTATCAAAAGAACAAAATATTTAAGAATAAATTTAACAAAACAAATGCAAATTCTGTACACTTAAAGTATAAAACATCACTGAAATAAGTTAAAGACTCAAATGGAAATCCATTCTGTGTTTATTATTAGACCTGTATTTTTTAAAACTCTCAAAATTGGTCTACATACATATTTAATGCAATCCCTACCAAAATTCCAGCTGCCTTTTTGCACATAGTGAAAAGCTGATAATTCACATGGAAATTCAAGGTACCCACAGGAGTTAAAGCAATCTTGAAAAAGAAGAACAAAGTTAGAGGGTTCAATCTTCCAAATTTTAAAACTCATTACAAAACTACAGCAAACAAGATCATCTAGTTCTGGCATAAAGATATACATTTAGATCAGTGGAATGGAATTGAGAGTCCAGAAACAATTGGTTCAGTTGATTTTTGACAAGAGTGTCAAGGCAATTCAATAAGGGAAAAGAACAGTCTTTACACAAGTGGTGTTGAGATGGCTGGACATCCACATGCAAACTAAGGGGTTTGGAACCATATCTTAGTCTCCATACAAAAATTAACTCAAATAGATCAATGACCAAAAAGTGAAATGTATGTAACTCTTAGAAGAAAACTTAAATATATAATTTTATGATTGAATTAGACAATGGCTTCTTATATATGATACCATAAGCACAAGTAAACAAAGAAAAAATAGATAAATGAAGCTTTATCAAATGTAAATATTTTGTCCTTTGAAGGATATTATCAAGAAAGTGAAAGGACTGGGGTGCTTGGGTGGCTCAGTTGGTTAAGCGTCTGCCTTTGGCTCAGGTCATGATCCCAGGGTCCTGGGATCCAGTCCTGCATTGGGCTTCCTGCTCAGCTGGGGAGTCTGCTTTATTCTCTCTCTCTATCCCTACCCCCCTGACTTGTTCTCTCTCTCTCTCTCTCAAATAAATAGATAAAATTGTACAAAAAAAGAAAGTGAAAGGGAAAAATATTTGCAAATCACATATATGATAACTACACCAACATTTATACCAAAATATTTGCAAATAATATATCTATCATACACCATCACTTACATATCAACAATAGAAAGACAATAACCCAATTAAAAATAGGCAAATTATTTTAATGGCCATTTCTGCAATGAAGATATACAAATAACCCATTGCTATATAAAACCTGCTCGGCTCAACACCTTTAGTCATTAGGCAAATCAAAATCAAAACCTCAGTTAGATACCACTTCACACCCACTAGGGTGGCTATAATCAAAAAGATAATAAGAAGTGATGGTCAGATTTAGGACATGGGAACCATGTCCTAGTGGTTGTGCTGGTGACCATGCAGAATGGTCACCATGCTGGTCAGTGCTGGTGACCATGCAGAATGGTTCAGCTACTTTGGTAAACAGTCTGTCAGTTCCTCAAAGATTAAACACAGTCTTAGCATATCACCTGGCCATCCCATGCCTATGTACACACCAAGAAAAACACATGCCAACACAAAAACTTATAAACAAATGTTCATAGCAGCATTACTCATAAAAGCCAAAATGTGGAAGCAATCCAAATGTCCACCCAGTGATAAATGGACAAACAAAATGTGTTGGAGCTCTATGATGGTGTATTATTCGGCCTTAAAAAGGAATGAATTTTAGAGTATGTAAATTACATATCAATAAGAAAGAAACTGAATTGATTTTAGCAGCAAACCTGAAATGAAATAGAAACTAGTGGAGTCCACAAACACCCTTCATATGATAGGAAATGGTGGATTTTCCTGATATGCTTTTTAATGTGAATACGATAGTGTATAATTTATTCACAAGACTTTCAGCTACCTGAATGGGCAAGTTGATAGTAATTAGAACCTGAGAAAGTG
>CM053609.1:5198460-5225950 GCA_028646535.1 Procyon lotor
TATTCCAATGCACAAAGAAGATGTAATTCTTACTTTCCTGCAGCATGATCCTTATCATCTCAACACATTGTACTCCTGGAGACCCTCTCACTTGACATATGTGGAAGAAACACCCACTTTCCCCCTAGCAGGGGGGCAATTGTGCAAACTCACTCTCCCAGGTCCATAAGCCATTTCTCTGATAATTCTCCAATTCTCCCTCATTCCTTCCCCTATTCATCAGACTTGGGTGGTGGTGGTGGTGGTGGTTCAATTATACTGACATAGCAAAGTAATTTATTCCTCTCCCTCCGACACACACTATAAAGCCCTAGAAGGGATTTTTTTTTTTTTTTTAGATTTTATTTATTTGAGGAGAGAGAGAGGGCACAAGCAGGAAGAGGGACAGAGGGAAAGGGAGGAGCCGACTCCCCACAGTGCAGGGAACCTCTTGCAGGGCTCAGTCCCAGGACCCTGAGATCATGACCTAAGCTGAAAGCAGATGCTTAATGACGGAGCCACCCAGGTGCCAGCCCCCTCAAGGGATTTTTGTCCCCTAAATGTTTGAATCTTAATTTAGAATGTATAGCACTTGACTCCTATGTCCTATCTTTGTGCTCTCGTCCAGAGGAACAGGGAAGTCCTTCTCGGAATCCTGGTACTCTTATTAAGTCATCAAAATGCAAAACTGGTACTTGAAAGGGGCAGCACATGTCTAATCAGATGGTATATTAGTACTTAGGAGGGCTCCTTGCCACTCCCCTGGTGGCTAAGCATATTGAGAAAAATAGAAAAGCATATTGAGAAAAATAGAAAACAGCTAGTCAATCAAAAAAATGTACCATATTGAAAAGTATATCTTTGGAATCAAGGGAGAGGAGACTAAAGGAAAAATTAAATTTCCTCTAGGTTAAGAAGTTAACTGAGAGTATGAACAGAGAACGACATATACCACCTCTGCTTTCCTGCCTGTATGAGTAGGAAGAGCTCTATTTCCCAGCTGGATGATACCAGTGGGTTTGGTATCATGTCAAAAAGTCAAGGGGGCGGGGCACCTGGGTGGCTCAGTCATTAAGCCTCTGCCTTCGGCTCAGGTCATGATCCCAGGGTCCTGGGATCCAGCCCCGCATCGGGCTCCTTGCTCTGCAGGAAGCCTGCTTCTCCTGCTACCACTCCCTCTGCTTGTGTTCCCTCTCTCGCTGTGTTTCTGTCAAATAAATAAAATCTTTTAAAAAAAAAAAGTCAAGGGGGCGTCCTTCATTTGTAGGGATTTAAATACTTTAAATTCCTGTTCACCAACCTATGTTTCTGTCTAAGCATTACTTAGAATTACCATACTTAGGGGGCAAACTCTCCTTTGGCAAATTTAAATCACTATGTCCCCTTCAGAATATTCTAATTAGCTGGTCCACTCACAGTCCCCAAGCGTGTCTGAAAGTTTCATGTTCCTTTGCTTTTCTTCACATCAACTCCACCGCTGGGAAGCTTTCCCTTCATATGTTTATTTAAAATTCTACCCTTTGTTGGAAAGTCCTTTTGGAACCTCCTTTCTCTACCCTAGAAGGGGATTTCTCTACCTTGCTATTTTTCCTGGAAAATGTGTTGTCTTGAGTTGTTGCGAGCATTTCTCAGCTTGAGTCTGTGTGCCCTTGCACGTCTGAAGACATATTCTCTAATGTGTCCAGTTTTTATTTTTATTGTTTTGGTTTGTTTGGCACAAGAAGGAAGAGTTTAAATGTTTTCACCTTGATGATTATCTAAAAAGTTAATAAAAGCATGGGTTTGATCTTTGGATGATGTACAAATAATCACTCTCCTGCCCCTGCCATTCCATTATCTAGGTAAGTTTGCATGTGACTTTGTGACCCATGGGCACCAGGATTCCTTTACAAATACCAGATCAGGGATTAACTAAATACACACACAAAAAAAACGGATAATGAGGACTGAAAACCAAATAATTTAGGAGATGCTGTAAGACAGATGGCTTTCCTATGACAAGTAATTAGGGGAACATAAATGGTGTATGGCCCAATGGAATGGAATGGGCCATTGAATTCCATATGGAGTGGACATGGAATGAAGGATTCCAAAGAACTTGCATGGAAACGCTCAGGACTATACTCACACAGAATGTAGAAATTCAGTTTCAGTAAAGTAACACCATCCATCTCGGTAAATTAGTATTGTTGATTTAAATGTTACTGTTTTTTTAAGTTTTGTTTGGACTTAGTTGCTAAATTTGATTTGGTTTTATAGCTTTATAAGTGCACTACGTCAGATATTTGTACATAATTTTAGGTTTGGACATACTTAAGGAACATAAGTATTAGAGTATAACAGCATTTAATGTTGATGCTGAGGAATCTTTGACATTAAAAAAAAAAGGATGTGGAATACTATTTGGTTTTGAAAAACTATGTTTTAGCATTGAATACCCATCATTTGTTCATGGAAATATTTCTTTTTTCTAAGTACTGGTGTCAATTCCTAGGGATCAGAGATTACATTTGTTTTCTCTGTCTCCCAAAAGCACCTAGCTGAGTGTCTTACATAACCATTTCTCAATAAAATTTGTTGATGATTGTGATTGTACTGATAAACTCTTTCTGAAAGCTTAAGTTCTCTGTATTTTAGTTTTTCACATGTAACATGAAGTGGACCCGTTAATACTTGACTTTTATATTCCCCACCCACTCTTACATTCTAAACAGCTTGCATGAAAAGAGGATTATATTCTTGCTAAGGATAAGTTTGGTTATAAGAAGAGATTTTTTGCAAAGGTAAAGACATCTAGTATTGTGCTCCTGGGGAGAAAGCATATCTTCAAATGTTCTGCTTTTCAGAAGTGGGGTGGGGTGGACTTTTTTTTTTCTTTCAATTGGTGTAACTCATGGGGCTCCAGGTTGCTGAAAATAAGCTATGGCTACATGACTATACGTTTTACTGTGCCTTATTCTTTGTTGAAGGAACAAGGCATTTTCTTTCCTTTTGGGGACAGGCATAGATGAAAAGTGGTTGTATTTTCTTTGCTCCCTACAAGTTTCTTGAAGGAGTCGATTGCCAGACCAATGAAGAAAGCAAATATAACTTCTGGTTTATGATGTAGTTGGAAGAAAAGATTAATATCAGGACATGATGGGTTATGTAAAACTTTAATACAAACAAAACTAGAAACCCAAGCCAAAGAGTTTGGAAATATACTCCCCACCATCTTACAGTTGCCACACTCTGACATATGGGTTGGTTTTGAAATATAAAGATTCTTGACCAAAGTACTTAAACTTTCTGATTTAATTCTACAGAATTCCCAATCCAATTAATCCAAATGATTGTGTGTGTGTGTGTGTGTGTGTGTGTGTGTGTGTATTTTCTCTCATGTACCCTTAATGTCAGAGAACTTGGTTAGATCACAGGCTCACTGACTATAGATGTTTACCCTGGGCAAATTCCTGAACTTTTTTTAAGATCAGTTTCTTGATTGAAGTGTATGTAAAGCCCTAACTTTAGCTTAATGGCCCAATAAATGGAAGTTTATCCCTATTACCTTCTAAGATCTGAAGGAGTAAAGACCCACTGCTCTCTGATCTTAAAGAGATGTCCTCCATCCTGGTGACTCATCAAAACCACCATGAGGAATTTGAAACAAACAGCATTAGGTTCCATACTGAATTAGAGGATCCAAGGTGGAGTCTGGGAGGGAATGTATACTTCAAAAAGCCATCCATTAGGTTCAAGAATCACTGTCCTAGGGAGCATGGTTAATGTGCTACTTATATTTTGGATCTTTAATCCTTAGAAAAGGATCTGGCACAAAGAAAGTGTTTAGAGAAAATCTGTTAATGCATTATAAACAAATCTCCTCTATCACCCATGAGTGATGGCATTGATTCTAGTGTTCAGACTGACCATTCAGAAGATGAATCATTGGACTAATTATGGCTGGTTCAATTAGAGAAAAGTACCATTCCAAAGCACCCAAAGTAGAACTAATTTGGCTATACCATGTAATATGGTACAGAGTAAACATTTTCTCTTCATAACATCAAAGCCATGAATTAGAACCTTTATTTTGTTAGATACTTAGACTATGGTGCTCAGCGGTTATCTCCTGTAGGGAGAGTAAGAACCCAGATTAAAGATTGTCATGTTATTTCTACCATTACTTTTGTTATCTTCTCCTTCCGTTTCTCCTTTCCACACTACATGGTACAGAGCTTTGAATAATGAAAGCCATAGTAGTTTGTAGCCATTTGTAGATTGATGTTCAAAATGACCAGGTTTAGTCCTTTTAGTAATTCAAGGGCTACCAAAATAACCTAAGAGCATCTGATGGCTAAAGCTTCTAGCTAGAAGCTGACCTTTGCTCCTGAAAAAATTTTTGATATTCTAGCCCAAGATTTTGGTCCTTCTTGGGGAGTGAGAAATTTAAAAATACATAATAAAGCATTAGAAAAATAGAGAAAATAGAAATGAATATTTATCAGCTCTGTAGGGAAGACTTTGGCTTTCAGTGAGAGAGATTTCTTCATTCAGTGAGAATGAAGAAATCATGAAGATATGAGTATAAATATATAAACAAATTAAGTCTTAAGGTTGAAAAACAAAAACAGGGAAAATATTCACAGAATGTACTACAGAATGAGTGAATATTTTGTATATAAAAAGATTATATAAATTGTTATTAAAAAATGAGACGTCATAAATAATCAGGCAAAAAAATAGTATCAGTTAATTAATAAAAACATTCAGCAGGTAACATGATCATGGGCAAAAATTCAATTTGTGATCAAAAAGATACAAAATAAAAATAGGATTTTTACCCTCTGAAAGGGGAAAGGGATTTATATAATGCCTATGGAAGAGTAAATTTACCTAAGCCTTGCAAAGAAAGAAATTTAGTAATATTTGTCAAGAAATGTAAAAATGATTAGATCTATTGACCTAATAATTCTACTTCTGGAAAATAATACCAAAATAATGAAAACAAAAACAAGAAATAAATCTCAGATTTGCAAGAGAAGACATATTTATTGTTTATACAATACAAATTTGGAAACAAGCTAAGAGTCTAAAAGTGGATAATGTTAGGTTAATTGTGATTCATTTATCCAATGAAATAGTATGTGGATGTTAAAAATGTATGTAGATCACTTGTAATAAAATATAAAGTATTATGTTATTATATTACAGGAAACACAGGATATAAAATCATGTACAGAATGATCATAAACATGATTACATTTAACCCTCTATCCCCACAAAATAGGGGAAAAAAAGACAAGGATCGTTTTCTAGAATTACATCAGTATGGTATCTCATGTTCTGGTTTGCAATTGAGAAAAGTAATTGCCAATTTTTTTTAAATTATATTCCTTTGGTTTTATTTACATTGTTTCTAATTATCACATATAGTGAGATAAATAATAACTTACTGAAAAGAATGTCCTCTAGCACTAGTTAACTCTATAGTAGGAATCCATCCTTATACTTTCAGAGCTTTGAGGGATGTCACATAGACGATCCACTCTCTACTTGGGATGTGTCATAGAGAACCAAGAGCCTTAGAAGACCTTCCCATTCAGCTTTATGAGCAAATGAATAAATGCATATATTGGGTTGAGAACAAATGATTATGGTAACATTGGCTAGGAAAAAAAATTAAAATATAGAAGTTAATACATGCTAAAAAAAAAAAAGTTAACGCATACTGCCTTTCCAGAGAAAATTCTCTGGGCTTTCAGGCAATGAAAGAAATAAAAATATTTGGCTATAAAAATAATTGACAAGGTTGCATACAAGCACATATAACTAAAATAAAGGATAAACAATTGGAAAGCAGTATAGAGAATGAATGTGAGTCTCTCTAAAGTTTACTCTTCCTGAAACTATTTTAGCTCATTTGCCTTTGGGTAGAATTCTCTGGCAAGCACTGGAATGAAGGCTGAGTTTAATTAGTACTTTCAGAGAACATTCAGAAATCATACCTATTGTCCTTGTGTATAAATTCCCAGTATGTCTGCTCAGGTGATGGATGAGATGGGCTATTTTCCTCAAAGCCAAACCTCCTTGTTCTTTGGCACAAAATTATTCATTCATTTTATGATTATGGGAGTGTACATTTTCCAAATACAATATTAATATTATATATCTAAAAAAAGGAAATTGGAATTTAGTTTATGAAACACTTGTAAAGCACTTTCGAGGAAGCTTGTGTGACCAGGCCTTTAATACTCCTTTGCCTTAAATCTTTGGGATGGATTAATTATGGGCTAAAGGAAATAGAGCTGAAAGAGGCCTTAGATTATATTTAGTTTAATGATCCAGTCTTATTTTGCAGATTGAAAAACTAAAGTTTGGACAGAGAAATGACTCACAAACACAAGAACATGAAGGCATAGCTCTATCTAGAAACTGAAGGAATTCCCAGATCTAGGTTCTTTACTTGCTTTTCCTCCTTAAGTTTTAAAAAATCAATAAATAGAGGGGACTCCACTTCTCTTCATGTTTTCCCACACAGATTGTTGTCTGCTGTTGTAAATACCTGAGTCAAATGTTGCCAATGATTATACAAGGACATTTTTACAAAGGGATGGACAAGCCTTTGATAGTAATCAACATGTATCTTTTAGTAAATGCACAAAGAGAGGGTAGAAAAAGCCTAAGAGTTAATGATTATGAATTTATGTATTTAGTTTTTGGGCCTACAGTTTTTTTAAAAGATTTTATTTATTTATTTGGCAGAGAGAGAGATCACAAGCAGGCAGAGAGAGGGGGGGAAGTAGGCTCCTTGCTGAGCAGAGAGCCTGATGTGGGGCTCGATCCCCTGAGATCATGACCTGAGCCGAAGGCAGAGGCTTTAACCCACTGAGCCACCCAGGCGGCCCAAGGACCTACATTTTTTTAAAATACTTATTTATTTGGTGCAGAGAGAGAGAGGGCTCAGAAGCAGGGGGAGCGGCAGAGGGAGAGGGAGAAGCAGGCTCCCCACTGAGCAGAGAGCCTGACTCGGGACTGGATCCCAGGACCCTGGGATCATGACCTGAGCCGAAGGCAGATGCTTAACAACATCTGAGCCACCCAGCACCCCAGGGCCTACATTTGTTTTTTAAAAAGTATCATGTGCTCAATAAATATGTCCCAGACACTACAAGATTCATGTGAACATAATGCTGCTAAATACTGGGAAAATATTGGTTTTCAGGAATATATTCAAAGACTATTTCTCAGAACATTGTATTTATAACTGTGGTGTTTTCTGAAATAATCTCTAGTGACACTTTTTTATTTTTATACAAATGGTCTCTGACTTTTGATGGTTTGACTTATGTTTTTTCGACTTTATGAGGGCGTGAAAGTGATATGTAGTCAGTAGAAACACTTCAAATTCTGAATTTCGGTCTTTTCCTGGGCTAGTAATATGCAGTAGAGTCCTCTTTCCTGACGCTGGGCGGTGCCCACAAACCACGGCTCATAATCGGCCATGGAATCAGGAGGGTGAACAAACGATATACTTATAACCATTCTGTACCCATTCAGCCATTCTGATTTTTTTTTTTTAATATTTTATTTATTTATTTGACAGAGAGAGAGAGAGAGATCACAAGCAGGCAGAGAGGCAGGCAGAGAGAGAGGGGGAAGCAGGCTCCCCACTGAGCAGAGAGCCCGATGCGGGGCTCGATCCCAGGACCCTGAGATCATGACCCGAGCTGAAGGCAGAGGCTTTAACCCACTGAGCCACCCAGGCGCCCCTTGTTTTTCGTTTTTATGTTCAGTACACTATTCAATCAATTACATGCAGTATTTAATACTTTGTTATAAAATAGACTTTGTGTGAGATGGTTTTGCCCAACAGTGGGCTAACGTAAGTGTTCTGAGCACGTTTGAAGTAACCTAGGTGAAGAAGCTATGATAGGTGTATGAAATGCATTTTCAACTTCTGGTATTTTCAACTTATTATGGGTTTATTGGGATGTAACCCCATCATAAGTGGAGGAAGTTCTATGAAGTATTTATTTTATGTATGAAATTCTAACAGGCACCTCAAACCTTATTTTGTGGATGATATTGCTTAAGGATATAAAGAAATATTTTAAGTAATTTAAATTAGAGGTAGACATGACGAAAATTGGAAAGTGATACAAGAATAGCTTAAGTTCAGGAAATGATAAATTGAGAAGTTCCTTGCACTGAAGGAATAATAATTCAAAGAGAGTAGAGGACCCCCCTTTTTTTAAAATTTTATTTTATTTTTTTCAGTGTTCCAAGATTCATTGTTTATACACCACACCCAGTGCTCCATGCAATACGTGCCCTCCTCAATACCCACCACCAGGCTCGCCCATCCCCCCACCTGCCTCCTCTCCAAAACCCTCAATTTGTTGCTCAGAGTCCACAGTCTCTCATGCTTTGTCTTCCCCTCCAATTTTTCCCAATTCACTTTTCCTTTCCTTCTCCTAGTGTCCTCCATGTTATTCCTTCTGCTTTACAAGTAAGTGAAACCATTTGATAATTGACTCTCTCTGCTTGACTTATTTCACTCAGCATAATCTCCTCCAGTCCTGTCCATGTTGATACAAAAGTTGGGTACTCATCCTTTCTGATGGAGGCATAATATTCTATTGCATATATGGACCATATCTTCTTTATCCATTTGTCTGCTGAAGGGCATCTTGGCTCTTTCCACAGTTTGGTGATTGCGGCCATTGCTGTTATGAACATTGGGGTACATATGGCTCTTCTTTGCACTATATCTGTATCTTTGGGGTAAATACCCAGTAGTCAGTTGCTGGGTCATAGGATAGCTCTTTGAAGAACCTCCACAGTGTTTTCCAAAGTGGCTGCACCAGCTTGCATTCCCACCAACAGTGTAAGAGGGTTCCCGTTTCTCCACATCCTCTCCGACACTTGTTGTTTCCTGTCTTGTTAATTTTGGCCATTCTAACTGGTGTAAGGTGGTATCTCAGTGTGGTTTTGATTTGAATCTCCCTGATGGCTAGTAATGATCAACATTTTTTCATGTGTCTCTTAGTCATTTGTATGTCTTCTTTGGAGAAGTGTCCACTCATATCTTCTGCCCATTTTTTGACGTGGTTATCTGTATTTTGGGTGTTGAGTTTGAGGAGTTCTTTATAAATCTTGAATATCAGCCCTTTGTAGTGTCATTTGTGAATATCTTCTCCCATTCCGTGGGTTGCCTGTTTGTTTTGTTTGCTGTTTCCTATGCTGTGCAAGAGCTTTTGGAAATCTCTGCTTGCAGAATTAGAATTCAATTCTAGATCAGTATCAGGCAACATGTTAATCAAGCAGGGTTTGGAGCATTGGCCATCATAATGACTAGAGAAAAATCACCTTGACTCAGCCCCCTACCCGTGAGGGAGCTGAACAAAGCCAAAAATGTCTATCATACTGGGTTGCAAAAGAGCTAAATTCTTTCATGATTCACTCATTAGAATTGACTTTCTTCTATTTGTGTTCTAGAAATTGTAAGTGTGCAATTAAAATATACAAAGGAACCACAGAATCATATTATTATTATTATTAGTAGTAGTAGTAGTATGTACTCCCAGTATGCTCAAACATCTTAGACTGCCTTATAGTTATCTTGTTAATGTTCCAAGAAATTCTGGAAAGGTGGGAAGATATAGTATTGCTGATACTCTACAAGGAGAGCTGGGGGGACTCATGAGCCATTATTCAGGTAGGTTGTAAGTATAGAGGAGGAAAGCAACATCCAGGTTTTCTGACTGTCTCTGCATATCCAGATCAGGATCAGCTGATGCTGAATCAACCAAAGTCATACAGTCACCAAGGACAGGATAGAGGGATTGCCAAATGGCCACAAACAGCCAAACATCCTGAGATGCTGGTTTTTTATGGACTCCAGAGAAGTCCTTTGGGGTGCACTGTGGCTCCAATGACAAACAGATTTTAATGATTATTATACAATGATTTGCAGAATGAGGAGGGCTTTGGTTGTTTAAATAACTATGTAAACACCAAATACACTCTTAAGGATTGAGTGGAATGAAGTTTTGATAGGCACTATGATTGAAAGTTAATTTTTTTTCTCTAAGTTCCAAGTTCTCATGAATGGGCATAAATGATGAAGGGGTCACTGAGGAGTCTAAGGTAGTTAATATTTCATAGTAATGAGGTATTCCTCCCAGAAATATTATTGAGAAATTTCTTTGCCTTATGACTCACCATGCTGCTATTATTGTGGCTTTTATGAAAACACTGTCTTTGTGTTCATATTGACTGTTAAATAGACCCCACTGAAAGTATGGCAGCTAGTTTGGGAGATTTATTTACTACTTCCATTTAATTGCTTTACCTACAGTTTGTGATGCCTCACATTCAATGGTAGAAATTAAAAGAAATTGCAAGCAGTCTAAATTTAGCTTATGAACTAACATATGTTTTGTTTTCCGACTGCAATGTAATCAATTCTTTTATTTATGAACAATTTAAAAAAAATCATGACTATTTTTTTAACCTTTGCCGTTCTTTTTCTTGGGAGAATAATTCCATATTTCATAAAATAAAATAATGGTTGAATTAAAATTTAAATGTCTTAAGACAGGGGACTTTCAAAAAAAAAGAGAGGGGACTTTCATCCTAGGTCTACCCCGTCACATATTTTTTTTTTTCCTGGAGAGCTAGAGAACTCCCATTGTTCTCAAACTCAGAGCCATAAAGTCTAAGGTCCATAATTGTAACTATCCTATCATATCCAGTTCATCACAACCACCCTTTATGGCTATCCCAGATCGATGTAATTCCCACGTAGATTCATTAAGCTCTATCATGAATAAGATGTCTTGCTAGATTTTTTTTAAAAGATTATTCATGTATTTGAGAGAGAGAGAGAGAGAGAGATAAAGAGAGAGAGCCGGAGAGTGGGGAGGGAATGGACTGGGGAGAGAGTCTTCAGGCTGACTCCCTGCTGAGTGCAGAGCCCAACACTGGGCCCTATCTCACCACCCATGAGATTAAGATCTGAGCCAAAATCAAATCTGAGTTCTGAGATGACTGAGCCACCCAGGAGCCCCACTAGATTTTGGGAGTAAAGTTTGGAAAATGCCATCTATACTTTGAAGACATGTCTCCTCCCTCTCGGAGCTTACAATTTACCAGACTAGGTATTCATTAAGGCATTCGTGAGTTTTTAAAAATTGAGTGTCTATTATGTGCCTGTGCTAAGTGGTATTTTTAAATTTTTGCTTTTGCTTTTGTCAAGCCGTGCTTTTTCTTTTCCCCCTGATCCCCAGATATAAACCTCAGGAAAGTAAGACATATGTACCAGTAACTAAACTATAGGAACTTTCTGGTTAAATGCTATTATAGAACTTGAATGTGGTATGACATAGAGAAGAAAAGGATAATTTCTAGCTGAGGAAGGAAGAAAAAAAATCCATGAACCTGGTGGCATTTGAATTAAGGCTTGGAAGATGACTCGAGAGGTTATTAAAAGCAAAAGTAAATGAAAAAAAAAATAAAACAAGATACGAGAAAACAAAAGCAAAAGTAGAGACAGGCATGAGAAACCAGATGTGGGGACCGGGGAGAGTGAGGCTACCGTAGGGCACAGTGGTAGAAATAGAGGGAAGGCAGGGTAATTTATTGAAAGTCTAAGGCTTGAAAACTTGACCTTTTTTTCCATAGGAAGAGACCAAATGGCAAGATCAATGTTTCTGTCCCCAGAGACGTTACATAGGTCTTTCCCCTTCTGGGGGAAAAGACATAGATCTTTTCTCACTTCTGATCCTTTTTTCTCCTTCACCTGCCTTAAATTCACTTACTTTAAAATGCAGTGGAGTAATGTGAGCTGCTTGAATTCTGATTCTACAATGAGAGCACATTGGTGTGGCTGTTCTGCAGAGTGCTGCACCGAGCTAAGTTAGTTGCAGAGGTGGTATGATTAAAGTATTAACTATCGCAATAGCTAACGATTCTACCCTTCGCTGTCAAAAGCAATTAATGAGGATTACATATATTTGAAAGAAGAATTTCTTTCATTTCAAACCTGGGAGCATCTCCAGCGAGGATTAGGTAGGAAAATGAATGGTATCATATGCATAATTTAGAGCAATATGAATAATAGCTTGTATTTGGAAAAGCTTGCTCAGACTTTTCCCAATATGGTGGTGCCATATGGCTTATCAGCTAAGTGCAACTAGGAAGTAAGAATTCTGTATAATACGGTAGTCTTAGGAGCAAAAGACCCCATTGTTATGTTAGATGTGCTTTGATACAAAACAGAAAAAAATAATAAATCAAAGCTACCAATTTTAGATTCAGTCTATATGGCTGTTAATGGATTGAAAAAATACAGTCTTTCCATCTCCAGGAATATACATAAAACAGATACTTCTGCTAGAGATATGCACTAAAGATTAAAATGGGAAGAACAGGTTTACCTTAGGAATTTAGAGATCTGAGTGGGACAAAAGAAAGGAATTTCTTCAAGTCACTCCATTTTCTTAGTGAGCTTAGAAGCGTCAATCAGTCAGAAGCTAGGAATAGACCAGAGCAGTCAGTGAAAGCCCAGCCTACTGTAACGTAATGTTCTTACAGAGCCACTATAGGACAATGACCTACGATCAGTAAATCCATTTGGCTTGACTCTTTTCACCTTTTCTAGGGAACCTGTTCAGAATTGCCTTTCACAACTTTAACCCATCAGCAGTGTCAGTGATGGAGTCACTTGTGAGGGAAGCATCAGAATGAACTACCTATTGCGACCTGAATCCAAGCAATTCTAGATTAATTATTTGGAACAAAGCTTCCCAGGATGACTCATTCTCCCTGTCCAGTTTCTGAGTGCTGCTGGAAATAAAGACAAACCTTTCCTAGATTCATCCCATAGTTTTCTTTTGTCATTTTCAAGTTCCAAGGACTGGAGTGGTGAAATGTACATGGAGTTGGCAAGAGACAGCCTTGGGGAACATCAGAGATGACGGGAGCTATGGTGTCAAAGTAGAAACTTCAGAAGCTGGCCCCAGTCTGAAATCAGGAATGAGAGTTCAGTGAGTTCAATGAAAAGAGACATGCCCACGCTGTCTTCAGCCTCATTTATCAAAACAGTGGGTCACACTGACAGATTCGTAGGAGTCTCAGATAAAAAAATATATTAATTTTCTTTTCAGCAAATGAAAAAAAAAGTGGGTGAGCACTCTCAGGTAATCTTAAGTTGGTTGGACCCATTGATTGATGGTTGGGTATTGATCAATGCCAATAATGCTGACACACAACATAGTCCTTTTCTTAATAATTTATACTCTACATAAGAAGATAAGATTTATCTCTGAATAAGTAGCAAACAAATTTTAGAAGTATCTATGTGAATTCTTAGTATATGGGCATATACATATCTATATAATAGATGTAATATATTTTTAATTTTATTTTATTTTTTCAGTGTTCCAAGATTCATTGTTCATGCACCACACCCAGTGCTCCATGCAATACATGCCCTCCTCAATACCCACCATCAGACTCACCCAATCCTCCTCCCCTCTCCCCTCCAAAACCCTCAATTTGTTGCTCAGAGTCCACAGTCTCTCATGCTTCGTCTCCCCCTCCAATTTCCCCCAATTCACCCTTCCTTTCCTTCTCCCAATGTCCTCCATGTTTTTTCCTTATGCTCCACATGTAAGTGAAACCATATGATGACTGACTCTCTCTGCTTGACTTATGTCACTCAGCATAATCTCTTCCAGTCCTGTCCATGTTGATACAAAAGTTGGGTATTCATCCTTTCTGATGGAGGCATAATATTCCATTGTATATATGGACCATATCTTCTTTATCCATTTGTCTGTTGAAGGGCATCTTGGCTCTTTCCACAGTTTGGTGATTGTGGCCATTGCTGCTCTGAACATTGGGGTACATGTGGCCCTTCTTTGCACCTCATCTGTATCCTTGTAGTAAATACTCAGTAGTGCAATTGCAGGGTCATAGGGTAGCTCTATTTTTAATTTCTTGAGGAATCTCCACACTGTTTTCCAAAGTGGCTGCACCAACTTGCATTCCCACCAACAGTGGAAGAGGGTGCCCCATTCTCCACATCCTCTCCAACATTTGTTGTTTACTGTCTTGTTGATTTTGGCCATTCTAACTGGTACAAGGTGGTTAGATGTAATATTTTAACAATAGCTACATTTACTAGAACAATCTTATCAAGTAGATTGCATTCTTTTGGTTGGGAAGGGCTCCTGAATTTTCATATTTTACATGTCTGGCTGTATCTTTAGCTTTGATTCCATCTCAGACCTTCAGACCAGGTTTCTATGATACTTCTCCCTCTCAAATCTTCCTGTTTTGCCTTTTGGAGATTTCCCCTGGTTGAACAAACTTCTTTGCTTTATTTTCTTTCACAAGCACATTCATTTACCTTGTTGTCTTCACTGAATCCTGTTTCTCTCAGAGGTCAGAGTTCTGGGTGGCCCACTTGAGCACAGGAGTTCATTTTCCCAAAACCCAAATATGTCAGACCAGAAGGTGACCCACTTCTAGACTTCCCATGCCGATTCCACACCAGCATATCTCCAAACCCCTGAGGGAACCCTTAGCCCCTGGGGAGCTATTGCACCTGGCTATTCTGTCCTCATCTCCCCCATTGTTCCTGTTCTTTGATGACCTCCTCTTTAGTCCCCTAAATCAGTTATAATTTGAAAACTCACAGCCTTTCTCTCCACTGCATATTGTCATCAGTAGGTATGGCAATATTCCAGTTGACACCCTCGCCTGTCTTGGTTTCTTGACCTCATTCTACTGATACCACCAAGCTCCATGGGTTCACCCTGGACCTGTATAAGAGCTCAAACCATTCTACCTCTCATGTCCACGATGCAATCTTCTATTTGCTGACCATACTCACTGGCTCTGCCTGCCAACCTGGTTAATTTCTTCTTATTCTTTTTTCCCCCCTTATTTGTATGCCTGGAATAGATAAGGATTTTTCCTCCCATAATCTCTACTCCGTTTCCAAGCCAATCATATTAAGGTCAGTTTTGGCAACAGTTGCTAATTGGTTATGTGAGTATGGTCTGTATATTTCACATCCCAAGTCTTTGTTCCTTTGTCTCAAAAATCTCTAATTGACTTTTCTGGGTCCTAGAACTCTGAGGCTGTCAAAAGCCATCACAGGTAAGAAGCAATGTCTTGGCATCGCTTCACAAAGAGCTACAGGCATATTATTAACTGTGTTTTTGACTTTTGTGGAAGAGTGACTTAATGCAATTGATTTTGAACACAGTGTTTGTTTATGTGGATTTCATTAGAATGAACCTCAATAATTTTCAGAAATCCAGCGGTGGAAATCTATGTGCTAAGGAGCCCTGGATCATTCATGGTAGCAAAACCAATGAGAGTTTTTAAAGTCTTTGGATAATGGCATGACAAGAAGAAATAGAGCCTCAAGTCTCCAGGAAATGGTTTAAGGATACAGCCTCAAAGTGATTTTTTAAATATTTCTTCTCAGCAGAGCCCTTTTATCTGACCTCATTAAAATGTCTCAGCATTGTTTATTCAACATACCATTTAATCAAAAGTCTCTGCTAGATTTTTCCCAAGATTCATTTGTGATCCATATGAGCAAACATTGTAGGGGGTTATAATGAGGAGAAATGTAAGAGAATTATAGAAGCTTTCTTTCCTGTTTTTGAACAGTAAATATTTTAGTAATCCATCTCCATCTCTTAAAATTGGCTTATCTTTGAATCATGTATTACTTTGCCTTAGATAAAAATCACTGCACATGTCTGAAAATCAAAAAGATTGGAAGGACATTCAAAGAGTTATATTTCTTAATATAATTGTTTACTTCTCATGTGTAAATATAGGAAAGAATAAACAAAAATACCATTCCTCAAGGCTGATTTTATCATTTGGTAAGAAAATAGTTAATAGTTCTACATCTTGCAGAGAGTGTTTTAATATGATCTTATTTATTATAGATTCAGTAAATATGGGGACAATCAAGTAAGGTCATTCAAGTAGAATGTTTTCATTTCATAGATGAGAAAACCGAGGCCCAGAGAGGTTAAAATAATAAGTACTTTAAAAGTGTTTATAATCATTTTAGTGTGGGTTTTATTTTATTTCACTGATGTCCCATCTCCTGGGTATGCATTATCTCAATCATATGAAGAATATTTAAACTTGGGATTATCATGACCGCACTTAGGGATATATCACATTTATGTCAGGAAATACAGAGAGAATTTGCATGAACCTGATATTAATCATTGATATTGTTTGGCTTCAAGAATTACTGGAGAATGAACAAGGTGAGAAACTCAAGGACTGATTTCCACTTGTCTTCGGTTGAACATAGAGAATGTAAGAATTGTGCCTCCCAGTGTCTCCCATACCATGTACTCTTTTAGACCCTTGCTACTCCCCCATCAAGAGGTGAACCCCCAGGGTGCCTGGGTGACAAGTTTGCTTGAGCATCTAACTCTTGGTTTTGGCTCTGATTGTGATCTTAGAGTCTTGAGATCGAGGCTCGTGTCAGAGCTCTGTGCTCAGCACAGAGTCTGCTAAAGACTTTCCCTCTCCTTCTGCTCCCTTCCCAACACTTAAAAAAAAAAAAAAGAGGTGAACCCCCATCCTTCCTTGAATCTGAGTGGATTGTTTAAAACAATACAATATGGTAGTAGTGATGCTTACTGGCAGCCTAAATATAACGAGGAGAGCCTAATTAGCCCACAGGGACAGACTGTGGGAGAGGTCCCATCTCTGTTTGACCATAGCTGTGGGAGGTGGCCCAGGTCAGAGCATCCAGCCCAGTGCTTCTGAATCTCAGATCCATACACTGATTATATAATAAAATAACTGCTTGTTTCAAGCCACTGAGTTCTGGGGTGATTTATTATGTGACAGTAGCAATTGAAACAGAAATCTTTTTCCCCACGAGACTCTTCCCTTATCACTCACGAGAGTGATTTAGAAGGTGGGGATGAGACAGTATGGTTTTTATTCTCAGAAGGTCAATGTGAGGCATCAGGCCCTGGGGAACCTCACGTCCGTCTCTGCGGGTCCCCTGACTCACCTTATCGGTGTGGAAAAGCACCTAGAGTTCCAACTACTCCAGCTCTCACTGAATCTCCTGTTTCCAATTTTCTAATTCCTGGGCCAAGTGTGCCGGCAACTCCAGGGCCAAAGGCACTGGCTACTCCTGCACGTCCTCCTCACGATGCAGGTTTTAGGTGCTGAGAGAAAGATGTGGGTTTCCATTCACTCTTATGAGTTCTGGCTACTCTTTACCTTTATCCACATTCATCGTTCCTTCCCAGCGACTGGGATGTTGACTTAGACTCAATTATAAACTCCTCCACCGGCTTCCATATAGCTTAAGGTCTAATCCCTATAATAATTGCTTGTTCTCCATCATTCACAGTGGCTTTGCTTCTATGATCATATCCTGACTGATGCAAAGGCGCTCAGTGGTGTGTTCGTGTGCTTAATGCACTGGCCTCCTTTCCCTGGAGATGAGTCTGGGGGCTGAGGTCACCTGAATGGTCCTGAGTCAGGCACTGTTAGGGCTGGTCTACATTTCCCAGAAGAGCCACTCTTCTTGGGAACCTGGGCAGTCTCCAGCTGCAGCCGTGATGTTAATGCTTTCAACGAGGATGGCCAAGCTGGAGGTGAGCCTGGAATTTTGGAAATGCTCACGCAGAGATGCCTGTGAATTTTGTAAATGCCTACACAGTAGAATCCAACTTAAGTGAGACGGGTTCTTGGAAAGAATATATATTCATGATTTCATGAGAATGTAGGTGAAGACACTTGAGTCCATCTGCTTTTTTTTTTTTTAGGGAGTCTGAAACCATTGATGTATTTACCTCTTCCATCCCTCTCTCTCTCTCTCTCCTTCTAGTGGATCTCTAACGATTATTGTTATGTTTAAGACAACCCTTGGGGCATCTGGGTGGCTCAGTGGGTTAAAGCCTCTGCCTTCAGCTCAGGTCATGATCTCAGGGTCCTGGGATCGAGCCCTGCGTTGGGTTCTCTGCTCAGTGGGGAGCCTGCTTCCCCTCTCTCTCTGCCTGCCTCTCTGCCTACTTGTGATCTCTCTCTCTGTCAAAAAAATAAATAAAATTAAAAAAAAAAAAAGACAACCCAAACCCCTGCTCATATCTGAAGTATTGGAAAAGGTTTTTGCACAGAAAAAGTATTAGTATTACCCATGAGTGAGTAAATTGATTTTGTAAAACTTTATAAGAATTACTGCTTCAGCAGTCATTCATGAGAAGCACAGGGGTAGCTAACTGCATTAAAAATCTGTGGTTTAGGTTTTTTTTTTTCTATTTGTTTGTTTGTTTTTTTGTTTTTTTGACAGGGAAGGAGAGCCAGAGAAGAAGCAAAAGTAAGCAGGGTTGAGGGGCAGAGGGAGAGAGAAATTCTCGAGCAAGCTCCATGCCCAGTGAGGAGCCCAGTGCAGGGCTCGATCTCATGTCTCTGAGATCATGACCTCAGCCAAAATCAAGAGCCTGACACTTTTCAGCTGAACCACCCAGGCACCCCTATGGTTTAGGTTTCCTAAAGAAGAGGGCTAGAGGGGTAGAGAAATTGTCCATATGATATCAAGCATTTTTCATGAACTATGGAATTTCCAGAACATTTTTACCATTTTATGGGCTGGAAAAAGCAATGTTAGATGTTTTGCTCTGATAATTGGATTGCTGTCTGAACTGTTCCTTATAGATGATGGTTTCCAGAGGGAAGTTCAATTTCTTTGGCTATGTGTGTGGTCATGGGGCTGAGAGAGTCCATTAAAGAGAACCTCATGTCCCTATCTTATTTTGAAACAAGGAAATAAAGCAAAAGGCATAAGACAGATGGGGGCCCATCATCACTTCATTATCAGTAATGACTAAGTCAGAAGACACAGTTGAATATGAGAGTTAAATCAGTCCTGTAACTCTAATACCCACCACAGAAAGATTTATCTACTGAGACATGGGCAATCCCAAAGCTCCGCATGCCCCACACGTGACAAAGACCTGCACGGAACACTGGGAAAGTCTTGCTTTCCGTGGGTTGGCATGCTCTCAAAAGGAAAAAGGAGTCCTGATGAGGCAGGCATGGCTGTCCAGGAAATGCACTCTGCCTCTGCTAAGCGGAATAAAGAAAGAAGGGGCAGGAACTCCAGGTTATGGCACTCACAGGGTTCCCTTCGTTAGGAGGGAAATGCAAGGACTAGGAAAGAAGCACTGGCCCCTAATGGGTGAATTCATAGTACATTTTTCCTTCCCAGGGTTGGGACCTGAAATATATTATCCATAATCCCCTTCTACTGAGTCCCCTTTTTTACCCATAAATCTTGTAACCCATCTCCCATTTTGCAAACCTCAGTGGCAGCAGGGGTGGAACTAACAACATCATTCTGCATGCGGGTTCTTCTTTTGGGTTTTTTGCTTACCATATGTTATGGCAAAGTGACTTGCAACTTACAGGTCAGAATGACTCCCTGCAAAGCTCTTTAGTGCCTTACCTCCCCCTGACTCACCAGTCTATTGAAGTATGTGTTTGGTCTCGCATCAAATCTCCTTTGAAATTATTCTTTAAAAAGAGTGACCCAGATGCCTTATTGCCAGATCTAATGTTTTCTTTTGGGTGCTCTTCTCAAGTGATCTATCTGTCACACTTGTGAATTTCTCCCCTTCCTGGAACTCTCACCCATTGGCTTCCCTTGGGCATATCTATTCTAATTCTTTTCTTGCAGTCTTGGTTTCTTCTTAATCTCAGTGTTATTTTCTGAACACCCTGAGAACAGGAATCATTTTTCATTTATCTCTGAAGTCCCAGTGTCTTGTATGGTCCCTGATACCTGATACCTGGTGGATGTCATTACCTCTTTAGTAGCCAGCCGTCCGTCCTGGGTCATGTTGACACAGCTCGGATTTTTATTTTTTATTTTTTTCAGGAGTTCACCCTCCCATATGCTTAAAAGAAGGTGACTCCTCTTCTAGTCCCAGGGAGGGATAATGATTTGTTTAATCAAATCGTGTAATTCCATTTCCCTTTCCACTAGCTGATTTAAGCATAAACTCATGATTCAATCATGAGCAATAGGGGAAAAGCTTCTAGAGGGCTTCTGGAGTACATTTTCCAAACTAATTAGAAGAGGCAGTGTTTAGGTTTATGAGGACTGTTTTAACAAAAGACCACAAACCGAGTGGCTTAAGCAATAGCAATTTCTCATTTTGCGGTGCTAGGGGTTAGAAGCGTGAAATCAAGGTACCAGGAGGGTGGTTCCTTCTGAGGGTGGTGTATTCTAAGCTTATCTCACCGTTAGATGACCATTTTTATGGTCTCCCCCTGTATGTGTCTCTGTGTCTGCATTTCTTCTTTTTGTGAGGACATCAGTCATATTGGATTAGGGTCTAATTGAATGACCTCATTTTAACTTCATTATCTCTGTAACAACCTTACCTCCAAATAATTTGACACTGTGAAGTACTGGGGGGGGGGTGAGAATTTCAAGAGAAGAATTTTGAAGGGATACCATTCAACCAATAAAATGGAGGAACAAACCTTTTCTTTAACATTGTTGATGCCTGGAGTGGTGGCAGCCACACTGTAACCATGAGAAAGCAACATAGTTGTCAGGACAATAAACAGAAAGAGGTAGAATAGAAAGAGAACCTTGTTGGCATCTTTGATCAAAGTGGTGCTTTAGGAAAACAAACTGGTTGGTGATATTCATTCCATTTGGATGGCGGCAGGGTGAAAATGTGAGCAGATAAACCAGTTGAGTGACTACTGCAATCGTCCTGGTGAGATGACTTGAACTAAACTAGTGGAAAGAAGGGGCATAGTCAAGAGGCATCAATGAGGAAATCTTCTAAAAAGAAAGATGGCATCCAGAGCTTTGCTTGCAGCACAATCACTCCTTCCTGCCCCCGGGCTGTTAGTCTGGTAGCTGCTTGCAATGTAGGCAATGTAAGAAAAGATTGAAAAGGAAAGACAAAGCCGGCTGTGCTGATAACCAATTTATGAACACAAAGGACTTGTGAATTGAACTTTTCCTTCCTCCCAGTGGTACAATTTTAGATATTAGCTGACAGTCTAAAAGTAGGCAATTAAAGTTGGTGCTTTTTTTAAAAGTTTTTATTTAAATTCCATTTAGTAAAGTAGGTGCTTTAAATCAGTGGTCCTCAAACTGTGATTCATGGAATGCTAATTCTGTGAGTCATTAATAGATCTCACAGAAAGCAAAGGGGAGACTTGAAGAGATGTTCTGTGTCCAAATGAATTCAGAAGATTGGGTTTAAGTCCATACTGCAGGACTTCTCAGAGCCTTTAATCTTCTGGTGTAGAATGTGAATCTCTAAGATAGAGATGTAGTAAATAGTATTTGCAAAATTTACAAAACCTATGGTTTGCCAGCATTTTATCACAGAGCATCTCACAGGATGGCATTCTGTGGGGGCACAGGTTGGGATAGGCTGCTTTTAAACAATGATTTCCCTTGAAGCTTCATTTCTTTTTCCTCTGGTAAATTACACCTTAGCTATTCAGTGTCCTCAGTGTAAAGGGCCTATTACAGATGGGATTGCCAATTCCCTGGTGACCCGTGAGCCTCTGTGCAGTGATATTGACATCCCCATTTAAAACACTGAGGCAGGAAGAGACGAGGCATACTAGTGTGTGAATAGAGTTATTCCCAGGAGACAGGAAGGAGGAAAGAAAGATCTATGAGCCTGCCTCAGATCAGGTAATGGGCCAAATATTCAGTAGGCCTATTGGGCTTTCAAAGCCCACATTTGGAGCGGAATCCACCAAATAAAAGACATTGGCTACAGACACCTCTGAGAAAGGAATTTTCAGGTGAGAGAATACAACCACTCCTTCCCCAGGGAGTTTCTCCAGACTCGTCTTCCTGGACATACGTTATTCTTCATTACAGGCCCTCAGGCAGTGGAGGAGTCTTCACTCTGCAACACGATTTTGTTTGTGTTTTTACACTTGACTCCCCTCCCAGGGGTCTCCCTTGCTTGCACAGCTGGTAATCTGGTTTAGGAGTTCAAGACACACACTGATTCCAGGGTTCAAATCTGAATTCTGAACCTTGTGGATTTTGCCCTGGGGAAGACAGCTTCAGCTTTTTGGACCTCAATTTCTCTCCTGTAAAATGGGGGTGCTCATAATATCTGCCTTCCCACACTCTCTTGAGACTTATACAAACCCGCTGCTGCACAAAATAAGAATACTAAAAAATTAATAAGAAAAATAATGGCTTACCAAATGTAATAAAGTACAAAAAGGAAATGCATGTAAATAAATTACTAAATTGCTTTTGAAACACTGCCACACATTTTGAGGAGAGGGTATTTTCAGGCAGAGGCTGAGGCATGTGCAAATCTCTACAGCTAGGATGGATTGCAAAGGGTGAATCGCACTAGCTTCTCATTTCAAGGTCTATTTTGTCCAGATATAGAAAGCAGTGAAAGCAGTGAGCATCGAGTTATAGAGCTTCCCTGACATCTGTGGAGACTCACCAATTTTTTAAATGGGGAGGGACATGGTTAATTCACGGCCTTCTAGAAAGGTCACTTGGACAGTAGCATGGAACTATGTGTAATCACCGGTGTTGGAGCTACGTCCTTTACCTTTATGTAGTCTGCTGTGTCATTTAAAGATACACTAAGTTGCTTATCCCATGGTATTTGCTACTAAAGTGTCACGATTGACAAAATAAGAAATGATCAATTGGTTTGTGCGTGGTAATGGCAATGAGTTTAAACGGAATCCACATGCTGGTGAATTCTGCCTCAGGCTTTGAAAATTGAATATACTATTTTTGAATAAGATAATATGACTATAATTTGTACAGCTCAGAAAACTTTCAGGAAAGCAACTGTTGTGCTTTTTGCATTGTAGGGATCACCCCTGGGGAACATTAGATGAATTAAATACCATGGCTGAGCCTCTCTAATTCCTTATAGTTAAAGGAACATGTTTTAACCTATGGACCTTTTACCTGTGAAAATTCTGTTGGTGGGACATGAACTTCTGAACACAGACACTGTGCCCAGATTTCTCGTCTTGACATTTCATATACCTTCATAATCAGCTATGCCTGATTCTTCTACAGAAACCCTGTGTTCTGATAGCGTCCCCAGAGCTGGCGGAGGCATTTCTGGCTCTCAAACTGGCTCTAGCCATTCCCTACCTGAGAGGTCCTTCAAACTCTCCTCTCTCTGTCTGAGTTACTTTTATTCTTCAGAATCCCTCTCCTACATGACCATGGCATTGAATGTCGTAATCTTCCATCGCCTCAGCATTCTCGGTATTTCTTTCAACTGTATCGTCTGGATCACTTGGTTGGAACCGAATCGAAGGTGTATTACAAAGACGTGTGTCTCTCTTTGCGTACGAGCTGTGTCAAAGCCTGAGCAGGGTGTGTCTGGAGGCGTGACACCTACCTGTGCCTGGGACAATGGTGAAGGGAGGGCATTGGGAATGGGCAGGACTGTGGGTGGGAACAGGTCACGCCTTGGCTGCTGGACTGACCTTTGGGGCAGGTGCTGTCCAGTCCAATATGCTTAAAAGAACAGTGGTAGAAAAGGACAATAGCAGAAAGGGACATTGTTAAGAGTCAAGCTCCTAATAGAGTCTTCAGAGATTTCACTTACCTGTCTCAGCCTTGGTTTCCTCGTCTTTCAAGCAAGGCAAAATCTATTTTAAAAATTTAATGAACAAACAAAACCCACATCTCATGGGGTTATCCTGGAAATTAAATCAGTGAACTTACAAAAAGCCCTTAACGCTGTGACTGATGCATAATAAGCATCCAATAAGTGATGGCTGTTATTATTGTGATAGTCAACAAAGAAGAGGTTATAGTAAGTGCTTCTGGAGCTTAGAAATAAATTACCCTCCGTGAGAGGAACTAGGAAAAATCAACACAAAAAATGAGATTAACCCTCTGTTGAATTAAGCTCTCCGAAAATGGTCTGCACATCTGTGTGGCTATGGAAATTTGGGAAACACCTAGGGCCTAGCAGGCTGAGGTATCACCTGTGCAGAGGCCCAGCCTGAAGGTGGTCCATGGAAAAGAAACTTGGGCTCCAGTCAGGTATCTTAGCATCACGGAAGGAAGGATGTCTCAAGAGAATTGACGGAGTTTAGGAAAAGAAAGGGTCTGATATCAGGGTTTTGTACTTTTCATTCAGCATCGTGGGAGAGAAGGAAGATGAGGAGAGACAGAGGCAGAAAAACAGAGGAAGAGGAAGAGAGGTAGAGAGACCCCGTGGGACAGAGAGAAAGACAGGAAGGGGAGAGGAAAGCTGAATCCAGAATACGGGAATACTCAGAGTACCAGAGGGGTGAATCTCAGATGGTCCCAATTGTCTTTCCCTCAGAGACAACCCAATAGTCTTTACCCTTCTTCCAAGCAAACTTTTTATTGCAACTTTAATTTTCAAGGTTAAGGGGTTTTTTTTTTTAACACCCACTTTGATCTTAGTGATGGGGCCCAGCAGCCAGACCTCAACTGTTGGAAGGGTGACGTGCTTCCAGAAAGCCTGTTTCAGTCCATGTTGACTCTGGAATTGGGTGGGTTGGTGGGGGGCGGGGGAGGGGGCAAGTCCACAGAAGGTGTTCGTACTTACACTTAGTCACAGCTCGTTGTGCTTGGCTAGATTTGAATCTAGTTCATTCCACGCACCTCCAGTCCCAGTGCATTCTCTGTAGGGTCATTTGGGAGACGTGTAGGGTGATCTGTGTGCCTTTTTGGGATTTTCCATCCAGAAGCTCTCTAAGGCTTGCACACGAACTCTCCAGTAGCTGATGCCATGGCAGGTGGGGGTGCTGTACTGTGATGTGGACAGCAAGGAGCAGGCCTGCGGAGGGGGTGTCCTTGGGAGGTGGACCAGTTGAGGGAAATGGCACGGGGACTGGCACTTAGCAGCGGTGGGCATTTTACCACACAGAGGATGGGGTGCGGACGGCATTATGGATAAAAGTAAGAACATAAACGATGGGGATGTGCTTTAAAGGGAACGTGGAGGCAGATTAGAGACCGATGAGTCCCTTCAGGCTGCTATAATAACTACCATAGGCAGTGTGGCTTATCAACCGCAAGCATGTATTTTTCATCGTTCTGGAAGCTGGACGTCTGAGATCAAGATGCCAGGGCGGTTTGGTTCTGGTGATGACCTTCTTCCAATGTGCTGACTGCTGATTCTCATTGTGTCATCACGTGGTGGAAAGAAGGCCAGGGGGCTCCCTAGAGGTCTTTTATAAGGATGCCCATGCTTCGTATGAAGGCTTCATCCTTCTCACATCATTTCCTCCCAAAGGCCCCACCTCCTGGAACCATTGCCTTGGGGGTTAGGATTTGAACATATGAACTGGGGGAGGGGGACACAGGTATTCAGTCCATTGCAAATAGCTATATGGGTGATGGAGAAAGAATCGCCAACAAAACACCTTTGATTATGAACCTCTGGATGCTTCCATGGGCTAATAAAGTAGGACTAATAAGCGGCAGGCAGTAGGTGCTCAGTGAAAGCTCACCATTGTTTTGTTGTGTGTCATGATTGAGACACATATTGCCTCTGACAGGGACTCAGTCTATTTGAACATGTCACCTTACACGTGCTAGAGAGTCTCAGATACGTTGCTGGTCCATGTCCTGTGCCTGGTGTGACTTATACCAAGGAAAGTGATACAGTAAGCAGTTCCTGGGGCCACTTGAAATATTTTCTTTTATCCCTTTTGCAACTGTGCCATAATACAGAATACAAGTTGAGCTCTTGGTACCTAGGTCCTGCAGCTTGGAATTTTCAGAGTGGTGTCTTTGGGATGTATGTTAATGAGCTGGCTCATGGCTGGAGCCTCTGTAGAGAGTTTCAGGATGGGGCTGGTCACTAGAGAGGCCAACCCATGATGAGAGAGTTGGAACTTTTAGCCCACCCCAGACCTCTGGGGAGGGGTCGGAGCTGGTGATTGAGTTCAGTCACCCATGGCCAATGATTCAATCAACCATACCTATGTAATGGAACCTCCATGAAAACATATATTTGGAGATCTGAGTTGGTGAGAACGTGGAGGTGCTGAGAAGGTGATACCCCCCAGAGAGGGGTCATGGGAGCTCTGTGCTCAACAAACTTTGTCCTATGCGTCTCTTCCATTTGGCTGTCTGAGTTGGATCTTTTATAATTAGCCAGTAAACTTAAGTAAAGTGTTTTCCTGTGTTCTGTGCATTGTCCTAGTGAATTACTGAACCTGAGGAAGGAGATAGTAGAAACATTGGACTTATAGCTGATTTGTCAGAAATAGGGGTTTGCCCCAGCTCTTGCAACTCACATCTGAAATAGGAGCAGTCTTGTGGGGCTGAGCCCTTGACTCAGGAGATCTGCACTAAGACCCCATAGTTAGTGTCAGAATGGAATAGAACAGCCAGGCACTTATTTGGGGTGAGAAATGATGTCAGAGAAAAGAAAAAAGCAACAGAAAATTAAGATAAAATTACGGATGAGGGAGGTTAAGTAATTTATCACACAGCTTGCATACGAGAGGATTAGACTGGAGTCCAAGTCTGGAAGATTCCAGAACTTCTCACTTGACTGTAAGGATGGCAGGCTGAGACTTACCATTCTGTTCTGTGGAACCTGCTGGAAATCAAGACAGAAGAAGGAATGGATAGGAATTGCACCCACCTCCAGAAATAGCATATTATAGTGCTCAAGGGCTTGAGCTCCCGACTCGGGAGTACCTAGGGTCATTTACCAGCTTTACTACTTAACTAGCAAGCTTCAAGTTGCTTAAGCTTTGCATTTCACTTTCCTTATGTGTTAAATGGGGAAAATAATAAAACCTATTCCCTGGGATTCTTTTTTGAGAATTATATGAGTTAATATGTGAATAGCACTAAAAATTGTGCTTAACACATAATTACTCAAATGTTAACATTATCATTATTGTTATTGGAAAACACCCACAAATGGTGGCCCTATAATAAGATACTACAACCTGGAAAAGAGGAATCCTTTGTTATATTCCAGCAATTACACTACTGGCATTTGCCCAAAGAATACAAAAATACTAATATAAAGGGATACATGCACCCTGATGTTTATAGCAGCATTATCTACAACAGCCAAATCATGGAAACAGCCCAAGTGTCCATTGACTGATGAATGGATAAATTAAAAAAAAAAAAAATGGGCTTGAAGATTAAAATAGCTTCTCTCCAGAAAGGTTTAAAATGCTACAAACAGAAGGATAACCCCATTTATGTCTGAAACTGCAGTCAGTTATCAGACCACAGAAGATGTTATACACACACACACACACACACACACACACACACACAGGAATATTACTCAGCCATAAAAAGAATGAAATCTTGCCATTTGCAATGACAGGGATGGAGCTAGAGAGTATGATACTAAGCCAAACGCGCCAGTCAGAGAGAGATAAATACCATATGATTTCACTCATATGTGGAATCTAAGAAACAAAACAAATGAGCAAATGGAAAAAAAAA
>CM053609.1:5226050-5236340 GCA_028646535.1 Procyon lotor
TTGCTGTGATGAGCATCGGGTGATGCATGGGTGTTGGATCATTGTAGTGTACACATGAAACTAATATTGCACTGTACGGGAACTAACGGGAATTTAAGTGGAAGCTTCAAGAGAAAAAATGATGTAATGGTGAAGTAAGAAGATCAATTGCATGCATCGTAAATGGAAATCAGGGCTTTTATTTTATTTTATTTTATTTTATTTTGTTTTATTTTATTTTTTTTAAAATATTTTATTTATTTGACAGAGAGAGATCACAAGCAGGCAGAGAGGCAGGCAGAGAGAGAGGGAGAAGCAGGCTCCCCGCTGAACAGAGAGCCTGATGTGGAGCTCGATCCCAGGACCCTGAGATCATGACCTGAGCCGAAGGCAGAGGCTTTAACCCACTGAGCCACCCAGGCGCCCCAGGGCTGTTATTTTAAAGTCAGAATGAGGCCACTGTTGGACAGAAAATGAAAATCCGAGGGAGCAAATAGCTAATCACTGCTAAACAAAATCATAAGCCCCCAGTTCTTTGGAGGAAGTAGCTACTAGTACGTTTCCATCAGCCAGGCAGGCGGTCTGTTCCGGATTGCTCCAAGCATCCAACGTTTCCCACGGGACAGCAGAGATAGAGGAGTCCCTTCTAATGAGCGTGATAACCTATGACATTGCTCCTGACCTGGGCCTGGCAATCGGACACACAGAGACCTCAGGAGAAGAGGGAAGCAAGGAGGTCAGAACCAGAGAGAGAACCAGGGTCTCAGGAACGCACCAGGCAGAAAGGACAGAGCCAGCCGTCCCTGCGTTGGCTCTCAGAGTGTCATAGAAAACTCGGGTCCCGGGAGACAGACTTGAGCCTGGGAGAGTGGAGGCCAGTCTGGGGGTGGTGGAGGGGAAAGAATGAACAGGAGCTGAAGGGGATGCTATCCAGTCCTCTCGTAGTGGGATTGTAATGACCCGTAGGGGTTCCTGCAGTCCGCAGCTCAGGGCCAGGCCCCTCCAGATGGGAGCACAGAACTAAATGCTAGTGGGGAGAGGAAGGCAATGATCTAGCCACTGGGGCCGGACCACAGGCACCCCACAGAGGAGCGGGGCTGGGCTCCACCGAGGGTGCTCCTAAGCCGCTCCCTGCTTGAGCACCAGGCCTGCCTGAGGGACCCTAGCTCTTCATTGCTAAGGGAGGCAGGCGTGGCATACCACACAGTCCCTAAAATATTACATCTTTAAAAAACAAATGAATACACCTTGAATTTTGGCAGGGAGAGCTGATTCCAGCCAGGCGGATTTACGAGGAAGTTTTCACACCTACTAAACAAACTGTCCTTCCCACCGCGCACAAAAAAACTGGGGTACAGGACAAGAGGAAGTGAGAACCAAACTGGAGATGGGTGAAATAATTGGGTTACTTGGAAAATAGCAGAAACCTGTTTGAGGGACACATTTCATCCCCTAGTTCCCCAAATCAGCGTTTTTCTCAGATCCAAGCATTTCCCCCTTTGTGCAAGTCCCTACTGCCAGGTCCATGTGGGAAGCACTTCCTGAGAGCAAAGATGGTCCAGTCTGGCTTACAAGCAGACATTTTATAATTAGAATAAACATCTGAAGAATTTCCTATCCTGGAGGGCTTGATGTTTAAGATAGCTTCTCTCCAGAAAGGTTGAAAAATGCTACTTCATAAAACAGGATGACCCCGTTTACCTCGGAAACTCCACCGGTCAGTTAGCAGACATGCGTTGCCTCTTTGCAATGTGGGAGGCACCACGGACTGTAGGTACAGGGCTAATGGAGGGGTGATTCCTACTCTAAACAAGATCCTTGGGGCCCGAGGAAACATGCTCTGAGAGAGAACAGAAACGGTAACGAGGTGTTGAACTGTACATTCCTCCGTCTGCCAGTATCCATTCGGGGCAATAAAAATGACCCCAGTTACTTTAACATTCAAAAACTATTGCAAGGATTTAGTGAGATGGGTCTTGGATGGCAAAAGGCAAAAGTGGCCGCCGAAGTTACCCCAAGATGCTAACCAAGAAGCAAGACCATCCCCGAGGCTGGGGGAACAAGAGGAAGGAGGAAGGGGGCTGTTAGAACCTGGGAGCTGGAGGAGGGGTTTGCGGGGGTGGTGGGGGTGCAGGTCTCTGAGGGGCCAGGGGGCCCAGAAGACACAGGTGCTGAGAAGTCAGAGCAGGGCACTCGAGGAGCCAAGACTCAGAGCTCAGAGGAGCAGACACATGGAAGTGTGCCGAACGTGTGCACCTGGGTGGGTGGGAGGTGGGTGCAGAGTCACGTGCTAACTCCCGGGGGCGGAGCCACAGCTGGCCGGAAGTTGGGAGGGCCTGGAAGCCCACCCAAGAAAGCAGCTGGACCTCCCAGTCTCCGCCTGGCATCCCCTACTTGGCAGACCTCGGCTAGGAGCAGCTGGCAACAATGGGATGGGGTTTTTCGGGGTCCAGCCCCAACTTCCCAAAACACGCTGAAGGAAGGTGAGTTGAGAGAGTAGCCCAGTCACCAAGATAAATAACTTGTAAGAGGCACAAAGAGAAGCTCGGTAGGGAATTTTCGATGTGATTATACTGCTCTGGGCCCGCGGTCAGGCAAGACTCCATGGACAAACGGGTTCTGTTAGAGCTTGGGCTAATTCCAGTGTGGCGCCTTCACTGGTCATTCATTTACTTATTTGAATGCCTGGTACGTGCCCAGTGGCCCGTTAAACGCTGGAAATACAGGGACGAATATGACGGGCTAGGTGCTTGTCTTCATAGAACTTGCTTTAGAGGAAAGAGAAAAGCACTAAATAAAAAAGAGCAACAAAAGCAGATACATTAATAAGCTCGTAAAGGAAAAACAAAACAGGATGACATGGTCAAGAGACACAGGAAAAGGTTGAGAGCTCTTCCATCTAAGTTGTCGGGAAAGTGGCCTTAAGGAGGTTAACAGTTGACTATCACCCCCAGTGGTAAGACAGAGCTAAATATGTAAACAACCGAGGTAGGGGGCAGCAATGTGACCAGCATGAATACAAGTGCAAAGGCCCTGAGGCAGAAATGTGCTTGCTGTGGTTGAGGATCAGGTTTCATGAGAAAGGCATCAATGGGAGAAACAGTAAGGCACAGGCCTAATGGGGCCCATAGAAAAACTTTGTGGACCACGCTCAAGACTTGAAGGCCACCTGTTACTGTTATGTGGAAATTGCCCTGTAGCAGGATGGGACAGACCCAGGCAACCAACTGTCCAGGCAAGAGATTGTGGTGTTTTGGCTTCAGGTGGGTTAGCAGTGGAGAGGGTGAGAAGTGACTACTTCTGTGATATATTTACAGGGTATCGCCAATGGAATTTGCTTGTGGACTAGAGGCCAGGGGTGAGGGAAGGAGGGAGCTTGGGGTCTGAGCCATTAGATAAGCAATGGTGCCATTTCCAGGTTTGGGGGAGTCTCAATCAAGGAAGAGCAGGTGTGGGAGGCATATAAGTTGGAGGCATCTCTTGGACGCCCAGGTAGATGTAAAAAAAGACTGTTGGGTTGATGAGCAACACTCATGGGAGAGGTAATGCTAGGAATGTGGTCATGGCGAGACACAGTGGAAAGATCAGCTAAGAAATATGGAGTATGAGATAAATGGAAGGGAACCCACTTTTGGGACCGCCATTGTAAATCTAAATTAGGGGTGGAGGAAGCTCCCACGTCTGTTGGGGCCAACACAGACACACGAGGGTTTTAGGCCTGTGGAAGCTGGCATTGGCTCATGTTCTCAGCTGAGCTGAATCAGATCTGGGTGTCGAGTGCATTTGGAAGCAGAGGAGAAGAAAGTATAGGGAGAGAGCCTTGCCCTGGGGAAACAGCCTGAGCAGAAGCACCCAGTAGGGATTTGCTCCAATACTCTGTGGTATTACAGAGTATTGGAGTATTAGAGAGTATTGGAGTATCCAGTATTATGGAAATACAATACTTTCCCTAAAAGGAAATCAACTTCTATTTAGATCAAAGAAGCCAAGACATGGGGAATTTCCGAACCAGGTCCTATAATTTAGAGGCTGGTTACTATCCATTTATTCTAACATCATATTCAGACCAAGGGAAACTGACCTCGGGGCTCCCCCAGTCACTTGGTACCTGAACAGGTTCTCCTTACTCTTCGTCCTGTTACATCATGGATATTGTAGAGCTCATGCTGGGGAATTGCTGTTTTAACTACAAGCAGTGAGGAAGAGCAAAAGGCTTTTGGAAAGAAAAATGGAACCGAGTAAGTGATACTTCATGTACAAGGAAGTCTGATGGTCGGAAAGAGGAGGAAGGCCCAGGCAGGACAGGTGGACAGCAGTGGGCAGGCTACAGACGGGAGGCTTTAAGATAAAATGTAAAATCCTGATCATCTGTCTTCCTCGTCATGGGGCTATTTCAAGTCACACTTTCTTCCCTTGTCCCTATTACATGAGAAAGAATGAGGAGGTAGGCTTGGTGAACTTGGGAAGGATGTGTAAACTGACCAATTCTAAGGAAGCCACCTTTTTGGTAGGATGAACCCACTTTAACTTAAGGCCCCACCTAAGTCAATAACTTAAGAGAAATAACTGAAATCAAAAATTAGGAATATTGACTATGCCTCTTAGTCGAATTATAAGCTGTTCAGCTCATAAACAGTGATTTCTACTTAAAGTCCCAGCCAGGCTACTTTGAGGCTGAAGATGCATCTCATTAATATTTTTGCTGAGATGATGAGTACAAATGGGGACTGTCCTAGGCAACCAGGAGGTGTGCTCATCACACTTCCGGTGGTTTTCTTTTCCTCCTGACCGCCCTCCCCTTTCATGCCCAGCACTGTGGGGACTTGAAAAATGTTAACTCAATTTGCCAAGTCTGCCTTTCCTCCCACCTTTAGGCAGTTACGTAGAAGCACATCATGGGGGAAGATTTGTAGATTTAACTCCTTTGTGCAAAGCTTGATGTTGCCAAGAGTTTATGTGATTTTGGACACATTATTTAACCATCCCTTGGTGTCACTTTTGGCTTTTGTAAAATAAAGGTAACGGCTTTTTCTCGGTTTGTGATAAAGGTAATAGAGATGATGCACTAAGAGGATCTTGCACTTTTATAAATGTGAGCCTCTTATAAATGTGAGATATTCGTCTATCAATCTGTCATCTATTTATCCATCTTTCCTCCCCTCTAGCTTTCATCCTAGCTCCTCCTTTCTGCCCACTGCTCCTTTCTTCCTTCTTCTTGCTTCCTTTTTGATATATTGTTTAATAGGCTTATGCCATTTGACAGTTTGCTGAGGAATCTTTTCGTATTCTAGTTTATTTCATTTCATGACAAATGCATAGGTGCGTTTTTTTTTCTTATACTATTGAGCAGATATTGGATCAGAGATCAGAGAAGTTAGGTAACTTGCTCAAAGGTGCTCAGGTAGTAAGTGACAAAGTAAACATTTTAATTCAGGAATTCAGTCTGTGTTATTTTGACATATACGCGTATAGTATTTCCCATGTTGTATAAACTAGGAAAACTTTTCTTCTCTAAGAAGTCACTTCCTTTAAAAAAAATTATCTGCCCTCACTCTGGGCTCACCAGACTGAGCCTGATTCCGTAGGAATATAGTAACTCTCTCTGCAGCCCAGGAAGACCTTCGGTCACACAAAGTGTCAAAACATCGTATCTGGGAACCACCCATCTTGTGCAATGAAAGGTTTCCAAACCCCAGACTTGCACAAATGCTATAATTAAAATAACTTACGTTTTCTCTTATTACCTGATTGTAGATAAGGTCACTTAAGCTGAGTTTTTCTCATTTATTTTGCTTTTTATCATTTATTTATTTGGTTGATGCCCTCTTTGATGATCCTCTGAGGACACCCTGGCTTAGTTCCTGGAAATCCAGCTCTGACATATTCCCTGGCCCTCATCAAATGGGCGAGTTGGACCCCGTGACTTCTAGTTGCCTCTGAGATCCCCTTTGGACAACTTTGCCGTGACCCCATCTAGCCTCTGCAGTTAGAGCCTCACAGTGACTGTCTTTGGTTTGCAGCTTTGCTAAGGGCTCTGGGATCCAGAGTTTCCAGCACAAGAGATACAAAAACCCCCCTTCTCTCTCAATACCTTTATAATCCACTCATATCTATAAGGGGTCTGTCAGTAATAGGGACTCTCAACTAAGGGAATCCAGCATGCTCCGGGCTCCCCCTTTCCGAGGATCTTCTGATGACAAGCCCGAGAGTGCTTGTAGCAGGAATGTTCAGGGAGTCCTGGGTCTCCTCACCTGCACGTCCCCCACCCCTTCATGTCGGCCCATGTATCACCCTATTAGCTTTCTTTTTTATACATATACATCAAATTGTATTTTGAGGAATAACGAGACAGAAAGATAATCGACACATGCCTAAAAGAGACCTGTGCATAAATGGCCCTGTCATCATCACTGAAGCCTGGCTGTGTGACTATGCAGTCTGGATCTTTAAGATGGAAATTGTGAGATCTGATTGCCTTTCTTCACCCAATCCCAGCCCCACGAGTCGAGGATCCCTCAGCCCATCTCACCATCTTTGGGGATAAAAGTGTAAATAAATATGGTCCTGGGTCTAGGTGTCCACCTTCATCCAGCTCCCAGCCCTCTTCCTGATGCAGACACTGGCTAACCTCCCCGAATCCCTTGATGAAAAGAGCATTCTAATCCTTATCTCAGTCAGCTGAAAAGGAGATCCAGAGGTCGGCCTCCCTCATCTTTTCACGTGATCTGTTATTCTTTCTTTCTGCAAACAATTATTGAGCAACTGGTGTGTGCCAGGTGATTTTCTAGGTGTTGAGACTGTGAAGATGCTTCCATGCAGATGCATTCCAGCACAAAAGGGAATACTTAAAACAGTCCATGAACTCACTGTGATCCAGGGTAGTAAGTGCTCTCAGAGCACTAAACTCACTTTTGAGTTCCATCTTTGATGGTAGTTGAAAACAAAAGCTTTGAATGGATAAATCCCTTCTCCGCTGCTTCTAAACTATACCGCCTTGAGCCAGTAATTTTAACCTCTCCAAGACCCAGACTCGCCATATGAAGAGCAGGAAATGGAAGACATAGGATTGTGTCGAACATAATGAGATTAAAAAAACCCAAAAAACTTAGCAAGGTACCTGACACAAGGTAATCTTAGCTATGTGTATTATTAATGTTATGTTTATTATCACCAGAGGACAAGTGAGTATGCAAGAAGGAGAAGAACATTCCAGAAGACAGCGTAGCATAGACAAACACATGGGGGTAACTCGTCCCCTCCTGCTACCCCTTGGACTTGCACAGCTACGAATGATAAGATCTGCCCCTGTTCTACGGAAGGTGGATTTCAACAGGGAGGCATCTGGCTATTCACAGGGTAGTGGGCTTACCCCATAGATGATTCCAAACCCTGTTTTCAGAGTTTTGCCATCGGGCACAGTCCTACTGTCCCTTTTTCTCCCTTCCCTGGCCTTCACCCAGGGGACCATCCCCTTTTCCTCCAAGGACTCAGCCCCCTCCCTACCTAGCACTTTCATTAGACAATACATGGATCATCTGATGGATATCTCAGGATTAGGAAATCACTATCAGGCCCCAGAAAATGATTTTCTCTTATAGAGCTGGGATTATTTATTCATTTTCGGACCAAGGAATCTATTTTTCAGTCAATGGACACTTTCTGTTCTTGGCTCACAGCAGTATCTGCAGAGAGAGACAGAAACAGAGACAGAGAGATAGAATAAGAGAGATTCCTAGAGAATGCAGCGCAAGGCTACCACAGCACAGAGTGCTCGAAAGATAAACTCAAACATAACTTACTCCATTGACTGTAGGGAACCTTTGGCAATGTTGATACATAACTCTGGGCTTTGTGAAAGGATTCCCTGATGTCTAACACATGGGAGTGGGGGAGATATTGCTATAAGCTCCGAATCCTAAAGGGCGGTGGAAAAATGAAGTAAGAGACGTGTGGAATGGAGGGAGAGGGAATGTGTTCCCTTCCCCATAATTAAGCATGAGAGGAGCTTCTGGCCAAGAGAGATAGAGAAGAATGGAGCCATCCACTTGGACGATTGGGTGGAGGCCGATGCCCAGGATAGACAGCGGACTCAAATCGAGTGGGTGGGGTGCCCTTCCCTGAGCATTAGAGTCAGGTCCCCAAGGGCTAAGATGACTTGGAGTGAGACCAGAAAACGCTCATACGTTCAGCTTGTCGGCAAGCACACTGGAGTTCCTGCAAGCCAGCAAAGCTCCCTGAGGCCTCTCCAGCACATAGGGGAAGATTTGGGTTAGTCTACTTCAATTTTATTTTATTCTGAGGTTTTGTTTTGTTTTGTTTTGTTTTTGTTTTTAGATGAGTTTCATTCCTCCTTGGTAGAGAAACCCTTGCTGTATCGAATGTCCTCCCTGGGCTTCAGAACTCCATTAATTAGCATCTTTTAAATGGTTGGGTAATATTCTTTTCTCCCTTTTCCGAGCCATTTCCCCAAGCTCTAATTTTAATAAAGCTGGTGTTCATGAACATTTGAATTTTAAAGCCCTTGGTTATAAGAAAGACAGAGGATGCATTTTAAAAGGGAACCAATCAAGGATGACTCAGATGGTGAACAGGACTTCTCCGCTTCTATGAATCTACTTTTAAAGATCTGATATTATCTTAAGACATTTTTGCCCCCCGCAGATACAGCAGAGAGCAACCTAAAAAAAAAATCCACGGGCTTGATTAGGGAGGAGAAGTAGAAGAGTAACTGGCATATTTTAGTGTAGGTGGCAATTTCATTTAAAATAGAGCAATGATAAATCTGTTTTTATTTTTTCATACAGAAGCACTGTGTTTCAGGTGGTAAAGGTGAACCACTTAAGAGCTTTTTAAAAAAGGGAACACAAGACTGAAACTCTTTAAGATCCCAATTGTTCACAGAATTTATGCAGAGATGAATGCATTTGCCAGTATAGACTGTTAAAAAGCAAAATGGTTGGAAATCGACTCCACGGTTACCCACCTGCCTGGTGCAAGGTTGTACGTTTCCCCAGCAACTGGGATAACATCATAACCACTTAGAGGCTGCTGAGCCCGGCGGCCCCCTGGGTGGCTTCAGGTGGTAGTGATGCTATCAGCTGTTGCCAGGGCAACACAAAACCTTGACCTTCTGAGACCTGCCAGGCAAGGAGTGGAGAAATACAGCTTTCGAATCCTCCTTGGAGGCATGTTCCTGAAGAGAGGGATTTCATTCTGCATCTAGCTGCCACTGGATACTTATTAAATCTACATAAACATATAAACAAATGCATACCAACTAAATAATGCATATGTGCTTGTGAGTGGTCTCTCTTTGGTAGGTAGATGGTACTTCTGTATTTGCAAGCAGTAAATGTTTTATTTACTAGTTGACAGGCGGTGGTGGGATGCTTCCCCCAGGTCTTCCAGCCTCACCAACTGAGTCCTCAGGCTTCTTTCCCTTCTGGGTTCAGAGCCTGGAGAGTAGACAGAAGGGGGGAGCTCTGCAATTATTTTTAAAACATTTTACATGTGGGAGAGCTGGATCCCAGAGTAAGTGAAGAGACCTGCTCCAAGTTACACGGATTTGGGGGAAGAGAAGTGGGGTGCATAGGATTTATTCCATCTTCATCTCTACTGGCTGCCTCACCCTTTGTGGGTTGCATACATAGGGAGTCCTTTCAGCTTTGGCTTCTGCTAAATATTTCCTGGACTTGTAAGGTGTCATCTTTCTGGAAATCTTTCGACACTATTTTTGACCAAATCATCATTGTCTTCTAACATGAATGTTTTTGGCAGGGAAGGCAGGATGATCTAATGATGTCCCTGTTGGCTTGGGATGGCCCGGAATGCCTCCACTCTGGGGCTGAAGGGAATAGATGCTAGTCACTCTTCAAAGTCTATGGGGTCCCTTGTCACTGGAGAGGTTCAGAATATGTCCCCTCAAGATACACCACTTTGACATTTTGATTCTTTTGAGCTGAAGGCACTTGAGAAACGGTGGATGCAGGAACGGCTCTCTGATCTTCCCCTTTCTACCCAAAAGCAGGTGATAAAATTTCCCATGAGAAAGGTGACCTCCCTGTGCCGGGAAGAGAATATTCTTATCACTGGAAATTGGGAATGAAATGGATTTGTACAAACAAACCTGCTAAAAAAAAATCCTTCTGTTAGCTTCTCCTATATATTTCCCATTGTCCCACAATTTACTGCCCTGATCCAAGACCTTTGTCTTATCACATTCCCACAATTTCTCTTTCTTTCTTTCTTTCTTTCTTTCTTTCTTTCTTTCTTTCTTTCTTTCTTTCTTTCTTTCTTTCTTTCTTTCTTTCT
>CM053609.1:5236840-5257334 GCA_028646535.1 Procyon lotor
CTCAGTCGTTAAGCGTCTGCCTTCGGCCCAGGTCAGATCCCAGAGTCTTGGGATCGAGCCCCGCATCGGGCTCCCTGCTCCGCAGGAAGCCTGCTTCTCCCGCTACCATTCCCTCTGCTTGTGTCCCCTCTCACGCTGTGTTTCTCGCTGTCAAATAAATAAAAATCTTTAAAAAAAAAAAAAAAAAAAAAAAAAAGAAAATGGGACTTTTGAGAAAAGTGAAAGGCTTTGGAATAATTTTATAGAGAACGGAAGAGCAAATCGCCACATGTCAGTCGTTATTGGTGACCAGACATTTATAAATGCCTATCTGTGTAATTATGGATTTTTCCTCAGCAGTATACAGCTGCCCGTGTATAAAGGTGAATACATAAAGCAGCCATGTTCATCTGGAAAGAGGTTTTTGCCAGACTTCTGTGAAAAAAAAATACACATATGTATATATATTATACACACATATATAAGCACGTATATGTGTGTAATATATATACATATATATATGTGTATATATATATCCATGAGAACTGATGGTCGGCATGGGATGAAAAAGAGACATGGAGACAGGAGATCAAATAATTGAGTCATCAGGGAATTGAATGGGACATACAAATGAACATTGAAATCACCCGAGATGATGAGCTAGATATGGCATGAAGAAATAAAGTGAGAAAGGAGTCAATGTATTTTTTTAAGATTTTTTTGTTGTTGTTTACTTGAGGGAGAGGCAGAGGGGGAGGGAAAGGGAAAAAGAATGTGAAGCAGATTCAACACCAAGTGTGGAGCCCAAAGCAGGGCTCATGACCGTGAGATCGTAACCTTGCCAAAACCAAGAGTCAGACTCGTAACCAACTGCACCACCCAGGTGCCCCAGACTCAATGTCTTAAAAAAAAAACAACTGTACTGATGTGGTCACAGAAGTTGACTCAACCAAGTAATGTAAGACTAAACACAAAATAAGCAAATTGAGATTTTACAAAAGAGGAAAAACTGTCTTTCTGGAAGTGAAATGTCTCAAAGACAATTAAATATGTTTGGGGCCCACATTTCAGTGTCTTCAGGCAAAATATGTTCTGGTACAGATTTTAGAGAATATCCAGGTGGCCTGGGCCCTGGTCTTTCCCACATGGCTAGGATGACCATGTTTTCAGAATTGAAAATGAAATTTATGATGTGGCAAGTGTATACAGTAGTCTGTACTGTACTGTCCCCACAGGGGACATGTTCCAAGACCATCAGTGGATGCCTGAGACTACAAATCATACTAAATCCATATACACTGCTTTTTTTTTGTCTTTCCTACCCATGCGTACTTATGATGAAGTTTAATTCATAAATTAGGCCCTGTAATCAAGCCCCGCATCGGGCTCTCTGCTCGGCCGGGAGCCTGCTTCCCCCCCTCTCTCTGGCTGTCTCTCTGCCTACTTGTGATCTCTGTCTGTCAAATAAATAAATAAAATCTTTAAAAAAAAATTAGGCCCTGTAAGAGATTAGCAACTATAACAATAAAATAAAATGATTAAAACAATATATAATAAGTTATATAACTGTTGTCTTTCTCTCAAAGTATCTTCTTGTTCTGTACCTAGCCTTCTTACAATGATGATGGCGTGAGATAATACAATGCCCACATAATGAGATGAAGTGACGTGAATGTCATAGGCATTGGGATGTAGTGTTAGGCTACTGCTGACCTTCTAATGATACATCAGAAGTGGGACAATCTCCTTCCAGATCACGGTCGACCCCTGACAACTGAAACCGGAGCAAGTAAAACCACAGATAAGGGTTGAGGGGGTGGGAACTACCGTATGTACTTACAAAACATGACAGAATATTGGAAGTCGGGCTTGACAAAGAAAATAAGAGGCTTACCGTCACCGTAATTAGGGTAGAGCTTACAGTCCAATGTGGTAATAAATGGGACGTAAGAAGAGAATTTTTCTTCGTTTTTCTTTTCTTGCTGCTTCGTTTTTCTCTTCTGTGGAATGATTCTTACATTGCCTAGCTAAAGGCTAGAATAGGTACAATGATAAGCAAGAAATCAAGTAAAGATTCTTTAGATATCTGAATCATGAATTTTTTTAAAGATTTGTTTATTGATTTATTTGAGAAAGAGAGAACTCTAACATGGGGAGGGGCAGAGGGGGAGGGAGAACCTCAAGCAGACTCCCTGCTGAGTGTGGACCCACCCGCCCCCATACTGGGGGCTCCATCTCAAGACACTGCGATCATGAGCTGAGCTGAAATCAAGAGTCAGTCGCTCAACTGACTGATCCACCCAGGTGCCCCTCTGAACCATGATTGGTAATTAAACTTTGCTCGCAAATGAGGAACATCCATTCGCATGTAGAGATTTCTCCATGTTTTGTTGTTGTTGTTGGCTTCCTTCATTCCTTCAGGCAACATCTTTTACTGCCCACTATTAGGCATTAAATGAGTAATGAATAAGATACAGCCCCTGTGCCCATAGAGCTCACAATAAAAGAAAGATAAATGGTAAAAAAATAAAACTATAATACAGAGCAGTAATTCCACAGTAGAGTTATAAACAGTGTTTTAAAAAGCACAGAAAAGGGAATGATTTATTGTGCTTTAAATTTTGTTTAAGGATACCATTCACTGGGCCTCCTACCCTCTGCCTGGCACTGTGCTGTATACTTCTCCTTATCTACGACCTCAATTCATCTTGACATCAACGGAAGGTGGGTATTTTCAGTACTGTTAGTTAACGTATATGTGAATCGAGTAGTGCAGAGGATAAACAAGTTATCCAAATTCTCAGCCGTCAAATCACAGAAGTGGAATGTGAACTCAGGGCTGTTGGACCACAAAAGACCCATAAGTTATTTTCATGTTTCAGATATGCAGTGTTTAAGCTTGACTTTATTTTGAACCCTTAGCCAGGTTTAATATTCAAAATGATGGGGGTCACTAATACGGTTCTGAGAGCTTTAGAAACTACAAGATTGTCTGTGATTATTGTTTTGTTGTTGTTCCTGAAACACTTTCCATTCTGAAGCCTTTACATCCTGAGGTTGCGGCAGACATTGCTAATCAATCCTGGCACTAGTCTTAAAAGGGCTGAGTGATCCTGAGAGCTCTTCCGCCTTCCACTCCAGGTAGGCATGATTAATTGAGCAAAATCAACAGGAAAATGGAACATATCTGCCATCTCTGTTCTAAAAGATAAACTGCTCTGGGGAGAAGAACTTTAAGAGGAAGATACATTTTTGAAGGAAGATTAAGTAGAGGAGGCTCATGGAAAATACCTAGATGAGGATTTAGTACATAGTAGGGACTTTTGAGGTTGGTAGACTCTTGACAAATTATAGGTTGCGTACATTTTAAAGAGAGAGGATGGTTCCCTTTCCTTTCTTTTCTCTGTATTATTTAATCTCTTGAATTTTGGTGATCTATCAAGAGGGCTTGTAAACAGAGTCTCTCCTTCTTTGTTGATAATATGGGGACTTCAACACGACGTTGTCTAGGATGAGTGAGGAAAGGAAATCTGAACGTGTGTCTCTTAGGATCCAAGTGCCTGCCTCAGAACCCTGACGGATGACTGCGTGAGGACTGAGGGTAATTATGTTGGTCAGCTGGAGGGCTTTCACAAGTCCTGTAATCCGTCACCTCTAGAAGCCTGCCTTCTCCTTGAAAGTGACAGATGATGCATTGAACTACAGTGGTAATGTAAACCTCAGTGTGTTCCAGAATCCCGTGTCTACTGTTCTTATGACAGGCACGTCTTTTATGTACAATTTATTTCTCTCTGGAAAGTTCTGTCTAGACACAGCCCTAGTTTCCAGGGATATTCCTTATCGTTAATGCATTCTCCTCAAGTATGAGAAATGAAGTGCAGGATAGACAATGAGTCTTTTTGGAGCTCTGAGTTAGGATCCATTTAGAACTGGAATGATAGTCCGCTCTGAGTATGAGCCTCTTTTGCAGTATCCCTAGGACCCAAGGATCTTAGCCAACCCCTACGCCTACCATGCAAGCTCATTTCACTATGGTAGCAGTTCTCAGAGATGACATTTCTATATCCTTTCTCTCAGTTAGAGTAAATAGGTTGTATTCCATCAATATGTGAAGTATATTCTATTTCTAAATATATAAAATGGCACCTTCTCCTAGTGCTCTGTTCTCATTATCGCTCTTACCTGGCTTTTCCTGTTTTTTTTTTTTTGTTTGTTTGTTTGTTTTTTTTTGGGAACACATTACCTTCTGATGTGTTATATATTTACTTGGTCCTTTGTTTATTGCCTTTCCTCCACTGGAATATAATGAACAGCAACTTTGTCTCTTTTGCAAAACAGTAACCTCAGAACAATGCACCCCCTTGGTACATATTCATTCAAGTTTAAATAAATGAAAGATGAGATAGTAGTAGGAATATCGGATCTGGAGTCAGAAGGGCTCTTGTTCTTTGGGACTCACCAGTTTGGTGGGAGGAGCTGGGAGGGTAGCGGGGCCCACTTCATCTTTCTGAGACCTTGATTTCTCATGTCAGGTACAATAATTCCTGCCCTCCCTATATCAGGGGGTTTCCCTGAGGATCATATGGTGTGAAAATATCTTGAAAGTTTTCAATTATACAAATATCACTTATAGTCACACTAATGTCAGGGATAAGAAACAAGCGGGGTTTTGGTGGCAACGTCAGTGTGCAAAACCTCTGGGAGGAGAAATTTAAGATCATGGTCACTGCGGGGTTCTGCAGAAGTGTCCTTTGTCCATCCCACTCTGAACTCGGTCCCTCCCTTTCTGCTTCACTTCCTTTATTCCCTTCTCAATACTATATACACCTTAATTTGCTCGAAAAAACGAACAAACCAAAACATGCTTCAGAAAAATTAGCAGCTTATGCATGCCAAGCCAATTATAAATTTGCACTGTTGAGATGAGTTGGGAGAGGATTTTGTATTGTTGCCGTTCATTAAATGAGATTGAAAAATCCTTTTCAATTCCCGTTTGCCCAGTCAGTCCATTTCTAGTCAAAACCTGAGTTTGAAGTCACTGCAAGGTAAGAAGTAACTTTAGGTAGAATCGTAGTCTGTCTTACGCAGCAGAAGTGTTGAGTGAGCAGATTCATGCCTGGACTGAGTCTCGTCCAGCCCGCAACACTATCTCACTGACGGATAAAAGATGGGGTTAGTCACCAGCATCAGGCTAGAGTTCTTCTTGTGTATGTATATCAAGGCTGGGCTTGGGCAAAGAGTAGCAGCTTTGGAGTCACACAGAGCTAGTTTTGAGCCCTAGTTCTGGCACCTGTTCATTAAGAATTTTTTTTTTTTTTTAGATTTATTTGTTTGAGAGAGAGAAAGAACAAGCAGGAGGGCAGAGAGAGAGGGAAAGAGAATCCCAAGCAGACTGCACTGACCACAGAGCCCAACACGGGGCTCCATCCCCTGACACTGAGATCACGACCTGAAGTCAGATCACGAATCCAAGAGTTAGATGCTCAACTGACTGTGCCACCCAGGAGCCCCTAGTTAAGTCTTTCTGAGCAGATAAATAAAGTCTCTAACAAAATAATGGCATCCACCTTGAAGAGGCGTGAGACTGACTTGCTAACCCAAATGTAAGTGGGCATGGATTAGATGCCGAGAGCAGTGATCAGATTTAGGGGACTGTGGAGAATAGCATAATTATAAGGAACTGTCTCATCTGGTCACCACTTGCTACATGGCGGCTCTGGCTTCCCCTTTTCCTGATTCCTGTCATTTCTGACATGGACGCCCCCCATGCAACCACTACATCCATTCTGCAGGCCACGTCCAATGTCATTACCCAAATATTTCACACTTGCAGGGTCGTGTCATTGTTACTTCCGAGAACATCGTTAATACATATGGGGAATTTATTCTAATCAGTTTAATAAGCCGATTACATTCATTTAATGTAATGAAAAGAGAATGGAGACTAGCCCCAGAATTTTCGCTCCAGGAGCATTCAGGGGAGTGGTGTTTCCCAAGATGTGGGTGACTTCAGCTAGTGCTACGTGAATAGATTTTACGTTGTATATGTGCAGTTCTTTCCGTTTTCATTGCTATGCATTTTACTTACTTTACTAGGAAAAAAAACAACATAAATTCATCAAAGTTGTGATTGATTTTATGTCTATCACAACTTATGTAAAACAGTGAATTAATTGAATTAAAAGTGTTAATTATACAGGTGTTATGCAGAGCTGGCCAAAAACAGTGAAGGCAGAGTTTAACTGAGGGTTGGAGACAGTATTTTAGAGATGCCCTCTGTCATTTTCTTATGTATCAAAGGATTAGTTCTTGAGGAAAGAATTTTCAGTTCACTTAAAAGGGAGGGTTGATAGGATTAATGTGTATGTACATATATTGGTAATGCACAGAGCCATTTCGCATATATGATCTTAGTAGATCTTGTAACAATGCTGTGGGTTAGTGAGAAGGACCAACACACAGACTAGAGACAGGAATACTTGGGCTCGGAACTGAATGTGAACTCCTGTAACCCACAATGTCAAGGAAGGGCATCCCAGAAGAATGGCTGAAATTGTGGTTGCTCCGAAAGTCTTGTTATGTGAGGACTTATGGACAGGCCAGGGGATGATCGATTTAGAGAAAAACATAACTAAAGGGACAATGGAAAATTTTTTTTAATATTAAAGGTTATTCTGTGGAAGAAGAAACAAACTTATTCCGCATTGATCCAGAGTGAGGGACTGGGATTAATAGCTGGAAGTTTCAAGAAAGCCGCTTGTTAATCAATGTAAGGCTGACCTTTCAAATAATTAGAATTGTCTAGAATCAAGCCCTGGTCAGATTCCTTAGGCTGTTCCTGCTCCTTCTTGCTGAATTCAGTTTTTCTAAATACTCAAGTTTCCTGTTCAACTGTCCCCCATGCCAAAGGCACTAATACAAAATTTCTTTTCTTTCTTCGTCCCATTTCCTCTGCATTAAATTAACTGGAATTTTCTATGTCAAGCATAGTCACATTTTAATTGCTTGGCCTCTGTCAACATTGGACCTATATTTTAAATATACAAATGAGTTTTATATGAAGGTAGCTTCCACCGTGTTGGAAGGTCTACAATCCTTTCCCCAAAGCCTTCTTTTTAATCAACATAATTTTGAACTTCTTTTGTCTATAGCTATATTACTACCTCAAAAAAAAAAAAAAAAAGTCTGAAAACATGGCCTGGCTTTGTGCAAATGACCTTGAGAAAGACATTTCCCCTTTCTGGGTTTTAGTATACTCATTTCCTAAAATTAATCATGTGGGCTGGAGGATCTCAGGGGTTTCTCCTGGCTCTGATTTTCCAGAATTCCATTAATCAACTTTCCTCATAGTGGAGTAGGCAAACTCTTAATTATCCAGTGAAACTTTGATAGATTCTGTGTAAATAGCTGTAATTCTTTCTTTGTGTTGGATTCACTTAGGCTCTCCCTTAAATAAATAATCAGCTGCCTAATTTAGAATTGCATCCTTAACATGCCTAGTGTTTATGTGTAGGTCTAACTGAGTGACAAAAACAAAACAAAACAAAACAAAGCAACAAAGAAAACCAGAATGCTTTATTCACAAATGTGAACCTTTATTTATAATTTTGGGTTTGCAAACCAGCAGGAAAAGGCCTCCCAATTTTTAAATCTAGTGAGAAGTACCACTCTTTCCCTGTCTGGGTGAAAAGAGTAATATTCTTCTCCCCTAAGAAATTGAAAACCTCATGCCTCTCCCAGACATTCAAGTATAGATTAAAGAAAGGAAATTTGTGGTGGAGAAGAGTTAAATTACATAATTTAAAAAAAACAGCAAACCATTGTAAGAGCTTCACTGGGATATTAATTCAGATACCATACAACTCACCAAATTAATTATACAATTCAATGGTTTATATTATGCTCACAGTGTGAGGTATTAGAAATATAAAAATATAATAGATATGCATATATATAAATATATGGATGTGTATATGTATATATGTTTCTGCTCCTGATTCCTGACACAGAGCTCTTAAAATCCCTGTAATTTCCTAAGTGATAAGAACACTAGGAGCATCTCTTGTATTTGTCTTCGACCCTGTACCTGACACAGGGCTCCTAAAGCCATGTAAATTCCTATGATAAGAACACTGAAAGCATCTTTTGTTTTATTGAGACATCTCTTGGGGATGAGGGGGTACTCGGATGTCTTCTGCTCACCAGAAAACCAAGCCATGATCAGAAGCTTGGGATTCTCAGTAGCACCCCATCCTCCAGAGAGGGGAGAGGGGCTACTGGAAAAGGTGTTAATAACTGGTCATGCCTACATGAGGAGGACGCTATAAAATCCCAATAGTAGGGGTTTGGTGAGCTTCCAGGTTGGTGAACATGTCCACATGGGGAAGGTGATGCAGCCCAACTCCATGGGGACAGAGGTTTCTGCACTTGGGACCTTCCTTGAACTTGGCCTGTGTACCACTTCATCTGGCTATTTATCTGTATTCTTCATCATGTCCTTGCACACATTGGTAGATGGTATGCGTTTCCCCAACTTTTATAAGCCGCTCCAGCAAATTAATCAAACCCAAGGAAGGGATTGTTGGAACCTCCAGTCTCTAGCTGGTAGGTCAGAAACACGGGTATCTGAAGTGTGTGTGTGCACGTGCGTGCGTGTGTGTGTGTCTGTGTCTGTGTGTGTTTGTGGAGGTGCAGGGCAGACTCATGAGACTAATACCTTAACTTGTGGCCTCTGAGGCTCTCTCCGCATAGACTGGGTCAGAATTGAGTTAAAATCTCTCTTACCCAGCTGGTGTCACAGAGAATTGCTTGGTGTGGGGCAAAAATCCCACACATTTGGTGATCGGAAGTGTCAAAAGTGTTTTGTGTGAGTAGGAAAGTACACTCGCAGGAGAGAACCCTGTAGGGAAGGACTGGGTTTTTCCCTACACAGGAAGATGGAAAAGCTGAGGGTTTTTTTTTTGTTTGTTTGTTTGTTTGTTTTTCTCTTTGCACAGAGATTTCTGCACCCATCACCACAGTGAGTTTTAGAATCCCATGTGCTGTGTGCATTCGTAGGGACTCCTTATCCTCCTCCCCCAGCCTGCTCCCACCTGCTCCATCAGAGGCAACCACTAATTTTTGTTGCCTTTACAGATTCGCCTATTGTGAACATTTTGTATAGAATCACGACATGAGGTCTTTTGTGGCTGACTTCTTTTGCCTAGCATAATGTTTTCAAGGCTTACCAAATTGTAGCATATTATCAGTACCTCATTCCCCTTGATGGCTGAATAATATTCATTATTTATATGGATTTACCATTTTCTCTATAACCGTTCATCAACTGGTAGACAATGTGGGTTGTTTTTATCTTTTGGCTATTATGAATAATGCTGCGAACATTTATTTATATGCTTGTTTTTGTTTCTTTGGGGTTTTGTGGACCTATGTTTTAATTTATCTTGGATGTATACCTAGAAGTGGAATTGCTGGGGCAAAAGGAAACTTTATGTTAAAGTTATTGAGAAACCACCAGATTCTTCTTCCAAATGTCTGTACCATTTACATTTACACCAGGAGGAGGGTTCCAACGTCACATCGCAGCCAACCTTTGCTGTTAACTGTTTTATTGATTATAGTCATCTTAAGTATCTCATTGTCATTTTTATTTACATTTCCATGATGATTAATGACGTTGAACATCTTTTCATGTGCTTGTTAGTCGTTTGTATATTATCTTTGGAGAAATGGCTGTCAAGATACCTTGCCTGGGGCACCTGCCTGGCTCAGTTGGTGGAGTGTGTGACTCTTGATCTAGGGGTTGTGCATTTGAGCCCCACATTGGGTGTAGAGCTTGCTTAAAAAAGAAATATTTAAAAAAAAAAAAAGATATTTTTCCCGTTTCGTAACTGGATTATTTTGGGTTTGTTTTTTGTTGTCTGTCGTTCTTTTGTTTTTTTTTAATTATAAGAGGTCTTTATATATTCTTTATACTAGTTCCTTTTCAGATACGTGATTTGTTCTGCAAATATTTTCTCTCATCTAATGGGTTGTTTTTCACTTTCTTGATGGTATCCTTTGAATCAAAGAAAAAAACTTATTTTAAAGTCTCATTTATCTGTTTTTTCTTTGCTTATGCTTTTGGTGTTGTAAGAACCTATCACCAAATCGAAAGTTGTGAAGATTAATCTATTTTATTTTTAAAAATTTATAGCCTTAGCTTTTACATTTTGGTTTTTGGTCCATTCTGAGATAATTTTTAGGGCCAATGTGGAGTTGGAGGTGAAACATTATTATTTTCCATGTGTATATCCTGTTGTCCTAGAACCATTTGTAGAACAGATGATTTTTTTCCCCATTGAATAGTCTTGGCACTATTGTTGAAAATAAATTGACCATAGATAATATGGTTTTATTTCTGAATTCCTAATTCTATTTCATTGATCTCTATGTCTTTCCTTATGCCAGAACCACACTGTGTTGAATTCTTTCTTATTTTTCAGTAGGTTTCGAAATTAGAAAATATACGACTCCAAATATGTTCTCCTTTTTCAAGATTGTTTTTGTTAATTTGAGTCCCTTAAGTTCTCATATGAATTGTAGAATCAGCTTGGAAATTCCAAAGAAAACCTGTTATTTTGATAAGAATTGGGCTGCATCTTTGTATCAAAGTGGAGAATATTGCTATTTTAACAATAGTAAATCTTTAAAAAATAACAATATTAAATGTTCTGATCACTGAACATGGATATTTTTCCATTTATTTAGATTTTTTATTGTTTTTAAGAATGTTTTGTATTTTTCAGGTTATAAGTTTTATGCTTCTTTTGTTAAATTTACTGTTAAGTATTCAATTTTTTTTATTCTATTGTAAATGGAATTGTTTTCTTAAGTTTATTTTAGGTAGTCATGGCATAATACAAAAATATATTTGTTCTTTTTTCCTAATTCTTGGCAAAGAACTTCTAAAACTCTTGGAATTTTCTGAGTAATTGGTGGGTCTTCTGTTATTCATAATGAGTCCCTTTTGATCACATCTGAGTTTATGGTAACTCTAGGTCACACTTAGAGTGGGACCCCTGTAGATAGCCTCAGGATGGGGTTGGTCACCAGAAAGACCCAGTGACAAGAGGGTTGGAACTTTTCCCCTAACCCACCACCAGGAAGGGGTTGGGAGTAGGATGAGTATGAAGATTGAGCTCTATCAAAACTCTGAACAAGGAAATTTAAGGAATTTCTGGGTTGGTGAACACATCACAGTGCTGAGAGACTGAGGCCCCCACAGAAGGCATGGAAGTTCTGCATAGAACCTCCCCCACTACCCATACTTTACCTGATGGAGCTAAGTAAAGTGTTCCCCTGTGTCTGTGAGCCATTTGAGTAAATTACTGAACTTTAGGAGCGGGGAGTCAGGGAAACCTGTAAGGTATAGGCAGTTGGTCAGAAGTACAAGTAACTCTTAGCAAGTATTACTGGCATCTGAAGTAAGAACAGTCTTGTGGAACTGAGTCTCAATTTGTAGGAACTGCGCTAACTCTAAGTAGTTAGTGTTCAGAATTAAACTGACATGTGAAATGGTTCTTGGTGTTGGAAAATGCCCGAGTCATGTACAGAAACAAAACAAAACAAATAATGATCTTGGTTTATTGATATTGTAATCCTTCAATCTTGCTGGATTCTTTGATTAGTTCTAATAGATCATAGTGGATTCTTTAGGATTTCCTATATGTAATCATGTTATCTGCAAGTAAAGATAGTTTTATTTCTTCCTTTCCAATTCGGTTGTCAGTCATATCATTTTCTTGCTGAATTGGTCTGGCTAGAACCTCTAGTTCAATTTTGAATAGAAGTGATGAGAATGGGTAAACTTTCCTTTTTCCTAATGTTAGGCAGCCTTCAGTCTTTCACCATTAAGCAAAAAGTAGGCTGTAGGTCTTCATAGATAATCCTTTTCCAGGGTGAATTAAGTTCCCTTCTTTTCTAGTTTGTTGAATACTTTTACCATGGAAAGCTGTTAGATTTGGTTAAATTATGCTTCTGCATCTATGGAGATGATCATGTGGTCCTTGTTTTTTCAATCCATTGATATGATATATTATATTACTTTGTTTCTGAGTGTTAAACCAACCTTGCATTCCTGGCATAGATTATTAGATTATACTTGAACATGGGCTATACCCATCTATAAATTGCTGATTTGGCTTACTAATATTTTCTTTATTTTTTAAAGATTTATTATTTATTTTGAGAGAGAAAGAGAGAGAGAGAGAACAGAGAGGGGAAGAGAGAGAGAATCCCAAGCAGACTCTCTGCTGAGTATGGATCCCAGTGCAGGGCTTGATCCCTGACTCTGACATCACTATCTGAGCCAAAACTAAGAGTCAGCTGCTTCACCAAGTGTTCCACCCAGGCATCTTGGTTTGTTAGTATTCTCTTGGGGATTTTTGTGTTTGTATTGGTAAGAGATTGCTCTGTAGTTTTCTTCTCTTGTGGCATCTTTGTCTGATTTTGGTGTCAGTGTAAAACTCACGTAAGAAAGAGTCGGGGGTGTTCCCTCCTTCTCTATTTTTTGGGAGATTTTTTAGATAGTTGGTATTATTTTAAGTTTTGTAGTCAAGCACCAAAGTAGCCTTCTGGCCCTAGACTTTTCTTTATGGATATATTTTGGATTACTCTGTCAGTGTTGTTACTTTTTATTTTTTTAAAAAGATTTTATTTATTCATTTGAGAGAGAGAGAGAGAGAGAGCACACAAGTGGTAGAAGGACAGGGAGAGGGAGAAATAGACTTCCCACTGAGCAGGGGGTCTGACACAGGGCTCAACCCCAAGACGCTGGGATCATGATTGGAGCCAAAGGCAGATGGTTAACTGACTGAGCCACCCAGGCACCTCTGTTTTTACTTTTTATAAGTCATTTCAGATTTCTCTTCTTGAGATGGTTTTGGTAGTTGGTGTCTTTCTAGGAGCCAGATCATTTCTTCTAGGTCATCTAATTTGTTGTCATATAAATGTTCCTGATATTGTTTTGTAAGAATTTTTATTTTGGGGTGCATGGGTGGCTCAGTCAGTTAAGCATCTGCATTTGCTCAGATCATGATCTGGGGTCCTGGGATTGAGGCCTGTATCAGGCTTCCTGCTCAGTGAGGGAGTCTGCGTCTTCCTCTCCTTCTCCTTCTGCTCCTCCCCTGTGCTCTCTCTCTCTCTTTCTCAATAAATAAAATCAATAAATAAATCAATAAATAAAATCTTAAAAAACTTATGTTTTTATTTTTATAAGATCAATAGCAATATTCCCCCTTTCTTTTACTTCTGATTGTAGCAACTTGAATCTTCTCTCTCTCTCTCTCATCAGTTTCCTACAGATTTGTCAATTTTGTTGTTTTTTTTAGAGAATAAACTTCAGATTTTATTGAGTTTATCTATTGTTCTTCTATTATCTGTTTCATTTGTGTTCACTTTTATCCTTATTATTCTATTTTTTCTTTTTGCTTTGAGATTAGTTTGTCCTTCTTTTACTAGTTTCATATGGTAGAAAGTTAGGTCATTGTTTCAAGATCTTTTTTTTTTTTTAAGATTTTATTTACTTATTTGACAGAGAGAGAGAGATCACAAGTAGGCAGAGAGGCAGGCAGAGGGAGAGGAGGAAGCAGGCTCCCCGCAGAGCAGAGGGCCTGATGCGGGGCTTGATCCCAGGACCCTGAGATCATGACCTGAGCCAAAGGCAGAGACTTAAACCACTGAGGCACCCAGGAGCCCCTCAAGATCTTTTTTTAATGTATCTGTTTAAAGCTATATATTTCCTTCTGAACACTACTTATAGTGCATCTGTAAGTTTTGCTAGGTTGTGTTTTTGTTTCATTCTTCTCAAAATATTTTCTAATTTGTATTGTGATTTATTATGTTTTCCATTGGTTATTTAGGAGTGTGCTGTTTAAATTCTACATATTTGTGAGTTTCCCAAATTTATGTTATTTCAGCTTGAAGAAATTCCTTCAGAATTTCTTGTAAGGCTGATTTGCTAGCAATACATTTTCTCAGTTTTTGTTTATTTGGGAATGTCTTTATTTTACCTTCATGCATGAAACATATACTCCTGATATGTCTGTGTTGCTGTCCATGATTGTGTCTTGTATTTCTCTGAGGCTCTGTTGATCTTTCTCCATTCTTTCCTCTTTGTTCTCCAGTTTGTATAATTTCTATTGATCTATCTTAAAGTTCACTATTTCTTTTTCCTGCTGATTCAAATACACTATTGATCCTCTCTAGTGAATTTTTCATTTCAGTTGTTGTTTTTTTAACTCCAGAATTTCCACTTATTTCTTTTTTTGTAATCTTCATTTCTTTATTGAGATGCTTCATTTGAGAAGATATTGTCATCATACCTCCATTTAATTCTTTAACCATGGTGTCCTTTGACTTTTTGAACATATCTATAATAGCTCCTTTGAAGTCTTTGTTAAATCCTACATTTACTCACTCTGGTTCTGCTCTCTGCTCTTTTGTCCTGTGTATGGGTCAGATTGCATGTCTCTTTGCTCATTTCCTACTTTTTCTTAGAAACTAGACACTTTAGATAATATATTGTAGTGACTCTGGATACTATCTCCCCAACTCTCTTCGGGGTCTATTATTGCTACTTACTTATTTATTTTTTAATGATTGACTGGATTATTTTTGCAAAGTATATTTCTACTGTAATGAGTCAAATTACAAATGTTGCTACAGGTGAAATTGTGAAAGTAGCGTGCATAGAGCATGCCCCCAATGATAAAACAGGTGGCACCTGTGTGCCTGCACGTCGTATAGTCAGTTTCGAAAACAACAACAACAACAAACTGGTAAAATAGCCTCCTCTGGGAAGGAGGACTGAGAACTGGTGGGCTCATTTTCCTTACGTGCTATTTTTAATTTTTTTGCCTTGTATGCAGTTCTTCATAAATTTACAAGGGTAGAGTGACTGAGTTCTGTTTTGTTTTGTTTTTGCAATTAGGAAAAAAAAATCCTAGCTATCTCATATTAAATTCATGAGTGTTTTAAATAGAAATTAAATTATTTCATTTATTGGAAATTCTAATTGGGGATTAGTGATTAATAAACATTAATATATCAAAGTGCATTATCTCAAATTTATTTGATATTTTTAAAAAACAAACTGGTCTTAGACTAGTTTTTCATCTGGGAAAATCATTAGTAAAATCAGAAGTTTTAGGAAAAAGATCTAACCCAAACAGAAATGTCAGTATGGAGGATATGCATGTGTTTGTTCAATGTTCCTCTTCCTACTCTGCTATTGGCCTTCTTCGATGGCTGTCAGCTCTTCCCCTTGCATTCAATCCTAGACCTCGAGGGTCTCCCCTTACATGGCTACTGCTTCTTGCTTAACGAGAGTTCCAAGATCATTCACAGGGTGCATTTATTTCTCCATAACTGCAGGCGACTTCTTCTCAGACTTCATTGTCTGTGTCCCTCTCTCCATGAGGAGTTCATGCCTTCCACCTTTGGGAGTATGGCTCCTCTCTGATCAGGTTCACTTCAGCAAGATTAACCTGTCATTAAAAAAAATATAATTGTCCTTCAGTTTTCTCCTGTTTCTTAAATGGATGCTGAACTTAGCTCCAAAGCCCCTTGCCAGAATGCAGCTGAAAAGCCTTTGGCAACAGAAAGCTGATTATTTGCAAAAGTGGGACTCCTAATTGGAAAATGTGATGGAATGAAAATAGTGAGTCCCCAGTAATCTCCTTCTAAAATGATAATGTGTTCCACTTAATGAATATTAATGTGTCATATTCATGAGTCTGGAAAATTTGAACCTGTGAGATAAGAATTTGTTCTACCTCAGAATCAACATGCTCACTCATTCACACTTTCCCATTCTTGTGCCACCATATTCTTGATGGGGCACCTCTCATAGACAGCAATTAGCATGTGTGCACACCTCTAATTGGTTGTGAATTTTTAAAAATTTTCTTTTCTGCTCCTGAGAATCATTATGCATACTTTCATAGTCTTTCATAGAATACAACTCTATTCTATTCTAAATTTTTAACAGCAAATGCCCATGTATTTTACCTCTCATTTAATTCCTCACTGCCCATAGGGAAGGTACAACATATAAGGTGTGACAGTAGTTTGGAAGGACTGTTTGTCTTATGAAAAATAAGAAGGAGTCTATACATCTAAATGAGTGTGTGTGTGTGTGTGTGTGTGTGTGTGTGTGTGTGTAGAAATACTCTTGAGATGCTACTTATTCCAATAAGGTAGTTATTACCAAAACATATTGGGCACTTCTCTTGGAGGACCAGGTCTGTTTTCTCAGTAAAACGTGCAGGTCTGTATTATGTTTAGCTAGGTGGAGCCAGATGGGATGGGTTTCATTTAAGACATAATTTTTGTACGGTAATCAAGCTTAGACCCCATCAGGACTCCAGAATAATTAGAGCCCATCCTTGAGATAATTCCACTTTTCAAAACTTGAGACTTGCTTGAAACACACACACACACACACACACACACACACACACACACATACACACACTCACTCACTCACTCACTCACACAATCTTATTGAGCTATAATTTATATACCATACAGTTCACCCATTTAAAGCATACATTTCCATTGTTTTTAATATAGTCACAGAGTTGGGCAGCCAGCACTGTAGTGAATTTTAGAACATTTTTATCAGTCCAGAAAAACACCCCATACCATTAACTCATCATTCTGAGGCAACCACTAATTTACTTTCCACCTTTAGAAGTTGCTTATTCTGAGCATCTCATGTACATGGAATTGTACGATTTGTGATCCTTTATGTCTGGCTCCTTTCACTTAGGCATAATGTTCTCAAGGTTCACCCATCTTATAGCATGTATCAGTACTTCATTCCTTTTTTAAAGTTTTTAAAAATTTTTGATAACTTGGGACTCTTTAAGAGAAATATCAGTTATTGTTGAAGACCTGCCATGTAGAATTTATTTTTCAATCAGCTGAACATATATAAATGAATACTTGTTCAATACAAAATATGTGTCCCAAGAACAAATTGTGTTCCGTGACGTGGGAAAATTAGATTTTGCCCTCCTATTCTCTAGGAAGAGTGAAATCAGATAGTGGGGGACTTTTTGTTTTATTTTGAGGCAATCTGCATGTAATGGCTATTTTTTTCAAAGCAGAAACTTCAGCTCTGTACAAGACATGAGAAAAGGCAGCAGAGAGGAGAAGTTTCTGAAGGATGGAAGAAGCTAAGCAGTGCCTGACAGAAGGAGGTTCCCAGGAACATGAGAGACATAGTAACAGTAATAGAAAAATTTAGGAAAGAAGAAATAGGTTGAGGGAGGTGACTTATTCAAAACTAAAAAGCTTGCCTTGTGTCCCCTAAAATTTATATTTTGAAGCCCTAACCCCTAATATGATGGGATTTAGAGATGGGACCTTGAGAGATAGAAGTAGATGATGTGTCCAGGGTGGGGCTCTCATGATGGGATTAGTGCCCTTATGAAAGTAGGAAGAGACACCAGAGCACTTTCACCACGTGAGAGCAGAGAGAAAGCCACCCCCTGAGGTTCTCACTGGGAACTGAGTTGGCTGGTACCTTGAGCTTGGGCTTCTCAGCCTCCAGACGGTGCAAAATAAATGTCTCTTGTTTAAGCCACCACACTTTGGTATGACGGCACTCCAAACGGACAAATGCATAGGTCTTTAAAAAATGCCATACTGTGCTCTTTATGAAATGCTTAATGAAGCTCTGTTTCATCTTGTGTCAATGGGGGCAGTGCTCAAGGCTCTTTTGAGGGCTTTGTGGGAGGACCACAGGAGAGTCCCTCCCAGGACAGAGTTCTATTTCTGGGCAGGACCCAGGGTAATATCTGACCAGATGGGGTTGTATGCTTCTCGTGCTTTCTCCAACTTCCAGCCTCCTCCCCTGGAGCCCCTCACAGCTTGTTGCCAGCCAAGTGAATCACTTCCTTCCCTATCAGTGCTGATGTGTTAACTTTGGGGAAATCTCAGTGCAGCGATCCCTAGCCAAATCTTAAGAAACACCACACTTGGCAAAATCGCAACTGATAAAATCAGTTTCATAGCAAATATGGGATTAGGGGAAAAACAATAAAAGCGGCATTGAACGTATGCGTGAGGGTAAAGAATAAATAAAATTTGTAGAACGCATCCCTTCCCCAGAACAAAGCAAATTTCTCATCATTGCAACTCTGCTCCAGTAGGTAAAGGGTCCCTGGGTCGTAGTCTTCAGCTATCCGGGGGAGACACTGCTGCTGGGCACTGAGGGACCGAGACAGACCACGACTTTGCAAATCAATCCTCACGTGCCCGAGACTCAATGTCTTTTCAACTTGCATTCTCTCCGGTGTCATTCCTTCACTGGATTGAGAAACAGCGTGGGGCAGTGGTGAGGTGGGGGGGACATGGAGGTTTGAAGTCTGAGTTTGAAGATCAGCTGTGCAGTGTGGGACACATACCCATGGCAGGATTCTGTAACCTCTCTGTGCCTCATCTGTAAACACAGATGAAAGTCATACTTACCTGGGGGCACTTGGGTGGTGCAGTCCATTGAGCTTGGTTCCACCTCTCAGTTTCGGCTCACGTCATGATCTCAGGGTCATGAGATCGAGCCTGGCACTGGGCTCTGGGTTCAGGGTGGAGTATGCCTTCTCCCTCTGCTCCTCCCCGACTCTCTAAAATAAATAAATAAATCTAAAAAAAAGAATGAAAGAATGGAAAGAAGGAAGGAAGGAAGGACGGAAGGAAGGAAAGAAGAAGAAGAAGGAGGAGGAGGAGGAGAAAGAGAGAGCGAGAGAGAGAGAGAAGGAAGGAAGGAAGGAAGGAAGGAAGGAAGGAAGGAAGGAAGGAAGGAAGGAAGGAAGAAAGAAAGAAAGAAAGAAAGAAAGAAAGAAAGAAAGAAAGAAAGAAAGAAAGAAAGAAAGAAAGAAAAGTCATACTTACCTGAGAGTCTTCATGACGATTCCATGACTTGCTGCTGGTGAGAGTCTCTGGTTCATAGGAAGTACATGTAGACCTTTGGTGTGTGTCATTTTCAGAGGCTAGATGGGATGTTGGTGTAACCATATTTGGTTATATTTTTGACCTTTCTGGGGGGAGAAATCTAAAAGGTGAAAGAGAATGAGGTATCACATACACACGGCACACAGAAATGATAGTTGAAATTAATTTAGGAACACATATCTAAAGGCCAATGGTATAACCATTGGCCTTTTCACAGTTACCTCGTTGTAGTTATTATGGGGTGATGTTCTGTCTGTGGCCTAGAAGGATGTGGTAAAGAGACTACTTTTGGTCCTACTTGACGCCCAGCCCAATGACCCTGACCATACAAAACCCTCCTTCCTTGTTCAGGGGAATCACAGAAGTACCGGCCCCTGAGATTGGCAGGGCACATTCTGAGTTGTGACTGTGACATTTGGCCCTTTTATAATTACACATCCGTAGACAGTGCCCTCTTGGGAATTGGGAACCATTTTCTCTTTCCCTTCTTCTTTCTGCACCTCAGCCAAACCCCTGCCTTGTACCCTGTACAGTCTGCCAATGCTGGTTAGAAACATAACAGGCACCCTTTAATAGTCTTCTCCATGTTTAAAATGTCTTAATCATGGACATGTAAAGAGATTTCTTTGTCTTTGCTCTCATTTTTAAAATACATCACCTTGTACTCACTTTTCTGCACCTTTTCCCTCCAATATTACATCAGGAAAAAAAAAATCCAAGTCAATTGAACTAACTCTAATTCATCATTTTTAAATGCTGCAAGTACCTAAATGGTGTAGACAGAAACCAATCGACCATTCCCCTCAGCTTTTCTTGTTTATTTGCTTCTCTAACTGGTATCCCGTGAGAGCTTGTACCTGAAATTTGCATTTTCCTGGCAACCAATGAATCTTTTCATAACTTTGTTGGCCGTTTGCGTTTGCTCTTTGGTACAGTTGTTCTGAATGATTATGGTTGTTTAACTCTTTTGTGTCATTTAGAGGGGCTCATTGCTTCTTCCTCCAAATCTAATACTTGCCTACTTACTTTATGTGTGGTTTGATTGATCATTCGAAATTTATCTATTTTTAGATAGGCAAATTTGTATTGTTTTTTCTTTGATGGCTTTGGGGTTTCTAGGGTGGGTTAGAAATTGTTTCCTGCTTCTGGATTATACATACTGTCTTCAAGATTGTCTCGGAGAGTTTTATTACTGCATATTCTACATTTAAGGCTTTAATCCATCTGGAAAATATTTTCATATTTTGTGTAAAATCGAGGTCCAATTTTATTTTCTTCCAGATGGGTAACCAGTTCGCCAGCACCATTTATTAAAAAGTCTGTTCCTTTCCAACTAAACTGAAATACCAACTGAGTTCTCATATTGACTGGGATATATTCCTGGATTTTCTATTCTGCTTTCTTAATCTCTTCCGGCCAATGCCATATTGATTTAATTACAGTGTTTTTAGATGTCTTCATCTTGGCATGACCAGTACTCCACTCCATCCTTTCTTCCCACTAAAAAAAAAAAAAA
>CM053609.1:5257834-5275779 GCA_028646535.1 Procyon lotor
TGGCTGGGAGGTGGGGGAGAGGGTAGGGATAGGGTGGTTGGGCTGTGGACATTGGGGAGCGTATGTGCTATGGTAAGTGCTGTGAAATGTGTAAGCCTGATGATTCACAGACATGTACCCCGGGGCAAATAATACATTATATGTTAATAAAAATTAATTAAAAAAAAAACAAAAAAAAACCGCAAGTGACAGTGCCTGACTCCCTTACGACAGCATGTTCAGAAATAGTTTTTTCTTTTCTTTTCTTTCTTTTTTTTAAAGATTTTATTTATTCAGCAGAGAGAGACACAGCAAGAGGGAGCACAAGCAGGGGGAGTGGAAGATCAAGAAGCAGGCTCCCCGCTGAGCAGGGAGCCCAATGCAGGGCTCCATTCCAGGACCCTGGGATCATGACCTGAGCCTAAGGCAGATGCCCAATGACTGAACCACCCGGGCGCCCCAGTTTTTGCTTTTCCCATTTAGTTGGTCTTCGCGAATTTTCACATCAATAATCGATGTTGAAGAATGAAGGAACAGGTATAACAGGAGTTGGGAACACCAATCAGAGAAGATTATGAAGTCTGTAAGAAGAGGAAAGTTTTATGAACTATGCTGTTTATATAACAAACTTATTGTGTGTGTTTCTGTGTGTATGGAGAGAGAGAGAGAGGAAGAGAAGAAAGAAAAACAAAGGGAAGATACTGAAGTGAGACTCACAGAGAGGCTCTGAGGGACACTAGGAAACAATTTTGATGTTGAATCCCTGGAGAGAAGATAATTACCAATTTTTCTTTCCCCAAGAAAAATTTCAAAAGTAAGCCCAGAATGAGAGTAGAAGAATCAGCAAGTGGTTTGGCACTACCTTGTTGGGTGTAGCACAGGGGATTGAAACTCCCAATGTTTCATTGGCCTAAGATCAATAGATCTTGATCTTGATCAAAAGATACAGGGACTCAAGAAAATAGCCCCTGAATATTATCAACCCCCGTAAAGGTGGAAGCAACATTTACGATTAGGTCAAAGTTTATCCATCAGCCTTCGACAAGGCTGGCCAGAAATTGGTCCAGGTGTCCCAGGAGAGCATCCCATTGTTTGGATCTGGAGTCTAAGTTAACTGAAAGAGAGGTTACCTGACATTTCTGTACCGTTACTGATATCTTTTTTTTCATGCCTTGGGCTGTAAATTTGTCTTAGAGGCTCACGTCTCATCAAACTCTATTTTTTCCGGCTGGTCCAGTTCACAGAGGCCTGTGTGCCAATCATTTCATATGCATGCGAGCCGATGTCCAGGACACATCTCGGTGTTGGGTCAGGCAGCCCACAAGGGTATTCTTGACCTTTTTATGCATAATATGCATGCCCTGGTCTTGACAGAATGTGATTAAGATGGAGAAATTAAAGGCCAAAAGTGAGATCCAGTTATTTTCAAAGCAACTGTAATATACCAGATCAATAACTTGCGGCTTGTTTTTACACCAGTCTTTATGGTTTTTGACAGATTCCCCAATGCATTAGGTGCTCTGTCTTTCCGTGTTATCTAGGCACCCCTCCGACAGGTCAGCTGGTTTCACTGGGATTATTTCATACTGGGTTGAAGCATAATGGTTCATTCTGGGTGTGCTGAAAGGCAGGATCTGTAACAGTGTGTGAGCCCTGTGATTCACTGGTGAGATTGCGATGATGAATTACTTGCCTGAGGGGCAGACACAAAATGCTATGAGATAAACCAAGGCCATTATCCTAGCCTTCTTTGGTGTGTTTGGGTTGTTTTCAGCTGGGATGTTTCTTTCTTTCTTTCTTTCTTTTTTTTTTTTTTTTTTGTTAAAGATGGGATGGAGTGAAGTCTCTTGCTAGTCAAATGCTGAAGGCACAAAGATGGAGCATGTTTTCATTCTAAAATTATGAGGCAGAAACCAATTTCCTGACATTATCTGGTCACCTTCAGGCATGGGGCAGTAATTCATTGAAGCTACCATGAGAAAATGCTTTGAATATGTACCGGTCAACACTGTGTAATATTATTATTAGTAGATTGACTGATCCTGTCCTTAAAGGAGAATTCCAGAATTGCTCATTGGTAGAGCATTTTTATGTTTCAGAACTATGGAAAGCCAGCTTGTTTTTCCTTCCATCTCATCTCAAGCATTCCCTCTCTGTCTTGTCTTGTTCTTTAACAACAGCAGAAAAGCAATATGCATGCTTCCTCTTACCCTGTAACTTCAGAGTGTCCAAAGGCTTGAGTGGTTCTCTATTAATCAAGGTAAACTAATCCTCTTTGTGGCCACAGATAAATCCCACAATCTCAGTGGCTTAATGCAGAAAGATAATTTCTTGCCACGAGCAAAGTTCATTATACATTAGATGACCTTCTTCCATCTTGGAGTGACGCCATTTTGAACCTGTAGTCTCCAAGACCTTCACAGCAGTGAGGGAGGGCTGAAGGTATGAGTTAGAGAGAGTCACGTGGGCGGTGCTTGGCACTCACTCATATCCCACTGACCAGCCACATTTCCCTACTTAGAAATGGAGAGTTAACAGTTTGATATTTGGTGGGTATTTGATGAGCATGAGTGGTTTTCGCCATATTTCTTTCAATTCTCTCTTTTCTAAGCAAACACTGATTTGTTTTTTATAAATCTCTGTTGCCTGCGTTTTTCCCCACCCTCTAGCATTTTATTTCTCTCAGTTTACTCAGTTGCCTAAGACCTCAGAAGAGAATTTTCATCAATCTGAAAGAGGGGTTTGTATTAGCCATGATCCCCAGATCCATATCTAGACCCAAAATAAATTGTCCCAATTACAATTACGTAATTGTCCCAATTACGTAAGCAGATTGCAAACATTGTTCGTTTCCAATTTCAACTTCACTGGAAACTATATAGGCTTTTCCTATTGAGGAGTTTTGTTTTGTTTTGTTTTTAATCTCACAAAATGACCCAAAATGTTTGCATACACAATTCACATTTCTGTCTCATTCTTTTCATTTGGTGTAGACACCCCACAGAGACCTCACGCATTGATGCCCAGTGAAGAGGATTTCCTCATGGAGCCCATTCTTACCAAGTAGTCTAGAACAGGAATAGCTTAACTTTTTACTCATTTTATTTTATTATTTTCCCTTTTCAATAAAATGTGTGCCCTCTGGGATTAATTCACATTAGGAGGCAAGAATCAAGTTAAACACATCCATTAAAATGCATATGAAATGAAACAGCAGAAGATTAAAAGAGCCTGTATTTTCAAATACCAAATCCATGGCCATTTTTCAAGGAAAAGCAAACAGTTAATAAAGGACAGCAGCTGTGCAAGGACCAGGAGGTGGGCTTCTGTCCCTCAGTCACCTCCTGAGAACCCCCCAAGCTCTCACCCATTGTTCTTCTTCGACAGGAACACGACTTGGGAAACTGAAGTCCATGTGCGGAATGATTTTAAAAGTAGTTGAAGCTCTTGTGACTGGAACACAGTGTTCCCAGTAACCATGTGAAAAGTGCCTGAGTGAGACTGCACACCATTCCCAACATCCTTAAAGGAGTCCATCTTAAGCAGCAAACACTCTCCTCTTGGGTCTGAGAGACCCAGGCTTCCCTGACCCACCAACTTTGACACTTTGGCTTCCTTTAACCAGCATGTTGACTAGAAGGTTACTGTGCTTGAAGGATGGAACTTCTTGATGAAGGAGGCCTCCTAGAGCGTGAGGCACTGCAGAAAGCTAGAGAAAGCACGCCATGGGGTACACAGATGGGGGCAAAGTGCAGACCCTGGCATCTAAGGGCAGTGTCCCCTGCAGAAAGGGGGGTTATTCTCCTTATCAGAAAAATGGGCACACTGATTAACTTCAGTTGTAGAATATTTGTGGGCATTAACTAGAAAGGTAAGGACACTCACCTAGGACACAGTAAGAGCATGATAATTGATAGCAATTACTTCCCCCCCCCCCCCCAGTATAGCCTTGGGAGACTCTTTCAACAGATTACTTGTTTGGGTTTTCTGGGTTCAACTACCTCTCATTTGGCAAAACCTAGCACCATTTATTTTAGCTTTCACTTCAAAACACAGATAAGAAACAGAAACCCACTCTGACTAAATGCTTTGCCCAAGGGCATAAAGTTATTGAATCACCCAGAGTCAACGCATTAATCCTGGCTTATTGAGAAGGATGCAAATTTGGAAGCATGTTCCTTTTCCCCGTGAGTTGGAAGGAGGCTTGGATGTCACCCACAGGGTCCCCATAGGCAATCTAAAGGGACTTTGTGAGGGGGATGATTATTTGAGAATATTATTCTTTTTGAGCTAGAAGGGATCTTTGTCTATTGGCTCATTTCCATTAGCATTACAAAATGAAGGGCTTTCCTTACCACAAAGTTTGAAAATCAGCCCCAGGTGGTAACTTTTAGATTTTTCTAGCCTATGTATCAAGAGGTTCTGCTTTTCCCTCACCTCAGGGATAACCTTTGAAGGAAAAGACAACGAAGTCAGGGAAATACTATAAGCTGAGTAAAAAAGAAGAGATTTAAGTGAGAAGTTGCTATTATTAGAATGGTGCCTTTTATATTAGAAACTATAATCCATGTGTACTGGGAATAAAGATCATGAATCAGCTGTAAAATCTTGTTTTATCCAATATTAATTCACAAAAAGTATCGAATGCCTCCCCTGTACTTAGCATTGGTACTGTGACTAGGGAAATAAGAGAAGCGTGGGCTGGAATCCCTGCCCTTACATTACACAAAGCGGTTCAGAGATAAAACTTACAAATGTAAATTACTTACAGAATCAGTATCACAGAAATTAATTAATTGTCAAAATTTTTCGGTTCCAGATAGTAAGTGTTATAGAAGAAAGGCAGAAAGACGCACCAAGCCCATCGAAACATCTGAGGAATATATTTTAGGGGAAAGATAAGGAGGGTTTATCCATTTTATAGGAGCCATTCAACCCGATATCAGGAGGTAAAGCTCCACAGGATTGAAGGACAGATGAAGTCAGGACTAGACACGGGAATCCATTTGGTCTACATGGAGGCAATGGACGTGAGAGAAATACATTTGCCAAATGGTCTTTAGGCAATGTGAAAGCAGGTGCAGGAGTTATGCAAATACTTGTGATTTTTTCTAAAAAAAAATTTCATACTTTAAATACTTTAATATGGTATTAGCAGTTTAGAAACATATTAAAATAAAAAAAATTAAAACAAACCATCGAATATGTTCTTTTTTTTTAAAGATTTTATTTACTTATTTGACAGAGACAGAGAGATTACAAGTATACAGAGAGGCAGGCAGAGAGAGAGAGGGAAGCAGGCTCCCTGCCGAGCAGAGAGCCCGATGTGGGGCTCCATCCCAGGACCCTGAGATTATGACCTGAGCCAAAGGCAGAGGCTTTAACCCACTGAGCCACCCAGGCACCCCTCAAATGTGTTCTACACATAAATTTCAACATATTACATCACGTTTATGCTTGACTCTCTTGGCAGTACAATTCATTTCGTGCAGCTATTAGATTAAGCCTTTTCTGCTTCTGGATATACACTTGGTCTTTTTGTGCAGGATCCATGAATTTGTCCTTTTCTTCTAAGTTTCCAATCATGGAAACTAGTACAAGTAAATTCAATCACCCACCCCATAGTGAAAATATTATGGTGTAAACAAGTTGTAATGTTTCTTGGCAGCTTCGGGTGATATTGTATAGACTTGACTGTGAAGCAGAATGTCCAAGTACACTTAATACTGGGGGAAAACAGTTTAAAAATACAAAAAAAAAAAACAACAAACAAAAACTGTTACTGTGCGCCCCAATTTATCTGTGAGAATCAGGATTATCTAGATACCGTTCAACTGAAACAAAATGTACAGATAAATTGAATGCTAGGTTTGATGTAACACCCTGCTCCCCAAAGCTCACGTGGTAAACATTCTAAGGTCTGGAAGTCTGCCTTATTGTTCTCATGGGTTTATTTTTCAAGCAGTAATTGCTGTTATGTGGAGTTTAAAATACATCAGTGCTGAACAAATAAGCCTTTTCAAATATGCGTTGAGAATCTGATTTGATTTCTTCTTTTTTTTTTTTTTTTGGTAAAGGGATTTATGATTAAAAGGCATTTGAAAAATTATTGATTTAGGGGCAGAAGAGCAGAGGGCTGGATCTATACCTTGGCATCTCCAGGCCTGAAGGAGATGCAAGGGAGACACAGATGTGCAAAAGGCATGGAGAACAGAATTAACCAAGAACAGAATTTATTGGTCTTAAATTTCAGCTTTGATTTTTCCATGATTATCCTTTTGATGGAGCATTAAGAGGGCTAGAATATCCCAATATGGGATAATTAGTGCCGTAATAACTACTAGATGACTCACATTTTAGGGTATAACAAAAGCTTTCCTCACAATTAGTGTGTGTGTCTATCACTAGCCCCATCCTGCCTACGGTCAAAGGCCCTGTGGTACATCTGACTGTCGATGCCCTGGCTGGGAACCACTGCTGTCAGAAAGAACCCAAAGAATCTGTGTCTCAGGGATGTGAGGCGGCCTGAGCCACGAGACCTTGTAAGAGGACAAAGAAGTCTCTTCTGGATGACGCTGGAGTTAGGCAACCAAAGAAAGAGCCCTTGGAGTGAGGTATGAGGAGAATAAAACATTCTAGGAAAACAGTTGCTCGCTTCTGATTGCTCAGAGGAAAGAAATCCACATTAAGATCTATTCATTGTTGAGTGATGTGCTCAGAGGGGCAGAATTCCTTTCAACCTAGCGTGGCTCCTCTGTGACCAAGGAGATTTGCTGAGACAACACTGTGTTGCCGTGGTAGATAGGGTTGGGAAGGAAAGATGCCCACCACAGCTCACCAGGAATTAGTGCCGGAAGGTAGAGGCAGAATCAGACGGGTGGAGGGGAGTGGAACTCCGTTAACCCACCCCTGCTGGTGAGCATTCGCCAAGCCTTATTCTGTGTTAGGCTCGATTCTAGGTCTTGCGGAGATGATGGAAGGATGGAAACACAGCTTTTGTCCTTCAGGAGCTGCCACACACACTTGAGGGGGCAAGATCAGGAAGTAATGGCACCATAGGATGACAGAGGCTCATAGGAAGTTAAGCACAGGATGAGAGAGGGGCCCAGTAATGCCCAGGGTCATCTAGTCAGTCTTGGAAAGATCAGGTATGAATTTGTCAAAGAGAGGTGGAATAAGAAGACCGTTTTCAGATATCAGGGACAGTGAGGCACAAGGCGAGGGAGGAAGCGGGAGGAAGCTCTTCATGAAGAACACAAAGGGGGAGCCTCCGTCGGAAAACTGGGAAATGAAGCTGAAGACAAAAGGCACGCAATATCGTGAATGAACCGAGATCCCGGGCCTCAGGCAGCATAGAGTCTACTCGTGGAGACAGAAAGACAAATAATTAAAGTAGGCCATACAATGTGGAGGTATGGTTGACTTTTCCATCGCCGGAAGCCATAGTCAAATTCGAGAGAAGTGGAGAATTTAAGAGGTAATTTCATCTGTATGCCTGCCTGTGAGCAGATTGAAATAAACAGCATCACAGAACTCCTTGATGAATCACAAACGTTGGAAATAAGCAAAGTTTGCTTGGATCATGAGGAAAAATGCAGTGTCGTAAGTACAGTAATCAAACCGGCGCGATATGGGGAGAGAAAATTAACTTTAGGAGAAGAAGGAAAACATGTTCCTGGAGGAGGAGAGACCTCGTTGTGTGTTTAAGGTTGAAGAGGTGTTTATTAAAAAGTCAAGGAGGCTTAAGGACATTCGAGCAACAAAGACCAGCTTGTGCAGAGTCACAGAAATGAGAAGTTGGCGAACTTTTGGAAAATGCTTGGGCCCATGGAAAGAGCCGATGCCACAGAGGACAGATCCTGTTTTGTCAGTGTTGGGGAGCCCCTGGTGGGTTTTAAGCCAAGAAAGGACAAGAAATGGAGAGTCTCAAGAAGGGCTTCATTGGTCCTCTTAGTGGGAAAAAAAAAGTGAATTGGGAAATGTGAGGAAACGGCCTCCATCATTTCCCCAGCCTGGGCGTAGTTGATGAGCGCAATTTGTTGAGCTGTGGTTTTATGTGTCCTCTCTCTTCGAAAAGATAAATGGCATATTTCAAGCCTAGTGCTTCTGGTTCATCGGGTTCCCTGAAGTCCTAGTCTTTGTCAGCTGCTTCCAAAGAAGGGAAGGGGACCCAGAGGAGACAGAAGTGCGAGGGAGACCTATATCCCGGAGGTGCACCCCGCTGCCTCTTCTTGATGTTGTAACACGTGTGTATATTTCCAGCCACCATACTATTTACTTAATTCCCTTTTATAGTAAATATTTCCACGTGACTCTCTCTGTAGTTTTATGACACACAGATTCCATTTTCTGATAAGCACCGGTTTTGGAAGGAACACATGTTGCAAGGGGAAAAAAAATATGCGAGCGAGAAGCTGAGACCCCTGGTTCGTATGTCATTGAGACAAAAATCTTAGACTCAGTGGAAACATGAGTTTCCATGAGACTCAGCACCACACAAAGGGTCTTTCAGGCTTTGTTTACAGCAAGAGGCGTCGGGTCCTTTCCTTGGCTGGGCATATAATTTTAACAGGTGGTATGGGGAGAGGGAGGTATTCCTTACTTACTTGGCTGTGAGTTCTTTAGCAACTGAACTAGGCTTTAAAGTGGTAAGAACAGGGGGAAAAATATAAAAATGCACGGGCCACTCAAGTTATATAAGAAGGTAGGGAGAGAATGTTTACCTGTTTAAAGAAGTTTAAATCCTAGCCTAGATGGGTTCCATCCCAGGCTGCTAAAGGAACTTGCAAATGTAATCTCAGAATCACTGACTCTAATCTTTGAGGATTCTTGGCAATCAGGAGATTAAAGAGAGGCCAAAAAAAAAAAAAAAAAAAAGGGAAATCCTGAATTTTGAAATTGGCTAGGGAAGTTGAATCCTAGGTATTATAGATATTGACACATGGATATTTCTCTGGGAAAATCTACAGCCGGATGGTACTAGATCAGCAGTTCTCTCCTGAGGCTCTAGGAACCTTGAGTTCTCTAGCATCTTACACAGTCTTTGCAGAGAAAGAGCAGAGACCCAAAACTTAAAACAAGGCCCTGTTGCTTGTGAGGAGGGGCTGCTTGGCAGCTCTGAGCCCGGTGTGCCTCACCCCTGTCCCTTTTCACACCAGAATCACATGCTTCGTGCCGGAGAACAACCTAGCACCCCCTCCAAGTGCTGCTCTGTGGGGAGCAGGGGAGGTGAGCCCTCATGCTGGTTGGTAGGGAAGACAGTTATTAAAAGGTTTGGCATGGACTGCAAAGGCCCTGAGCACACCATGAATCATCAACTTCAGAAAGGCTATTTGAAAGACTAGGGCTTGAAAGGGATAGGGATTTGCAATGTGTCACCTATTTGTTCAGAAAAATAGGTTTGTGTTTAAAATGGTGGATGCTTGTCTAAAAGGGCAGAACACTGCCGGTGGCTTTCTTAAATGAAATTTCAACTTTCTGGAAACACGATTTGAAGTTCTATTGGTTACGGAGAACTGATTTGGTAATTACAACATGCAGAGAGAGAGAGAGATTCTGTGTCTCTTTATGGAATGAAAAGCCCTCTCTTCTTCCTTCCCAAGGCCTCCCACCTCTCTCCCACCCTTCCTTCCTTCCATATTTATGTACGGTTTCCTCTGTGCTGGGCGCCATGATGGATTCAAACACAAGCTTTCTCAACTCCTGGCATTCGCATTCTGGTGGGAGAGTCTGAGCGGTAAACTAATATTGTCATAGTGTGTCATAAAGACTAGACAAAAGACAGATCCAAGGAAATGTAGAGTGAGCTGGGAAGACGCCCAGACAAGTCTCATTAACCTCGTGACATTGTAAGTGTTTGCCAACTGGGAAGGGAGGAGGGTGCTTCCGACATCGAGCACAGCATGTTCAAAGGCCTGCTTTGGGAACATCCAAGAAGCCTGCAGGGTCTGGTGTCATAGGAGGTTGGTCTGGACAGACAGACGTGTGGTTTGACCTTTAGGAGAAGACAGCTGCCGGAAGTGGCACCAATCAGGAAGAATTCAGAAAGGCTTCTTCTGCTTTAGGGCACAGTTAAACTAGCCTGCTCTTTCTGGCCTCAAAACTCTTAGCTTGTTTTTCAGTTCATGGACACTCAGTCCAAAGAGTGATGACAGCACATAACAATGTGTACAGTGTTTGCTGTCTTCCTTCCTCTCTCCCTCCTTTCCTTCCTTCCTTCCTTCCTTCCTTCCTTCCTTCCTTCCTTCCTTCCTTCCTTCCTTCCTTCCTTCCTTCTCCTCCCTCCCGCCCTTTCCTTTTTCGCTCCCTCCCTTTTCCCTTCCTTCCTCCCTCCCCTCCTTCTTTTCCTCCCGCCCTTCTTCCCTCTCTCCCTCCCTCCCTCCCTTCCTTCTTCTTTCTATTAGGAATTTGCAAAGAAAGTAATTGGTAGAAATAGCTAAACCAATATAGGGAAATGAAACAGCTTAATGTAGAGTCAACTTAAATGAGTAATCTATTTATTTAATAGACTATACATTTCATTACTTTTCCCTTCATTCATTTGCTGAACAAGTACTTATTGAGCTCCAGCTTACCCTGGGCCCTGTAGGAGCCACTGGGAAAACAGGAATGAATGAGATGATCAATGTCTTTGATATCATGCTTTTTCACTGTAAGGACAGGAGGCAGGCAATGGGGAGTCCACAAATAAATGAATAATTTCAGAGAGTGATACATCCAAGTGCAACATAGTCATGATTTAGTCAATTGCCTTTCTACTCTCTGGCCTCTTTTGGAGGTGAGGGAGGGATGCTGGACCAGAGGAACTATTGCCTGAATGTTACCCGAAGGGTGGCATCCTTCAAGGGTCTCCACCGCTGAGGGAAGGGGAAGGGAAGCACTGCTGAGAATTTAGAGGCAAGAGGAGGGTCCTGCTTGTTACAGACCCCGCCGCCTTTCCCTGGTTCCTGGAGCCCTGTGTTCTGTTCCTTTATGGGATGGTCGGTCAAGTGCCACTGCAAGAGGGGACCCTGGAGAGACTCAGGCAAGAAAATCCCAATTATGCTCACAGGTCTTAGAGCTAGGTGGCTGGCTTGCCATGCACGGCCACATGGGACAGCCTTTAGTAGGCAGAATGCACACAGGACTGAGCCTTTACTAAGGTTTCTGTGGGGAAGGCAAAGCAGCCCAGGGTTGGCTACTTTGAATAATTTGAGTGGCCTCTAATCTGTGGGGCGGCCTTGAGTTGTCTGATGCCTGGCCCCGGGAATGATTCAGGTAGGGGAACACTGCCTCTTCGGGTGGATGGGGCAGATAGGGGAGGTCAGGCTCAGACTGGTTAGTTTGCTTATCAAAAGCATACTCCCAGCTGAGTCCTTTGCTATCTTAAGAACGGGCTAGCAATGGGGCGCCTAGGTGGCTCAGTGGGTTAGGTGGCTGCCTTCAGCTCAGGTCATGTCCCAGGGTCCTGGGATCGAGCCCCCATTGGGCTCCCTCCCTGCTCAGCAGAGAGCCTGCTTCTCTCTCTCCCTCTGCCTGCCGCTCTGTTTACTTGTGATCTCTTTCTGTCAAATAAGTAAATAAAATCTTAAAAAAAAAAAAAAAAGAATTGGCTAGAATTAAATGGGGGCAGTGTCTCTCTAGCCAGAAAGGGTTTTAAGATGTCAAAACATCATAATCTACAGAAAATAAAGAAGTAAACAGTACACAGCCTGATGGCTGGGCTTTCTCCTGCCCTGGCTCACACCCAGTCAGCCAATGTGTCCGGCGCCTCCTTCAGAAATCCTCACAGCTGGCGTGTGTGAGGGGGGCTCCCTCACCCTGTGGCTTCTGCCAACACCTTCTCCTCTCCTGGCTCTCCGAGTCCTGGGGGGCTCACGGGATTTCTCACAGTTGCTAATAACTTCTCAGCCTTTCTAACACCTTTGTAACTGATTTCCGATACCCCAGTCCCTCGGGCCGACATATAGGGAGTGGTTTCAGGCCTTGGTCCTGCTGAAAGAGAGTGGTTGACTCAGATGCCTGAGCATGTTGCTTTGAGTTGGCTGGTCAGGCATGGCCTCTCTGAGGAGATGCATTCGAACTGAGGAGTGAACAGTGTTGAGGACCAGGCATGGATATATCTGGGGATGGGCACTCCGGGTAGAGGGCTCTATCTATAGGATCCATCGGGAGCCACTCTAGAGTTGACTCAGCGGGACTTGGATATTTACCTTAATCGCCCCTCATTAAGAACAGACTTCAGTTTTAGCCCATCTGAGTATCCTCGTAGCCATGTACAAGGCTCTCAAGTCCACGCGGTGACCCAGGTCTGACTTGAGATTCCTTCTGTTTCTCAGGTTCTGTTCCCACTTGCTATTCTCATTCCCAGCCATGACCTCTGTCTCACCTTGAGCAGTGATGGAGTTTTTCTCTCTCTCTCCCTACCATTTTCTTTCCCCAATCCTTCTCCCTTTTTCTGCCATTTCCCCCTTTTTGGAAATCAGCTGGGCTGAGGCAGAATATGAGGGGACATCTTTGTTCCATCCTGGATGTGGGCAGACAGAGCAATGGCTGCAAGCATCTGAGATAACTAGAGCTCTCCCACTGCAAAGGGGTCCTAGAAGCAATGTTATCTCCTCATTACTGGTATTTCACGTTTGTTCTCACACAGCCATGTTTTTTTTCACTATAGAATTAATTCACTACAATGTCATCAATGTGGCGACTAAAACTCACCGTGAAACGTGGTGTCACAAAGGGGCTGAGTTCTGTTCTTCATTTTATTCTCATTTGCCCTTGGAAAGCATTATCCAATATCTCTGAGTCCTTAGGGGGGAGCGTAAACCTCAATTGCTTTCTGAGGGGAGCTAGAGCTTTAGGACCTGTGGACCCCTTTTTGCCAGAAGGGGGTCCCCTCAATGTCTATTTAAGGCTGGACAAACCCAGCAGGCTCTTGTTGGCAAACAGGTACCTCTAATCTAGAAAGCCGTTTCTATTTGCTTTGGGGAAATTAAAAATAAATGATACCACCAGTAAGCTGTATCAGTTATGTGTAGCTTTGTGATAACTGCAATTCAGAATATTTTTGTGTGAAAAGCATGACACGGCGAACATAACTTTGATCTTTGTCTAGCCTGGCTGCTAGGCCAAAAGTTGTTTATCCGGGACAAGGATCTTGGCACAGGAATATGGGGTGTTAACACAAGGCCAATCATTCATTTTATTTTCTCTTTGAGGACATCACAATCAGAGGATCAAAAGCAGTGTTGAATTCTTACCTCTGGCCATAAAGAGGCTTCGAGGAGGGCAGAAAGCCTGGATGGGACCATATTCATTTTTGGACATTCAATGACAGAGTCTATGGCTAGAAAATTCTGCAAAGAATTGTTTAGAGACTCTTTATTGATTTCACAAAATTTATTTTCCTACTTCCAGTCCTATTTCTTTAAGACAATGATGAATTTTCCACTTGAGACAGAAGGGGGAACTGCACCATGTTGTAGATTATGTATCTTCATATGAAACGTCCTCTCTATTTGCACAGAGATCAAATTCTTCCACCAAAAGAACTTCCCAGACTATTGAAACACACAGGGATCATTTTCCCCAACCCCCCATTTGATAATGTGCCTGCACAGTGATTAGGACATTGTTTACATCATGTTCAAGGTCTTATTATTTATATCAGTTTTATTTTGTCATTATTATATTTCTTTTGAATTTCTAACGTATCCCTTCGTTTAGGTCAAAAGCTGCTTGAGAGCAGGGATCAGAACTTCTCATTTTTGTGTCTTTCATGGTTCCAAGCAAGCACTGGGCACAGGGTAGATTCCAATAGGCTTGTTCATTTCATGACTGCATGAAATTTCATGACAACTATATAAATTATGTATCTTTGGGGGCACCTGAGTTGCTTATTAGGTTAAGCACTTGAGTCTGATTTCATCTCAGGTCATGATCTCAGGGTTGTGAGATGAAACCCCATATTGAGTTCTGTGCTGAATGTGGAACCTGCTTAAGATTCTCTCTCCCTCTCTCCCTTCACCCCACACTCTAAAAAAAAAAATAAATAATAAAGTATATATCTTTTTATTCAAGAATTTAGAGTAACAGGATAAATGTCAGATTTATATATGATGGGCTAAGAATTTTTCTTTATCTCTATTATTTTGTCTTGTAGGTATGTTTTCAGGCCTTAAAAACAAGAGGTCTTGATATCATAGTTATTTTCAAATGTTTGAATTTCTCCACAAATCTTTCTCTAGCCCATTTTCCTATCTTAGTAAATAGGCATCACAATCCTTCTGACTGATGTGGCTGAAAACCTAAGAGGCACGCTTAGCTGTCTTCTTTCCCTCACCTTACATATCCAAGCCAATGGAGGTCTTCTTTGGCAAGTCCAGCTCAAATCCAGAAGACAACTCCTCTTTTCATTCTCACCATAGTCTAAGGCACCATCCTTTCCTTGAGGTGGACAACAAACACCTCCATGGTCTACCTGTTTCTGTTGTCACCAACCTCATCCACGACAACCAATATGCTCTTCCTCAACAAATGTGGAAGAGCCCTTATAACCTCCTGCTTTAGATGCTCAAGTGGCTTTTAATATATGTACAACAGTTTCTCATTTTGGGTTAGCATTTTTCTAAGGAATAATAATGTCAAGAATCTTTTCATATACTCATTTGTCATCCATATATCTTTTCTAGGGAGGTGTCTATTCAAATTTTTGGCTCACGGAAAAAAAAAAACCAATTATATAAGTTGTCTGTTTTCTTTCTTTCTTTTTTTTTTTTTAAAGATTTTATTTATTTAACACAGAGAGAGAGAGAGATCACAAGCAGGCAGGGAGACAGGCAGAGAGAGAGGGGGAAGCAGGCTCCCCGCTGAGCAGAGAGCCCGATGTAGGACCGGATCCCAGGACCCTGAGATCATGACCTGAGCTGAAGGCAGAGGCTTTAACCCACTGAGCCACCCAGGTGCTCCAAGTTGTCTGTTTTCTTATTGGGTTCTGAGAACTCTATATATTCTGGATAAATCCAAGTCTGTTGTCAAACATGTGTTTTGCAAATGAATATTTTCTTGTCTTTTCATTGTCTTCACAGTGTCTTTTGAAGAACAGGTGTTTATAGTTGTGATGAAGTCCAAATTATTAATCTTTTATCAATTATTCTTTTGGTGTCAGATCTAAGAAATCTTTGCATAACCTATAGAGATTTGCTCCTATGTTTTCTAACTGAAGTTTTAGGTTTGGTATTTAGATCTAACTTTGCCTTAGCTTAGAATTAGTTTTTGTATGTGGTACAAAAGAGTGAGTCAAAATGCTTTCTTGGGGCACCTGGGAGTCTTAGTGGGTTAAAGCCTTTGCCCTTGGCTCAGGTCATAATCTCAAGGTCCTGGGATTGAGCCCCACATCAGGCTCCCTGCTCATCAGGGAGCCTGCTTCCCCCTTTCTCTCTGCCAGCCTCTCTGACTACTTGTGATCTCTCTCTCTCTCTAATAAATAAATAAATAATCTTTAAAAAAATTGCTTTCTTGTTTTTAATGCCTTCCTCATGATTTGTTAGAAAACCTGTCCTTTCTCCGTCCATTTACCTTTATATCTTTGCTGAAAATCAATTAGCTAAATTTGTTAGGGTCTATTTCTGTGCTCTCTGTTCTATCCCACTGTTCCATGTGTCTGTTATTTACTAATAGCACACTGTCTTGATTATCAAAGCTTTACAATAAATCTTGAAGTCAACTAGTGTGGGCCCTCAAACTGTTTTTTATCTTTGTCATTGTTTCATTGTTTTTGGCTATCATGACTGTCTTTCCATGTAAACTTTATAAACAGCTTATACACTTTAACAAAATACCTTGTTAGGATTTCAACTGGAATTACTTGTATCTGTGAATCAATTTCAGAAGAATTGACTTGAACGATAGTATCCCTTTTAATCCATGAACACAGTGTATCTCTCTATTTAGGCTTCTTTTGATTCCTTTCCTCCCTGTTTTGTGATTTTTCAGCATAATGATTTTGTACATATTTTGTTAGATTCATGCTCAAGTATTTTGTGGTTTTAGTGCTATTGTAAAAAGTATTTTAAAAATTAATTTCTAACTATTCTTATTGATAGTATGTAGAAATACAACTGATCTTTATAATTGATGGTTTATCCTGTGACCTTGCTGAATTCATCGGTTAGTCCTAGTAGGTTATTTGTAGGTTCTTTGGGATTTTCCATTTACATAATTGTTAATCTGCAAATAGAAACAGGTTTATTTTTTTCTTTAAAAAAAAATCTGTATACATTCTACCCAACACCGCAAGACCCCAATCTTATTTCAGAAGATGGGGTATTCTGTGTGATGTTGAATGTGATTGGAGACAGTAGATATCCTTGTCTTTTTTTCAGTCCAATGGGAAGGCAGTCAGTCTTTCATTAATATGTGTGATATTTGCTGTAGGGTTTTTGTCGATGACCTTTATTGCCCTGAGAAAGTTCCCTCCTACTCCTAGTTTGCTGAGAGTATTTATCATGGACGCATATCAAATTTTGTTAAAGGATTTTTCTGCATCTATTGAGAGTATTGTGTGGCTTTTCTTCTTTAGTCTATCCATGTGGTGAATTACACTGATTGATTTTCTAATGTTGAACCAAATTCACATTCCTAGGATAAACTCCCTTGATCATGAGGTGTTATCCTTTTTAAATCTCGCTGGACTCAATTTCCTAATATTTTATTGAGGATTTTTGTTCCTATGATTATGAGGAATATTGCTCAGTAGCTTTCTTGTAATGTCTTTGTTTTGCTCTCAGGGTAATTCTGGCTGTATAACACTTGTGGGGGAATGTTCCATCCTTTCCTTTTTCCTGAAAAAAGCATATGTAGGAATGGTGTCATTTCTTCCTTAAATGTTGAGTAAAAGTCCTCAATGCAGACATCTGAGTCTGACTTTTTTTGTGTGGGGAAAGATCTTACCCACAATTTCAGTTTCTTTGATAAATATATAACTATTCAGGTTATTTAGTTCCTCTTGAGTGAGCTTTGTTAATTTGTGTCTTCCAAGAAATTGATTTATGTCATCTAATTTGTCAAGTTATTGGCATAATTTTTTGTTTAATATCTTTATTATCCTTTTTATACCTATAGGTTCTGTAATGCAATCTTATGTCAACATTTCTGATGTTGAATATTTATTTATTCTTTTTGTTTGTTTTCTTCATCAGTTGGATGAGAGGAAGATAAGGTTGGATAAACTTTTTGTATAATGGGCTACGTAATACGTATTTTTGAATATGCAAGTCATTTGGTCTGTCTCAGCCACTCAGCTTTCTTGTTGTAGTGGAAAACAGCTACAGAAAATCAACAAATGGGTTCCAATAAAACTTTTATTTACAAAAAACAGACAGTGGGCTGGATTCTGCCCATGGCTTCAATTTGTTCATCTTTGGGTTAAAAATGATGAACTTTATTGAACTTTGCAAAACACTATTGTTTTCGTTGATTTGTTTCCATTGTGTTTAATTTTATTGATTTCTGCTCTTACTACTACTATTATTTCCTTTCTTCCTGATTGCTATAAGTATATTTTGTTTTTCTTTGTCTAGTGTCCCAGAATGACAATTTTCTCGTGTCATCCTAGTGTCAGTGCAAGTATAGGTCCTATATTTGAGATCCCTCTTCTTTTCTAACGGGATCCTTAATTCTATAAATTTTTCTCTAATCGCTGCTTTAGCTGCATTCTTCATATTTTAATGTTTTATTTTATTTTCATTCAATTGAAATATTTTCTAACATTCCTTAGAACTTCCTATTGACACATAGGTTATTGAGAAGTGTGTGTTTAATGTCCAAATTTGGAGGGATTTTCTAGATACTGTTTTTGTTTTTGACAACTGTTATAATTTAATTCCTTCTAGTCAGAGAACATAATTTATATGATTTAAATTATTTTGAATTTGTTGAGACCTTTTTTCTGGCATGGAATATAATCTATCTTGGTGAATATTTCATGT
>CM053609.1:5276279-5289595 GCA_028646535.1 Procyon lotor
CAACCTATGGCCAGACTCATCGGCAAAGAAGTCTGGCAAATGCACTCTTTGGCTGGTGGCTCACATTATAAGAAAGTCAGAATGTATTTTACATAGAGGTGCCTGGCGAAGTGCCATGGCGTCTTCCTGCCGGGCACAAGGGGTGCCATGTTGAGCCGCGGGGAGCTGCTGTGTTCAGGGCATAGTCTGGTGTAGGGGATACCGAAAACCACCCCTGCTCAGCCATTGCCCTGGAGGAAGAGAACCTCATTCATCTCTTTCAGTTAACAGTGTGATTTATCTTCCAATCATCTAGACCGGCCTCCTTGGACTTGGCTCTCTCCCTTGACGTAAAAATCCAATAAGTTGCTTTGTCTCATCTAATGCTTCTTACACACATCTTCTCTTTTCAACTCACACTACTACCCTAATTTGGGCCCAATTACATACCACCCGGACAACTGCAATTGCATCCAAATTGGTCTCCCTTCCTCCAGTTTCGTCACTTTCCAGTGCATTCTACAAAAAACTGCCAAGTTAATCTTCCCTGAACACAGCTCTCGGATCAGCGCGGCCCGGCTTAGAACCCCTCAATGGCTCCCCACTGCCTATTTTAGGAAAGCCCAATGCTTCCATCAAGGCACCCCACGTTCTGGCTCCAGCTTACCTTTCTAGCTTTATTGATAGCTTTATTCATTCTTCTTCCACAAACCTCATGCTCCCTGGATTGCTCCACGTTTTACTGCATCGACTTCTCTGCTCGTGATGCGAGGTACCATCCCCCTCCTCCGTGGGGTGAAACCGTTCTCATCTTCCAAGCCTACTCAGATACCACCGTTGGAGACTCATCTTCCTTTAGGGAAAACATAGCCCTCTCCCATAACTTGTTAAGAATTTATTTTAACTCTCTCCAGTGAAATGTCTTACGTGCCGTTTTAACGAAACGACTCATATGTGTGCAGCTCAGTTGGGGTTCATAAGATGAATATACCTGCATAAGCAGCACACAAAGGAAGAAAGTAAGCATTAGCAGCCCCCGGGAGCCCCCTTATGCCTCCCGCTTGGTTATACGCTCTTTATACCCATGCCAAGAGTAATCGCCACTCTGGCTCCCAACGGGACAAAGTAGTTTTGACTTTATGTCTTAAATAAGTAGAATCAGAGTCGTTAATCTTTTCTGCCCGTTGTTTTTCGGATTTAAGGATATGTTTTTGAGATTCACCAATATCGTCACCTAGAGCTGTAGATCGTTTACTTCCTTTGTTATATAATATTCCACTGGGTGAATATGCCACGATGTATTTATCCCATTGTCTCGCTGAAAGGTATTTAGGTATAGCTTCAAATTTGGGATTCTGCTGCCATAAACATTTTACTTTGTCTCTCTTGGTGAACGTAGGTGTGCATGGGAACCATTGGCTCATGGGGTGCCTTCTACTTTATGTTTCCCAAGATGGTTTTACTCCTGCCAGCAAAGAACCAGGGTTTCAGTTGCTTCATGTCCTTGCTAACACTTAGTATTTTCTGGATTTTTAATTTTAGCCACTCTAAAATGGATATTTAGTGACATCACACTGTAGTTTTAGTTTTCAATTCTCTAATGACTGAGACACTTGAATATAAATTTCTAGATTTATTAGTAATTTGAATATCCTATTTGGTACAGTGTCTTTCCATATGTGATGCCCATTTTTTCTATTGGATTTTCTTTTTCTTATTGAGTTAAAAGTTCTTTATATATCCTATGTATGAGTCTTTTGTTAGTTATATATGTTACCAAGCCTTACGTACATTTTTTTTAAAAGATTTATTTATTTATTTATTTGACACAGAGAGAGAGAGAGATCACAAGTAAACAGAGAGGCAGACAGAGATAGGGAGAAGCGGGCTCCCTGCTGGGCAGAGAGCCTGATGCGGGGCTCGATTCCAGGACCCTGAAACATGACCTGAGCTGAAGGCAGAGGCTTTAACCCACTGAGCCACTCAGGGGCCCCAAGCCTTACATACATTTAAGAAATTATTTAAGCTCAATAAAGGAAGGGAATATATAAATATATAGGCATATATATATATATATATGCATACACCCATATATATATATACAAATATATATATATATGCACACACATATACACAGTTGCAAAATGAGTGAAAGTTTCAATAACTGTCTTATCATGCCCAACATTATTAAAGCAATGGTCCTCTTTCATTCATTTCTTGTCCTCCTCCGCTGTTGTATTCATGGTGATTCTTCAATCTGTCTTTGTCAAATGAATGACTGAACAGCTTCCAGCAACCAGAAACATTTCATTGTGTGAGCAGTTCTCCAAAGTGGGGGTCTCGTGACGGTGACCCAACAGAGATACAGAGATACAACAGCATGCTGTTTCCCTCCTGAAATACCTTGTTTACATTTGAAGAGAAATACTTGGGTTTTTTAGCCCATGGATAACTCGGAAAGTAGGATTTTAAAAATGCAAAGTGCCCATATGCTCAGCTTGTACTGAGAAATGGTCTCATGAGTAATTAAAAACAGTTACAAAAAGCAATGGAGTTGTAACAATGGAAACATCACACACATATGTGTGCACCGAATCAGAAAACCCCATAATACTCAGTCACCAACTATTTCCGTGACTGAAGGGTTTGTGACACTGAATGAGGATCCTTAGTCAATCATTACCTCTGAGAGCTCAATCACACCTCAGAGACCTCCCTGGTTTCTCTGTGTTTAAGCTGTGCGCTTTGCTTCAGTTGAAAGGCTTTAGGCTAGTGATTGTGGCTTTATGTGTTTTATGGCCACAAGTGCTCAACAATCCAATAATAATAGTGAAATCAGCGTGTTTGTACTGTAGGATTTCTCTCTGCTCCTGCAGGTGTCTAAGTGATTAAAGATTTCCTTTTCTTCCTTTTTTTGATTTTCTACCACTACATTTAAAACAGAAATGTGTAATGTACATGCTGCTTCCTGAATCAGATTAATTTCATTCTTGCACGCCATTCTGCAAAGGCCGGGCAGGTGGGACAAAAGAGGGGTCAAGGTCTGATTATGGTGCTGTCAAGAATCAGGCAAGGATTAGAGTAGTCCTGCAGAGTTAGGGGCTAGATATGATAACACAAAAACACAAACTTATGTTACAGAGTTGGAATTGACATACTTTTCCTATAAAGGCCAAGCAGGCCATATAGTGTTTGTTTTAACTACTCCATTGTGCTATTGTAGTGTGTGCAACACAGGCTTGGACAGTACATAAACAAATGAATGTGGTTTTGTTCCAGTGAATCTTGACTTACAGAAGTGGGCAATAAGCCAGATTTGGCTTGGGGCCTGTAGTGTGCCCACTTCTCATCTGGAAGACTTGAGTTTCAGTGCTGCTACTTATGAGGTTGTAGTCTTTACGTCTCCATGATCTCATCTGTCAAATGGGCCTGATGACCCCTGGGCTACACGCTCCCAGCTGGTGAGGATGGCCTGAGATACCGTGGGAGACCTGTACGAACTCATACTCACAGAATTTATAGGGTCGTACTTAGGGTAAATCTTAAAACCACAAAATTTTAGAATCAGAAGGAGGCTCATTATCAACATTTCCCAACATCCTTGTTTCTGAAACAATAAAGTCAAGATTCATAGAACTTAAGGTAGATGGTAAAGGTCACACAGTTAGCTGACAGCAGGTTCCGAGCAAAAATGCCATTGTAATGGGTACACACACTCTGAAGAAGCAGCCACTCATGGAGTGACCTTTCTAAACCAGAAAGCTTCATGTCACTTCATCTGTAACATGGCGATAAATATCACATTCTTCCTCTCCTATTTTGTACCTGCTCCGGGGAGCAGGGGGCTAGTTTCCTCCCCAGGGAAGGGTGCTTCCCTAGGGCTGCCTGGTCCTAAAGGTGTTCTGTGGGGCTGAGAGGGCCTTTGTCTACAATATGTCCGCTTTGTTCTCAGACCTGGCAACCGTAGGACAGATCATTCTGGGAGGTGCCTGGCCATTCGCTCCCAGACCTTCCCGGTGGCGTCTATGGAAAATTGTGTCTGGGAGCAACGTACCTTCTGAATTCACCCAAACTGTTTAATACAAGTGGTCTGGTCTGGAATGCATTCCAGATGATACAAGCACCAGACATCTCAGGACAAGCTTGCTTCTCAGGCAACTACTACTGCTGAAGAACAGGCACTGTGCCCACACCCCCGAGCCTCTGTTCTGGACCTCAGTGGAAGAAAAGGATGGCCTGTCTCTCTTTCATAAACACTTGCCTGCCTGTGAGCAAACTGAGGACGATTAGTCATTCTAAGATGATGCTATATATATATATTTTTAAAGATTTTATTCATTTATTTGACAGAGAGATCACAAGTAGGCAGAGAGGCAGGCAGAGAGAGGGGGAAGCCGGCTCCCTGCTGAGCAGAGAGCCCGATGTGGGGCTCGATCCCAGGACCCCGAGATCATGACCTGAGCTGAAGGTAGAGGCTTTAACCCACTGAGCCACCCAGGTGCCCCAAGATGATACTATATTAAAAAGCAACTTTGGGGCAACTGGGTGGCTCAGTCATTAAGTGTCTGCCTTTGGCTTGGGTCATGATCCCAGGGTCCTGGGATCGAGCCCCGCATTGGGCTCTCTGCTCGACAGGAAGCCTGCTTCTTCCTCTCCCACTCCCCCAGCTTGTGTCCTCTCTCTCTCTGTCAAGTAAATAAATAAAATCTTTAAAAAAAAAAAAAGCAACTTTGACTTTTAGGCAACATGTTCTAGTGGGAGAGGAAAGAAAAAAAAAAAGGGACTAAGGAGACGAGACTCTGGCTTTAGCTCTACCACTGAGCAAATGCCAGATCTTGTGCCTCTCTCTTCCCGTCTCTGGACCTCTGTTTCCCCAGTGGTACAAAACATGATTAGGCTGGATGACGCATAAGGTCTTTCCCCAACATTTTAGTTTGTTCCTCTCCAATTCTGTGTTTCAATTCTGTTGATATTGTGAGTCCTCACTCTGCGGAAGGTTTTCCAAAAAAGTTTAAGTCATTGCCACTGTTGAAGTGCCTAAAATTCTCTTGGGCAGACGATGGAGGATTGATGAGTAACTAATGAATAGCAGAGCAGTAAGTGTTAAGGATGAGTCAGAGATCGTGGGAGCCCAGAATGAGGAGGGAATATTTCTTAGTAAAGGTCAAAATTCCTTCAATGTAGAATTTGAGCCCAGCCTGAGGTGGCGAGTAAGAAAACATGGCACTTTTAAAAGTTGGTATAAGCTAGATAGGCTAATAAAAAGGCAGGGCGTAGAGGTAAATATCAACATATTTTTGTTGAGGGCAGTCGAGTTGGGAGAGCATACTTAATAGAATCAAAAGGTGAATTAGGATAAAAAAAACTTGGCACATGATGATGAAGGATGTCCTTAAGCACTGGAATGAAGAATTTGGACATTTTTTCTAGAGGGAGTCACAGTCTGAATATTTCTGGATAATTGAATTTAGTAACAGCCCCGTATTAAGATTATTTGACAGCAGCCTATCGAACAGATTGGGGAAAATAAATTATAATAAGGCAGGGACTATTTGAGCAGCTGTGGAAACAATACAGGTGTGAGACGAGATGCTCATAGTGGTCAGAATAGACAAAAGTAAAAAATGTTACTGATGAAGAATTGACAGAACCTGGCTGTTTTATTAGGTCTGAAACTTAGGTCAAGAAAAATAACTAATGCAGGGTTTTGTGATGACAATAAGTCAATTGCTCTGCATGTATATATCTTTTGATATGGGAAGACTGTTGGTATATAATCCTAGGTGTTAATGTTGTGTGACAAGACATTTATTTTATCCATACGTGTCACCACATAATACCACCCAGAAGAGAAGGATCCTGGCAGGATTTATTTCTCTATAAAGATTTAAGGACTATATTGATTTCTAATTTGAAAAATGCACTGAACTGCACCTATTTCTCAGGTTATTAATTTTGAGATCATTCTTTCTTCATCTTTACCAATATCCTGCTAATATCTTACAACTCTCCCTCATGACGAGGTGACTTGGTCTGTGTCATTTGTTTGTCAATTCTTTTAAAAGCTGCAATCTCCAACTTTTTTTTTTTTTAACAATTTGATGGCTATAGTATATTCACAGAGTCATGCAACCGTCGGCGCAATTCATTTTAGAACATTTTAATCACCCCCATAAAAACTCCATAACTATTGGCAGTCTTACCTTCAACCCCCGTGGCCCTGGGCAAACGCTAACCCAATAATTCTGTCTCTGTGGATTTGTCTATTGGGAATATTTTGGACAAATACAGAATCAAACACTATATGATCTTTTATGGATGACTTTTTTCACTTAACCTTATGTTTTCAAGGTTCATCCATGTTGTGGCACGTATCAGTGCTTCATTCCTTTTTCTGGCCAAATAATAGTCATTGTACTGCTATACAACATTTACTTCTTCACTTATCAGTTCATTAACATTTGGGTGTGACCCTTTTTTTAGTATTATGAATAAAGCTGCTATAGAAATTTATGTGCAAATTTTGTGCATGCATATGTTTTTATTTTTCCTGTGCATATGCTTAGAAACATTGGGTCATATTGTAACTCTAGGTTTAACCTATGAACTGTTGCCAGACTGTTTTCCAAAGAAGATGCACCATTTTACAGTCTCATGAGCACCATAAAAGGGTTCCAATTTCTCCACGTCTTCTCCAGCAAGTGTTATTAATTATCTTTTTGATGATAGCCATCCTAATGGATGTGAAGTGGTATTTCAATGTGGTTTTTCCTTGCAGTTCACTGACGGCTAATGATGCTGAGAGTTTTGTTGTTTTTTTTTTTTTTAAGCTTATTGTCCTTTTGTATATCTTCTTTGGAGAATTGTTTATTTAGATACTATACCTATTTTTTTTAAGATTTTATTTATTTATTTGACAGAGAGAGATCACAAGTAGGCAGAGAGGCAGGCAGAGAGGGAGAGAGGGAAGCAGGCTCCCCACTGTGCTGAGAGCCCAATGTGGGGCTTGGTCCCAGGACCCTGATCATGACCTGAGCTGAAGGCAGAGGCTTTAACCCAGTGAGCCACCCAGGCGCCCTGATACTGTATCTATTTTTAAGTGTTATTTTTTTTTAGCATGGAATTGTAAAAGTTCTTTACATATTCTGCATATAGATACATGATTTGCAAACATTTTTCCCTTTTGTGAGTTGTCTTTTGACTTTTTTGATGGTATCCTCTGAAACAAAATATTTTAATTCTGATAAGCGAAATTTATCTGTTTTATCTTTCATTGCTTATCTTTTTGGTGTCATATCAAACACAGCTTTGACCAATACTAGGTCCTACAATTCACTCATGCATTTCCTTCTAGGAGTTTTGTAGTTTTGATTCCTATGTTCACATCTATACTCTATTTTGAATGTATTTTTGTATATGGTGTGAGGTTTGATTCCAACCTTAGTCTTTTACATGTGGATATCTAGTTGTCTCAGCACCATTTATTGAAAAGACTCTCCTTTCTGCATTGAATCACCTTGGTATCCTTGTCAGAAATCAAGTGACTGTAAATGTGATTTATTCTGCTTTTAATTTTTCAACATATGGTGTTTTAGGAGTCCCAGAAACCACAGGTGACAAAAATCTGTCACATAAAAACCGAGTGGCAAACCAAGGCTACCTAGAGCTGCCTGTGTCCCAGAGGCATGTGTAGTTAGCTAGCCTGGTTTCATCTTCCAGATGCATTAAGGATTGGGAAGTTAAAGTCAAGAGAAATAATAATACCAATGATCATCAAAATAGAATTTACAACTCTAAGTACTGAGTTCCTGCCATGCACCATGGATGGTTTTAAGCCTGGTTTCATGTAATCCCCACAGTCACCTTGCCCAGGAAGGTCCTGCTGAAGAAAGGTAGAAATGAAAAAACGTGACGCAGAGAAATTAAGGGACTTTTCTGAGCAGGAAGTGGCAAAATGAGCTTTAAAGCTAGCCAGTATATCTTTAGAGATTGTTCTAATGACCACTGCTCTGAGACCCCCTTCAAATAATCCGCAACTCACCAATTTCCCCAAGTAATTAATTTGGGTTTATCTCTTCTTCATGTGCACAAATATTTTCTCACCACATTGTGACTCAAAGGAGGGGGAGGAGACTAGATGTTGAGGTAAATCATTTTGCATTAACTAGGGAGAAGCCATTAAAAGCTGGAAAAAAAAGTATTCTGAGTTTTACTCTAAGGTTTCAAAGAAGAAACCATGATTCCCTCTTCACAGGATTTGTTGAATCAATGAATGCAAGCATCCACAATAATGCTGAGTATGTGAAAGCAGGATCTAGGTATGGATTTTTGGAAAGATCACGGCTTTTGGAGTTAAGTAGTCATGAATTCAATCTGGGACATGGGCTAGAATTTTGATCTCTATAAACTCTCATCTGTGAGTTGGATATAATAAAACCTTCAGTATTGTTAGAATTAACAACAAATATGGAATAATAAATAAAACAAATAAAATAAATAAATAAAATATACATTTTATTTTTGTTTTATTTTGTAAATGAAACAAATACGAAAACTATAACCACCTGGCACAATGCCGACCAGATAGAACAGGTTCAATAAGAGTTATTTTTACTTTTACTATGATGGTGGTTATTTTTTCCAAATGAGGAATGGGTTCTAAAACATGGCTAAAAATATGTTCAGCAAAATATATACTACTTTCTGGAAGCTCAACTCTACTTTCCATCTGCATTATCTCCTGACATGAATGGTTGGGTGCCCGCAGTCCTTTTGCATTAAATTTTACATTGATTTTTATGGCCCCCTTATTACATGTAATATCTGTGTTCTCCAGCTTCTCAGCCCCTCTAGGTCCCCCTCCCTGGTGTGATATGAACTAAAGTTCACAGTAACATTATAATAGGCAGGTCGGCCAGAATTCAAAAGTGGGGGTTACCAAGTAATTCTAAGGAGGAGATTCCAAAAATGTATATTTTATGTCCATATATAAAAACTACATTAAATTTAGGACAAGCCAAAACATTGTCCCAGCTTCAGTTCCCAAAGCATATGATTTTATACATGCTGTACTCTATCCCCCAGCTCTTCGTTTGAAAACAAAATGATAAGCAGAGCCAAAGAAGTAACCAGCGTCTTGGTTGGAGCTTGATCCTCCAGAAAGATAGAGCAATTTCCTTTCTTTTTTATTTTTTTCCAGGGGACAGGGGATGCTGTTCTCTGAAATGGGTGCCTATCTTTATAATCTGCATCCAGGACTCACATCTGTGTCCTATTACCATCTAATCTTTGGCCCATCTGTTTTATTTATAAGTCCGCCAGGGCCTTTTAATATTGACCCTTAATATGATCTCAACTTAACATTAGGAAAGAATATGCAACTAACTTTTGCTCCTGGAAACTTCTAAAGCTGTCCACTAACCTATCTTTCGTTCTTAAGTACCCACCTCCCAAGCAAAGGACCATATGTGCTAAGCAGGGGTTCTAGGGATTCATTAGGATATAGGGAGCTAGTAATTCTGAAGTTAGAAAGAAACGTGGGGACCAACTAAGTCCATGTTTTCAACCAGAGGTACTTCTATATCCAGTGAAACTCAGGAGTGGTCTATGTACGCAGACACCTATGAGAATTCCCAAGAATTACCTCTTCCATAATCCTCGTGCTCATGCTCGCCAGCGAATACGATGAGCTAACTCCTGGAAGGCTTGTCTATCAAAGGCTGTCAGAGAAGGGACCTCAGTATGGAAGTTTCCTCTTCTTTCCTTGGTTTCTTGGTACAAGAATCCTTGATGTTTGCTCTTCTACCTCTGTCAGTCTTTCCCTCCCAGTGGATTCTTTGGCAATTTATCATCAATCAGAAGTAATTGATCCAAAGTATTGATGGAAAGATGTACAGGTATTTCAACCCAGACCAGAGGAATCAGGGGCTCGTCTCACCTCTGAGGTGGCTGCACTGAAGTGTTAGTTAAAAAAAAAAAAAAAAGGCAAGCTGTTGGACCTGCAAATTGTTCTGGGGCCCATAGGTTGGTTGTCTGGCAGGCTGTAGGATATAATGATTAAACAAACAGTGGCATTAGATTGTATCACATGCTGCTGTCTTTTATTGTGCTATAAACTGGTTCATTTGGGGGGAAATGTGAATTTAAACTTTTCTGCTGTGCTCAAACAGTTGTCCTAGTGGTTTTAAACATAATTCAATTGCTCCTTCTCCTTACTACCCTTATGCCTTCCACTCCTTTCCTTTTCTCCCTCCCTTCCTCCTTTCCTTTCCTTTCTTTTCCTTTTTTTTCTACCAGGCTTGAATTCAAACCTACTAGTTCTGCCATATCTAATTGTGTGACTTTTTGACAAGCTTATTAAACTCTCTGAGGCTCATGTTTTGGATCTCTGAAACTGGGATAATAATACCCATGTCATAAGGCTGTTGAGAGTTTTAAGTGAAACACAGGATGTAAAAGACATCATCTTTCATTGTTCCTAAGCTTAATAGGTCCCCATTTGTGTGAATTCTTTTCTCCCTTCCCGAAAGCTATGCTTTAGATTATGGGTGGGGACATCAGTGGTCCGATGTTTCAGCCCTCGTGGAAACGGGATTCAAGATGGCTAAATAGTAGTTGTCCATATGCACAGGTGCGCCCACTGCCCCTCTGAAGGCTTCCTTCGACAGTAAGAGGGGGTTCTGGGGTTAGAGGCAGCAGAACAAAATAGGTTCAGGACGATGAGGTTTACCAGTGTCATGAGCTGAATCGTGTCCCCCGCAAATGTCTCTGCGGAAGTCTTAACCTCCACGACTCAAGCGTGTGAGTGTGTTTGGAGCAGCAGTGAAGTTAAAATGAGGTGATTGGGTTGGGCTCTCATCAGTATGACTGGTATCCTCCTAAGAAGAGATTAGAATGTGGATGAACATACGCGGGGAGGAGAGACTGGGGGACAACACGAGAAGACAGCCACCTACAAGTCAAAGGCAGAGGCCCCACGAGCAATCGGGATGGCCGGAAACCGTGCGAGGCCTCGAGAACTGTGTGAAAATAAATTCCTGCTCCCCAGGCCACCCAGCTTGCGGTGCTTTGTTCCAGAAGCCCATGCAACCCGCGGCCCCGTATTTCTGAATCTCTAAAGCAGAGGTCAACTGCACGAGGAGAAAGCAGAAATATTTCGGTTACGAAGCGGCTGGACTGGCGAAACATGAGGGGGTTGTTCTGGGCAAAATAAGTTGCTTAAGGGCCGATGAATGGTCTGATGGACTGTCCTGGGGACCGGGCGGAGCTGAGCGCTGAAGACAAGACACGCTCCGACAAACTGGCGTCGGTCACATCTCTGCGTAATGCCATTTCAGCAGCTGCTGAGAATTATCTCTGCCTTTTAATCCTCTCATTTCAGAGTCGTTTCAGGCAGATTATTCCTAAAAACCTCATGTAATTAATATCAATTATTTAGATTGGCTGCTTTAGTCAGTGTCAGATTTTTCAGCCCAGGACAAGATGTTATTACTATTATTACTGCTAATTACTGTGTCGGAGAGCCCGGATGACAATTGGATTTAAACATGGCAAAATCAAGGTTTAATTATAGCAAAAGTTTATGGGCAGGAAACTTGGGACTGGAATCGCCATTCTTTATCTGAGGGTTACCTTCCGGTAGTTTCTTGGGCTACGGGATGTGGGCTTGGGGGACAAACTTCCTGGTTTGACTCTCGCTTTGGCCCGTGTTGACCAGGTAACCTCGACATGCATCGCTCTCTGCGTCTCCTTTTGGGGATCATGTTAGGGTCCAACTTCATGAGGCTGCTGTGGAGTTTGAATGAGTTAAGACATGCAGAGCTCCCAGAACAAACCTGGCCCATGGTAATTTCCAAACGCATGGCAGATCTCATTATTAATAATGTTACTACATTCCAGAATGCATTCCAAGGGGCAGCGGTGGAGTGGGGTAGACAAGGCGTCAGGCCAACTGAGATGTGAATCCCAGCTCTGCCACTCGCGCGTGACTCTGAGCAGGGTCGGTGTGCGATGAATGTTAACTGCTCATACTTTCTGAGTGCTTATGACGTCCCAGGTACTGTGCTGAAAGTTTTACTGCATCTACTAAGTTAACACTCTTCAAATTTACATGATAGGCATTATTATTATTATTATTATTATTGTTATTATTAGTTTCATGTCCTAGAGAAAAAAAATAAGGATTAGAGAGGGTGAGCAATTGACTTGGGGTCACTGAGCCTCTCACTGGCCGTGCCAGGCAGTCTAAAGCCCAAGCATTGTGCCTAAAGCATCTGGGTCTCATAACAGGTGGTTAATAATTGTATTTTAGTTTGGCTTTAAATGGCAGGCAAATCACCTACTTCCTTGAGTTGGCCTCCTGCAGAAGCAGGTAAACTTACATTTAAAGAGGAAGAGTTGATGCTAATTAAAATTGGCATAGCCTCTCAATATGGATAATCGTCTTTGACCTTATCAAGGATTGTCCAAATTTTCCCCACTCTGATCCAGTCTCATTTGATTGCTCCTGAGCCCAGCTCCTTTGGAATTGAAATTTACTTATACTTTTGCTAAAACTCCTGGCAGTCATTTGATTGAATGAATGACATATTGACCACTTACTCAGAGCATAGTTGGAAAAAAATAGCCTTTAATTATTGTAGCCAATTAAAATAACTCTAATGAAAGAGGCTTCCAGATGGCTCAATGGGCTAAGCATCCAACTGTTGTTTTTGGCTCAGGTCATGATCTCAGGGTTGGGAGATCGAGCCCCATGTTGGGCTCTGTGCTCAGAGGGAATTCTGCTTGATATTCTCTCTCTCCCTCTCCCTCTGCCTCTTGCCCCATTCACATGCTCTCTATCTCTAAATAATAAAATAAATAAAATAAAATAAAATAAGATAAAATAACTCTTAGGTGCCTGGGAGGCTCTGTTGGCTAAGAATCTCCCTTTAGCTTGGGTCATGATTCCATGGGTCCTGGGATGAAGCCCCGCATCAGGCTTCCTGCTTGGCAGGGAGCCTGCTTCTCCCTCTCCCTCTGCAGCTCCTCCTTCTTGTGTTCCTTCTCTTTCTCAAATAAATAAACAAAATCTTTAACAAAAATTAAAAAATAAAAAAATAACTCTAATGAAAGCCTATTTATTCAAAGCTACATAGACCTCTTGAGTGAAGGTTCTGTTCATTTTTGGAGTAGCATTACTCTTTGCTGGTGCACTCATGCATTCTTTCATGGAAGAAGTATTTATTGAGCTGGTGCTATGTATTAGAGTCTGTTCTAAGTTTGTGACAGAAACATTAAACCATCCCTGCCCTGATAGAGCTAGCATCCTAGAGGAGGGAGACAGACAGTAAGCAAAT
>CM053609.1:5289695-5300522 GCA_028646535.1 Procyon lotor
GATAAATGTGGAGGAAAATTAATTAGGGAATGAGTTTTAAGGGGGATATTATACAGTTTGTAATGGGAAAGTCACTAAGAAGTTATTGGTTAGCAGTGCAGGAGCTTTGGAAAAAATGTTTTCTAAGCAGAGGGAACTAGAAGAGCCTAGGCTCTGGCATGGAAATCTTCTGGATGTGTTGGACTGATTGCACGGATGTGGGGCATGGAAGAAAAGAAAAATCAAAGATGGCTGCAAGTATCTTGACCTAAAGAGGGATGAGTGAAATGAGGAGATTGGGTGTAGCAGGCTTAGGATGGGGGGAAGATGAAGAGCACAGGTTAGACTTGAGATGTGTTGGAATTCTTAAATGGAGACATAGAAATGTAGCTATAGGCATTTGGAGTTCATGAGAGAGGCTCATATTGGAAATATTAATTTTGAGAGTCATTGCATACAAATGATGTTTAAAACTATGAGATGGTGTGGGAACACCAGGGAAGCAAGAACGGAGTCTTGGATCACCCCCAAACTAAGAGATTGGAGCAAAGAGAATAGATCAACTAAGGCCACTGAGCAATGGCCAATATAATCAGAAGAAAACCAAGAAAGTACTATTCTAGAAGCAAAGTGGAGAAAAATGTGTATGCATTGGGGAGAGGGGATGACCAACTTCAGGAAACACTGCTGATAAATCAAGCAAATTTGAGACCATTGGCATTAATGATGTAGAGTTTGCAGTGGCCTTGAGCAGCATGGTTTTGGCAGAGTGGTGGGAATAGATAACTGACTGAATTTAAGACATGTATTTTAAGAAATAATTGGAGGAGAGGAATTAGGGACAATAATATAGGCAACTCCTTCAAAGAGAGTTACTGTTATAGTGAAAGGTGGAAAGGCAAAGTGTAAATGGTAACTTGTGAGTAAATATGGTGGAGAAGTTCCCCTATGACTGCATCACTTTTCTCAGTGAAGTAGGCATCAAGAATATAAGCTAAGAGTAAGATTCAGGGAGAAGGTGGTGGAGATTTGAAGGAAAAAAGGGACTTTTGGCAGTAGACTGCTGGACACCGTTAAGAACCACTTGAAGTTCATGTCTATGTATTGAAAGTGACACAAGTCAGAGAGTTTGTGTGTTTTCCTATGCTCTATAATTAGAGTGTGTATGAGGTAGACAGAGGTGGACTTGACTATGGTTCTGCCTTTGCCTATTGTGTGTGATGAAGGCAAAAGGAACAAATGAATTAAGGGTATGTGTAACAGGTGATATTTAATGAAAGACCATGGAGGGAGAGGTGAAGGAACATCAGGAAAAGAGATGGTGAAAAGGCACAGATAAGATTTTATTTGAGTCAAGCTACATGAGAGAATTATCTGGAATGATAGGGGGCAGTGGTCAGAGGGTGGGTGCATAGAATTACGGTGGTAGAAGGCTTGCGATGATTGGTAATGGCAGGGTCTAGATTATGGGGTGGAAGTGGTGGAGGTAGGGTTGTGAGCAAAATCAATAAGGAAGAAAGTTTAAAGAGCTGAAATGTTCAGAAAGTCATTACATGTGTATCAAAGTTGTCAATTAATAGGAGTGGTGTTAGAGAGGAGGACAGCATGCAAGAGAAACATCTTCCAGACACAAAGGGGAAATGACACAAGAATTCAAGGAATGACGGAAACAAGGAGTTGTTCTTGATATAATGAGACGTCAAGAGATTCAAGTCTGGAAACTTTAGAAGAAGGGCGGGATGCATCCAGAGGATGTACAAGGGCAGGGAGGTCCAAAGAGGAAGCCTGCCTTTGCCACCTCTAGAGCTAGCAATAGGTGGGCTGTGGGAGAAAATGGCCGCCACATGAGAGAGCTTCCAAGAGGGCAGTTCTCAGGGCAGACTCTGGGTCCAGTTAGAATGAGAAGCTCAAAAGGAAATTGAGAGAGAAGTTTGAAGGTGTAGGAGATTTAGCTGCCAAGGGACTGGGAATTCCAGATGGTGCTGTGGGAGGGTTTCAGAGGTTGGGGAGTGGTGGAAGCAGGGAGTAGAGGAAGGGGAATGAAGAACCTTACAGGAGTTGGAGTAGTGTTGGCAAGGGTGACCTGGGAGTCTGGAGTTTCTTATAAAATAAACAGTAATATGGGACAACACAAGATTAATCCTAATGAACTCAAGATGAATGAGAGTGAATATGGGGAGTGGGCAGGTTTGTAGGCAGGGATTCCCAGATCTGTGTAGAGGAAGGTCCTAGTCCATTGGCACCCAGATCCTTCTCGATCACTGGTGGGGGGAGCGGATTTATACAGCGTGCAAGGGTCCCCTTTGACGACTGTGAATGGAACAGAAGAGGTTTGGGGAACCCAAGCATCACTTCCTGCACACAGACCCCCCACCCCCACTCATCAACAGAGTGTGAAAATACTCCCACAAAGCCGAGGTGACTAGCGGAGCTGGGCACCCATTGACCTACCTGCTGGTGGTTTGGAGGCTAAAAGTTTTCACACCGTGGTTAAATAGACTTCACAGCTGGCTGTATTGTATTGAGAACCCTTTATGGAGGAGCAGTGCCACTGGCAATCAATCAAAAGCAGAAGGCTGTAGTTCCAGGGATGTGTTTGAACAGATCCCTTGGGCCAGTGGCTGCAGGAAAATAAAAACCCTTCTTACAGTGAAATGCCACGGGCTTCAAGTTATCTCCTCCGCCCGGGGGCCCACTCCTCTGGGCCCCCCAAATCCCAGGAGACATTATAATACCATTCATCAGGGTTGCTGACCCCTCACGGATTCCCTGTGAGAGTAGCAAACAGCTAAATCCAAGGAAGACGCCATGCCCCGCGCCCACCTTTAGCGTTCCTGCTAATGGGGCTCTGTGGTCGATGTGTCTGCGATTTGTAGCGGTCTTCAAGATAGAGACCCGTAGGTGGACAGACAGCTAGATGATAAGGGAAGCATCAGGCAGGCTATGCTGTTGAGCTGTAAGGGGGAGGAAAGCGGTAGGAGAATACTGACAGGCAATGAAGAAGGAAGAATGACAGAGAATGAAGTCCCTAGGGGACAATCGGCACACCGTGAAAACAGACTCCAGCGAAACAACAGCTTTGAGTTCTAAAGACAATTCTCAATTAAGTCCTCAGATGGTTTGCTGCTATGTTGCTAGTTGATGAATTGGTTGATTCCCCACTGCTGTCTGCAAAGTACCTTCAAACACCCACGTCTCCATCTGCTTCATTAATAAATGAACTTAAATCCATAAAATTAACAAAGAAACAGAGCAAACGGCTCCGTGATGAGTGACCAGAATTCATTCTCAGAGTAGCCTTCCCAGAAGCCTTGACAGGAGTACACGCTGAAAAATCAAAAGAGTTTTCAAGGATCAAATTTGTTGTGAGTTTCCCTCGTTTCAGGACATGAGATGGGAGTAAAAGCCTAGGATTAGAGCAAAAGTAAGTTGATAGCATTGCTTTCCCTTGTCATGTTCAAAAGGTCACCACAAGGACTCCAAAAGGATGCTGGTCCGAGGCAGCTTTGGATGGAGAGATGCAGTTTCACTGAGAAATCCTTACAGATAACCCAAGACAGTTTCTCCTTGACTTTACAAAGCTAGGATGTGGCTACCTTTGTTCTGCTGTGGTCTGGAGCTTGGGAGCAAGGACGTCTGAATGAGTCATGGGCATTGTCAGAGGACCCTGGTCCTCTGCCTTCCACAGGAGGGGGATTTTGTCCCACTCACTGATAGGGAAGAGTGCTTGGTTTTGTTGGCCCTGTGAAGCAGAATAAGATGAAAAAGGAGAAGTGATTGCAGGACTTGCCCAAACTGAGCTTTTTGGTGACCTTAGCGAGAGGCAATTTTATGGAGTGGTAGAAACTGAAGTCAGATGAGAGTGGCTTGACAAGTAAGGGAGAGGGAGAACTGGAGAAGGCATGTCTAAACTAACACTGGAGGAGTCTGGTGATTGAAATCAACGAGAAATGAAGCCACGGCTCAGATGAGGGAGAGCAATGGCCCTTGGGCGAACCAAGGTTGCAATGAGAGAACCGGCCTTATTTGTACCCTGATGGGAGTAGTCCAGAAGGAAGACCAGGTGGGATTAGGGTGGCGGATTCAGGGAGGACATCTTTGAGAAGGTGAAAGGAGAGGGAATCCCTTCAGTAAGAGGAAGGACACTACTTAATGACAAAGGAGAAAAGAAGAACTCGAGTGAGCATAGGGCTTAGCCATCAGCTGGCTACCAACTAAGAAGATGTGGAGCTGTGGGTACATTGGGATGGATATTTATGCACAGAGAGATATGCGTTGTTGATCCGAGCTTGGAACATGCTTAATTCTGGGCATCTCTCATATTTACGGTCCTTTCATCTGCAACCCTAATTTTTTTTTTTAAATGGGGAGGGGGTTTGCAAAAAAAATCACGCTCATGTGATAAAATGTTTATTATAAACTTATCATTTCTCAGGAAAAAAATATGTTGCATTTTGCATTTTTAAAGAAAGCAGCAACAGAATAGGGCAGGGAGAATATTATCTCTAAAAGCTTATGCATCATCCTCTTAAAATGTTAATGTCCCATTTCCAGCTGAACAAATAAACCTCTACTACTTGGATGCAACCAGTTGTAATGAATGTGCATGCCAAACTAGAAAATAAAGACCCCCCTCCCCGTTTGATGGCAGAAAACATCTTTCACATGGAAAAAAAATGTAGTCATTATTTAAAAATTGCTCCATTAATGCCTCGTGAACAAAGGACAGTTCGCTTGAAAAGACCAAACAGCTTTTATTTTTGAGCACTTTATTTTCAATAGGATTATAAACAAGATCCTCATGAAACTCTTGCAACACACAGAACACCGGGATGAAATATTGAGCTGCTCTGGCCCCGTCATTGTCTACGAGAGCCCCTTGGTGTGTGGTTTCATTTCCTTAATGCATTTGCAAGTTGTTTTCTGCTTGTGGTTGTGGGCATCGGGTCGTTTTGGTGGGGGAAGAGGAAAGGAACTGTTTACAAGGGAAAAGGGAGTGGGAGCAACTGGAGGAAGTTTCGCCAGCCCAGCAAAGAGAGACTTGAAGGCCAACATCTGGGACAACAGCAAAGACACGTCCTCAGGTGTCCTTCTGGGAGAAGGTGGCTTGCATGATTCAGTATTACGCTGGCATGAGGGGGAGGGCTCTTCTCTTTTCTCAGCCATTCTCTGTCTTGATTTTGATCAAAGGAAACGTAGCCAGTGGAACATTATTGCTGAAGCTGTTTTACATTTTTGGAGAATATATGTAATCCTAAACACAAGTGCACACAGATTTACAGATTCGTGTAAATGACATGGAGAGAGATTCCCCTCCTGAAAAGACCTGTAACCTAATTTTAAGACCTGTGGTTTGGAGAGAAGTTTGGAAATTTTCCGTTATTAATATGGAGACAAGCCAGCGTGAGGCCAGACACTCAATCATAATTTGCAGGTGCACAGGTGGCTAAGAGGAACGTACAGCATTGCTCAGCTCAACCCCCAAGCCCAGGAAATATATGCTCTTTACCCTTAGGTCACAAACTAGTGTTTAGGGTAAAATGGTACCTTTATTCCCAAATTTCTTGTGTTTAGCCACAAAGAAACACACAAGTAATCCGAATGTGAATCAGCCCCACTCACACATACCCACAAGGCTCTCTTATTCCTTCTGTATCAGCCACTCCATTTTGGTTCATGCCTCTTCTTTAGTAAACCCCGCCCCCCACAGCAAGGATAAGGCAATGATGGTCTTCTGCCAATATTTCCATAGACAGAGGAAAGCTGTTCACAGAGTATAGGAACACAGCTGTGTCATTCACCCAAGGCGCCAATAGCTACAGGCTGGAGAAACACATACTACCTGAGAAATGAGACAGACCACTGTGTTCCTTATGCTAGCTATTTATACAAGAGCCAAGAAAGATAAGCTTTCCAGTTATGACCACACAGTGATAACATAATGAATGCATTAACTGTCAAATTCAATCCAAAAAATTGCTAGTTCAACTACCAAATAAGACCCAGTAAGGAAAATCAGTTAGTTGCTCTAACATATCCTCTAAAGATATACTAAATCATTTCCATTCCCGCAAATTTCTTTTTTCATAAATTATATCCAGAAACTATTCATGTTGCATACAACTGAAGGACCTTGAGAATTAATGCAACTATTTTGTATATGTTCCATCAGAGACAAATCTGCTCACAAAGAGGGAAGGGCAAATAAATCCCAGAAAACGTTTTGCTTTAATCCAACTGATTTGATGTTCTTATCCCAAGATATATGCTGGGGAATCGAAGTAGTGGACAACCATATTTCACCAGTGTACAACATGCACAACCATGCAGTGGCCTGGAAACTGCCCTTCATTTCTGAAGGCAGCTTGGCTTTCATTCAACTCAGTGGTGCAGATGTGGAAGTGAGCAGGCTCAGAAAATGCCTAAAACACACGGCCCAGTTGGAAGCAACTTATTCGGTGGAGATTTGGAGCATACCTTATCCAAAGACCACTCTGAGTGGGAAATTTCTAAGCTAGAGGATTATGACAGTCTTGTAATAGCACGAGGGAGGGAAATTGGGCCCCGAGACCCTCTATCAACAATGTGGCAGTGATAAATTTTCCTTCTGTGGACCTATTCCCTGACTCTCGACCTGCACGATTACCATACATAGTCAGACCTGATGACTCGGTACCCTGGGGAGTGCCTTGGGGAGAGTGAATTAGTGGACAAGCAAGTTCTTCCAAAAGATTATTTTGTTGGCCTACATAGTGCACCCAGTGATGGCTATTAGGTCACATGAGCTCTAGCAATCTGTTCTGCCTTACTCCACTAATGAGGTCATAGCCCAGAGGGGCAGATGAACCTGTCCTACAAGAGAACTTGTCCCCAAATTGACATCTCCCATTAAGGAAGAGGAGGGAGTAGGTTTTCTGTGTGACTTGGGGAAGCTTCTGGGCTGTGGGTCTTTTCACCTGTATGTGCAACTAGAAACCACAAAGTTTAGGTCATGACCTCAGGCAAGATCTTCTAGAAGGTTCTACCACACTTTCAGAGATTCCCAAGGACACTTACCTGGAGGTGGCATCTGGGTCAGTCACGAACTTACCCGTTCTCTCTGATGACATATTTTTATGCCATTAAGTCTGCAAATGATGGCTGTGAGTCTATTTCCACTCAGACAGGATTAGCCATTCGTATGGTCAACGTGTCTTGTTTCAGGCTGGGCTTCTCATGCGTGAAGCGCATTGTCTTTCCCTTTAAGGAGTTTACTGCCTCAGTGACCTTTATATTTGACAAAAAGGCTTTTTAATCCACCACGCTGCTGTTTTCCTAAGTGGTTTCTCCTCTGACTGGCATTATTGAATGGACTTTCCCTGTTGATGGGTGCTATTAAGACATGCTGTTTTTTGTATTGAATCAAAACTGTGCTCTTTTACTTGCCTTTATTCTATTTTTTTTAAGTTTGCACTAAGTGACAATGTGTGCACTTACACAGGACAATCACATCAATATATATCAAGCATGACCACAGTATGTTAGCATTAAGTGAAGAATTCAGTTCATTTTTCCTGTTTACTAAGATCCCGGATGGGAATAGTTTGGGGTTCAAAGGGAATAAGGGTAAGCCTTCCAAAATTCCTCCCTGGACTCCGAGGACCAGGATTGGATGCTTTATTATTTGGCTTCTAGATTATTCGAATGTTTTGGTGGGTGGGTATGGGCGATGAGGCCTTTGTTCCTAGCTTTCCTTTAACATAAAGAGGTCTGTTCTCAGATCCCCAAACAGAAGAGAGAGAATACTAAAGGTGATTGTACTTTCAGCCTGAGGTCCGTTACCATGGGCAACCAACATTCTGTAGAGGGGTCGTATGTTGTAAAGGGGGCTAACATCTCTTTAAAAATTAGTTCAGTGCAAACAGTTCATTTGAGTGCAAAACAGGATCTGTGCAGCCTGGCTGTCCCTTTCACTCCTTGTGCGACTTTGAGCAAATCACTTCATTTCTCCATCATGACATATCTCATCAGTGAGGAGGAAGCTGAAGTAATGTGATCCATGTAAAAGAATGTTGTAAAATTTAAAGCTCTGAGGTTATTTTTGATATTATCATTTAGAACCCACATCAGTTAGGAGGAAATAGATTCACTATTTCTCAAACTGGCTTCTCGCTAACATTTGTTGACTGCCTCCCGAAGGCCAGGCCATTGATGAGATGGGCATTATTGTCTCCATTTTTATGTTGGAGAATCTTATGATCTAAGAGGGAAGGTGGATCTCCCGTGGTCACACAGCTGGTAAGTGACAGAGCTGGGACTGAGCACAGGTTGCTCTGATCCTAAAGTCTAAAGTTTCTTTACTTTTTATCTCCTCCCCTTCCTAATACAAACACCATGTGATCAAGACATGGAAGCAGTTATCTCGTGCCTCCCACTCTGGACGTCTTCTGAACTTAACCCAAGTGCTCAAGGAAGCATCTCCCCTTCTTGCATGAGTTCAGAAGAATAAAAACCACCCTGTGACAGCATTAAGGACAATGCTGCCATGATAATGAAGGCACCGGGATCAAAAGCAACGATGTTATCAAAAAAATGATCACTTTTAACAACAAATTGTGACTAATTAGACTCTGAAGATGAAATCAAATGAAAATGCATGGAGGCTCAATTTTCCATAGAGCTGACAGTCTGACCTTTTTAAGAGTGGGAATGGAAATTATTTTTAATTAACATGACTAATCATTTCCCGTCGTTTGGAGGTAATTGGCTTTGTCTACAAAGAGGTGTTGGGGGTACTGCCCCTCACCCCATGGCTGCTTGCGGCTGGCATGATTAACCCCAGGGAGCTTTGGAGGCATGGTCCCCTCTGGCTTGGTGATTCTTCCCCTCAGAATCAGCAGGGGAGAAGCTCATGGTTCCACTGTCTCTTGTTTTTCCTTCCTTCCTTCCTTTCTTTTTCTTTCTTTTTTCTTGGCGGTACTTCCTTCAAAGACTAAATGGAACTACTTCTTTCTAGTTTCCCTAATGTCCATTTCCAGGGCTGTATTTGTCCTCAATGCCCCTTCAACCCTGAATGCACAGAAGAGATATAAAGCAGGCTCTGTTCCTTCTCTCATCTCCACTCATGACCACCATGTCTGCAGATGTTTGACCGGAGGACTGGCCGGTGGTCTTTTAGTCTGTCCCTCCAAGAACCAAGGAGGAGACAGCCCATAGATTCCCCCTCACTTGGAGTGCCAACAAGGATGACAAGAAACATTCTGTCTTCTCTTCCCATGAGCATGCTTGTGAGAGACCTGTGATCCTGAAGTTCAGTGGGCTCTCCCTGACCCAAACACCCTTACTCCATCTCAGTCCTGAGATATCTTTCACAAAAAAGCAAGCTGGAACCATCTGGTTGGCCCTCTCTTACCTGTTTGCTCAGGCCCTGGGATGAACCCGAAATGTTGCGTGAGTACAAAACAAATATGGTTCTTTTCTGATGGTACCAATCCACTCTTCTAGCCTCACATTGACGTGTACATAAAAATAAAAAACATGAGGCACCTGGGTGGCTCAGGCTTGAGCATCTAACTGGTGGTTTCAGCTCACATCATGATCTCAGGGTCATTGGATGGCGCCCTGCATCAGGCTCTGTGCTCAGTGGGGAGTCTGTTGGATATTTCTCTCTCTGTCTGTCTGTCTTTGGCCCACTTTCACACATGCTCTCTCTCACTAGAATAAATAAATCTTAAAAAAAAAAAAAATCAAACACTCCCTGCCCTCTGTCACCACTGTCACCGAGGCAATAAGAAATAATGAAATGGGTAAATGGATCAAAAAGCACCATCCTGGGACGCCTGGGTAGCTCAATCATTAAGCATTTGCCTTCGGCTCAGGTCATGATCCGGGGTCCTGGGATCCAGTCCCACATCAGGCTCCCTGCTCGGTGGGAGACCTGCTTTCCCTCTCCCACTCCCCCTGCTTTTATTTCTGCTCTTGCTGTGTCTCTCTCTGTCAAATAAATAAAATCTTCAAAAACACCATCCTATTTGGATGTCCTCTTTGCAGAAATGTCTGTTCATGTCTTCTGCCCATTTCTTGATTGTATTTTTTGTTCTTTGGGTGTTGAGTTTGAGAAGTTCTTTATAGATTTTGGATACTAGCCCTTTATCTGATATGTCATTTGTGAATATCTTGGGATCAGGAGGGAGACAAATCATAAGAGATTCTTAAACTCGTGAAACAAACTGAGGGTGGCTGGGGGTTTGGAGGGTAGGGATAGGATGGCTGGGTTATGGACATTGGGGAGGGTATGTGCTATGGTAATTGCCATGAAATGTGTAAGCCTGATGATTCATAGACATGTACCCCTGGGGCAAATAATACATTATATGTTAATTTAAAAAGAAGAAGAAGAAACTTAAAGTAAAATAAAATAAAATAAAACAAAAAAAAAAAACAAAACAAAACACCATCCTATCATAGTTGTGTTTACCACCTGATTCCAGGAAGGCCTTTGGCCTGAGGCAAGGTATTAGAACTCTTGTCTTCCCTGTCTTTACTTACTGCAGTAACACACCTACTTTCTTGGCCCAGAACTTCAGAGGTATGACCCCACCTTGCTCCTTCTGATCTTATGTACTTTGATTCATTTGTTTTGCTTAAATATTGATTTATTTTTAATTATTCAAGCAGGATATGAATATATGTCATTAAAAATTCAAACAACTTCAGACAAGTCAACTTTCCTTTATCTTTTATAAAATTTTTTAAGTTTATTTTAATTTATATTTTTTATTAACATATAATGTATTATTTGCCCGAGGGTACAGGTCTGTGAATCGTCAGGCTTACACATTTCACAGCACCTAACAGCACATACCCTCC
>CM053609.1:5301022-5319495 GCA_028646535.1 Procyon lotor
TAATTGGTTGAAAGCTGGACATGATGTATGCACTAACAGGAACTGAAATGGGGCACCTGGGTGGCTCAGTGGGTTAAAGCCTCTGCCTTTGGCTCAGGTCATGATCTCAGGGTCCTGGGATCAAGCCCCGCATCAGACCCTCTGCTCAGCAGGGAGCCTGCTTCCCCCTCTCTCTCTGCCTGCCTCTCTGCCTGCTTGTGATCTCTCTCTGTCAAATAAATAAATAAAATCTTAAAACAAACAAACAAACCAGGAAGTGAAATAAGTAGGACTTTATCATGAGGTAGTATGTCGATTCAACTGGGAGTTGGCTTTTGTCTAATGTCTTTGTAGCTTTAGATGCCAGAGGCTTCGCATTCCTCTAGTATTCTTGTTTTGTCTTCCCTCTTGACATTGGCTCCCTTGAATTCTCCTCCTCCAAGAGTGTCTGCGTCTTACACTTATTTCAGCTATAATCGGTGCAATTATTATGATGCTGGAGCCATGTTTCTGCAGAGCAAGGCCAGAGAAAAGGGAAGTGTTCTACCAAAATCCACTTCAACCCCAGTCTTCCCATGAGTTTGCTTCTCTGGCCTCTCACCTCCATAAGTGTTTCTTTGCTTTGATTCCCTTCTTCCCCTTTGTTGAGAAAGGAAGTCTAGACAGGATGCCTTCTCCCATGGCTTCAAGACAAATTTCTGTTGAAGTCTTATCATCTAAGGAAGGCTCTGGTCATATTTCACAAGAATTATTCTTTCTCCCCTCTTACCAGTGTTAGGAAGGGACCTTTCTATACCTTCCCCATATGAAGATTCCTGTACGTTCTTGGAAGCAAGTTCCACAAAAGTGTGGGAGACCCCCTCCCACCTAGGATAGCAACCCACAGAGTTCTTAAATACAAGTTAGGTCACATTCACCCTCTAGGAGTTCATTGAGATGATCATTCAAGTGTTTCTTTTCTTTTTTTTAAGATTTTTATTTATTTATTTGACAGAGAGAAAGAGATCACAAGTAGGCAGAGAGGCAGGCAGGGAGAGAGGGGGGAAAGCAGGCTCCCCACTGAACAGAAAGCCCAGATGCGGGGCTCGATCCCGGGACCCTGAGATCATGACCTGAGCCAACGGCAGAGGCTTAATCCACTGAGCCACCTGAGCGCCCCCATTCAAGTGTTTCTACCAATTTATGACTTCAATGGCTTCTGTTCTATGTAAGCAGAATTTTTTGGCTGTGACTTCCTGAATTCACCTCTCTTTCCAGATTTCAGGCTGGTCATTTGCCCTGCAAAATCATTTATCTGATGAGTCCACAGAAGTCGTTTGGTTTTCAGTTTGCCCAGCTTTTTCTTATAAGGATGAGAGTGATAAGTTCAAAGTTCTTTCCATGTCAGGGCTGAAACTGGAAGTCTCTACATTTTCTTTCGAAGAGCTGAGGATCTCACATCCTGATACACTTTTACAGAGAGGGTAAGGGTGATGATTATCATTTATTTTTTTAAAAATATTTTCTTTACTTATTTATTTGAAAGAGAGAGAGTGTGAGCAAGGGGAGGAGCAGAGGGAGAAGTACAAGCAGCTCTGCTCTGAGTGCAGAGCCTGACGTGGAGCCTGAGACCATGACCTGAGCCGAAATCAAGAGTCAGATGTTTAACCCACTGAGCCACCCAGGCACCCCAATTATTTTAAAGAATGGAACCATAGGGACAATTTAGGAAAGTTCCTCACCTGGGCTATATTATCCTTCCATACCTGTGGCTGGAGAGTCATATGAATAATTTTCCCTAAGTTGCTTTTGCCCTGGAGGTATCTCTTTTTAATCAGATCCTTGAGAATAGAAGAGAGTAGGAGCTTTCATGGACAAACTCTATTTAAGGACGTCACCATTATATTTGCGTTTTATAATTATTTCTTCAAAGGGTGTTGTGAGCTGAATCATAGCAGAGTCATCTCTCCTTCCCACCCATCTCTATCTTTATTGTGTTGAGTTGGAGAATTTTAACTAACTTGATTTCCATCCTCCAAAGGGATGCTTGGATTCCTGCAACCACAGCATATTTCCCTAGCTAGAATGCCAAATCATTGCGTTCCTTCAAGATCCTGGGTTCCTGTGAGTCCAGTAAAGCTCTGCAGAAAGGCTTTTTAGGAAGCAGAGGATGGATGGCTCAGGAGTAATGATTCCCCACAACTTCCTCTGGCCCACCTCCTCCAATTAAAAAAAAAAAGATTGATAAAACACTGTCCAGAATTTTTAAAATCCCAGAAGGATTCTAAATGTTCGCTATTATAGTACACACATTTATACACAAAGAGATTTGAAGGTTTTCTGATTTCAATTAAGATTATTATCTTCTCTTGAGTGATGGTTTCTCCTTTTTTTCCCTCCAGAAATCCCTTTGGCTGATCTATTTTAAAAGAGCATTAGCTAGGGATAACTAGGCTCACTTGTATTGGGTCTCCTTTCCCTCCAGGTCTTTTTGTCTTAAATTCTGAAGTCTCTTTTCCTATCCTGCTAAAGGTTAGGAGCTCAAAATCAAGGACATGAGTCATTGTTACTCTTCATGTAAAAGATAAGCTCTGTGGCTTTTATGGCTAAAAGTGTAAAAGATTCTAGCAATAAGGTAGAAGTCAGAGGGAACATTTGGGGCTGTGAAAAGTCCTTTACTATTTAAATCAGAAGACCAAGGTCAAATTGCTATCATGCCTATTAGTACCCGGTTTTCATTGGTCAAATTACCAAAGTCTGAGCCTTAGTTTCCTTATCTGTTAAATGGGGGTAATGATACCTGCCCTATCATCTCACAGTCATTGGGAAGTTCTAGTGAGTGCATAAATATCAGGTCTCCGGGAAACATCGCATGCATAAATGTTGGTCTTATACTTCCCTTAGGCATATTTGAACATGGGAGCCCATTAAATGTTCTGAAACAGATCATGGGTACTTGTTGGTGTGGGAATATCCTCCTGGACCTGGAACACTCAGTGGGATGTGAGCCCTGTAATGGTCTTGAAAAAACTTTCCTCAATAGCAAACTGGAGAACAGTGAAAAGATTTTGGTTGAGGGAACTAATGATACATCCCACGTAATAACAGAGAATATCTCCCAAGCAAAAAGCTACTTAGATTCATACGTTCCTACAACAGGTTATGCAAGGCTAATGTATTGAAATTCATCATTTAAAAGAGACATATCGTTCATGATTTATGATGAGAACCCAGGTAACTACCATTAATAGGTATGAAATTCAAATCTCACTGATTAATGCTTTAAAATGTGATCTTGCCACATTATTTTTAGGAAGCTGCCCTATATGTTTAACCTACTGTACTTATGGTGCCAAGCACACCTGTGAATACCTAATACACTAATTGACCCTGGTCTGGCCCCAGGTTTCAAATGCTCTTCATACAAGATGACAGATGTGGTGTATATATTTAAAATGCATGTGGGGGTGGATAAGAAAAAGATTGTGTAATTCTTAAAAGATATGTGCATACTAAGTACACACACATGAGTATTTCAAAATCAGTCTGATTCTATTTTTTTTTAACTTATGATATTCATGATCTTCATAAAGAGTTTTCTTTTCTTGCTTTTCTCACTGAAAGGCCTCTGGCAGATCATCACTTCCACACATCCAGACCTCACATGGGGAATTTAATTCCAGATCTTTTCCCCCCAAATATGTTTATTTTATTTTTTCAGTGTTACAAGATTAATTCCAGATTATTAATTTCAGCTCAGGCTAACAGTGTTTTTTGATCAGGCAGTGCCTTAAAGCCTCTTAGAATTAAAAGAGGTCAGTTTCTGTCTCTCTGGACTTTTATTATTAAACTCTTCTTTGTGCTCAATATCTCATCACTATCACAGAATACTTCCCCATTGCGAGGTATTACACCACCTCTACCACACCACACACACACACACACACACACACACACACACACACACACACACACACCCTGGAAACTGAGCTCCAGAATTATTCATGGACTCGCCTGAAATTACATACCCTTGCTGACTTAGGATTCAAATGTGTAAGCCTTCCAAAAATCTCAACCACTTTCTTCACATTAAATGATTTTGATCTCCAACTTCTAACACTTATTTCCAGGAGAGCAAAATGCATGGCTTGGCTGCTCTAGCCAGTGGATTCAAATACTGAGCACATATTTTACATTCTAACTGGAAAGCCTATCAATATGCTACTCTTTCTGGATGAAAAATTTAAGATCGGTCTCCCTCTTCATTCTCCCCAATTGTTCACTGCCACTGAATGGAAGATTTTAGGTGGGTTCTTATGATTTCTGAAGACCATTTTTTTTAACTGAACTGTAAGTTTAAAAAATATATTAAGATTTTTTTTAAGATTTTATTGGGGCGCCTGGGTGGCTCTGTGGGTTAAAGCCTCTGCCTTCGGCTCAGGTCATGATCTCAGGGTCCTGGGATCGAGCCCCGCATCGGGCTCTCTGCTCAGTGGGGAGCCTGCTTCTCCCCTCTCTCTGCCTGCCTCTCTGACTACTTCTGATCTCTCTCTCTCTCTCTCTCTCTGTCAAATAAATAAATAAATCTTTAAAAAAGATTTTATTTATTTTAGGCTTTAACCCACTGAGCCACCCAGGTGCCCCTGTTAAGATCATAAAGTTGATGAGTTTTACTGAATTCATCAATAATGAACAGGTACATTATTGAATGTACCTGTGTAATGGCTACCCAAATCGAAATATAGAATATTTCTGGCTTCCCAGAAGTTTTTCTCCTGACCTTTTCCAGTATTTCCATCCTGTACCCACAAAGAGGCAATTGCCTCTTGATAGTATATATCCTTTGGTGTCTTATTTATTTTGCATACACAAAGCATAATTTTGAGATTGGTCCATAGTGTTGTATTTATTAGTAGTTTCTTCATATTGTTGCTAAGAAATATTCCATTCTAGTGGTATGTTATAATGTGTTTATTCAAATACCTCTCTTTTTAATTAATTTATTTTATTTTATTTTTTCAGTGTTCCAAGATTCATTGTCATGTACCACACCCAGTGCTCCATGCAAATACCTCTTGATGGCTATTTTTTTAAATTAGTTTCAGAGGTAGAATTTAGTGATTCATCAGTTGCATATAACACCCAGTGCTCATTACAGCAGGTGCCTTTCCCAATGCCCGTCACCCAATTACCCCGCTCCTTACCCCCTCGCCTCCAGCAACCCACAGTTTATTTCTCAGTGTCAGCATCCCTTATGGTTTGCCTCCCTCTAAATTTTCTTGATGGCTATTTTCATTTTGAGTCTATTACGAGCAGAGCTACTCTCCACTCCCTTCCATAAGTCTTGTGTGGATATATGTTTTCATTTCTCTTGAGTACATACCTAGGATTGGAATTGTTGGAGCACAGGCTATGCGTATGCTTAACTTCATAAAAGAATTACCAAAGAGTTTTCCAAGTGATTTCTACAGACAGCGTATGAGAGTTTGGGTTGTTTCATCTTCTCTACCACATTTGATATTACCAGTCTTTCTATAAAAGTTAACCATTCCAGAATATATTAAATTTTTTTTATTGTGTTTTCAGTTAGCATTTCCTTGAGGACTAATATAGTGTCTTATCATAAGCTTATTGTCAGTTCACACATTTTTTTGTGACTTATCTGTAGTCTTAATCCTTTGACCCATTTTGAAAACTGCATTTTGTTGTCTTTATGGTTTTCCTTATGATTTCTAGCAATTCTTTATATATTCTGGATACAGTTTCCTCACCCAATATTATATATTGTAAACTTTTTCTTCTTGTCTGCTCCTTGCCAACTTAGTTTCTTAATGGTGCTTTATTATGAATGCATACTTTCAATTTTGATAAAGTCTTATCAGTTATATTTTTCTTTTATGATTAATGATTTCTGTATTCTGTTGAAGAAAATTTTGCCTAACCCAGATTTGTGAAGATTTGCTCCTATATTTTCTTCTAGAAGTTTTATGGTTTTACCTTTTAGTTCTAGGACTTTGCTCCACCTAATTAATTTTTGTGCCTGGAGTGAATTTGAGGTCAAGAATTATATTGTTTATTTGGGCATTTATTTTTTCAGCACCATCTGTTGAGAAGAATAGCTTTGCTTCACTCATTTAACTTGGCACATGAATACCTCCTAGCATTGGGAAACGATATCACCAGTGTCTCCTGCATTTTCGGGGGCACGTGGATGACTTCATGCATACGTTAAATATAATGGATCATTTCACCATGCTTTTGCATATGCAATTTCATTTGCCACAATATCTTTTTTTCTTAGTACTACCCAATGCGCAGCTTAATAGTCTCAGAAGCCTTCCTTGAATTTTCCCATATGGTATAGCTAACTAACTCTTGGGTTCTTGTATAGCACTGTGAATTTCTCTTTCAAAATGCTTGTCTTACTGCATGCTAATTTTCTCTTTATTTGACTGTCTCCACAATGAGACAGTGATTTACTTGAAGACAGGCCTGTCTTTTTCATTTCCAGATCCTTAGTGCTTCGCTCTGTGACAGGGAAAAAAGGTAGCCACTCAATTCTTGGTTTTAATAAAATGTGTTCTGGATATCCACAAAAGCGGTGGAACATCATAGGCTTTGCAGGGGGATCATTTTGATTTCCAATCTCATTTCTGCCATTCATTAGCAATTTAAATTGGAGCAAGTTATTTAACTACTAAATCTTCATTTATTATTCTATAAGTAGCAGATATTTAGAGCTACTTTTAGGATATTTATAACAAAAAAAGAAATAGTGTCCAGTACCTAGCAGCTACTAAATAAATGAGAACTAACATATTCTTTTGGTATGAAAAAGGCGAACGAAAAGCTGATATATGAGCTCTGCTAATTACTTGCTCTGATATCCAGGGCCTTTTGACTTAAGGGTTAGGTAGAAAATGCTCTGCTCTCTTCTGTCCATAAACACAGAGTCACAATTTGGACACAGCATCCAAGATACGGTTTCGAAATGGAACATGCTCTATGATCTCTTCTGTAACTATCAAATTACACCCAAAATATAAAAAACCAGCAGAAATCAAGTCTTGAAATAATGATAGCACATCATTACCAAATTTCACCAAGGTCAAATGTATTCTAGATTACAAAGCTGTAATTCTATATGGACCTCCTGGAGAAATCATACAGAGAAAAGTCAAACATATCCCCGGAAGCTCAGAGATAGGGGTGTGCCCCCCCACCCCCCCGCCCCACATGTAACTTCCAGGTAAATCCTGTGAGCTATCAGGCCAACAGGCCAGAAAGTCATATTCCCTGGTTGACTCCCAAGAACTTCTACCCACCACCCTCTCCCCAGGTTATTTATGTTATTCATTCTGCATCTGTCCCACTTGGAGGCACTTGAAAAACTTAAGAACTGCAGTATTTACCCTCTGAAATGTTTTTAAGTAGCATTTTAAATGCACTATTTCCCCACATCACAAACACTTATGGTGCCCATTCAGCATGGAGCGAATAAATCACCTCCTCGCTCATCGGCTTTCATGTGTTCTGAATGCTGTTCTAAATTGACCTGATACCTATTAATCCTGAAGTGGACTTTTAAGATCTCAAGAACATTTAATCAATGGGGCATTAGATTGAATAAATCATAGCCGAGATGAATTCCTTAAATTGATACCATCTTTAATGAGCATTGCACTTGATTTAATAATCTATTTATTAAATACATAAAAAAATGGTAAATTGAACATTTGCCTCAGAGCAAGCAATTAGGGCTGTTTTCATTCTATATTTATTTTTCCAAGTTGAGACAATATTTGTTCAGTCTTAAGCATATTGAATAAATCTTGGAATCGTTTTTTTTTTTTTTCAATAAGACTCTAAATATTGAATCTTAGCATTGGTTACACTCAGCTCCTTGTTAAATTATAGAAAGTGCTAACAAGCATGAAGGAAGATTTACTAATTCTACAATAACTAGTTTTGAATCTCTGGTGAGTTTACCAAATCTGCATATTTAATAAATCTGGGTTAAGATTGGTTAAATCTTTTTAACCTCTATTAAATCCAATGAAGAATGTGTTAAAGAGACCCTGGCGTATTCAAGCAAACTTTAAAAGAATATCATATTTTTTCCCCAAATCTCATTAAAGTGACATATGTGGTTTTTGGATTTCCTTTATTTCCTTTTGAATTATTGCTGCTTATTACTTACATATTTATCTGTAAAAAGTAGCTTCCTTGTTCCTAAATCCCTTCTCCTCTGGGCTGATTCAATTCCTGCAAGCCATGCACAAGCCTTGGGAAATTGTAGTGCGTTCTTCCAGTTGGTCCTTAGACAAACCTCAATGTTCCCAAACTGCGCCTCTGCCCCCTGTTTCCAAATCTTTGATGGAAATGAACAATTCATCCCCTTTGGATGTATAAATCTCTTTTTCCAGTACATCAAGATAAAGGTCGTCGACTACATTAATAATGATACCTTACTCGTGTTACTAATAACATCTTACATTTTTAACCCTGAAACTATTTTAAAAATCTAATTTACTCTTCTCTAAGGACGCCAGGCCAGATACTCATCTTATAGAACTCAATGGGATCATTTATCTCCACTCATTTCTGGGAGAAGAAGCCAGCCTGCAACAGCAGTTTATTTTCCATATTTCATTTTGCCTGAGTAATGAAACCAGGCTAGCCAGTTCTAATAAATCAATGAATATTTATTAAGCTCCTACTAAGTGTTCACATTTGTTCTTACGTGAAAGAGTCTGTTTTCCAAGCACTACAGTCTGATTAGGAAAACTCATTCAATTTAATAAATATTTCTTGAGTGCCTATTGAGCATGGCATACTATCAGGAAAATGATATAAAGATAAAAAAATATGATGACTTCCCTCTGAAATGTGCTATCTACTTATGTGGGGCAGGGAGGTGAAAAGATACATGCTGGTAAAATGGTGAGTATTTCCATGAAAATGTAAGGATCTTGTAAGGAACCCAAGAAAATATGCTGTAGTCAGATTTTATTTTATTTATTTATTTTCCAGCTATACTGAAGTATAATTGACAAATCAAACTGTGATATATTTATTTTGTGAAGATTTTTATTTATTCGAGAGAGAGAGAGCGAACCAGTGAGAGAGAGCACAAACAGGAAGAGGGGAGCAGAAGGAGAAGAAGGCTCCTTGCTGAGCAAGGAGCCTGATGCAGGGCTCAATCCCAGGACCCCAAGATCATGACCTGAGCCAAAGGCATATGCTTAACTAAATGAGTCACCCAGGTTAAGCCAGCCCCAAATTGTGATATATTTAAAGGTACAAAATGATGATTCGATATAAATACACATTGTAAAAGGATTCCCCCATGGAGTTAACTAATGCATCTATCACTTCACTTTATTATTATTAGTAGTAGTAGTATTGAGAACATTTAAATTCTATTCTCTTAGCAATTATACTAAAATGCTAAATAATTATTATTACACTAAAATTATAATTTTAATTATATAATAGTTTTATCAGCTGTAGTCTCCATGTTATATATTAGATCTTCAGAATTTACTCATCTCATATCTGACAATTTGTACTCTTACTAAACTTGCATATTTTTCCTAACTTCCAGCCCTTGGCAACCACTTTTTACTCTATGAGTTTGACTTTTTTTTTTTTTTCCCCATGAGTTAGTGATTCCTTGTGGTATTTGCCTTTTCCTGTCTCGCATGTTTCACTTAGCATAATGTTCTCCTGATTCATCCATGTTTTCCCAAATACAAAATGACCTTATTTTTTTTAAGGCTGAATAATATCTCCTTGTATATATATACCACCATTCTTTTTATCTACTCCTCCAGGGATGGACACTGAGTTTGTTTCCATACCTTGGCTATTAGAAGCAATGCTGATATGAACATAGTGGTGCTACATATATCTCCTTGAGATAATTTCATTTCCTTTGGTTTTATACCCAAAAGTGGGATTGCTGGATCATATGGTCCATATGATCTTCTTCTATTTAATTTCTTGAGGAGCATCCATACTGCTTTCCATAGCGGCTGTCCCGGTTTGCTTCCCCATCAACAACGTACGAGGGCTCAGTGTTTCAGAGGGAAGGTTTCTCCACATCCTCATCAGCATTTGCTATCGCTTGTCTTCTTGATAACAGATCTCCTAACAGATGCAGCATAACATCTCACTGTGGCTTGATTTACTCGATTATTAGAAATGCTGCATACCTTTACAAGCACGTATTTGGTCATTAGTATGTCTTCTTTGGAAAAATTGTTACTTAGGCCCTGTGTCAATTTTTACTTGGGTTATTTCTTTGTTTTTATTGTTATTAAGTTGCATGAGTTCTTTGTATATCTTAGATGTTAGCCTTTTATTGGTACATGGTTTGCAAATATTTTCTCCCATTCCATAAGTTACCTTTTCATTTTGTTGATAGTTTCCTTTGCCATAGAGAAGGCTTTTAGTCCCATTTGTTTACTTTTGCTTTGTTACAAAGCTTTTGCTTTTAGTGTCATATTAAAAAAAAGTCATTGTCAAAACTTTATAAAGTAGCCTACCTCTGTTTTCTTCTAGGACTTCTATGCTTTCAGGTCTTATGTTCAAATCTTTAGTTCGTTTCGAGTTGAATTGTGTGAATGATGTTACATTTGTTTGCATGTGGTTGTCCAGTTTTCCCAATTTCATTTCTTGAGGAGACTACCCTTCCCCCTGTACATTCTTGGCTTATTTGCCCTAACCTAATTGACTGTACATGTGTGGATTCATTTCTGGGCTCTCTTTTGTTCCATGGCTGTATGTGTCTGTTTTTATGCCAGTATCATATTGTTTTGATCACTATAGGTTTTGCAATACAGTTTGAAATTAGAAAGTGTGAGTCCTCTAGCTTCGTTCTTCTTTTTCTTCTTTTGGCTGTTTGGGATCTTTTGTAGTTTCATATACGTTTTAGGGTTATTTTTTCTATTTCAGTGAAAAACGACATTGGAATTTTGATAGTGATTGCATTGAATATATAGATCACTTTGGGTAATATGGGCAATTTAACAATATTATTAATTCTTCCAATCCATGAACATGGAGTACCTTTCCATTTTCTGTGTCTTCACTTTCTTTCAGCAATTTATGATAGGCTTCTTTGTACAAACCTTTCATCTTCTTTGTTAAATTTATTTCCAAATTTTATATTCCTTTGATGTGATTATAAATGAGATTGTTGTCTTCATTTATCTTTCTGATAGCTCATTATTGGTGTGTAGAAGTGCAACTAATTGTTGTATATTGAGTTTGTATCCTGAATTAATTATTAGTTCTAACAGGTTTTTTTTTGGCAGAGTTTTTGATATATGTGATATATTATGTTGTCTAAAAATAGAGACACCTTTACTTCTTCCTTTCTGATTTGGATACCTTTTATCCCCCCACCCCCAACAATTGTTATTCTAGTACTATGCTGAATAAAGTGTTTAGAGGGGCATACTTGTCCTGTTCTTGATCTTAGAGGAAAAGATTTCAGCTTGTCACTGATAAGTATGGTGTTACTTGTGGACTTGTCACATATAGCCTTTTTATGTTGAGGTACATTCTCTCTATACCCAGTTTGCTACTAGTTTTTAATCATGAATGGATGTTAAATTTTTCCAATGCTTTTTCTGCACTAATTAAGATTATCATATGATTTTTGTCTTTCATTTTATTAATGTGGTGTATCGCATTTATTGATTTGTCCATGTTGAATCATCCTTGCATCCCTGGAATAAATCCCACTTGATCATGATGTATTATTTTTTTAACGTATTGCTGAATTCAGTTTGCTACTATATGGTGAGGATTTTTCATCTGGGTTCATCAGATATATTGGCCTGTAATTTTATTTTCTTCAACTGTCTGGCTTTGGCAGCAGGGTAGTACTGTCTGAGATCAGACATTATATGACCTTAAATGCCATGATGAAGAGAAGAGAAACTCAAGTGTGCATATAGGGATATTGATGACAACAATTTGGAAGAAAAGGAGCAAGGATAAAAGATGATGCTAGCATGACCGAGTGTGAGTGACGCTGAAGAAGAAGGTGTTATTAACAGATGTGAAGAGCCCTGAGGGAGGAGACTGCTTGAAAGGGAAAAAAAAGAGCTCATAGCAAACTAAATTGGAGATACTAGCTAGAAACCTACACACAAAGACCCAACAGCAATTGAAAATTAGGCGTGGAGTGATGGGAAATAAGGGAGCCAGGAAGAGACATATTTGGAAGACATAGCCAATCTATGAGGTTGCGAAAAGAGTGAGCAAAGAAAGACAAGAGTGGACAAGATGTGTGTCAGGAATTTTAAGGCGACCGCCTGACCAGAGTAAAAGGATCATAATTATAAGTAATACAAAATAATGTTGGATTGTAATAAGGTTGGTAATTAGGAATTTGAAATTCAAATACATACATTTACACTAAAAAATACATTCGATTTTTTTGGATTTGTACATTTTATTTTTATACATGGTATACATGGATATATTTATCTAATAAAATTTTCAAACAAAATAGAATTATGTAGCATAAAAAGGAAAAGGCTTTTTTTGCCTTTCTTTCCTTGCAGCTCATCCCAATGATAATAGTTTGGGATGTATCCTTCCATAAAAATGACTTAGGATATTTATAACTTTTTATTTTGAAATAAATAAGACAATAACTTGCTAAAATAAAACAGTGAGTTCCTCATACCCCTCACCTAGCTTCTCTCAGTAATACTATCTTACATAGCCACAGCTCAGTATCAAAACCAAGAGATTGATATTGACATAGCAAACTATTAACTAAATCACAGAAAATTTTCAGATTATCAGCTTTTACATAAACTTTTAAAAACAATGCATATGGGGGCGCCTGGGTGGCTCAGTGGGTTAAGCCACTGCCTTCGGCTTGGGTCATGATCTCAGGGTTCTGGGATCGAGCCCCACATCGGGCTCTCTGCTCAGCGGGGAGCCTGCTTCCTCCTCTCTCTCTGCCTGCCTGTCTGCCTACTTGTGATCTCTCTCTCTGTATCAAATAAATTAAAAAAAAAAAAAACAACAACAATGCATATGTATATATACATGTGTGTGTGAAATGTATAGATTTTTAAATGCCTTCAATAAACAAAATTAGATGGAAAAACATTTTCACAACCAATAGTTGGGAACACTTGAGGATAGATTTCTGGGCTTGCTCATGAACACATGGACATTTACTATGTCCTGGCAGAAGCAGGCTGTCAGAGTGAACAGGTTGCATATGGAAGATCTATCTGATACCCAGCACAGAGGGTGGACTGCAACCAAGAGATAGCCATGTCGGATTACAGCAGGAGGTCTATCCAGGAGGACTATGGTGTCGGTTAAGAAGATAAAGGATGGCATCAGGATGTGGCAGCTAAAAAGGAGAGGGACCAAGTGACCCAACTGAGAGTAGTTCGGAAGAGCAATGAGACTGAGGGGTCAAGGGGAGATGACATTGGTAATGACTGGAAGAAGAAGAAACTAAAGGTGTAGAAGAAAAAGAGAGACCACGTGGCTGATAGAATAGGAATGATTATTGTGTCCCCCAGCCCTGAGAATGCCGAGTGGGGTGTTCAAACTGTGGGAGCTACAGACAATGAAATCAAATCATTCTGCTGTGATCTGACAGTTGATGCTCAGTGTGCTGTCAGGGAGAGGTCTCTAACTTGAGGAGTTGGGATTTAACTAACATGTGTGAAGTGCTAAGCATAGTACCTAATTCATAGAGAGTGGCCACAGATTTTAACCATTATCATTATCATTCTTATCATCAGAAGAGAAGCTGAATCACACATATCCTATGAATCTAGCTGAAGATTCAAATACCTCTCAGCATGCATTACATATTTGTTCCTTCAGCTTTTTATACCGATAAAAATTAAATTAATAGGGGAGATATTCAGGTTATAGATATGTTATCTGGAATCTAGGTGGAAGCAGCTGGTGGGAACCACCCAAGGAGTGGAAGGACGATGCCATTGACCATGAAAGGCAGTTCAGAAGGTTTAATCTTGGTGGGTCAATGCTGTGCTTGGTTTTAAGTCTATGGTGACAGTAAGATATTCCTGCTGAATGTGTTCAGTGGGCAACTGAAGGCAGGAAGCAGAAAGTTGGTGATTAATGAGGATTTGCTTTGATTGAAGATGGGGCTGAAAATGTAAATGTAGGCATCATTAGCATAGATGTGATTTTTAAAGCTATGAGAGTAGATGGGCTCTCCCAGGATGAGCATTAAGGAGGAACAAAAGGCAGAAAGAAGACTGGCTTCTTGGAGGACCCACTGTGGAGGGCGAGGGTGAAGGGGAAGAGAGCCAGTGACGGAAAGAAAGAAGAGATGCAGGGATGAAGGTCAGAGAAAGTCTGAGCCAGAAAAGACAGAGCCAAGGTCAAGCAAGAGCATGAGCCATGTTCTTGCAGCTAGCTGACCAGTGAGAGTGCAGACATGAAGAGGATGTGATTGATTAAGTAATAAATAAAAAGAGCCATTGGAGAATTTTAAGGAATTGCCACCAAAGACTCACTCTTGTTGTTTAAAAACTGTTATTCCATTTTGTTTTGTTTATACTTTATATACACTTCAGTGGAAATATAGTGTTATATAGGGGAAAGGGAGTCCGATTCAAACCCAGGGATGCCACTTATTGGCTAGGAAGTCCTTGGGAAAGTAACTCAACCTCCCTGCTCCTGTTTTATCATCAGTAGGGTAAGAATATTCATACCTGTTTCCTACAGTTAGTTTGAGAATTAAAATAATTCACATAAAACACTAGATTATTCTTGACATATGTAAAAACTGACTTATATATAGCTATATGGATACAAATTTATGTACATACATAGCAACAAAATACAAATCATCATTTTAACCAAGGCCGCTTGAAATAAGTGAGTTTTTGAAGTACTTAGGAGAGTGGGCTGTTATCGGGAAGGAAGCTTTGAGGGATAACAATACTTACCTTGTAAATCTGCTATGAAAATTAAGTAAGATAATGTATACAGAGTGGGAAGCTAGAATACTTAGTACATTGTGGTTAGTCAGCAAATTACCATTTCTTTCTTCTTAATTACATAAATGTATCTGTTCATTAAATGTAAAATATAGAAGAAAAGATGGAGAGAAGATGGTCTCTTGAATACAAAATACTCTTAAAATATCTCCTAATAGGGGCGCCTGGGTGGCTCAGTGGGTTAAAGCCTCTGCCTTCGGCTCAGGTCGTGATCTCAGGGTCCTGGGATCGAGCTCCACATCAGGCTCTCTGCTCAGCAGGGAGCCTGCTTCCCCCTCTCTCTCTTCCTGCCTCTCTGCCTACTTGTGATCTCTCCCTCTCTGTCAAATACATAAATAAAATCTTTAAAAAAATCTCCTAATAAGTTATAGCTTCCTGTTTATAGAAGTCTTTGCCATTGGTTGATAAGTAATCACATTCTACTCTCTGTTTCCCGCTGCCTACTGCCCCATAACAAATGGCCCTAAAATTTAGTGACTGAAAACGACAACAGCATTACTTTGCTCACAAATCTGAATTGAGTCAGGATCAGCAGGAACATTTCAACTTTACCTGGCAGCAGCCCAGGGAGGGGGTGGGGGTGGCTCAAAGGCTGGCGGCTGGAATATGGTGAAGGCTCATTCACTTACATGACCAGAAGCTGTGGTGGCTCTAGGCTGAGACCCCATGCGGACTTTCCACATAGTCTCTTCTTCACGGCTTCGTGGCTGAGTTCCAAGGGCGTGTGTCCCAAGAGAACCAGGTAGAAGCTGTATCGCTGTATTTCCATTTCAGCTTTGGAAGTCATATAGTGTCAATTTCAATAAAATAGAAACGTTGTGCTTAATATTCAAATAGGGCTTTGAGTATACTACTCATCTCCTTTGCTGCTGGATTGTTGTTCTTAAGCCCTTCCTCTATGGAAACTTTGAAACTGCCATCAGTTGAGGCATTTATGATAGACTTCAGTCCGTACTACTATATGTGCATGTGTAGATTGATGGATGGATGGATGCATAGTTTTATACATGCATGTATGCATGTATGAAATTATATGTACATATATGCACACATACATGTGTACACACATAATTTTTCCAAAACAATTTATGAGGGAGAATGTGTCACCTAAGCGTTGGGCCTTGAATCTTATTACGCCTCCAAGCCAATCATAGTGTCCAGGCTAGCGAGCCCCTTGCTGTGATCTGTCCTTGTTCCTTGACTTTCCATCTGCTGTCCCTACATTACTCTTAAATTTTCTTCAATTACGGTTTTCTGCAGAGCCTGCATTGCCTTCTTCCATCATATCCCTACCAGTCCTCCAGGGCAGATATGCTCTATTGGTTAGATAGTGTCTTTCCCCCCATCTTGAAGATGTTTGTAGTATAAGACTATATAAAGAAGCTCTATTGATAACAGACTATATGAAAATATGGAGTCAGCGGGTTGGGCATGGAGGCTGAATATATATCACATTCCTCTTGGGAGGCAGTTCAACATAGCAGGGAGAATGCAGTCTTAGCAACCAGAAGACCTGATTTAACCCACAGCACTGTCAATTACTGGCTCTGTGTCCTGGCAGATTGCTTAATCCTTTTGAGCCCCTTTCTCTACCTATGCCATTGTATCCCACCCAGCTTGATCCTGCAAAGTCTTCCCTCTGTAGCTGGCAGCATGCTTCTAGCACATCATGCCTGCCCTCCTCAGCCACCGAGAAAGGGAGGGGGTAGGTTGTGAACTCAAATATATTCACAATGCTACTGTTGTTTATAGACATATGCTCAGAAATACAGGGAGATCCTCTAGGATAAGTTGTGACTCATTATTTTAAAATGTTCTGATTGTTGAATTAACCTGCTGGCTTACTCAAATCCAAGTTTATTTCTTTAGGGAAAAAAATGGAGCCAAGTTTTTGTTGATGTAGCTCATGCTCAGTTGAAACTGAATCCTCAGGGTATCATATATTGCCATAGACATAGTGAAATCTCAGGTGAGAACAGCTCAAGAACATAAAATCCACTGAGGATTCTGATATTTCAAGTTCTTCAAAGCGCAATGTTTCAGAATTCTGCCCACATTCTTGCCTATCTAAGACAGAAGGAGATGGGGTTTTCAGGAGAAACCTGTTGGATTCTCTCTCTTAAATCCTCCCCCAAACGTATTATGGAAACTATGTGGGAGAGGCAGGGACTCTGCATGTCTTTGGGCAAGTTCTTCCCAACCTGGGCCTCCTGGAAAAGGAGGTGGGGAAGCAACCCAGCTTTCAATCTACTCATGTTGTAGCTTGGTCCAGGGCTGTGTCTCCTAGAGAAAATAAGACCTTAAAAGTGCTATGCATAAGGGGCTCCTGGGTGGTTCAGTTGGTTAAGCATTAGACTCTAGATTTAGGTTAGGTCTTGATTCAAGACTGTAAGACACAGGCCTACGTGGGGCTCCCTGTTGGGCATGGAACATGCTTGAGATGCTCTCTCTCCCTCTCCATTTACACTCTCCTCCCCGTCCGTGGATGTGCACCTGCATACCCATGTGGTCTCTCCCTCTAAAAAACAAAGCAAAAGTGCTGTGCATGGGCTAATGGAAAAACTGAGTGAATGACACCAGCATAAAAGGAATTGTACTATTTATGTTCACGTGGGAGACTGTGCATTGAAACTTGCAGTCCATTTGCAAATGATTCTAAAGGTCGCATAGAATTTGTCCTATGGCTATGAGCCTGTGGCTTTCATGATCTGACTGCAAAAGGTTTTAGTTCCATACATTGTTTGTTTGTTTTAGTTTTCTTCTTTATATTTTGTATTGTTTCAATTTTTTAAAAATAGTGAAACATTTAAGTACTGCCCTACAACTTCAAGTTGGGGCAAAGGTCACAAGTTAATGAAATCCTACTATGAACTGAGGAAGCAAGAGAACAGTTTTCATTTTGGCTAAACCCTCTTAATGTGCAGAAATGGTCATACTGCCCCAGGGCAGTGGAATATCTGAAATTCTTATTGGCATTAAGTCTAGGGTTTAAATTATTTCTTATACATAGGCAGTAACCTCTTCAACATCAGCCACAGCAACTTCTTTCAGGACATGTCTCCAAAGGCAAAGGAAACAAAAGCAAAAATGAACTTTTGGGACTTCTTCAAGATAAAAAGCTTCTGCACAGCAAAGGAAACAGTCAACAAAACAAACAGGCAACCCACAGAATGGGAGAAGATATTTGCAAATGACACTACAGACAAAGGTCTGATATCTAAGATCTAGAAAGAACTCCTCAAACTCAACACTCACAAAACCGATAATCACATCAAAAAATGGGCAGAAGACATGAACAGACACTTCTCCAAAGAAGACATACAAATGGCTAATAGACACATGAAAAAATGTTACATCATCATTAGCCATCAGGGAGATTCAAATCAAAACCACACTGAGATACCACCTTACACCAGTTAGAATGGCCAAAGTCAATGGGACAGTAAACAACAAATGTTGGGGAGGATGTGGAGAAAGGGGAACCCTCTT
>CM053609.1:5319595-5340376 GCA_028646535.1 Procyon lotor
TATATACAATGGAATATTATGCCTCCATCAGAAAGGATGAATACCCAACTTTTGAATCAACATGGACGGGACTGGAAGAGATTATGCTGAATGAAATAAGTCAAGCAGAGAGAGCCAATTATCTTATGGTCTCACTTACGTGTGAAGCATAAGGAAAAACATGGAGGGCATTGTGAGAAGGAAGGGAAGGGTGAATGGGGGGATACCAGAGGGGGCGATGAACCATGGGAGACTGTGGACTCCATATATTGTTTATAAGAGTTATCAATTTTTTAAAAGATTTTATTTACTAAAAAAAAAAAGATTTTATTTTCTTATCTGAGAGAGACCGAGAGAGAGCAAGCGAGAGCACGCATGATGGGGGGGCAGAGGGAGAGGGGGAGATTGAATCTCAAGCAGACTCCACACTGAGCACGGAGCCAATGGGGGCTTGATCTCATAACACCAAGATCATGACCTGAGCCAAAACCAAGAATTGGTCACTTAACTGACCACACCATCCAGGTGCCCTAAGAGCGATCAGTTTTTATACACTCGGCTGGAAAACAACCCCCAAAAGATCTCAAAGCAGGGACATTGGTGTTCAATAAACATTCCTTCTCCTCTGTCATCTTTCCCAGCCTCTTTGCAGTTACATAGGACCCCATGGCAAATCCTGGCCAGTGACAAGTAAGCAGAAATGGTATGTATGTTTTTGGAAAAAGCAAAAAAGAATAAGCAAAGACTAGTGTCAAAGCACTATTTGAACCAGATATTGGGTGATCAGCTAACTACCCTGCTTTGTGTGAGACTGAGTGGTTTACTGGGATCTTGAGCTTTCAGAGTTAAAATGGAAAGTCCCGAGAAAATTTGAACAAGTTAATTACCCTAAAGATAGAATTGCTTCACGATGGTAGAGCCTCATGGTGGTTGTCTATGTGGAATAGTGCCCCTGTGACTCACATGGGTCACGGTGCATTTGGGAGAAATGGGTTTTTGTTGTGATAAGCCACTGAGTCTTTGAGGTTGCTTTGTACATAACATAGCATACCTTGTTTATCCTGAGTACTAAACACAACACTCCCAATGAAGGAACTGATTTACCTTCTGGATCATTTTCAAGATGTTCTGCTATGTATATTCACTCTCTAAATATCTCATCAGCATTAGACCTGGACACCCTCAGAGAACCTTAGTTTTCTCTTCTTCTGTATATTTTAGATGCCAGATCCTGTGATTTTATGTCTGTTAGGTCTCTCAAGCCTGCCTTCTTCTCTTTAACTCCACCTCTGCCATCAAGGCTCTGGTCCACACGAATCCTCATTCCTCCCCTCCAATAGCCTCCTAAGTGGGCTCTCCACTCATTGTCCCTTCCTATTCCAATTAACTCTACACCATATTTACAGATTAATGTTCTCAATCCTGTCACTTTTGTGCTTCTCCCATTGTCAACCTGTTGAAAATACATTAAACCTAACTATGCCTTTAATTATAAGCCCAGCTTTTCCTCCACCACTGCCCTTTACCTGTAGTCATAGTGTTCAGGCAAATATAACTGTTAGCTCTTTCCTAAACATCCCTATGATAGATCAAAAAACTGACCGCAATTTTATCTCTGAATAAAATTTATCTCTAAATAAAATTTATTTTATTTATAATTATAAATTATAATTATTTTTATTTATAATTATAATTATAAATAAAATTTATCTCTGAATCCCTTACAATCTGACTTTGTAGCTCTTCCCTTAAATCTGGGCTTTTATGTGATTCACTTGGCTCAAAAGAATATAATGGAAGTGATGATGTGACAGTTCTGAGCCTTCATGTGGCCTTGCATGCTTCTGATCTCCTTACTTCTCCTCTTCCTTTGTCATAAGATTATGTCTGGGCTAGCCTGTTGGAAGATGAGACCCACAGAGCAGTTCCAGTTAAGGCCTACCTCTGTACCAAAGTCTAGCCAAGATCAGTCAAGACAACACTGACCTACAGTTGACCAAAAATGCACGCATGAGTGATAGAACCAGCCCAGATTTGGAGAATTGCCCAATGAGCCCATGGTCTAGGGAAAACACTAAACTATTTTTTTAAGTTATCAGGTTTTGAGATGTTTTGTTGGATAGCAATAGCTAACTTATAGTGTCCCAAGTCTTTTAAACTAAAAGAAACAGTTTGTTTTCTGTCTCTTTGTTTATATTTATACTATCCTTCCTAGGCTTGTTGTAGATTTTGCAAAGAACAGCAGCCTGACTCCCTTTCTTTGCCGTGGAAACAGAATCATTCTCCTCCTCCTCCTCCTCCTCCTCCTCCTCCTCCTCCTCCTCCTCCTTCTCCTTCTTCTTCTTTTTAAAGATTTTATTTATTTATTTCACACAGAGAGCATGAGGGAGAGAGAGAAACAGAGCAAGCACAAGCAGGAGGAATGGCAGGCAAGAGAGAAGCAGGCTCCCCATTGAGCAGGGAGCCTGATGTGGAGCTCGATCCCAGGACCCTGGGATCATGACCTAAGCTGAAGGCAGCCGCTTAACTAACTGAGCCACCCAGGCACTCCCAGAATCATTCTTCTTAAGCCTGTTTGATTTTCCCACCTTTACTTTAATCTATATTATGGTGAGAAAGATGGTATTCGTGACCCCACCTTGCATGTTTCTGTTCAGTGATGCTCAACTGGAAATATAAACAAGAGCTCTTTAAGCATCATATTGGCAAGAACAGTGAGAAAGAGTATTCATTCACTTAGAATATTTTTTAAACCATAGCTTGAAAAATGAGAAGTAGTCAGACTATGTGTCACATATGTGGATGTGTAACAGTGATCGTGTACTTCTTTTGTTGAAAAAACATGCATTATAAATGGAATAAACAGAGATGCTGGCAGGAAAGTCAATAGTGGCTTTTGTGGATTGAGTGAATTCTCTTTTCTAAAGGTCTTCCCAGCTCATATCTCATCAAATATAACTTGTAAAGATTTGCTTTGGAATAATGCAGAGGAACCTAAATAAATAAATCAAGTAGTTTCATGTTCCAGAAGAATTGTTTGCAGAAAGCAGAGAAAGCAGAGGGGTTACTATGAGTATGATGCCAATAACAGAGAACCTGCAGAGGTTCAAGATGGTAGCCTAGTAAGATCCTGAACTTACCTCCTCCCACAAACACAAGAAATTTTGCAACTGCATGTGGAATAATGTTACCTGAAAAAGTCCTGAAAGCTGGGTAAACAGAATCTCCATAACAAAGGATAAAAGGTCAACACTGAAACAGGTAGAAGAAGCAGAGACAGTCTCACCAAAAAGGGGAAAAAAAATGAAACACAAAGCCACCCGGTGGCAGTGATCCATAATTGGGAGGGATCTCAAAACATGACACTTTTTCTTGAGAAGTGAGGGTTTTGTACTCCACATCAGGCACTCCAACCCTTAGATACTGAACAGAAGAGATGAGCCCCCTAAATGCCTAGCTTTGAAAAAACCAATGGGGATTACATCCAGGAAAATTACATAACTGTAGGGAATGGACAAATCACTTGTAAAGTGAGAGATTTACTCACTCTGGGACCTAACTCAAATGTACCTGTTTGAAAAGTGCCTAGACCATACATGAGGAAGACCCACTACTAATCTTGACGTGTCTGCTGAAGAGGCAGGAACTTGTTGGGACTTTCTACAGGAATGGAAACACTGACAGGTGCCATTTTTGCAATCTCATCCTAACGTGGTGCCAGTGCCAGTGAGTGCCATTTTGAAATTCTTCCTTTAGCTTGTTGACATTGGAGGACATGCTGAGGGCCCTACCCACTCTTACACCACAGCTTCATACACAACTGAACTGGGCAAGAACCCTGCCAATCCCTACTCCATTGCTACAACCCCACTTCAGCAGGAGGGCACATGGAACTCTCACATGGATGCCCCTGAGCATCTGGCATAATATCCAGGGGAAATAGCACTTCTGAACCCCATAGGCCACTCCTCCAAGGCTGGGAGATGTGACTGATTTGTCGAATATATAGAAACAAACACAGAAAGTCAAAGAAAATGAAAGACAAGACAAAACCCCTGAAGAAATCCTTAATGAAACAGAAACCAGCAATCTACCTGATAAAAAGTCAAAGTAATGGTCATAAAATGCTCTCCAAACTCAGGAGAAGAATTATTGAACACACTGAAAGCCTCAACAGAGAGATAGAAAATATTTTAAAAGTGTCAAACAGAAGCTACAGAGCTAAATAATAGAATAATAAGAACAGAATAATTGAATTGAAAATACACTAGAGGGATTCAACAGCAGATTGGATGAAGCAGAAAAACAGATCAGAGAGCTGGAGAACAAAATAATGAAATTCACCGAGACAGGGCAGCCAAAAAAAAGAATTTTAAAAAGTGAAGGTAACTTAAGTGTCCTTTGAAAAGAAATGGCACTAATTAATAACAAGAAACTATATTAAAGTAAAAATCTCACTAAAAAGGTAAATATATAGCAAAGATATTGGATCAATTGCTTATAAGGGAAGTATAAATGATAAAAGACTTAATAGTAAAATTAACGAAAACTATAATCAGTATGCATAAAATAAAAGGTATAAAATGTGACATCAAAAATATAAAATGTGGAGTGAGAGTAAAAATATAAAGTTTTGGAGTTTATTTGAATTTAAATTCCTATCAATTTAAAACCAACAGTTATATATATAGCCTATTACATGTCAAATTCATGGCAACCATAAAGCAAAATTTATAGTAAAGACACAAAGTAAAATAAGAAAGGAATCTAAACAGATCACTAAAGAAAGTCATTAAACCACAAGGGAAGAGAAAAAGAGAAGAATAAAAGAATAGAAGAACTACAAAAAGAGCTGGAAAATAGTGAATGAATAGCAATAAATACATATCTAACAATAATTTAAATGTAAATGGACTAACTTCTCCAATCAAAAGACACAGAGTAGCTGAATAGATTGAAAAACAAGACTCATCCATATGCTGTTTGTAAGAGACTCACTTCAGGTGTAAGGACAAGTACTAACTAAAAGTGAATAGATGGAGAAATATTCCATACAAATGGCGAAAAAAATAAAGCTGGTGTAATTATATGTATATCAGACAAAATAGATTTTAAAACAAAGTCTATAATAACTAAGAAAAGAATTACATAATGATAAAGGGGCCAGTTCAGCAAGAAGATATAACATTTATAGATAACCATTCACCCCATACAGGAACACTAAGATATATAAATCAAATATTAGCAGACCTAAAGGTAGAAATTGACAGCAGTACAGTAATAGTAGGTAGGGTTTTTTAAAACCCCACTTACATCAATAGATATGTAATCCAAACAGAACATTAATAAGACAACATTGGCCTTAAACAACACATTAGATGGATGGGCTTAATAGATATATAGAGAGAACTTGCCATCCAAAAGCCACAAAATATACATTCTTCTCAAATACACATGGAACATTCTCCAAAATAAATAACATATTAGGCCATAATTCAAGAAAGAGAATGTCAAGCATTTTCTGACAACAATGGTTTGAAACTAGAAATAAATTATAAGAAGAGTAGAAAAAGTTAAAAAAAATGTGGAAGTTCAACAACATACTACTGAGCAACCAATGAATCCTCAAAGAAATTAAATTGAAAAAAAAAACAAAACAGAGAGACAAACAAAAACAGGAATTCCCTACTCCAGGGACACCTGGGTGGCTCAGTCAGTTAAGCCTCTGACTCCTGGTTTTGGCTCAAGTCATGATCTCAGGGTTGTGGGATTGAGCCACATGTGGGGCTCCTCACTCAGAGGGGGAATCTGCTGGAGATTCTCTCCCTCTCCTTTTGCCCCTTCTCCTGAGTATGCACTCTCTCTCTCTAAAATAAATAAAATCTTAAAAAAAAAAAAGAAATAATCACACACTAAAATCTATGGGATGAAGCAAAAGTTGTTCTAGGAGAGAAGACAATAGCAATATAGGTCTACCTTAAGAAATGAACATACAAACAAAAGTCTTAAATCAATAATCTAAATATAAACCTAAAGGAGTTAGAAAAAGAAGAATAAGCACAAAAGAATAAAAGAAACAATAAAAATCAAGGTGGATATAAACAAAATAGGAAATAAAGAGACAATAGAAAAGATCAATGAAACTAAAGGCTGGGTTTTTTAAAATATGAACAAAATTAACAAACTTCTAGCTAGACTGAACAAGAGAAAAAGAGAGAGGATTCAAGTAAATAAAATTAGAAATAAAAGAGAAGTTACAACTGATGAAACAAATATAAAGAATCATTAAACAACAACAACAAAAACTACTATGAGCAATCATATGCCAAGAAAACTGATTGGCCTAGAAGAAATGGATAAATTCCTGGAAACATATAATCTTCTAACACTGAATCATGAAGAAATAAGAAATCTAAATAGATTGATTTCTAGTAAGGAGCTTGAATCAGTAATAAAAAACCTCCCCCAAATCAAAGCTGAGGACCAGATGGTTTTGCTAGTGAATTCCATCAAATAGTCAATGAAGATTTAATACCCATTTTTCTCAAAATTTCCCACCATATTGAAGAGGAGGGAATACTTCCAAACACATTTTATAAGGCCAGCATTATACTGATACCAAAACCAGACAAGGTACCACAAAAAGAAGAAAACTATAGGCCAATATCCTTGGTGAACATAGGTGCAAAATCCTCAACAAATTATTAGCAAACTGAATTCAACACTATATTAAAAGGATCATAGATGATTGTCACATATAATCACAATAATGCAATTCATGCATTATTCCATGAATGCAAGGATAGTTCAACAGGAGCAAATCAATCAACATGATAAGCCCCATTAACAAAATGAAGGATAAAAATCATATGATCATATTGATAGATGCAGAAAAAGGATTTGACAAAAGTCAACATCCATTTATGATAAAAACTCTCAATGAAGTTGGTATAGAGGAAATGTATTTCTACATAATAAAGGTCATATATGACAAACCCACAGCCAACATCATACCCAAAGGCGATAAACTGAAGACTTTTCCTCTAAGATCAGGAACAAGTGCATACCGATGTTTAATTATAATGTTGTACATTTGAAACTTACATAGTATTATATACCAATTTATTTCAATTGAAAAAGAAAAGAATATGGGGCACCTGGCTGGCTCAGTTGGTAGAGCATGCAACTCTTGATCTCAGAGTCATAAGGTCAAGCCCCATATTGGGCATAAATATTACTTAAAAAAAAGAAAAGCCTGAAAAACATGAGATTCAGGATTTTTTTCTTTATTCTCTATGGCATCCAAATACATTTTCTTAGCATATGACTGCTTGAATTTTGTTATTGTCAGGCTAGAAGCAAACCTGTTTTTGGGTTTGACCACCATGCTATGACTCCATTTTCTCTTCCAGAAGCATCCCTGATAATGGCAGAGCTGCATCACTGGATCCACAAAAGCTTTGCTTATTGATGTTCCTAGCCAGGAAGCTAGTCCCTTGTTGGATTGGTTGGAAGGTCTTATGAGTTGAGGCTGAGCAGGGCCACAAGCTAGAGAAGGTTTTTAATGATCTTGAAATGTAGAAAAGAGCATGACTTTGATTAAACTGTTCTGAGCCCAAACTGTATTTCAAAGGTCTGTGGCTCTCACCATTTCTCTTAAGCCAAAGAAATGGGGGTTGTAAACAAGGTTCTGAAAGTTAAATCCATCCAAACTCCTCATCTGGTAGAAAGATTTGCCTCACCTACTGATCTTACAACCCTTAATACTCTTCCCCCACTAGCATTCTTTAGGAAGCAGACTTTACACCCTGTAATGCATCATTTTCTCATTAGAGTTGATTTTTTTCAATGTAAAAATATGTAATTTACCTCCAGTGACTTACTATTTTATGGGTGTGGTTGCATATAGATAAAGATTAAAAAATTTCTTCATTTCAAACCTTTTCATTAACAATTATAAAAAAAAGATGTGTAGAACTTTGTCATTTCTGTGGCATTCCAACTACAACACTTAAATTGTGGGGCGCTGGGGTGGCTCAGTAATATGTCTGCCTTTGGCTCAGGGTCGCGGTCTTGGGGTCCTGGGATAAAGCCCATGTCACGCTCCTTGCTCAGTGGGCATCTGCTTCTCCTTCTGCTTCTGTACCTCCCCTCAACTTGTGCTCCCTCTCTCTTGCTTGCTCTCTCTCTCAAGTAAATAAACACTTGGAACACTACATCAAAAACTAATGATGTGCTGATGGCTGATGGTGACTAACCTAACACAATAAAAAGAAGTTTTAAAAATAAAGTAAATAAAAAATAAAAATAGAAGAAAAAATAAAAATCTTTAAAAATAGATAAATAATAAATAAATAAATGAATAAGTGAAAATAAAAACCTTAAGTCATGAAAAAAAGATCCGACACACCCTACTGAAGTCCACTCTACAAATGGACACTAAGGAACTATGACAACGAAATGCATTGCATGATCCTGCTTTGGATTCTAAATACCAAGAAAAAACAAAACTACTTATAAGAACCTTATTGGGACATTGGACAGAATTTGAATATGGATTTTTGATTTGATAATAGTAATAGAAAATGTCAACTTATAAAAATGTGAGCATTGTACTGTGGCTATATCCGAGTATGTTCCTTTTCTGGGGAAACACACACTGAAGAATTTCTGGTACACAGGCACACAGTCTTTAGCTTACTCTCAAATGGTTAGGTAGAACAGTATAAGGGTGCACGCTTACAGAGTAAACCAAAAGGCTTAGTGCAGATTTAAGCTTTAATAACGTTATGGACTATAAATGCTACAGACTTACAAGGACATAATTTGAATTATTAACTATTCAAATCTCTTTTACACTTAATAGTTTTGTGAATTTTTAGTAATACATTTTATTTTTTTAATGTAAAGTACTTAAATTTTTATGGAACTGTGAAAGAAATAGCAACATGAAAGATACTGAATAAAAAATACGGAGTGAAATGAATGACTGACAGAACAATGTCTCTTAATAAATTTTGAACTGTGAGTTTCATTTCATTCAACATTTACCATCTTTAGCTGGAAGAACTGAAGAGTACACAAATAGATTTGATACATGAACATTAACATATTTTATAATTAAAAATATCAGTAAAACAAAATTCAAACAAAAAAGTGAGGTAATGACAATAATGATAAAGATTTCTTAAAAAAAAACTTCACTAACAACGCCCTCATTAAATATAGCAATTGTTTTCCACTTCGCATATTACTGTGTACTCCTAATCTGCATGGTTATATTTCATATAATTATAAATAAAAAACTAAATAAATGTAACATTATTTTATATAATGCTTTTTAATTAACACTACATTTTAAACTATTTTGGTTTCCTTTACTGTAGTAATCATTACATTTTTTTAATGTGCACCTAAGTATACCATTAAATGGTCTTCTGCTTAGCTGTTCTCCTATAGGTAGACATTTAGATAGCTTCTAATAGCTTTTAGATCATTTTAAATAAGACAGATAATTTAGATAATTAGATAGCTTCTATTAGCTTTTAGGATATTTTATAAATGCTATGTTTGTTTTCATATCTGCTATTATTTTTTAGGATAAATTCCTAGCTATTCCTGAGCCAAAGTGTACAAACGTGTTCATGGATCTAAAGAGTTAGGTTGGCTCAGTTAAACTCTGACTCTTGGTTTAGGCTCAGGTTGTGATCTCAGAGTGGTCAGAAGGTGCCCCCATCAGTCTCTGTGCTGAGCATGTAGTCTGCCTGAGATTCTCTCTTCCTTTCCCTCTGCCCCTTGTGCTCTCTCTGTCATAGATAAATAAATCTTAAAATAATAAATGAATAAAGAGTTAGATAAATTTACTTGGGCACCATCAGAATTTTTCATTAAATATCACACAACTTTAGAAAACATGCTAATTCAGTTTTTGCTCATGTGATGTCTTTGTTATTCTAGCACAAGGGGAAAGTACATTCACACTTGTGAGGTGAGGAAGTTCTAGGTTAAAAAATGCCAGAAAAAAGGCAGGATGGGACTAGGGACTGTATTATGATGACCAGCTTCCCACTGGAAGCATGAGACAAGCATTCAGAAACTGATGGATAGAATGATGGCCACAAACGTCTCTGAAAAAAATGTAAATGTTAAAAAGAAATAGTTTCAATTAACTTTCATTTTCATTATAGTAAAGACAGTGTCCATTTTTTAAAGATTTTATTTTATTTTTTATTTTATTGTGTTATGTTAGTCCCCATACAGTACATCATTAGGTTTTGATGTAGTGTCAATCTTAAATGGAGAACGATGTCTAGAAGCCAAAAGTGGCACCACCTTCCACAGGAAATCTGGATTATGGTGTGAAAAGAAATGGGCAATGTCATCTGGACATGCCCATAACAGCTGAGTATCTAGAGTCCTGCTGACATCCCACATTTCCCCTGGAAGCACAAGCTCATTAAGACCTGAAATATCCTTCCCCACCCTCACACCACCTCGATCAATCTCTTTGAAAGAATCACCCAGCCCTTTGAGATGCAGCTCTTAGGCACAGAGTATATTCTGCAAGTGACAAATAGGCAACTGAGGGGAAACCTACAAGCTGCAGACCACTCTTACCATGGTTAATCTTCCCAGCCAGATAATCATATAGTCTTCCCAGTTACTGAGGTCTTTTTTAATTTAGAGTGAGAGGATTGGGGTAATTAGCCTCACTAGGGTCATTGATCTTTAAGGAGATAGGCTCACTCAAATGTTTTCATTCACTTTACACGATTTGGAAAAAAAGAAAATTTTAACCTATCTCCTTCTTTATCTTTAGCTCAAAATAGGATTGAGTTAAGGTTAATGGTAACCAGGTTTCAAAGAAATGGCTTTCACACTGAATTAAACTTAAAAGGAGAACACTTCTATGAGGAATAAATCTGGGCGTCTGGGATTTTCCTGTGTGTTATTTGCTACAGTTACACACACACACACACACACACACACACACACACACACACACACACACACACACTGAGTTTCTAAAGGAAAACCAAAAAATAATAGTGGTATTGTCTCAGGCACCTGCTGCTTCTTGTCCCCAGTTTGATAAAAAGGATATTGTTGTAAGTCATACAATACAGTCATCGAAGTTGAACCCAGTGACAATTAAGGCAAGGACTTTCTTCGCTCCAAAGAGAACGGGATACGTGTTGCAATGTAATTGTACTCATTTGTTTTTGAAAGTTTGGTCTCTGTTAATGTGTACCCTACATTTGTTCTCGTTCCTCTTGGTTTGACTACCCTTAACTTCAGACTTCTTCATACCTCGGATCAGTAATTGAGCAGATAAGTACATCCCAACTACTTCCCAGGATATCTTTCACTGACTCATTGGACAAAATCCTGGCAAATACATAAGTGGCATGTAGCCTACTGTAGTGATTATGTTTTCAAAAAGCAGAGGTAGGTATCATCGGCGATGGAAACGAAATCAATTCCCAGTTGACTTTAAAAATTCTGCTGTGTGACTCCTGACTGGCTCATTGGGTGAAACATGCAACTCTGGATCTCAGGGTCCTGAGTTCGAGTCCCGTATTGGGCACAGAGACTACTTTGAACAAAAAAGTCCACTCTGGGATTGATAAAAACACCTTAATTTTTCCCCCATTTTGAGACGCTTGCTGATCACTCATCTATCTTGTCAATGCTTTTTGGGGACAAGGAGGTAGAGAGAGGAAGCAACAATGCCTGTTTAAGCTTATCATATTCTTTTTACATTTTGACAGCCTTAGCATCTGCCCCCAGAGATCCATGGGGTCTCTAAATATATTTGGTTTGCCAGATTTTTAAAGTTCTCTTTATGAAGTGAATTTTGTGTCTGTGTTTGTTTTCTCTGCACAGTCCACTCCTATAAACTGTCTTCAATTCTGTTGTATTTCGTTTCATCTCTCAGTTGTGATTGAAACTATGAAGTGGACAAGATCAGTGGAGACATTGAATTGAGGGCTCCATGGCTTTGGGGTTGGCATATCTTTGTATAGTGTAAGCCCACCAGGAAACCATGAAATAATGAATTATTCCAACAGGTTGCTCTCAATACTGCTATGAACTGAATGAGATCTTAGAACATGCTTCTGGGTGGAAGGTTGGATATAAAGAGTGGGAGTTCACATGAGCAATGGAATATGTGTCTGATATAGATATTCTAGGACAACAAAGACGATTGCCTTTATCTTGATCATATGATATTAAAGCTTGTATCTTCTTGAGCCACTTGAAATAAACAGAAAAATAAAAGACAGAGCCCAACTCCAGCAGAGTTTGTGAACTGATTCAGCTTTGCTTTAAGACATAAAATCAATATAGATGCAAAAAACAAGGCGGCAGTCATAATTTGCCTTCTATAAGACCAGTTAAGAATTTATAATATACTAGCTTTGGAGTCACATTTGTTTAAAAGGCTGTTCCTGGAGGTGTTGACGGTTTTTATAGTAAACATAGTGAACTCTGTTGACCTAGTTCTTGTGATTCACTGACATAACAGCAAGGACAGTTATGTTGACTGGCGGGGCTACGCAGAGGTCATGATGTACAAATTCTCTCCAGGCCCTTTGCAAATCACAATAAACACTTCTGTGCAGTTCACTTTATGAACATGAGTAGAGTTTATTGAATAATCTCCCAGCTTCTGAAAAACCCTCTTTAGCTGGGCCGGTATAGGATAATACTCTCAAAAAACATCTCACATGACTTTATGAAGGGCCTTTCCCTGGTGGGCAGGCCAAGTGGAAATCAGTAACAGAGAGAGAAGGAAGAAAACAGTAAATGTGAGGACTGCATAGTGGTGAAAACTACCTCTACAGAAAGAAGCGTGAGGGGGGGAAACACACAGACTGAGTTAGTGCAAATGAAGAAATAAAGAGGATCCTCAAAGAAACATGGAATGGGGTGATAGGACACCAAGGGGGGTGATTGATCTAGTTTTTCTGGGGAGAAAAAACTATTAAGAAACATAAATTTCGGGACGCCTGGGTGGCTCAGTTGGTTAAGCAGCTGCCTTCAGCTCAGGTCATGATCCCAGGGTCCTGGGATCAAGTCCCACATCGGGCTCCTTGCTCAGCAGGGAGCCTGCTTCACCCTCTGCCTCTGCCTGCCCCTCTGCCTGCTTGTGTTCTCTCTTTCTCTCTGAAAAATAAATAAATAAAATCTTTAAAAAAAAAAGAAACATAAATTTCATGGTATATTGATCTGGTTGAAATGAACTTGAAATCTACCTTTTCATACTTTAAGAAATACAGTAGAGATAATGAGAGGGTAATTTTGAGTTTTGCTTTTTACAAAAAGTCCTTTTTGTGAGAGGCTAAGTAAAGAATAACTAATTCTGGGGATATGTGAACATGAGTTGGTTGATTTGACCAGATGATGTGCCATTGGAAGATTTTAAGTGATTAGACTACTGCAATTATAAGTAATTGGGGGAATATCATATTGGGATATTGGGAGAATATCTATCTATATATCTATACCTATCTTCTATCTACCTATCTCTATATATCTACATATGATATGGTAGGTAGAATATGTATCTATCATCTATAATGATATAGATATAGATAAAATAGGTTTATCTTGATATTTATGTTATATACATATATATGTAGATATAGATAGATAGATATACATCAACTATATATATAAATGTATGAATAGTTTTCTGATCTTCCAAAGAGAGAAGATAAATAATCCTGAAAATTAAGTGTTTGGCAGTAAACTATCATTAAGAGAGTAGAACAAAGAAACTTCTCATGGGCAATGTCAGGCTCTCCTTTTGAGAAAATCAACTTACCTTTTAGAGAAAAATGTAATATTATCGGGTGAATGAAAGGCTTTGTTCATATAAAATCAGCAAAATGATTGTTAAAGTCTTCAGAGTTTCTTTTCTTTCTAATAATCATGAATGAAATTAATTCACGTAATAATTGGATTTCAGCTCCGAGTTAAATACTATGTGAAATGTTATTGAGTTTGTAAATGGGGATGAAAATATTGTTTCCTTCAAGGAACACTGAAGTCTTGAGTGTGAGTCTCTACATATATATATATCACCTCTATCTATCTACATATGTATATAATTTCATTTGTAAACAAAATTTTTTATTCACAAAACATTTTAACAATGAAGAAAATAAATACAATAGACACTATTCTAGATCACTTGTTGCTTGTGTTAACTGTGCTAAGTCTTGGAATTAAAAGGACCTATAAAATTTTGTCTTTACCCTGTTGGGGTATACAACATAGCAGGGAAAATTAAAAGGACTTAAATAACTATAAAGCTATATCCTGTATATTAAGTATAATAATGCACAAAATTAATCGAATCTAGAGGCATCAAGAAGATTTCAAAGAAAGCTCCTAAATACATTCCAGTGGAGGGAGGCACAGAAATGGGAAGAGGAAGCCATTGAAGTTGATGGAATAACATGATACACACAGAAGTCAGGAAGCAAATACCTTTTGGGAAATGTGCCCTTAGTCAAGCTGCAGGAGCATAGCATACAGGATATATTCTGGTTGGGGAGGAGTCTGGAAAGGTACATGAAGAAGTATGGGGCGTGCCATGTTATGGAATCTCAACAGTATTTCATGGGCAATGTGGAGCCATCATTTTTATTTAGCATGATTAAATAAACTAATTTATTTTATTTTATTACATTTTTATACTTTATATTTAATATAAATTTTATGTTAATTTCATTTAACTTATAAATTAATTTTGTTTAATAACTAAGTTTCGATATGCAATATACATTCTATAAATTTCATATATTAAACCTAGAAGATATATAAGCCATATATAAGCCAAATTTCAGAAGATAATTTTATAAAATATGCCCATTCTCTTATTTTATAAATAGCACCTGCTGATTCTCAGGTAGAAGGGACGACAAAATAAGCTAACTTCCACCAACACTCCCTTCTTTCCTACATTTGATTTTAGTTAACTATTTTCTATTTCTTCATTTTTTTCTAGTGTTTATCTTTATACTCTTAAGTAGTTCTACATCTCATTATGTACTATTTTAGATTTAAATTAGACCATCTGATACTCTTGAATAAAAAGTTGAGGGGCTCAAACATTTCATGCACTCTTCTTTTTTCTCATTGTTTCCTACCTGTTTTGTTAGTCATATTATGTCCACTTTGTCATAACCTACAATGTTTACCTGCTTTCTGAATAATTTCTGAATAATTTTCACTCTTGTTTGAGTCTTTCCTCTGAATGTATTCAGTACTTTCCTCAGGTATTTTAGCCTTTGTTTTTCTATTCCTCCTTTGGTTGACTAAAGTTTTTTATCTAGAGTTTCTTCTGAGAGACTCATAACATTCCCAAGATTCGAATGGTCAAAAATATATGTGTCACCTTTGAATTAGAACAATATTTTGGAGGGTTTAAAAATTATCAGTCATACTTCCTTTCCCTAAAGTCTTTTTAGGTATAGATCCATCATCTTTTAGTGCATGCTGTGGAGAGTCTGGGGACTGATATTATTTATAACTGATATTATTTTGTGCCTGGCATAACATCCAAAGAATTATTTCTTTAACTTAAAAATCCGGGGGGCATCTGAGTGGCTCAGTCAGTTGGGCATCTGTCTTTGGCTCAGGTCATGATCCCAGAGGATCAAGCCCTGCTTTGAGGTCCCTGCTTAGCAGGGAGTCTGCTTCTTCCTCTGCCCTTCACGCTGCTTGTGCTCTCTCTCTCTTGCTCTCTCTCAAGTAGATAAATAAAATCTTAAAAAAAAATAAAATCCAGAATATTTACCAAGACCTAAGGTGCTTTCAAATCTTTAAATTCATGCATTTTTTTTTTAGATCTGAAAGGGTTTCTTGATTTATATAGTTAATGCTTTGTCCAAATTTTGTTCCATCCAAATTGTTGAACTCCCTTCTGCAGAGTTATCAGTTAGATACATGTTGAATGACATTTATGTCTTCCAAATTTATCATTTCTTTTCTCATTTTAGTTTTGTTTAGTTCCGTCTACTTAATTATTTTTGTTTCAGTATCATTTTGGTGCTTTTTGCTGGCCATTCTTGTCCCTCTTCGTTTTTGGTAATACCAAAAAAAATCTGGTAATGCCAGTTCTCATTTTTACTACTTCCAGTGTGACATTTATTTTATGATGGTTTCGTTTCTCTCTTTTATTTTTTTTTCCTAAGCTTTGGTTTGGCTGGGTGCTCAAGGATTTGAAAATAAGGAGTCTGGTGTGTTGGTGATAAAGAATTTTAGGTAATAATTTTATGGAAGGGAATGTCAGTATGGGCCTTGAGTGACATAACTTATTTTCCAAGTAAATCCTTGCTGAAAGTCCCTGGTGTCAGGAAGAATGCCAGTAAGGAGGTGGACAAAATGAACTACCTAATTTATAACACTTTATTTTCATCAGCAGCTCCAGGGGTTCATGGGTTTAATGGGCTCATGGAGTTGGGCATGGAGATTACACAGGGCTCAACAGTATGGACTGCTCTCCTCCTACAGTGACTTGGTGATGGCCAGGAATGAATGCTAAATTTTGCAGCTATATGACCAACTCTAAGTCCTGTTACCACACTACACACCAGGAGGGCCAGCCAACCTTCTAGTGGTAAACTGATGATATAAGGACCCTTTTGTCCTGGAGGGGTAAGTCATTTGTCCTCCCCAGGACATATATCGGACCTGGATTTAGATTTGTCTTCACTACCTGCCATGTTTCCGTGGGCAACATAAGCTGTGACTGAGTAAATGCACTATTCAACAGCATTCCGTGGCCAAGGAACTGACCAAGGAACAGCAAAAGAATTAAGGCAATGGGCTTATGCTCATGAAATCCAGGGGTCCTACAATGATTGTCCATGATCTAGAAAAAGTTGGTCTTAGAGAAAGTAAAATATATATTAATAACTAAGAATCCCAAACATTCAGATGTTTGGATCCTTTTCAATATACAAATCTTGGTTCAAAATATTATCCAGAATAAGCATCCGTGATCATACTATCTTACTATCTAAAGTTCTTCATACTCTCATTCCATGATCTTACTTTCCTCATAGCTGAATTAAATTATATATATATATATATATGTGATTGTGATGTATAGGTTTCCTTTCACAACCTCCCCACCCCCCATAGCTTTAAGTTTTATCCTACGAGCAAGTGATTATTTTGCTCTAGTCTAAGAATTTAAGATAGTGCCTGGGACATAGTGGGCACTCATAAATACTTGGTGAATGAATAAATTAGTGGAGAGACCAGTTAAAGTTTATATGCAGTAGAATGGCAAGTGGGACAAATGGGCTATGTAAGCAGAGTGGAAAATAAATATTAATTAAAAAAAAACTAGCAAACATTATTTGGCAGAATGTCAGACACTGTTCTACAAGCTTCATATCTATGGAGTCATTGAACCTTCAGAACTCCATGAGGTAGACACTAATGGATTTGTTTCCTCTTTGCAGATAAAGAAAAGGAAGCTGGGGAGGTTAAGTAACATTTTGACCATGACAGAGCAGGTCAGTGGCAGCTAGGATTCTGACTCCAAAGTTTCCATCTGAACTACTGTACCATATTGCCATAGAATTGAGCTAAAAAGGTCATTTTAGAGAAACCTAGAGAAAGGCACAACACGATTTCTAGAATATATTAACAAACGTACCTCCTCTATTCATCTTGTGGATGAGTCCATGTCAAAGGCCATGGAGAAGGTACCAAGAAAAATAAATTTTCCAGGGAAGTTGAGATGGGATTTTGAACTGTTGAGGAAGATGAGTGTGAAAACTGGACATTTGTCTAAGGAACAAATAGGTGGGACATGCAGTTCCCAATTTGGGTACTAAATGATTTACTTTGCCCAAAGAGGAGTTGGCCTTTGTCTTCTAGGAGCTTGTTTCTAAGCTCTTGGAATGCCATGCGTGATGGGAGTATCTTTGTTTGCCTGGGGCCCTCAGTCATACTGGGGACCTTGGATCAAGCCAGGTGGTAACAATATGCCTTAAGGTGGGGATGTTGGGTCACATAGGACCAGTTAAACTGGAGATGGAGGTCAACCACAAGGGCAATCAATCATGCTAATACTAACTCTGAAAACTGAGGCTCAGAAGGAGATATGCCCCTGTTGGCTGTGCTCCATGCCTAGTGTCACATACATGGAAGTGTTGATGCCATGTGGACTCCAGAGAGAGGAGATGGTTGGACGTTCCACATTTGGAGTCCTCCTAGACTCTCCTTTATGTGTTTCTTTCCTTTATGTGGCTGATTTTAATCTGTGTCTTCTTACTGTAAAACCATGTGTAACTGTACATATAACAGGTTTCAGTGAGTTCTATGCATTGCTCTAGCAAACTATTGAACCTAAGGGTGGTTTGGAGAATCACCATCCCTCACTTGCAATTGGTGGCCAAAGGAGAGTGGTCTTGTGTGAATTGCATGCCTTCAGACTTTGCCTAATCTTGGGCACAACTGCAACAGTGAGGAAGGAACCAGCATCCACTTTATGCTTCATGACTAGTATATAAGGAGTTTTATATCTCTCCCCCACCTGACAGTGTTATTATCCTGTTTCCAGGTGAAGAAACTATGGCTTGGAGAGCTTTTGTGACTTACCTGAAGATGCTAAGGACAAGAAATATACTCAGGTCTCTAATGTTTTGGATAGAATTCCTCCTAGAACCAACCAATAGTTGAATTAGTTCCTACTAGGGGTGCATAGCCAGGGCTGTAAGGAGGGCCTGCCAACCCAGTGGGAAGTGGTGAAAGCGAGGTCACTGTTGTTTAGTACCTGAGGTATCTGCAACACGTGACCTGCTAAATCAGAGCTGGCTGATGTGTCAAGTGCATACTTCAGCGCTCATTTACCTAAAACTCTACTTTCTTGGTAAATATGTTTTAGAAAACTCTTATGTTTTAGGCACTGTGCATTGATTGCACACATATGAGAAACCAAATCAGGACTATGCCTCTCCTAGTTCAGAATTGGAGGCTCATTAAATAAGAAACAGATATAAGATTACAGTTTTGACAATATCTCTAATGGAAAAACTCAAGGTGCTAGGGGTTTGCATGGGAAGGTCAGAAATGCCTTCTTAGAAACAGTGACACTTAAAATGGAGGTCAACAAAGGCCAGTGAGGACAGGTAGAGGAGTAAGAATATTCCAGGCAGAGGGAAGAAAAGCACAGAGGTGAGGATTGTGACATGTTTCGGAAACCAAAGGCAATGTGATTAAAGGCTAGTAACACAGAGAACGAAGGGCAGGTATAGATCATTGCAAACCATCATAAAGACAGAGGATAGCATTTGGATTTTAGATATGATTGAAAGCTAGGGTACAGCCAAACAGGGTGGGGAAATGACAGGAATATTGAAGGGGGAAGTTCATTGATGGAGATCTTGAATAGTAGTGAAGATAAACCTTAGATGTCTGGAAATGTTGGTGCTTATTGTGTATATAAGCTAACCAAACTACCCCCTTTCAATGGCTTGGACAGAAAATTTCCTAATGGGGCCATGGGAAAGAAGAAAGGAAGGAAGGAAGGAAGGAAGGAAGGAAGGAAGGAAGGAAGGAAGGAAGGAAGGAAGGGAAGGAGGGAGGGAGGAAGGGGGGAGGGAGGAAGGGAGAAAGAAAAGAAGAAAGAAAGAAAGAAAGAAAGAAAGAAAGAAAGAAAGAAAGAAAGAAAGAAAGAAAGAAAGAAAGAGCAAGCCTGCATGCAATTCTTTACTATATCTCTCATTTCAGTGGTTTAGAATGTCTTACAAACAAAATTAAATCAAAATTTCAGACCAGTCTTTGGGTAGAATGTAAGTGACCATTTCCAATGAGAGAAAAGAAGGGAGTGAGAAAGGAAAGCCATTCTAATAGATTATTTAAAATTCTGCTTGTTATCATTTCAACAAGTCTTAATGTATTTACCATGTGTACATGGTTTGGATGTCTGAAAGCCACTGTCATTGTGAGGAATATAGTCCTTGCACTGGGGGTGCACACTTGCTATTTAAAGCCTCAATTGTTGGCAACCCAATTTTCTTTTAGATTCATTCCGTTTGTTTTTGTTCGTTTCTAGCAGCTCAGCCTGAGTCTGGTAAATAATTTAAGAATCCTTACTCAAACCACTGGAACACATCTTTCTAAATCATCAGCAAAATTTTATTTTATTTTTTCAAAGAGACCAAACCAGTCCTCACTCCCTGTCCTCATTCTAAAGGAATTTCTGAGAACTTTTGATTTCAAAATGGCTGACGAATCATTTGAGGTTATACCTGCTTCCTCCCGAAAGTCAGTGAAATGACAGGGGAAAAAACCAAACAAACCCATAGCACCAGTAAGAGCCTAGGGACCTGTCCATCAGAAAACTTAAATGCATAGATGCATTTAAGCATCTGTGGATGCTACAAAATCCTGTAATTGAGAACATGATAAAAAATAAAGTGAGTATCTCAACATACAAAATAGGAAAGAGAGGGTCTCAAAAAAAGAGGTCTCCCTGCGATCATAGTCAGCAGTGGTAGGCTATAGGATCTGGCTGTGGGGACAACTGGCGTGGTATTAATTACAATGAAAGGGTTCTATAAACAAACATACATACATATATACATACATGAAATGAAAGGGCTATGACATAGCATATCTGGACCAATCCTTGTTACATAAGCTCACTGTGGAATTTGCTTTCCTAGCTAGAGCTCTCTGCTTCAAGAGAAAGCAGCAGAATGCTGGTGTCCCTGTCCACCACGAAGGACACAGAACACCTTCTCCAGGAAGTAAAAGGGGCCCAATGCA
>CM053609.1:5340876-5377092 GCA_028646535.1 Procyon lotor
ACTGAGCCACCCAGGTGCCCCTCTAGTTTTTATTTCATTCAGATTTCTGAGTAAGAATCTGTAAGACAAAAGAATCTGTGTTTTAAACAAATTCCATAGGGAATTCTTATACATGGTAGATTTTTGAGAACTTGCTTAAATTTTTTACTAATTCAGTAAGATTGGTGAGTTAATAGCAGAGAGGTTGTTGTCAAGAAAACTTTCCTTGCTTTGGGGGAAAATAACCATATAATAACCATATAATGATTTCATAATAAGCGCAAGAAACTTAGCCTTATTTTCTCCATTTCTTTTATGAATCATTTTGGAAGTTTGGGAAGGTGGATGATTCTGTTTTGGTGGACTCCCTTTCAGACAATTTAGAGCTGTTTTACATCGTACACACAAAATGAGGTTCTGGATTATCTAGAATGTAACTGAAAAATAGCCAAAAGAATATACAAGTGTTTAATTATGTGGGAATTTGCATGATTTCAATTCAGCTTAGTGAGAAAGGCACTGGATTGATTCTAGGTTTTCTGTATTTATTTGAAAATTGGTATTTTAACCTAAACATGTTTTGTAAGGGTTAATAATTAGTGATGAATAATCATGTTATTTTCAAAAATAAAATTTATAAGAAATTATATATTAGAAATACACACCAGAGTCAACCAATTCCCATTTTGGAAGCTTTGAGAACTGGCTTATGTAAATACCTTAAGGCATTGCTATTCACCTGGAGTTACTACCCACATTTCAGACAAACAAGAAAAACAAAGAAAACCAAGTAACTAATACTCACCTTCTAGACCTGCAACCTCAAGAGTAGGGTACCTGTCCTAGGGGTACAAAATATCCTATGTGGGAGAGGGTGAAGCAAGAAGACACCAGAACTTCTATTTACATTTATTATAAATATTACCAATTGCAATTTTCTACTTTTAGTTGCATTTTATAACACTCATAATATTGGTAGCAAGTGATACAAAAGATATTACTTCACACATTATTTTTTTTTTTTCTTAAAGATTTTTTTTATTTATTTGACAGAGAGAAACACAGCGAGAGAGGGAACACAAGCAGAGGGAGTGGTGGCGGGAGAAGCAGGCTTCCTGCAGAGCAGAGAGCCCGATGCGGGGCTCGATCCCAGGACCCTGGGATCTGACCTGGGCCGAAGGCAGACGCTTAACGACTGAGCCACCCAGGCGCCCCCACACATTATTTTTTTTTTTACTTCACACATTAATAAACCCACAAATATGGGGGAATGTATGCTTTTACATCTTCTATGGCCATAATACAAATTCAGATAAGTTTGCAGATGATTGCTCTCAAGACTTGCTCCTCTAAATGGGCTCCACCTGCCACCAACAATAGTATCATCAGAGATTGTTTGAAAGGCAGGTTCCCAGGTCCCAATCTAGTTACTGAGTTGAAATTCTCATTTTCATTAGATCCTCAGGAGATTTTTTACTTAGTAAAATTTGAGAAGCACAGAAGGCTGGCCTTGTAGATCCTTTCAAATGTAAGTTACAGGGATCCTTGGGGGGGGGGGGAAGGGCAGAATTCATTCTCTCCCTAGGAGAGGGAGAAGTTTCTCTTTCCCCTCCCCTCAGTTTTAGCTCAGAACTACTAATGGAGAGTAGTGGTGTGACTTCCTTAGTCGGTTTTTTTCCCCTTGTTCTTGTTTTTAACCCTATTACAGTTTTCCTCTGGGTTATATTATTTCTCTAAAAGACAATTCCCTGTGGACAAATACTTTTACTCAGGACCATTTTGTAGTATAGAAACTAGAGCAAAGTCTACTTGGTTTCTTAAGATACGCTTTGACTCTTGTCTTCACTATTCAATCAACTTCTTGGTGGACAATCCTACTCTAATATTTTCCTACAATCTACTCCCTGCAATACAATCAGCTAGTTACCTTTCCAAAACTAGATTTTCAGGTTAATTCCTCCATTTAAAAAAAAAAAAAAAAAGTTAAAGAAGTGGTTTCCATTTCTGTTCAAAAATCCTAGCATTATACATTATTGAATATAGGCCTGCTCAAATGTTTATATTTATATTGTATATTAATATCTAAAAGTGTATTCAGGAGGCACAACATTAAGTCATACTACTTGTGAAAGAAGAGAATGAAAGAAAAGTATTTTATTAGAAACAAGTATTTTGTTATGTCTTATTATCACACTGAATTTATACTATGATTAGCTAATAGCTTATAACAAAGTATACATTTAGGACAAAGTTCATTCTTGACAATAGTAGCTATAAATGTTTCAGAAAATCTTCCTGATGATTTCTAGTATTTTTAGCTGATGGTTGTCAGAACTGCTTACATAGCCATTATTTTTGCTTCATCTCATGGCTGATAAAGAGCTACCTACGAGGTTAAGGGAAAGTGTCAGCTTTGCCTTTTTTGACTTGCTTGCTTTTACTTGCATTATTCGTATTATCTTCAGTCTGCAGCTCTTGGGAGGAAAATCATTTAAACCATTTGTCCATTTTATGATAGTTTAATTAAAACCAGTTAATGTGATACACAAGTCTGCTCAACCTGGCCCACAGGAACTGCAGTATGTTGCAATGTGCTCAAAGTGAGCCAACAAGAAAGGCTAAAGCTATAAGCCCCTGTCTTGGGCCTTCACTGTACCCACTGAGCACCTGTCTACACCATGGGACCAAACAGGGGCTCCAGAGACAATTCACATGGCGATGTGAGTGAAGTCTATTTTTCTTATATTTTTAGCTTAATATTATGAATAGGAAATGTAACAATTTCTTTCTGCATCCCAGCGGGTTGTTTTGCACCCTACAAAGACTGCTGGTCTTGATGATAAAACTCAAATTCCTAATGCAATATTTATTAGATGAGGCTATCCAGGCTTTTATGAACTTTCTTGACTAGGGCAACACTCATGTACTATCTCATCTACAAATCTCTTCCCAGCTTACTTTTTTGTGCAATAATGCTAAGTCAGCGATGCCTTTATTTTTGTCAAAGGGGTCTAAAGTCATTCGATTGATTTTAGGAATCTTTGAACCATATTAAATAAGGTTCTAAATTCACGCATTAGTCATGCATTTCTTTGTACAGTGTTATATTACAGAGCAAAGGGGTGTTCAACAGTGTTACTGAGAATTCAGTGATTGTCTACCTATTTACTACTATAATAATCCATAAGGTCTTTCCAGAGTTATAAAGTTATGGAGACTCGTGTTTTTCTTCCTCCCATGATACCAATTGCTTACTTATTTCCTCTCTTATTTCCAATGTAATAATCCGTGACCTGCAGAAACTAGAATTTGGGTGGATATGAGATGATGCATGATCCCACCATGTTCTCTCCATCCTTCTGCCAAAGGTGCTTGCATTTTCTCTGATGAATAGGCAGTGAGCAAGTGAAATTCTGATGCACAGACAGACAAATTCTTACAGTCTTCCTTTGGAAGGAAACAAAACTGAGACAGGGATTGTTAGTAGTTCTTTGGAGCATCCGTGACTTTGGCTTTTAATACTGTGGTTAGAAAAGAAAATACTATACTCAAAACTAAAGGGATCTACTTTTGAATTGTAGAAGGATAAAGGCTTGGCCCAGCTCTACCAGGAATTGGGTGTGTGGTTTCCTGAGGACTGCACAAGCTGTACCGGATTCTTATTCCTAAACCAGACCCTTAGGCAGATGCCATTGCTTGTGTTCCTACAGTGCGAAAGACTTGCCTGATGGTAGTTCTTTTTTTTTTTTTTCTTGTTTCTTTCACTGGGAAAGTCTTTCACTCCCTTTTCTTCCCTCCCTTCTTTTCCTTCCCTTCCTCCATCTTTCCCCCTCCCTCCTTTCCTTCTTTCTTCCTCCCCCTCCTCCTTACCTTCTTCTTAGTCTTCCTTTACTCTTTTCTTTCTCTCATCTCCCTTTCCTTCTCCCCCTCCTCTTCTTTCACTTTCTTCCATTTTACATCTTAGATCTTAGTGACTCCTAGAAATCTCTCTTTCCTTAAGGTATTCAATGGAGTCAGTCTGAATTTATGCTAGAGGCATGGGAGATCTTGGTCAGTGTTAATATAGTTAAAAGATAGTATTATCAGTCTTAAACTAAAATTAAATATTTTGCAATAAAACCTAAAAAATTACATCAAACAATCTCCCTCTTTATGTTCTCTCTAGGATGCGGCACAGGCCGGAGGAAAGGACTGAAACTAAATATGGGAAAATAGTTAAAGTTCACTTTCCCGTTTCACTGTCCTTTTAGGTTGAAAGCATATCTTCCTTTATTCCTTCATTTATTTAAAGTAAAAACTGTCCTGTCAGTTTTGTGCTTATGGAAGGAAAACTTTTGCAGCAGCAGGTGCGAACAGTAGGTATACAAGACACGGGAAGTCTAGACAGAGGCTGAGAACATTAGTATTGCCTTACTAGACTCTGCATTTCATTTGGTTGGATGTGAAAGACAGAGACAGAGAGACCTCCACTTCACACAGCAAAAGATGGGGAGAAGCTGCTCTGAAGTACAATAGGGTTAATTTTATTATAAGTTTTGTCTTCAGTATCCAGTCTTTGTCTCTTGGCATAAAGGGGTGTGTCCTGTTGGATAACCTCTCTTGCCATAGTCTACCTCTCACACTCTAGCACAGCTCATCTCTCAAAACTGGCCCAGCTCTTGTTGAAGTGCCAAGGCTGAGACTAAATTACCAGCCCATTATGGTGTCTCTTACATTGAAGACGTTTCCCTCAAATGATTGTCCTGGTAGGAAATACAACGAGTGGACATAGATAGCATCAACTCAGGTTCCCATGGTTTAGCAGCATTGTACAATGGTTGAACCAAGGATTATAAAAAATGTAATGTGTGTAGCTGGCAGATGGTTTGAGATAATACCTTTAGGCTCCTTTTTTTTTTTTTTTTTAATAATAAAATCAAGGAGAGAGAGAGAATGCAAAAGACCCAAGGATACCCAGTGAGCTAATGCTGGCATGGAGAGTATGGTCTCAGTATCCTGCTTCCTGCATCTGTGTTTTTGTACGACACCACATTGTCTTTCTGCTAAGCCAAAGGAGAGGGGTGCACCTGGGCCAAACTATGTCTAACTGAGTCTGGGGCCTTCCCGGACTTGATGGAATCCCTTTGCTAATATTCTTGATGATCCTTATGTTTGATGACTGTAACACATTACACTAATCAAAGCCTACTCACCTTTTTTTTTTATTATTTATTTAAACCTCATCATAGTGGTATGTGTGTTGGGGGGGGCTGTCGTGAGTTTTATTTTTTTAGATGGAACACCCAAAGTTCAGCTACTCTCTCAAGTGGTTGCCAAGATTGACACTTTTTATATTAGTCTTTTATTTGGAATTTTAAAACATAAGCAAAGGATATTTGTTTTATTTCATGTATAGTAGATCCACTATAGCACATATGTGGAAGTTTAATTAAATTCTGACTTTTATTTAGGTTGCCCTATGCTTAAATCTTTATGGGGTGCCCTGATAGCTAATTCAAAGACAGGAATTCCTGCACAGGACTGAAGTTTTCTCTAAGAAACACCTACTCTCACACACAGAATTTATGATTCTAGCCTCATTGCATTTTTTCTGGCATTCCTTTGGCTTTTATTTTAAGAAAAAAAAATGTCATTGTATCTAATTTTCCATTTTAACACTCAAGGGAATGATTGCTATACAAGAGTCACGGCCATTCACTTCATTTGTACTCATTAAAAATAAAAATTTAAACTAAGAAACTGCACAAAAAGCATTGAATTTATAAGACGGTGTACAGAAATAGAAATTTCCTTTAAACTAATTCCAGATAGTTTTAATGCAGTTGTCATGCACTGTGGCTGGAAGGTTGGCAGCTATCTTGTTTCACCCCAAATAATGTTTCCATTCAACAAATATGTATTTAGCATATATGATGTGCCAGGCGCTGGTCTGTTTTCCAGAAACAATGGTGAGTGAGACAGAGTCTTGGTCTCAGGGAATTCTTTTCCTTTGAAAGCTACAGGTATTAAACAAGCAAAGAGGTAATGTCTCAGGTGGTGTGGATGCTAAGGAAAAGAATGTAGTTGGGTGTAGTTGGATCAGTGTATAGGGGACTTTTATTTAGGTTGCCCTATGCTTAAATCTTTATAGGGTGCCCTGATAGCTAATTCAAAGACAGGAATTCCTGCACAGGACTGAAGTTTTCTCTAAGAAACACCTACTCTCACACACAGAATTTATGATTCTAGCCTCATTGCATTTTTTCTGGCATTCCTTTGGCTTTTTATTTTATTTTAGGTAGGATGATCTAAGAGCTAGCATTTGGACAAGATCCCACATGATATAAAGTGTCTATCCCTTTCAAAATTGTGGGGAACACGGACTGATAAGAGGTAAGAGCTAGTGTACCATGTCAGAGGCAGCAAAGAACCGACCACATCAAACACAGCAAGGGTGAGGGTCCAGCAAGATGCGTGAGAGACAGCTGTGTCAAGGTGAAGTCTAAGCAGTAAGGAGAGCCAGACTATGTAGGACCTTGGAGGCCTTGCTAAAGATTTTCCAGCTCCTTCAAAACCTGGTGGTAAGTCATTGGAATGTTTTTGAGCAGAGGACTGAGGCAATCTGATTTTCTTGCCACAAGGGATCCCTCTGGCTGCTGTGCCTGGAGACATCACTGTTGGGGACATAGGACAGTGTGTGGCAAGTACAGAAACAGGAAATTCCATTAAAAGTCTTCCATGGTAATCGAGGGGAAACATGATGGGGTTGGCTTCATGTGTTAGCCATAGATTTGCTAAGAATCAATTGAGTTTATGATATAATTCTAACATACCTATGTCAGAACTTGCTAAATGGATTATATAAAGGCCATCGGAGAAAAGAGAAACCAAGGAAGAAGATGATCAGACTTTTGGACTCTGTAACTGGGAGAAGAGTGGTGCTATTTAATTATACAGAGAAATCTGTGGGAGAAGTGGATTTAGGAAGGAGTTTCTATTTTGCACATCTGGTTTCAGAAGACTGCAGTATATCTAAATGGAGTTGGTAGTTGAATAAATGAGTCTGAAGGGAAGAGGTTGAATCTGAAAAATACAAATTTGGGAGTCATCAGGGTGAAGTGGGGAAGGGAGCTAAAGACTGAGCAGCGGGAGATGAAGTTTTTCAGGAATGTCTTCTACTTCCATCCTTTTGGGGACCCACCATGGCCTTGCCAACTCCAGCATTGGCCCAACTGGGCTTAGCTACCTGGGATACTATGAGCCCCTCAACTCACATGACAAACCACCAATCCACAAACCTGGGCAAAAGGAGAAGGGTTAACCTCATTTGTTTGTTTTCTTAGCTCCTTATCTTTGCGTTGCCCTGTAGCTTGCCCTTTGAATATCTCCATTGTTTCTTTTAGTGGGAAAAGGTCAACTCTCATCTTTGTAGGAGTCCAAGGACTCTACCTGTAGGTGCTGGGAACATCGCCCTGGCCATCCACTCCTTTGGGTACACTAGCTCGGGTCTGTTTGCAGTTTAGTATACATATATCACAAAAGCCATCTAGGAAGTATTGAGTTTGGAGGGCAGTGAAATTACATGGCAGAAAGATTGCGAAGGGAAAGTGGATAGCCATTTTTTTGGGGGGGGGAGCTATATTGTTTGGTAAATTTCATTGTATGATATACTTAGAAATTTCTCTTTATGTTCAAATGGTAGTTTATTGAAGCTACTCTGAAATTCAGGAGTTTGGCTGAACCAGGCACTAAATTCTATTTCTAGTTGAATTGGCTTTGGTGAAATCTATGTCCCAGTGTCTGGTATCCAAGATGGATTGTTGTCAACCTTTTAAGTCTTGTTAGGCAGGCTAGCATCCCAACCAGATTCAGTAGGGAATGAAGATGAACATTCTCAGGACAGGTGGAATTATCTTACTTAACATTACTGTAGTCCACATAAATCGAATACAAGTATCTAAATACATAAACACTGATGGTAATTGTGTTTATAGAACAAGACAGAATAGAGAGCCTCAGGTATATTTAATCTCAATGGCTTATTGTATAGATTGGAAATGTGAGGCATGTTCTCCTGGCAAATAGAAATGTATAAGATGATCATAGCAGAAAGAGACTGGCTGTTTGGGCACTCAGAGCTTTTAAAGAGAAATGGCTGGGGATCATCACTGGATCAATCAGTCCAAATAAATGCTTTAGCACTCGATAACTCCAGTCTAAAGACAATTGTCTTTGGGATATCAGACACGTTTAATAGTTTTAAGAAAATCCATTTAAAGCAAATTTCTTTATAACCAAATTTGGTGCCTTGTGCTTCCCTGTTTTACTTTCTAAGTAGGTTAAGATTGCCTGCGAGCAAACATAAAATGAACTCTTTTAGAGGCATTTGTGGGATTTGTGTTTGAGGAACCCTATCATCCCAGCACTCCTTGGGGCATGGTAACAATTTTTTTTCCCCTCTTGTGAAGAGTACTGAGAATGTCATTTCCCTGCTCAGAAAACTATTGCATGAACTCGAAGTATTGAAGTTCACCATGCAAGACTATTGATTTTAATAATAGAAATCGATACTGCCATTGAGTTTTATAATAACGTCATACACTTTTGGAAATAAGATACCATTTCAGCTCTCCTAGTTCCCACTTTACCAGTCTTCTCAACTAACTACTCCTTTATGTTCTGTCCCACCAATTCCTCAGCCAGTTTTTTTTTCTTAACTCTGTCGTTTTGCTTCCTTCTGAGTGGGAAATGTCTTTCTTGTCTCTAACATTTCTTGACACATAAAAGGTTCTCAGGAAGCAATTCTTGTCATGAATGAACAGCTATGTAATCGAAGCCTTTTTCTGGCTCTTCTCCATTCCTACTTTATTGACATTCTTTTTGTCCTTCAAAGCCCACGTTAAAAAATGTCACCTCATGAAACCTCCTAATTGTATTGTTTTAATTAAATTTGCCCCCTTTTCTTTTTTCTGCTTGAAGTTCTTTGTTGCTTATTTATAGCCTTTTCCACCCTGTTAACTATATTTAAGAGTTGTATGTCTCTGCACTGGTTTATAAACTCCTTGAGGGTCAACGTCATGTTTTCTTTATTGGATCAATGGTGATGACCATGGTGCTTTGCATATAGTAGGTCTAATGGTCATAGTTACTTGAAGGTAGGTCATTTGAATTTTATATGTAGCATGATTTTAACTAATTCTCTAAGAGCTTGGCTCTACAAAAACTATTCTGTGTATATTTATCTACCTTTCTTTTTTATTTAAATTCAATTAGCCAACATACAGTGTATCATTAGTTTTTGATGTATCTGCCTTTCTGTAACACAAATTTCTCTTGTTATTTGAGTTATACCGTAACTGATAGGAAATATAAAAAAGAAATACAATAGAGAGGAAGGGCAGAGCTGCTTATACATGCTTGGTTGGGATATGAAATAGAGTGAAAATAGTACCTATAAGGAAAGTAGAACTTCTGTTCAAGAACACTAAGCTAAGTGTCTTTTCAGGCAAAAAAATAACGCGTGATTTCCTAGGGTTCTTAGACTTAGGTTTTTTGAGGCTGTGAGGTCTCCTGCTTGAGCTTTATTCCACGGGAGTAGAAGATCCCCACTTAACTCGGCTTTTGGTTCCCATCTCATTCTCCGGGCACATGCCTGGTGTTGGGTGGGTTAGCTTTGTTCTGGAATTTGTGAGTCCTCTGCTTTCATAGAATTTGCCCATTTTGATAGAAAATAACTGAGAGGTTAGCTATTCAATCTGTTTCATTTTATAAGCACGGTAAGTTTCCTTTGGAGAATACAAATTAAACTCCTCTCACAGATGAGGGAGAGATTTCTGACACTGGTGGTATGGGAGTGTTCCTGGTGCAAAGAACAGCAAGTGCAGAAGCTTCGAGGTAATAGTGGGATCTGCACATTGAGGTACAGCAAGGAGACAAGCTAGTTGGGGCAGAGGGAGAGAGGATGAGTTGTAGGTGGTCCGAGAAATAGTGAGGCTTTAGATCTTGTGCAACCCGGTAAGCCACTGTAAAGGTTTGGGCTTTACTTTTTGTGAAATGGAAAAGCTTGCGTGGATTTTGAACAGCATCAGAACATGATTTAACTTAGCTTCTGAAAAAGTTGCTGGGTTTGCTGCATTAGAAGTGACCAGAATTGGGCAGAGCTGGAAATGACTGGAATGAGATGGAGGTGGTTTGATCAAGGGGGTAGTGATGAAGGTCCTGGGAAGCACTAAGTTTTTGTTATTATTTAAAGGATTTGCTGGTGGATTCACTATGTGGTATGAGAGATGGACAGAGGAATTCCAGATGACTGCAAAGATTTGAGCCTGAGCAAACAGAACTATGGAGTTGCCCTTAAATGAGTTGAAATTAAAAAAAAAAAATCATAGAGGACAGTCAGGTTGGAGGGAAGATCCAAAATATGATTTTAGCCATAAGTTTCAAATATGTATTAGTTAATCATGTGGGGATATTAAGTAGGTAGCTGGGCATCAGAGCCTGAACATCAGGAGAGTGATCAAAGTTGAGCTATAAATCTAGTAGCTGTCAGCATAGAGATAGAATTTAAAGACATGTATTAGATGATGTCATGTGAGGAATGATTAAGTGTAGAGAAGAGCTCAAGTACTCATCCCTGGGAGAAAAGGAGGAGCCAGGAGCCATCAGTGGAGACCCAAGGGAGTGGCAAGTGAAGTGGGTTGAAACCCAGGTGAGTGTAGTGCTCTAGGACTAGAGAAAAGAAAGCTACTTCTCCAAGTTTCCAAGCTCCAATCCATCAACATTTTTGTTTGCTTTTTAAACTGTCTCTCTCTTCCCTTTGGTTTGGTAGACAACTGGTTGAGTCTGTAATATACACTGACAGATGTTTAACAAACTGAGAGCGCTAAGATTATCTTATTCCCTTCAAAACAGCCCCCTTGGGAGGACATGTACTTCCAAAAATAATGCTGTTTTGCTCAAGTCATGTGCAGAACTCTATTTTGGGGAAATACCATCATCTCCCTTAGGATACTCACTGATAGCACATAATTATGTTCTGAAAGATAATTTTGTTAGAGGGTTAGTGTTTCCTCCCCTCGACCCAAGCCTGATGAATAAGTGTTGTCGAGCCAGACATCAGCATACATAGTCAAAACCAAAATATGAATGCAAAGGAATAAGATTGATTCATATCTTCTTATTCTTTTAAGCAACATTTTGTCTTTATTTCAAAAGCTGTGTATGCTCACTAGTTTTAACTAAATAATGAGAATAGACAGATTAAAAAAAAGAAAAAGAACCTATAATCTTACTGTTCTTGTTAATATTTTGCATTATTTTCGTATTTTCCCACCAGTTTTTCATTTCAGTTATTGGAAACTGAAGGTCTTACAAACTTCCAAGGATGACCATTAAGTTGTAGCTCAAAATAAGGGCTATATATGATTGTAGAAAGTTATCCATTCCATTACTTGGAAGTGTGATACATATGTAAATGTACAATTTCTGATTTTTTTAAATGATTCTATTTATTTGAGATAGTGTGAGAGATAGCATGAATGGGAGGAGGGTAGGAGAAGAGGGAGAGGGAGAAGCAGACCCTGGGATCATGACCTGAGCTACAGGTAGACACTTAAGACGCTTAACTGACTGAGCCACCCAGGCACCCATACAACTTCTAATTTTTAATATGCTTCTTATCTCCTTCATCCTTCCTTCACCTCTCCTTCATCATGATTCCCACTTCTAGGTGGTCAACTGGTGAGAAAAAGAGAATGGAGTTTGAAGTCAGATAGACTTGGATTTAAATGGCTGTTCTATGAACTTATTTATTCTGAGTCTCATTTCCTTCTGCAATAAAATGGCAATCTTAATAGGGAACTTTACATAAGTAATTAATAAAGCATGTATAATGTACTTAGCACCTCATAGGTGCTCGTCAAAATTTAACATAATTGAAAACACATGGGTTTTGTATTCGAAAAAACAATGCCTTCAGTTTTCCTTATCTATACATCTTATTGGCTTGTTGTAATGATTAAATTAAATCATGCGTATAACATGCAACAAGACTGGAATATAATAGATGTCCAGGAAATCTGTTGAGGCAATGGGTATTTTATGTATTTCAGGTTTTATTTCTAGTCCAATGCACAGAGTAGGGCTCCAGAGAGTTTTTTTTTTAATTAAAATGAAATGTATTTCTTTATAGTCACATGCTTGTTCTCACGCTGCTCCAGTGAGACATGCCATGTTATTTAACTTGAAAATATGCAGGAGATGCAGGGGGTACTATTTTCAGTAGGAGGTAGATTAGTAAAATAAATAAGTAAACACACTCTCCTCACGTGAAAACACATTAGTTATAAAGAAAAATTTTGAATACTGATGAAAACAAAGACTAAAAATATTCATAAGGATCCTGTGATTCTGTTCTAATTGTAGTTTTCCTAATTGTAGAGGTGATGCAACAACATTGTCAATTGGAGCTCAAAGCTTCAAAACCCAAGTTCCATTGGGAAGACCCACGTCTTCCCGGTTCCATTCTGCTTTCCAGAATCCCTTCATTGTGTGTCTTTAACCTTGCAACTCATGATGTCTAGGCCTGTTCCTGACCTCAATTCCATACATTTGGCTCTTCAGCATCCCTTAAATATGTCCTCGTAGTCTATGTTCATGATCATGGCTATAACTCTTCGTGTGAGCTTCCTTTCCTGCCTCTCCATTGTTCATCTCCAGGGGAGATCTCTCATGGCAGTTTGAACATTGTGAAGCTTGCATTTCAAATGTTTCATTCCATCACAATGGGATCTTATACTATAATATCTGTTTGGTGTAAAACGTCCTCTGAGAGAATAAAATTTGTGATAAAGGAGCTTCATTGAGAATCCTGTCCACTTACACTTTTTTCTGTCTCTCTCACCCCTGCGCACCCATCCCGACCAGACGTGGCGTACCTACATGATAAAACAATACTCTATTTATTTGGTCATAAAATATAGCAATTTACTGAAAAGACCCAGTTACTGTAAGTTAAAACACCTCCAACAGACAATGGTTTCAATGCCCTCCTTTTCTTCTGAATGGTGTGATAATGTTTTCTTTTAGATAATCTATCTCTCTCTCACAGTCCCTCACATAGTCACTAACACACACATGCGCACACACTCTCCCTTTTATACCCACACAGCTCCTTATTTACCTTCCTCTTCATATCAAGGGCAACTTTAAGAGGGCAGAAACCCCAACTGAGCTGGCTTAAGCAAAAAGTTGTGTTGGCTCATATACCTGAAATGTGCCAGGTTCAGGGCTGGCTTCTGGAAAGACTTGGTGCATGGGCAATGCTTGATCAATAATTTTTGACTGAAGCTCAATTTTCAATTAATTCAATTTGCGTAGATATAGATCGACCAAAACTGATAAGTATTTACTTCTTTCTTAATCGGAAGTGACATCTCAGATTATCCGAATCTGCAGTTTCCAGCCCCAGTGGAATACTAAAATCATCTTGAAACTTTAAACAATACAATACCTAGACTTTAGGCACCCCCCCCCAAATTCTGATTCTACTCATCTGAATGAGAACCTGATCCAATCAAACGTTGGTTTGATTAAAAGTCTCCGGTGATTCTCAGGTGCCCCAGAGTAGAGGGCCACTAGTTTATCTGGCTTTTGGAATTTCCTTTCCCAGGGTGCTGCTGGCCATTTTATCCCAAGAAGCTATAGCTAGAGGCTTTTGCACAAGGGTCTAGAGAAGAGAGATAGTGCCCAAATTCTTAGAGAACATAGAAAAATCAACCTATAAAAAAGAAAATGATCCATTATAAGAAAACTTCAGAGAGTAGATACAGTTCAGAATAGAAGGTGAAGTTAAAACCTAGGAAGCAGATGGACTGGAATGGAAGCTAGCTGGAGAACAAAGTCAGTAAGACCACAGATGTTAGCCAAGCCTGGATTATTTACATGTCAGTGTCTGGTCTGAATTAGCTTAAAGGCATCTGGTCTCGTTAGACAATCTCCATTGACTTAATCCACACTAGGCTCTGTCAGCTTGGGTAAGAGTGTAATAGGGTATAGAGCAGCTGGATAAATTTTGTTTTTCAAAATAATTGAACACAGATATCAACTATGCAGTCAGAGTGACCACATTGTGATGCTTTTATGGGTGGGAAAGATAGAACCTTATGACTCTGGGACTAGGTTGAAAGCGACCTGACCGGCAGGAACGACTGTCCCCTTCTGCCTTTGCTTCACTGAAGTGCATCCCAAACTTTGTGTGCAGTACAGTTTGTCCCTGGGTGAGACTGTGACCAATAACTCTCATGCTCACATAATCACTAGGACCCAGAGCCAGAAAATTTCTGCCACTGAATGAAGATCTTTACCATGAATAATTACAAATGAGGCAGGCGATCATTTGTGTCATGGTTCATTGGCTCTGTCAGGGTGAAACAAAGACATTTTTCACTCTCTTCCATCTACCACATGCACGATTAAAATGCCTTTGTAGATTACTGTAAATAATTCAAATGTTTATTAAAAACTCTGTTGGACGATCAAGGAATCATAGGTAATAGGAGGGAATACCATCCAATTTATTTTTATTTGGCATGCTCCATCCATCATATTGTGAAGTGCTTCAAGGGGAAACACAAAAACAGGCAGGGTTTTCAGGCAAGATTCAGAGAGGAGGTCAGTTAAAATGATCTGAGGAGAAAGTGTTAAGAAAGTGATGCTTCGCTTTTGAGAGTCCCAGTGATTTTGCTGGATCAGGTCAAATCTTGCTAACTCAGCTTTGACGTGTGGTTATTTTAATGAGTATTCCAGCTGATGAACTTGGCTCGCAGTAAGGAGGAGTGGGCATCTTGTCTAACATCTGCAAACAGCTCAACTTCTGTGTCCCTCTGTATTCGTGGTATGTAGGCAGAGGAAATGTGGATCCCTTTTGACCCCCCTGGGATACAGGCATCATAATGCCTGTATCAACACCATTGCCATAGTACATGGCACCTGCCATGTTGGCCCCCTGTGCGATGAAACAGGGGGCCAAGTCAAAGGTGGCATCCTAGTCTAAGCTCTGATGTTCTTGGTGGAGTATGGTTTGTTGCCCTCAGCCCAAGTGAACCCTGTAGTATTAATATTTGCCATTTAGTAGGTGACCGTCATGTGGCAGGCACTGCCTTTGGCAGCTCTAATATGATGAGGATGGTGTTGCCTCATGGTGATTAAGTTGCTGCCTTGGGAGTCAGATTACAGATTGCAGAATTTAGAGTACTGGCTTCAAACATACTAAATCATTGACTTCAAATTATTTACCTTTTTTTTTTTTTAAGATTTTATTTTATTTGACAGAGATCACAGGTAGGCAGAGAAGCAGGCAGAGAGAGAGGGGGAAGCAGACTCCCTGCTGAGCAGAAAGCCTGATGTGGGGCTTGATAAATTATTTAACTTCTTTAAGTCGAGGTTCTTTATCTATGAAATGTGTATAACAATGAAACCCACTTCACAGCATTACAGATTACACAATAGTTCCTATGAAGAAGGACTAGCCCATGACTGGTACTACCAGCACTTGAGAAATATTAACAATCATTATTAATCTCACTTAGTACTTAATATTAATAACTAATGCATTATCATGAGTACACTTTAATAGTATGACAATGCTATCATGTTCATTTTACAGAAAAGGCTAGTGAGACTCAATGATGCTGAACACTGTGGGTGTGTCCCAGCTAATATTTGAATATAGATTCTTTTATTTCATCGCATGCTTCAAATGTGGCTATCACCATGGTTTCTCTTTACTCAGTATACAAATAGATTTTAAGGTCATTACAACCTCAGGATCTTGTCAACCATCCTAGATATTTCAAACACACGGGATTTAATTCAGAAAGTTGGTTGCCATGGGGTAGAAAACACTCTAGGAGTGAAAAGGGGATAGGCAGGAGGTTGGAGGCGCAGAATGAAAAAGAATACTCAAAGATTAAGAGCTGTTAATGTTCGGGGTAGACCCATAGGAAGGCACTCTACCTGTTGACGCGTTGCTAGTTATGCTGTTGTGGTCACTTCTACTGACAAGGGCTGGAGGAGATGAGAATGTACATCCCTCGTCTGGGATGCTGGAGTCTGAAATCATACTGTCTGTTTTCTCTACATCAACTGCCACGCTGCCAGATCCAGAAGCAGGAAGTATCTCTCTCTTCCTTGACTTCTGATTTCCCAACCCTGTGTCCCATTAGTGGAACCCAACAGAAAGCCAGGTAGACCAGGAATCTGCAAGGTATTGCTTGCTAACTCCCTGGCCCAGTGGCACAGGGCAGAGGATAGGGCTGGGGTGGCGAGGCGGTTGGCTGAGAGAAAACAGGCAAATACTGAGCACAGTGACCCTGACCTTTTAGATGAAACTCTTCTTTTAGTCTGCAAGATTGTGGCTTTACCCATCTAGGTCAATCAATAGATCTACTTTGTAGTAAAGGCAACGCCAGACCTTCCTTTGTTAAGAATGATTTGTACAGGGAAGTTATTCCCTTATAGGAGTAAAAAGGGTAGAAATACAAGGGTACCATTTGGAAATATACCCAGAGCTAAATGAAATGGGATGTTGATAATGCCCTAATAAATTGGAATATTCAGGAAGCCAACTCTTCATGATTAAACAACTCCCACTCCCACTAGTCTTCTGTTGGCCAGGAGACTAATGAAGCCAAATGGTAGTCATGGCCTGTTTTCTTGGTCAGGCTTGGCTGGGCTTATGGTGTGATGGCAAAACAAAACAAAACAAAAAAACAACCATGATTTCAGTGGTTTATTACATAGTTTATTTCTCAAATGCCCAGTCTGCTCTAGATTGGGCCCTGTCCAGAGCCTCCTGCTCAATGACATAGTGATCTAATCTGTGGGTGTGGCTTCATCATCTGAACGCACCCTTTCCAAACTCACCACCCAAGGGGAAAAGTGGTTAGAAGGTTAAGAGAGGGATTTTCATTATCTGACCCAGGAGTAATACACCTCACTTGTGCTCATAATCTACCAAGACAGTAGTCACTTGGCCTTGACCGCTGTGAGGGGCTGAGAAGTGAAATACAGCCTTCTCACTTCCCACAAAAATGAGGAAACCCAGGAGGGGGTGGTGCTAGCTATGTTCACTTCACACAAGCTGCTCCATGATTGACTCTGCTGCATGGTAGGAAATGACAGTGGATATTTTTTTTTTTATCACGACTGGCATATCATACTGGGAATGTGTTTTCATTAACACTGGCATTAAAATACAAAAAAAAAATCTGCCCTTGTGGCAATTAGAATAGATTATGTCCTCAAAACTTGGCAAATTAGTCCCTCCATTTGTGGTTCTTTATTGAGAGGGATTTGAGAAGCAAGTATATATCTCTCTATGTATGATTATTTCTTTCTGATGAATTACTAGTGATTTTATTGATAACATAACTTCTTACTTACATTTGGAATATTGTTTTACATTGGTGACAACAGTCTCTTCCCTTAACTATCTGATGTATGACTTTTGTCTATTTTCTTCAGAAAGACAAATTATTTCTTTAAAACTGTTACAATTCTTTAACTTAAATATTAGCCCAACATTTTGTAGAACCCATTCTTATAAAGTTTCTGCTTATTTTGAACAAAGAAGTCAAGGCTATGTCTTAATCCATGCAATATTACATCTCTAAAACGAATAAGTATAAAAGCCAGGTGTTCCAGGAAAGGTGATGGAGCATTCTCGAAGCTCCAAATTTCAAGTTCAGTAAATAAGACTAGCTGCAAGTTGTGAAGACTTTTTAATTTTATCTCAAGAGTTTATTCTTTCAAGAAACTGGTATACTCCATTTAATATGACAGTAATAGAAATACGTTAGCTGAATAAGATATTTTGTTTAAAACTAAAGAGAAGTTCCTGGTAACTGACAAGATGTCTCTTGAGTCTCTATTATGTGACTATCTTGATGCTGTGGATATCTGTCAAATATTGATAATTCTGGCTTGTGAAAGCATCAGTTGAGAGGACAGATGAGAACAAAAAGCATCTATAAAACATTGTAAGTGCATTCTTAAAGAATGACTTATGAATGGATTATTAAATAAATGAGTGAATTAATTAATGATTTATGTCTCCAACCAAAAATCTTAAAGCATTGAAAAACCAAATATAGCACAGATCTTTGCCAAATACTTTTTTGTTTTCAACTTATTTCTGTGGATTATATTTACAAAAACTAAATCTTTTTGAATATGCCATTCATGATAAAGACTTAGTATAACCTGAGTTAATCAAATTTATTAGAAAGAGTCTGCTAAGAACTGGCAGTACCTCTATTTTGTGCATTTGAACAGAATGCTTAGTTACAGATCACATTGTTAAAACTCTTCCAAAATATTTTTGGTAAATTCAGTATTTAGCAATAAAGCAAATTTAATCCACATAGAAGAGTGATTATATATCTATATTGATTTCCTAGGGCTGCCAAAATAGTTTGCCACAAACTGGGTATCGACACAAACAAATAAAATGAAACAAAACACAGAAATTTAGTCTTCTACAGTTCTAGAGCTTAGAAGTCTGCAATCAGGATCTTTACAGGGCTATACTTCCTCTGAATGCAATAGAGGAGAATCTGTTCATGGTCCTCCTCTTAGTTTATGGTATTGTCTGCAATCACAGGTATTCCTTGGCTTATAAATGTATCACTCCCTCACTAACCTTACCTCCTTGTCATGTGGATTCTCCCTTGTGCCTCAATCTCTATGTGTCTTGTCCTTTCTTATAAGGATGCCAGGTCTGTTAGGTTGGGAACCTCATCTTGACTACCTCTGCAGATGACCTATTTCCAGGTAAAGCTCCATTCACAGGAACTAGAAGTTAGGACTTCAACGTATTTTGGGGAGAGGTAAATTCAATGTACCATGTGATGAATGACTTTTGGTTAAAGTGAACAAAAAGCTTCAATGGTGAACCTTGGAAAGCAGTTGTCTAAGAATTGTTGGCCCTTTTCTAGCTGCATGTTTTCACCTGATGCATCTTTTTAAAAAGATGCTATTTATTTTGAAAGAGAAAGCACAAGTGAGCGGGAGGGGCAGAGGGAGAGGGAGAAGCAGACTCCCCACTGAGCAGTGAGCCCCACGTGGAGCTCGATCCCAGGCCAACAGGATCATGACCAGAGCCAAAGGCAGACACTTAACCGACTGAGCTGTCCAGGCATCCCACACCTGTTGCATATTTTACCTGAACCATCCATTTAAAAACACATCTGTTCTGTTCATGAGTTTAATTCAGAATCATACAATCTAGCTTCATCCCTGGACAGAATTTCAGGTCTGCTCCTACAGAGTTGAATAAAATGTTAACCATTCTTTCTTAAATAGGTGGATTTTACCCTTCATTTCCACCCCAGATTGAGTGATATTGACCTGAACCTCTTTGCTTTCTCAATGAATATATCTTATGTCATCTGGTTTCTTAATCAGAATAAGAATACAGGAAAAAAATATCAACCTAGAAACAGGGAAGCTGGGAATGGAAAGAGAAAATCGGAAATTCAAACTCAGCTCCATAAATCCTTGAGAATGTTTCATTTGATGGTATTTACCTGTTAATTAGGATCAAAGGAGAAAAATCATATAATAAAGCTCATAAAAGCATACTGGCTGAATATTAATGAATTCAGTGATAGGCTTCTGTTTCCAGGCAACCGAATATCCCCCAAGAGTATTAATGTTGGTTGTAAAACAACAACAGCTCAGGCAGGAGTGCTTGTGGCTCTGTTGAACAAAGGCTCAGAGTCCCCTAGGCCACATTGCCACTCTTCCTGGGTTGCAGATTGCAGCGATGGCTTCAGGACCAGTGCTCTCGTCGTTTCTATCATGTCTTTCACCAACATGAACTATACACTCAAAATTCACTGGGAGCTGGTAATGAGTAGACGTCAACACCCATAAGTGAAATAGGGAACTGGATGATTGTCCACAGTGCTAAGGAACATTACGAAGGAGATTTGCATTTTAATCCTTACTCTACTGCTATTAGATTGATGCCTCTACGTTTTGTTTCCTTTCTGTCCACAGAAGGAAAGAGAGAGAAAGGAAGGAAAGAGGGAAGGAAGGAAGGAGAAAGTTATTACATTAGCTGAATGACAAATCATCTGCAGTTCTACCAGCCTATGGTTAGTCATGATTACAAGAATAAAAAACAAAACAAACAAAAAAACAAAACACTACTCAAATGTTAAATGGAGGTGCTAGTAGAGATAACAGACATAAATCAGCATGCCAGAAGGAGGTGTTAGGGGCCCAAAGTCATGATTAGAAAAAACGGGGGCACGTGGGTGGCTCAGGCTCAGTGGGTTAAGCCTCTGCCTTTGGCTCAGGTCATGATCTCGGGGTCCTGGGATCAAGTCCCCGAATCAGGCTCTCTGCTCAGTGGGGAGCCTGCTTCCCCCTCTCTCTCTGCCTGATTGTGATCTCTCTCTCTCTCTCTCTCTTCCTCTGTCAAATAAATAAAATCTTAAAAAAAAAAATTAGAAAAAACATTGGTCCAGTCTCAGAACACAACTAGGGGTCTCCTTGTGATGCACAGATTATCTAATTAACTTCACCTCTCATCTAGCTTCATGTCTGACTCCTTCCAACCCCAAGCCACAGCCCAGTCATAGCTTCCCCTAATCACTCTTTTGATGGAGTCAGAATGAACAAGTGACATGGACGTTGACTTGTGTTCTCACCAGCATTAATCTACTCATCAAATCTATCCCACGTGGAAATCAAGAATAATGGGCTAGCCCAGAGCCAGTAGGTAGAACTGTCACTCTCCCAAGCCCACTGTCAGTGCCTGATAATCCTAGGCAATTAGCTTAAAAAGAAGGACCTTGCTCATGACCTGTAAAAACAAACATGGCCGCCTATGATGAGCTCTCTCACGGGGAATATGCAGCTAGCCCCGCCGGGGGATTTACTACTTTGCTCTTCCCTAGCAGCCTCCAGCCAATGAGCAGGTTGTCTCCATTCTACATTGCTAGGCTTCATAAAATGCACGCATTGGTAGGAGCAGATCTTCATTTGTAACACTATTTCAGGCAGTCACCAACCTATAATTTATTCCCACTTTATATCTTATGCTGCTCCCTTCTCATTAACCACATATTTCATATTTTACAGCTGAAACTGGAGAAAAATATCTATTTCCCTGAATCTAACCTAGTCATTGACATGATTTCCCAGACGGAAGACTAACTAAGGAAAGGGAAAAAGGCATTATGGTTATGGACACAGGCTTTCAAATCAGGAAGACCTGTGTTCTAGTGGCAGCTCTCAGCATCTATGAATCCAGGGCAAGTCACTTGGCCTCTCTGAGCATCTGTTTCTTCATCTGTAAGATGACCTATGACACAGGGTTATTGTGAGAATTAAATTAGGTAGTGTATTTGAAAACATCTTGTACTGGGGCTAGCAATTTCAACACTCAATAAATGGTAGCTATTACCATAATGGTGATGATCACCATTATTATTATCATTATTATGGAATATGCAAAGAGCTAACATCCTCAAATTGAGACGGTTAGAGCTAGTTCATATATATGCACGAAAATTGGCCATTGAAAATGGGCCATTGATGTTACGGAAAACGGACAGGATTTGTAGAAAAAAGTTACGGATTTTCTTCTGTATTCTGAAACTCTAGTAATTGCTTTCCTGCAGGAGTGAGATATAACATTTACAACGCCTGATTCTTCCTATCCCCCTGTGTAAAATGGGGGTGGTCATAGCTATGTTGTTGGGTTAGTGGTGCTAGGAGGCGTAAGGGGATAAGAGATATTACAGAATGTTGCGTGTCATAGGATGATTGTGCCTTGGAATATTGTCCACTTTTGACTCCTCCTTTCCATCCATTGATCTGCTACCATATTACTCTTTACCAGCACAGCAGCTTCTCTGTTGATTCAAGCCCATTCACACCACTTCCATTGCACACATGGTCATTGGAGTTCTCCCAGTACTCTCCCCCTCCTACCCAACTGCATTTAAGGCAGTTCAGCTAGGCACCTGAAATCAGTCAACCTGAGGCTTTGGATTCAATTTGTCTTCCAAGTAACACGTACATAAGACATGTAATGACTTAAATAGTGTTATAGGTGGTGGTTCTTGGATGTGTATGGGCATGGGAATATCTTGAGAGCATTTGTTAAAACTGCATATTCCTGGAGCCTTCATTCTAATTAAGTAGGGCCCAAGAAGCATAATTTTAACCAACTTTCCGGAAAATTGTGGGAAATCCTATAAGTAGGAATATCAGTATCAAGACTAAAGCTGACTCTGTGTGGAGGAGGGGAAGAGCACTCTTAATATCATGAGCTGGGAAGCTGCCTAATTTTCCTGTGCAAGCCCACACACCTTTCTGCCTTATCCCGGCATGGGTCTGCCTCCCTCCAGTCTCCTCTCTACAGAGCCTTGAAAGAGGTAATTTTGATGCTGCTGGTTTTTTGGTAAAACTTCTCGAAAACAAAATTGGAGACTGTGTCCGTTGGTCTGCTTGAGCAACCTATCTCCCCTTCCCCCACTTGTTTCTACCTTGATAAATACTTTTCTGTGCTCTTGCTAGTCTTTCTCACACCCTTCTCTGCCTCACCTGGGTGACTTTTGATATCCAGTTTAGGCATCATCTCTGCTGGGAAATCTATCTATCCTGAGACCCTCCAGGAAAAGCTAAGACCTTTCTCTGGCATCTCATAGCACTTACAGAAGCGAGTTGAGATCATTGGTTTGCATATTTTTCCTTCCATTAGACTGTGGATTCCTGGAAGATATTGATAATATTTGATTCATTTCTGTTTCCCTGGAGCCTCACACAGAAATATAAATACACAGCATTCTATCTTACATGTTTTCTGCTCACCATCTTATCTTTTCTTTCCTTCATGGAAACACACAGGATGTTGATCTCTCTGACCTTTTTCTCTTCTCCCTCTTTTTTGCTATTCCTCACCTACCTCCTTTCCCTTCCTGGAGGGAAGCAAGCGGTGACTGTGGAGGTAAAAATCAAGGCTGGGGATATTGGGACTATGGATGAAAACATAGAAGAGGCTGCTTTCAGAAGATGTTTTATTACTATTCACCAGGGTGGCTAGGAAGAATAAGAAGGCTGAAGTTTTCTTTTTAGAGGATTAACATTTCTGCCTGCACCAAGGAGCTTATAAAAATTAAAACACAGGAGATCACAGATGTCAAATACGATCATGTCTGAAGGAAAATGGAAGAAAAGAACTTCATTTTCTTTCCGGGTGACGATGGCAGTCACCTTTAGATGAATTAGTAATCGGCTCTGGAGGAAGTCTCTACCCCCATGTAGTGATACTTATTCATGTGTTGGTGGGAGAGTGGCCAACCCCTTTTCCTTGTCCTGCTTGCCTAGGGGGCCCCAAATCTCTGCTTTGTACTGTGTTATGACTACTGGCAAAATACTGCAATTGTTGTCTCCTCGGAGGTGAACAGATAATTTCAGGACCTCAGGGAAAGGATTTGTGGCTATGGTTTAATGATGCTAATGAGGCAAGACTGTCCTGTCTCATAGGTGAGAGAGAAGGTGAAAGTCAGGTTCAATCCTGTGCATATGTTTTCTTGTAGACACACGGTAAAGGAGAGAGAGTTACTTTCAAATCCAGCCGTCAAAAGCCTCTACGCTCAAGGACCTTTGCTTGGTTTATAATTTTTGGCTTGCTTTTTCTTTCTGAAATAGAAAAAAAACAAGGATCATTTTAGATTCCTGACTGGCTTGAACTTGATGGATGGACAAATGCACCGTCTACACTAGTCCACAGAAAAAGGAACCCCCCACTTATTTCTTAATGATGGACCATAGGTGCCAAGGCCTTTTCTTACAACAATTTGGTGTGTGCCTTTCATCCACACTTGTTTCCTATATAATGAGCATAGATGGATGCATCTTAGGGACTTCAGAAGTATCGTTTGGACCTGAATCCAGATGGCCAGATGCTTATCAAAAGTGTTCATGAACCATCCAAACTTCTTTTACGTTAGGAGCTAAAGGGAAGCGCTTTCCTCATGAGCCCTTGGCATTTGCGGTTAAGACTCTGATTAATGCAAGAACAAGATTTGTTTTGAACAAAACTTTATAGAGCCTTCCTATGAAGATGCCCGCCGTGCAGTTTATCTGTGCAATTCATCTCCCAGGGCCTTCTGAAAGGCCGAGTGGAAAACCTCCCCCTCCAGACAAAGAGATTGACCATATAATGAAGGAATATTATCTGTAGTGTTGCTAATGAAAGAGGTGAAGTCTTTTTTTCTGTGTCTTTCTTATGCATGTTATTCTTGGAAATGAAGATTCTACCTCTGAACTTTAGTTGTAAAATTAAATAACTTCTGTTCTTCATTTTTAGCTCATTTTTTAAAAAATGAATTTTATAGTTTTCATAACTTTTTTTTTCTGGTCTCAGAGTGGTTCAAGGTTGCTTATTCCTTTCTGCATGTCAAAATCCAGTTAGCTTTGGCCAAGAGAATAGTTGTACCCAATTAAATGAGAAGATTCTTCAATAACAGGGACACCTGGCAGGCACATAATGGGTATTTAGTATCACTGGAAGAATCACTAAGTGAAAGTATGTAATGGACAAATTCCTCACTTTATCCATTGTAGTGTTAGCCATTGACTAATGGTGAGGGCACACGTAACAAAAAATGTAACTTTGAGCAAAATATAAAGAAATGGAAACAGCACATAAGAAAATATTATTTTTCATTAGGCAACTTCCTTTACAGATTACCCCTGCTTAAATCTTTCTCTCATCTTGAATAAATTTCCCTTTAAAAATCAATTTTCAGGGGTACCTGTGGCTCAGACATTTAAGCATCCCAATCTTGATTTCAGCTCAGGCCATGATCTCATGGGTGGTGAGATCGCACTCTACCTCTCTCTCAAATCAATAAATAAATAGTTTTTTAAAAATCGGTTTTCAAATTTGCTTTATCCTTGTTTTTTTAGTTCAGGAAAAGAAGGTCAGAGACTATTTATAGGTAATGACCAAAATGAAAGCTAATGGTAAAAAAAAAAAAAAAAAAAAAAGAAAAAGAAAAGTCAGTTTTTTTATACCATGGTGACAATATTTGATTTAAGGCACTTAGTTTACTTATTATTTTCCTTTTTCAGAAATATTTTCATTACTTTAAAATTTTTTACATAAACTTTTTATTTTAGAACCGTTTTAGATTTATAGTATTATTGCAAAGATAGTAGTTCCCATATACCTCCACCCGGTTTCTCTTATAAATAACATTTTACATCTGTAGGGTACATTTGTTATAATTAATAAATCAATAATGCTCTGGTATTATTAACTGAAGTCTATGCTTTATCTAGATTTCCTTATTTATTTATTTATACCTAATACCTTTGTTTGTTTGTTTTCTATTCTAGGATCCCATTCAGGTTACCACATTACATTTGTGGTATGTCTTCTTAGGCTCTTCTTAACTGTGACTCATTTATTTTGACAAATACTCACCATACTTGGAGTTGTCTTAGGTGTTAAACTAGTAAGGACTGGCAATTAGGCTTTATTGCATTTGCCAATTTTGTTTGATTGGAGAACAGCATTGGGGGCTGTTCTCAGAATGACTGAGTCTTGCATTTGGTTTAATAGGGATGTGTATCAGAACGATGTCAGCCAGATGAAAAAGGGAGTGAATGGTAGCACGTGGGCTTGATGTTAGTTTCACCCAGGTTGTTTAAAATATAAATAAAATAGAAATAATTACCTCTTACATTTATTTGTTTACAATACATTTATGAGGCTATAATCCTATATGCACAAAACTTCACCAGTAATGTATGTCATCTTTCATCCATCTGAAATTCATTGAACAGATATTGTGTGCTGGGCTCTTGGCTGGTCAATGGAGAAGAGAGAGAAACTGGACATGGACCATGTACCTATAACTTGGTGTCAGCATAGGAATCAAGAATAGTATTATTTATAGGAAAGGACCTTGTATAGAAAAGGTGATCACTGTGGAACTGATCAGAGGAAAGGTTGTGTGTGTGTATGTGTATTAAAGTTGGACTGGAGTTAATTGCCCAGATAGGAAAAAAGAAAAGGAATGAGAGAAAGGGCTATTCCAAGTTTGTATGGGGGTATTTGGGGTGAGGATGGGGAAAGAGTGCAGATACTCCTCCTATGATCCTAACTTCTAGGGAACATAAGGGCAAAGCGATGTTCTTTGCCAGGAAGCCACTTACCTTGGGTCTTCTTTGCCTTCTCAGACCATTAAGTCACTATAGGCACCCCATCTTTTCTATATTCCAAACCAATATATAGGCTTTTGATTTTGGAAGGGGATACTCTGGCCCAACAATTAAGATTGATAGAATCTTGATGCTCAGCTTACATTGGCTGGACTTCTGTCTGCTCCAAAGTGTGATAATCTTAAAGCTGATTTGTGAGCATAGCTTGTAGGATCCATTTTATCATATCAAAGTTACACCAATGGGGAAAGGAAATTAATATATTCTAAGGACAACGTCAAACCAAGCTCTAGGCTAGCTGCTTTTCAAACATATCTTGTTTAACTTCATAATAAATTGGGAAAGCATGTTGCACACTTGAAATATTGCTAAAGAAAAAGGCATACACATTTTGGCTCTCCATCTTGGAAGGTTCACTGGGACATAGGGGGTAAGATGTTCTACCTGCCTTGACTATCACAAGTGGGGTCTGTGCTAGATACAAAATGCCTCTAAAGGTATCCATTCCCTAAGGCCTTGGTCTTATAAATAGGTTGCTCTATAAGGCAAGATGGATCTCTGCAAATAACATTAAGGTTGATGACCTTAAAATAAAGACATGAGACAGCTGCCTGGCTCAGCTCCATAGTGGATGAAACTCTTGATCTCAGGGTTGTGAGTTTGAGCTCCATGTTCGGTGTAGAGATTACTTACAAAAATAAGGGGTTGCCTGGGTGGCTCAATTAGTTAAGTGTCTGACTCTTGATTTCAGCACAGGTCATGAGCCCATGGATTGTGAGATAGAACCCCACACTGGTCTCCACACTTGGTGGGGAGTCTGCTTGGATTCCCTCAGCCCTTCTCCTTGCTCTCTCTCTCACTCTCTCTCTCAAATAAATAAATAAATCTTTTTTTTTTTTTTAAATAAGGCCATTATCCTGGATTATCTAGGTGAGTTCAATTTAAGGACATGGGTCCTTAAAATCCGAATACTGTCTTTGGCAACAAGCAGAAGAGGGACAAGACAGAAAAGACAGTGATATCAGAGAAGTTTGAAACACAAGAGGGATTTGACTGTCCACTGCTGGTTTAGAAGACAAAGAGGGCTATAAACTAGGGAACTGGTTATTCTCTAGAGACTGAAAATTACTTCTGGCCTCTCATGCCAAACTTAATCCTACAACCAGATGGAACTGAATATGGTCAAGGACCTGAATATGTTAAGAAATGGATTTGTAGGGCACCTGAGTGGCTCAGTCAATTAAGTGTCCACCTTAGGCTCGGGTCATGATCCCGGAGTTTGGGGATCAAACCCCGTGTCAGGCCCCCTACTTGATGGGGAGTCTGCTTCTCCCTCTGCCCTTCACTCTGCTTGTGTTCTCTCTCAAATAAATAAAATCCTTAAAAAAATGGATTTTTCCCCAGACCCTCAGTAAAGAACAAAGCCTCCTTTGACACCTTGATTTTAACCCAGTGAGAACTGTTCTTGTCTTCTAACATATGGGACTGTGAGATAATAGATGGATATTGTTTTAAGCTACCAGTTTGCTGTAATTTGGACAGCCAAGAAAAAGTAATTCAGGGGCTCATGGCACTGACCCAAGTGGGCCATGTGATAGGGTAGGGAGACCTTACTAAATCAGTGGACCATGGAATAAAGGAGAAGTGAGGACATCTAAGTGCAGAAGCTGGTATGAGCCCTTGGAAAGTCAGTGGTGGGATCTAGACAAAACTTCAGATACAAAGTAGATGGGACTAATGTGAGGACATTTGGAAGGAGAACAGGTCAGGGATGAAGCAGAGTCAAGAGGGTGTCCTAGACTCTTCAACAGAGAAAGGAACTATGTGTGATGGATTCCTTGTTCTAGGAAGGATGGCATATGGTCATTACTGAAAAATCTGGGGCAAGAAAAGAGGTAGACCCCCAAAGGGCAGAAACCCCTCCCCATTCATGGCCACTTCTTCTCATCTTCAAGGCTCAGTTCTATCCAAACCTCCACCACAATCCTGCCTCAACACCCAGACTGGCTTACCCTCCGCCCTCCTTCTGACGGGGCCTCCCTACATCCCTGATGTAGGGGCCTCCCTACATCAGAAAGCTTCGCACACTGCCAAATAACTATGTATTTCTACACTCTCCTTAGTGAATTTAGAGTGACTGTTGACTATCACACTAACATCCATCCCTCAGGCAATGCCAAGAACATAGAGAGCTCTCCTATTTGTTTTGTAGTAAAGACCGTATTACCTTGAATTTCTCTTTCTTAAGGCTGTGCTCTTGACCATGGGATTGTTCAGTACCTCCTGTTAATCGATTGTTGGTGGAGCCACCGAAGGAACATTCCAGGCCAGATCAGATCAGGTTTAATTTGCAGGGGCTATCCTGTTTAGGTTAGCTCTTGGTACTTCCACTTGACGTGTTCATGTGAATGGGTTAGTGTGAAATTAGGGTGAATATCATTACCGTTAGGTGACAAAAATCTAACCCGTTGCAGTGATTATTACTCAAAACAGAAGTCGAAACACACAATTATCATGATATAACCAGCATATGGGACGCAAAGTTGCAATTTACACGTGCCTGCTTCTCTCTGTGAACCTTGTCGATTTCTACCTCCCTTCCTGAGAGAGAACACCTGAGCAGCACTTTTGACTCTTAGCTACAGCTCGTATGTCACTTTTCTGGCAACAGTGCACTCAAGGCTTTAATGTTAGATCTGCCACCAAAAATCTATCAGCCTTCTTGGAAGCTAGGCACGTCTGTTTCCTAGCATCATCGCCAGCTATGCGTTAATTGTTCACTCTGAATAGAGACCATATGGACTCTAAATGCCAAGGTTTGAAATATTTTTTCCTTTCATTTTGAAAGGCTTTTTCTTGAAATGTGAAAGGTTCTAAACACTGCTTCATTTCTTCAGGGAAAGAAAGGGAGAGAAAAAAAAGTCTTCCACAAAATGCCGGGAAAACGCAACAAACAAACGAAAAAACACACAAGAAAACTTACGCAATGTAATGTTTTAACTCTCTACTCATTTATAGGCACAATTAGCAAGGAGCTGGCTGTAATGGACACAAAAGAAAAATAGATTTCAGCTTATTTTACAAACTGGGGAGGGAGGGGGGACTCCATCTTCCCGGTGATTGTAGCAGAAAAATGGACCAATTAGTTGAGGGAAAAAAGAGGAGAGTGGCAAAGAAATATTCATTGTTTTCTCTTTCAAAGCCCCAGCTTGACAATATGTGTTTTTCTTAACTGGCTCTGGGATGGTAATTAGCATAACTCAGGGCTGAGCGTGGCGCTGAGATATCGGGGCTTGTCTCTGTTCTACACGGCTCGGCTCACGCGGGAGCAAGAGAGGCGCAGAAAGGGAGGTCACCTCGGGCTCTCCATCAGGTTAGAGCTGTAATGGATACAAATGAGCCCTGTGGTTATTTACCACCACAACGCGCTCCACAAAAGCCTCTGCATACCAGTGTCAAATGTCTGGCACAGAGGCAAAGGTTCCTTTTCCTGGAATGAATGGCTTAGAACTACCCCCGCCCCTGCCCCTTTCAGTACTTAAGGGAGCTTAACAGTTGAAGATGGGGAAGGAAATCCACGAAGAGCATCTTTGTGTGGCTGCATAAACTCCAGGACCGCCTCTGGGCCAGGGGGAGTCACCTGGACACCCTGGGCTGAGCCAGTGACTTTTATGCTGAAATCCTGAAAAGCTCACCCGAACCCATTGCATGCCTAAAGCTCTCCTGGCCATTTATGAAATGTTCCTCTGGAGTTCCATTCTTAGGAAACTCGTGTCTCTTTAACGTAACAAAAGGAAACCAGGTAAAATCAAAGGCATGTGTAAATTTCCTCTAAGGTTGGTCTCCAATTATCTTTCAGTGCTTCTGAGTCAAAAATTCTATCCTTGGCTCCTTGCCCTCAGCTCCATCTGGTCAAGTCCAGCCCATTTCAGATACCGTTTCCTATAGGGACACTGTGTTGATTGGTCTCCAACCCAGCAAAGTGGCTTCCTTAACTTATTCTAACTTTCCTGAAAGAACAGGCTTTTATCCTGCTCTTTTTGTATCCATAGGGCACCCGGACTGTGTCTGATACTTAAACTTGCCACGAACTGATCATCTTCTCCCTGTTCTTCATGTGACCTTGGGTATTAACCTATACCTTCAGGCTTCTTGTTGATTAGGGTTTAGTTTTTTTAGTTTTTCGTTATAACAGAGCAATAATCCCCACATGGGTTTGAACTCTGGTCCTTCCCATGAGTCAGGCATACACACGTGGCACTCTACCAAAACCACAAAACCCCAGCAGCTTCTCTGGATTATCCAGATTTCTGTCTATACTCGCATGGCAATCTCTTGTCCCTAGTTTTCGACTACCTTGGGTTTCCCAGACTTGGGTGCACACTCAGGACAAGTGGCAGCTCATGCTCCCAAGGCACGGCTCTATTTTAGAGATGCTCTTCCGACCCCCTCTTTGGCATTCTCTTTTCCAGTTCCATAAACCTGGCTCATCACACTAGGGTAGTGGAGAAGGCATTCCAACCCCAGACTCTTGGGATCGCCACCAACTGAGTTACCCACACCTAGTGGTTCTGCAAATATCATTGTGGAGTTTTATCAGGTTCTGTACTTCATAAAGGTCATCTGCAGATAAACACCGTATCTGGCATATTCTATCCTTATTTTTTGTTTCTACCAAGAAATAAAGGTTCTAAAGCGTATGTGAGTTGCCAGAGATCACAGAACTACCAGCTCGTGGAATGAGGAGTCATTTCCATATTCTCTGACCTCAAGTCCAGTGTTCTTTCTCCATAACATAACTATACTTACTTGACCTTAAAATCCTCACATTGCCATGGGCCAAGTTTGCTTTGGGGGCGTTGCTCTCTCTGCACACTCTGTATCAGTCTGTCAGAATAACTGGCCCAGAATCAGACATTTTAATGGTCTTCTGGTCACATTTGTCACTGGTAATTAAGGAAGCAAAGGCAAACCTAAGCCAGGCACATAATAAACCAAGGTCTCACCATAGGCAGCTTAGGACAGGAGTCGGGAAGTGTCTCTCACAGCTTATTCCACTCATGGGGTGACTGAGCTGGCTGGTGGAGTCAGGAACCCTGGCAAAATGTTGGAGCAGATATTCCCACAGCCTTGTAGCCTAAAAGTTCAATGAGACTGTTGACAGCGCTTTCCTCAAGGACTAAGATTTTCTGCTCAGGCCCAGCACCTCCAACCCACCCTGCTTTGTCTGGTCAGCAACCTGGGGTCGGACTCTTACTGTTCTATAGTTTGCTCTGCGTTTGCCAATCTCAGGACAGACTTGGAAGTCATCCATGGGATCTGTGCATCAGACACAAGGCACTATGTCTCTTCATCAGAAGCACCAGCACCCCTGAGGTTCACATCAGTCACCCCGACTTCATACTGGGGATCAAGATACTGGCAAGCTCAAAGCCTCGATGTTGGTGGAAGTATGTTGGATCATTCAGATCTTGGTTTAAATCCCAGCCTTCACACTTGACAGCTCTAGGCTCTCCTCACTGTAACACGAGGGTAACAATGCACGTTTCCTTATTGAGTTGTAAAACATATTACATGAGATAATTGCTATCAAGTCATTAGGCTACTACTACTTGGTCCATGTATGGTCCACAGCACATAGTTATTTCTCCATCTACTTTCCCCACTCCTTTTTAAGTAGACTGAGTGTTCTCAAAAATAAGTTTGAATTTCTTGGGGGATATGGGTCAGAAAGTGCCAGAACTACAGTGGGTCAGAAAATCAAGTGTTTTCTGACCTGGAGGAAATGTCTGTGGTCTTCAGGAATTAGAGGTCCCCCTGTGTCTAGAACCAGCAAACCAAGAGGTCAAAAAGAACAACAGCATCTGGCCAGTGGCCCTGATGGGGCTGGAGCAGAGAGAACTCCCTTTTCCCCCATCGTGTTCTGCGAATGTCTGTGTTCTACTTCTGTGTCCAGGACTCTGGGATGTACAGACAGACTAGATAATCTGGTGCATCTTTGGCCCGATGGGGCAGTGACTCACAGACTTGCCATGGATCATGATTCTTTGGAGCTGCATAAACCTTATGCCTCAGGAAAAGGTGACACATGAGGAACAGCAGTTGTCCCTCCCCACACAGGAGATGTGTACACGAATGCTCTGGTTCTCTTTCCTTACCTTCCAGACAGCACAGGCCCCAACAGAGCATTGTTCTCATTAGTGACTCCCCTACAACTGGCTTTTAGTACAAATGCAAAACACGAACTCCATCCCAAGGGGCTGATCCTAACAAGCTAACAATGTAGAAATAAGAATGGCACTGAAAATACACAGAGAAAAATAGGATGATTTGTGGCATGTTTTTTTCCCCCCTAATACTATCTAATTTTCAAACTAAAGCGTGAGTAGAGATAAGACGGGATAGTTAAGGGTGGGCCAAAATAAGGGAATCCACTAGGGAGGCAGGGCCTAGACCTTTCCCCTGTACCCGGAAGACCAGCAGATGCAGCTGACCTAGGAGGGGTTGGAAACCAGGTGAGCTGGGTAGGACAGAGGTCTGTCCCAGAGGTGGAAATCCCTCGAGATTTTTAGGTTGTCAGTTTATTTGGTGCGGAGGAGGAAGTGTGAGCGGGAAGCAGGACAGAGGCACGGGGGAGAGAGAGAATCCTCGGCACACTGAGCACCGAGCCCAACTCCGGGCTCCATCCCAGGACCCTGAGATCCTGACCTGAGTCTGGATCAAGGGTCACTTAACTGAGCTGCCGAGGTGCCCCGAGATTTCTAGAGTTCTTAAGGCCTGGATCTAAATGGTCACAGCCAGGTGAATTCTGACCCTGGATGAACCATGGTTTCACGCTCTAGCTATTATTTCCAAACTCATAAATGACCCCCCCCATTACATTTTAAAGAAGGAAGTTTCCGCATATGTACATATGTATGTACATGTATCTATAGATATACACGTATATGTACATACCCATATAAAAACATACATACATTTGGATTAGTTTGGAGAGCAAAATAAGTAAATATTAAAGAGAAGCAAATATACTTAAGGTACTTCCTATTACATATCACATTTGCAAGATAAAAATGTAGTTCTCTTTCATGTAGAATGGTGCTGGAGGTGGGAAGTCAAGGCCAGTATGGAGGTTCCACGGTCCTCTGGGTCCCATGTTCCTTCCAATCCTCAGCTCTTCATTTACGTAGATGGGGCCCTCCTTCTCATGGCTCAAGAAGGCTACAAAGCTCTGCTGACATTCTGCTTACCTTTCGGTTTTAGCCCAAATGGCCCCAGAGGAAGACCCTGAGAACAAGGGATCTTCGAGCCCTGCTAGTAGTTCATTTGGAAGTGTAGGGAGGACCAGGAGAGAAATGAAGAACGATATAGGGAGCAGAAGGTAGTTAAAAGATAATTTACTGTTACATCAGCCATCAAAATGGACGACAGGAGCACAACTGGGAAATCAAATCTGGGCAATTGTATAAAATACACGACTTTGAATTTTCCCACCCAAAGGGTGAGGAAGCTGGAGCATTTGTATACCAGTTCTAGGAAGCATTGATTGAGGACTGTTCTTGACTGTGCCAAGTTGCTCTTCTGGGAGGCCATGTGTAGGCAGTGGCCCTCCACGGTGCTGGGAAAAGGTGTTCCAGACAGAGGTGCAAGTCCTTGGCTGTTGGAGCTCACTGCATAGTTCAGGTGAATGTAGGTGGGTCAACCTCATTAGCGAGAACTTAGTCACACGGCTACATCTCGTTGTAAGCAGTTGGAAAACGCAATCCTTTATCGGGGTCCATTCATGCCATCTCATAGATTGCATCCGTTTTTAAGGTGAACAGGGAATATTGATTTACATTAGGCAACCTACAGTCCCTATCAAGTTCACTTAGCAAATGGTGTCTCAGTTATACTCCCTAAAGACAATGAATGAATTAGACTTGCATTTCAAAGTGAGTTCATTTGTCAAGATATACTTCTTAAATTGAGGACTGAAATCATTCTGCCTTTCCTACAGAAACACTTCTGATCAAGGAACACACTAGGTATTCCTTCAATAAATATTAATCTCCTGATTTGAAGTTAAGCACTTAAATATTTTGCTAGCATTCTACTTCTAGCCTGAAAATATATTATGGAGGCATAATTAGGTTATAATGATGATTTCTGAATTCTTGACATGTCATATAAATGAGGATCCAGAACTCATGTCCACACTTACTGGGGAAGAAGTCAGAGGATAGATTTTTTTTTTTTTTTTTTTAAAGAGTATCAAGGATGAAGAGGCAAAAATGATCTATTCTGGTTGTGGCGGCTGAACTACTCCAGGGAGTAATCTCAAACATCCAGTGTAATCAGATGCAAATTGACTCAAGCAGATGTAGGCTGTATCACATAGTGAGGAAGTAAGAACAGGCTAAGAGTAGCATGGGGGATGAGGCATTAGGGTCAGAGAAACTAGCTGGAATAGAGAAGGTGCAGAATCTCAAATCATCCTGTCTCTGGAGGTGCTATTATGGATTCTATTATAATCTAAGCCAGAAATGAATTCCAGAAGCTTTTTTTTTGGTGGGGGGGGGGAAGCACAGAGCAGGCTGTGATAATGGGATAATCATAGATCAAGAAGATCACGGGCTTAGAAAGGTGACATAAACACCTTTATATTACGGTGCCTTACCCAGGACTTAGTACGGAAATCAGTAACTATCAGTTGAAAAAAAAAATGAATGAATGAGTAATGACTTTCCAGGTTTCCCATGCTATTCTAAGACTGAGCTGGCCTGCTTTGGAAAGCAGCCAATGAAGAAACAATGTTATTTATCTGCATTTTGTTTTTGTATCTGCATTTTGTTCTTGTAGTTATTAATTCTGAATTAATCACACATAAAACTAGAAGTTGTAAATGTGCTTTGAAGGTTTTCCCCCTTTTAATAGTCATTAGTTTCATTCAGCAAATGTTCCCAGCTCTACGTGTAGGTCTCACTGTGGTCAGAAGGGATCATGTGGGTAGTTCTAGCCAATGAGATGTGAGCAGAAGAACAGTGTGGCTTCTGGGCTGGAACTCTGGCCTTCCAGACCTTTTTCTTCTCTTTACCACAGGTGCCCACAGAGTTCCGGTGAATGACTGTGTTGTCAGTCTCAGTCTTTTATTTTTTTAAAGATTTTATTTATTTGACATGGAGGGAGAGAGATGAGAACAAGCAGGGGGAACAGCAGAGGGAGAGAGAGAAGCAGGCTCCCCTCTGAGCAGGGAGCCCAACGTGGGACTCAATCCCAGGACTTGAGATCGTGACCTGAGCTGAAGGCAGATGCTTAACCGTCTGAGCCACCCAGATGTCCTGTCAACCTCAGTCTTGAGTTAGGATCATGCCTCGCCGAGCCCGAGCCAACACACAGTCCCTCTGTAGCCTGACAGGAAATAAATGTTGTTTGAGGCCGTAGTTTGGAGTTGTTTGTTATCACAGAGTAATCTAACCTATCCTGACTGATCTCACCTCTCCTGACGGATTCCACTGTGGAGAGAGTTTATCAAACTTTCAACACATGCTCTCTGTTGTGCACTGCAAATTCTACTGATTTCTCCCATGGCCCTTTCTTTTTCTTTTGAGGGAGGTCAAATCCATTTATTTCCTGAAGGAGATCCTTTACTGGGTATAAAAACTTTTTTTTTTTTCTTTTTTCTGCCCCTGCTACCAAGGGAAAACCTTCCCTGGGAAACTTATCTTTTCTCTTGACAAGTTCCTGGGTTTGGAGCAAAGGAATCCTGTATCAGAGACAAATTAAAATTCCTGTGTGCTTTTTTTTTTTTTTAAGACTTTATTTGACACAGAGAGAGAGAGATCACAAGTAGGCAGAGAGGCAGGCAGAGAGAGAGGGGGGAAGCAGGCTCCATGCTGAGCAGAGAGCCCGATGCGGGGCTCGATCCCAGGACCCTGAGATCATGACCTGAGCTGAAGGCAGAGGCTTTAACCCACTGAGCCACCCAGGTGTCTCTCCTGTGCACTTCTTTCCTTGTTCTTCTTCCTG
>CM053609.1:5385631-5432512 GCA_028646535.1 Procyon lotor
AATACAGCTAATTACAGTCTTAAACTCCTTCTTCTTTTTTAAAAAGGTTTTTTAAATTTATTCATGAGAGACAGAGAGAGAGAGAGGGGGGAGGGAGGGAAGGAGGCAGAGGGAGACAATGCAGGACTCATCCTAGGACCCTTGGACCATGACCTGAGCTGAAGGCAGACGCTTAACAGACTGAGCCACGCAGGCGCCCTGGTCTTAAATTTCTTTTTTCTTTTTTTAAAAGACTTTATTTATTTATTTATTTGACACCAAGAGAGATCACAGGAGGCAGAGAGGCAGGCAGAGAGAGAGAGGGAAGCAGGCTCCCTGCTGAGCAGAGAGCCTGATGTGGGGCTTGATCCCAGGACCCTGAGATCATGACCTGAGCCGAAGGCAGAGGCTTAACCAACTGAGCCACCCAGGTGCCCCTTAAATTTCTAATAAAGTACTAGATTCTTCCCGACCCCCACCCCTATTCCTACAGGAGACTTGAAGTTTATTTGGCAAGGGGACTTGGGTTGGGAACCTAAGGTTGAAGATATGCAAGTCGCACTCCTCGCAGAAGAACACCTACACTTGAAGAACACGCACACTCTGCAGGGAGAGCGTGGGGGAGAGCACCTCTGGCAAAATGCGAAAGTATTTTCTTTCATCATCTCAAGAGCTTCTTTGTTATTCCCTCTCTTTCTCTTCTAACAAAGCCAGTTTATAAGCATTGATCTTATATCATTTTGGTAAATATTGAACAATTTAAAAAACTAAATGTCTTGTTGCTGGGGAAACTAGAAAAGTCTCTGTTCTCCAAGAACTTGGTTTTGTTGGGGAAGAGGAAAAGTAAACATGTAATATCTCAATCTGATTGAAAAAAAAAAGTCTCCTGGAGTAAAGTGCCTAACACTATGCCTGGTGTATAAAGAAACTCAGTATTTACAGAGTGATGAAGGAATGAACCCTGAGGTCAGAAATCTACTTGATTGCGGAGTGTAAACATTAAGTTGCTTTTCTGAAAAAGCTCCTCCTGATCTCTCCCTATTTTATGCGTCAATACTCTGTTCCTTAGCTCTTCTTTCCATTGACATGTTTGCCCTTCTCCATTATACTAAGAACCCCCTGAGAAGGAATGTGTTTTTAATGTCTGTCTGTCCCAGAGCCTGTCATGGAGTAGGCACTTAATAAAAATTTATTGAATTCATTTCAGTATGAGCCCCATTTCCTGGGATGACTTCTTCTAACTCTGGTACCTCATGCGTTAGAAACAGGGGGTAGGAACTCCTGGGTGTTCACGGATCCTACAAAAAGGACTATTTATCCAGTGTAGGTATGAGATAAAATGACTGAGGTCATTTTAATAAAACTTCAATTTTGCCCTCTGGTTATTTTGCAACCAGCTCTGTATGGTTATATTATCCTCTATCAGTTTATAAATCAGTTTCAGTAAAGTTCATAAATTTTGTATTATGTGTCACAAGAATTTGGCCCTGACTTGAAAACACTGGCTATGTTGATTAAAATTCAGGCCAGGGCTCATCGTCAAGCCAGTTTTGAATCTGTCTTTCTCATAATAATAGCCTTAGTTTTGTGTACTTAAAAAAAAATGAAACACTGCTTCTTATGAATGATCATAGGTTTACACCCAACTAAATTTGTAACTGAGGAACAAAATGTGATATTCAGATCTCATCATCTCTGGAAATATTCCTGAGACAGAGGAGGATGGGACGAGATAAAAGCAGACCAGGGGAAATTAACCTCAACTATGTCGAGGATTCTCTGCTGGGGGCTTTACATATGTCAAAGCTTATTATATCCACTACAACACAGTGAGACCTGTGCAATCAGCCCCTCTCACGTGTGAGGGAGCTGTGTTTCAAAAAGACATTGTGATCAGCCCAAGGTTATGCCAAAATGACAGAGCTTAGGATTTAAGACCTCTGCAGAATTCTTCATCCTGAACGTCGTCTTTCCACTGGGAAGGGAAGACAGCCAGGCAGGGGAAAATCAAACTGATGCAGCTGTCTCCTTAGAAAATGCATTAGGAAGAAACTGTCTTCCGGAAAGATCCATGCATATAACTTAAGATTTGAGGAGCCTGTTCCACATGTCAGTCTTCATCAGCGGGTTGTAGTGAGATCAGAAGGTCTAAGGATGGTCCAACATGAGGAAGACGTGGGTAGATCGTGGTGAGCGTTTAGGATACAGGTGTCTGGAAAAGTGTTTTTGTTGTCGTGTTTGGCTTGGTTTTATAACTTTGGTAAGAGGTAGTTAAGAATTAATGGAAAAGTATAGCATGGGTTAACTTTACAGGAAAAAACTCTCTCACACACCCATACACCCACCCACACCCACACCCACACGATTTCGAATGTTCCAATGCTACCTTTTGGCCTTCGTGATGAGTGCAAACTCCTTTCGTGGCTTAAAAGGCCCTTTCAATCCCTGCCCCAGTTCTCTCCAGCCCTTCCTGTTTTGCATCATAGATCATGTCTGGGCCCCTGCCAGGCTCAACATCTTCATCCAATCTTGTTTCTGTCTTTCTAAACAGCTTTATTGAGGTATAATTGACATACAAGAAAATATACATATTTAAAGTGTACAATCTGATAAGTTTTGACGTGCGTATACCCCTGTGAAGCCATCACCACAATGAGGATGGTGAACATACCAATTATCCCGAAAGTTCGCTCTCGCTCCTTTGTATTCCCTCCTGCCTGTGTCTCTCCCTGCGCTGAGCAAGTACCGATCTGCTTGCTGTCACTATCGATTAGTTTGAATTTTCTAGAGACTTTTATAAATGGAATCATGGAACTTACATTTCTTTGTCTGACTCTTTGGCTCAGCATAATTATTTTGGATTCAATGTTTTGAGATCCATGTCATTGTGTGTATCAGGATTTCTTCTTACTATTGATGGGATTCTGATACATGGACATACCACAATTTGTTCATCCCTCTCCAGCTGCTTCTAGTTGGGGCATATTACATATTAAGATGCTATGAGCATTTGTTTGCAAGTCTTTGTTTAAGCATGTGCATTCCTGTCTCTTGATTAAATACCTAGGAATGAAATATCTAGCTCATATAGTAGGTTTCTATAGATCTGTGTTCGATTTTTAAAGAAACTGCCAACCTGCTTTCCAATGTAGTTGTTTTACATTCTCCTCAATGTTGCATTCTCATCAACAATATATAAAATTTCTAGTCCCTGCACATTCTTGCCAAGTTAACACTTGACATGGTCAATCTCTTTAATGTTTGCCATTCTAATAGAAGTGGATTAGTTTTGGGGCACCTGGATGGCTCAGTGGGTTAAGCCTCTGCCTTTGGCTCAGGTCATGATCTCAGGGTCCTGGGATCGAGCCCCACATTGGGCTCTCTGCTCAGCGGGGAGCCTGCTTTCCCTTCTCTCTCCCTGCCTCTCTGCCTACTTGTGATCTCTCTCTCTCTGTCAATTAAATAAATAAAATCTTAAAAAAAAAAAAAAAAAAAGAAGAAGAAGTGTATTAGTTTCTCATTGTGGACTTAATTTAACTTTCCCTAATTATTAATCCTGTTTGGGCATCTTTTCATGCACTTATTTACTGCCCATATGCCCTTTGATGAAGTGTCTTTTCAAATGTTTTATCCATTTATTTATTAGGTTGCTTATTGCTTATTATTGAGTTATAGGAAACATTTATGTATTCTGGACGAAAGGCCTTTATCAGATAGATGTTTGGCAAATACTTTCCTCCAGTTTGTGGTTTCTCTTCCCTTCTCTTAACAGTGTTTTGTGAATAAGTTTGTAATTTTAATGAGGTCCGTTTACCAAATTTAAAATTTTATGGGTTGTGATTTTTGTGTCCTATCTAAGAAAACTTTACCTAACCCAAGGTCAAAAAGATTTTTTTTTTTTCTGTTTCATGGTTTTAGGCTTTTACATTGAGGTTTATGATCCATTTGAGTTAAATTTTATGTATAGTATGAGGTATAAATTGAAGTTCATTTTTTGCGTATGTTATCCAATTGCACCAGCACTATTTAGTAAAAAGGATAATCTTCCCTCTACTGAATTGCCTTTGCAACTTTGTTCAAAATTAGTTGTCCGTATCTGTGTAATTCTATTTCTGTTCCATTAATTCATGTTTATGTCATACTATACTGCCTTTATTAATACAGCTTGGAGATTTTAAAACCAGACCATTTCAATCCTGCAATTTTCTTCTTCTTTTCCAGAATTGTGTTGGCAATTGTAAGCCCCTTGTATATCCATAAATTTCAAAGTAGGTTGCTAATTTCTACCCCAAAAGTTGAAAGTCTACTCACTTTCCATTGATATTGTGTTGAATCTATAGGCCAATGTAGGGAGCATGGTTTCTTACCAGACCCATGAACATTAAATACAACACAATTTATTTAGATTTCTTTAATTTCCCTCAACAATGTCTCATAGTATTTAGTATAAAGGTCTTGTGCATTACTGTGAAATTTATCCCTAAAAATTTCATAATTTAATGCACTGTAAATGCTATTTAATTTTTTTTACATTTCCTGTTGTTCTTTTTACACAGAAATACAACTAATGCAGGAATATCAAGCTCACATGAGTTCCAGTAGTGATTCTGGAGGTGCTATCAGATTTTCTATGTAGATAATCACGTTACTTGAAAATAAAAAGAAAATTGACTTCTTCCTTTCCACCCTGGACAATACTATTTATTTTTTCTTCCTTTATTGTGTTAGGTACAACTTTCATGAAGATGTTGAATAGAAAGGGTGAAAGCAGGCATCCTTGTCTTGTTTCAGATCTTAGGGGAAATAGTCCTTCCTTCACCATTACATATGGTGTTAGGTATAGTTCTTTTTCCTTTTGTTTTGTTGTAAATTGACATATTGAGGAATTTCCCTTCTGTCTTTAGTGTTCTGAGAGTTTTTATCATGAATAGAAATCAAATTTTCTCATTTGCTTGACCTCACCTGCTTTTATTAAGAAAATCATGTTGTTTTTCATTTTTACTTTGCTTTGACTGATTTTCAAACGTTAAACGAACGTTTGTATTTTCTGACTTACACTCTGAGCATGACATAATATCAGTTTTATATAATGTTGGATTTGTTTGCTAAATTTCTTAGAAATTTTTATCTTGGTATATGAAAAATACTGATAATGTAGTTTTATTATAATACCTTTAATGATTAAGGTATCAAAGCAATGTTGGCTTAATAAGGACTTCCTCCTTTTCAGTTTTCTAGAAGACTTTATGGAGCATTCATATAATTTCTTCTTTAAATGTTTGGTTTCATGAGTTAAGCTATCTGAATCTGGAGTATTCTTTTGGGGAGGAGAGTGGGGATGTATTTATCTACAGATTAAATTTCTTTAACCATTATGGAGCCACTCATGTTATTTATTTCTTCTTGACTCTGCTTAGGTAGTTTGTATCTTTTAGCAAATTTGTGCATGTCATATAAGTTGTCAAAATAATTCATAAAATTATAAAATATTCCATTATTATCCTTTTAATATCTGTAGTGATGCCCCCTACTGTCACTCATGATACTGCCTATTCATATCCACCCTTTTTTTTAAAGCAGTCTGACTATAGTTGTAGCAGGTTTTTTTTATCTTTTTAAAGATATATCTTTTGTTACATTGATTTTCTTTATTATTCTATTACTTTCTATTTTAGTATTTGTGTTTTTTGTTCGTTTGTTTTTGTTTTTGAGAGAGAGAGAGCACACACATGACTGGGGAGAAGGGCAAAGAGAGAGGGCCAGAGAATCTTAAGCAGATCCCGCGTCCAGCATGGAGCTCAATGTTGCCCAGTCTCCCAACCTGGAGATCATGATCTGAGCTGAAGTCAAGAGTTGGACGCGTAACCCGTGAGCCACCTAGGCACCCCTAAATATTTCATTTCTGAAGCTTACTTGTATTAACTTGCTCCTGTATTTATAGTTTCTGATTTTTTAAGAAGGAAACAGAGATAATTGATTTGAATTCTTTGTTATTTTCTACCAAAGCCATTTAGTGCTATAAATTTCCTTCAAGTTCTACTATGTTTTTATTTTAGTTTAGTTAAAAATACTTTATTTTCCCTTTGGATAATTTTGGTACAAGGGTTATTTGGAAGGAATATATTTAGTTTTCCAGAACTTTTCATGTTGATAATGTCTAATTACATTCCATTGTGGTTTATATTACTTTAATCACTTTAAAAGTATTGATATGTGGATTAGAGTACAGTCTGAATTTGTAAATGTTCTGTTTGCATTATAGGAATGTGTGCTCTTCTGTTGTTTGGCGGAGTGTTCTATACATGTCAGTTTGATTGCGGTAGTTGATAGTGCAGTTCAAATACTCTATATCCTTACTGAATTTTCAGTCTACCATTTAGTACTTACTGAGATTAGGATGTTGAAATCTTTGACTATAAATTATAGGTTTCTCTATTTCTCTTTTCAGTTTTACAAACGTTGAGGATGATTATGTTCTCTTGATGAATTAATACTGTTGTTATTATGAAATAATCTTTTTGGTCCATGGTACATTCTTTGCTATGAAATCTTCTCTGTCAGATTTTAACATACATATTCCAGCTTTCTTTTAACTAGCATTGGCATAACATATCTTTTTTTTTCCCCATCCTTTTGGTTTTAACCTATTAGTGTCCTTACATTTTAAGTGTGTTTCTTTGAAGGAAAATATGTGGTTTATTCATTTTTAATAAAATCAAATCAGACAATCTCTTTTAATTGGGAGGTGCATCTCATTCACACTTAATGTGATTATTAATAAAGTTAGATATATGTCTATTATCTTGTTATTGTTTTCTGACTCATTTGTTTCTTGTTCTATTTTGGCCTTCTTTGGATTACGTGGTTTTTGATGATTGCATTTCCTTTGTTGATTTACTGACAATAACTCTTTATTAATTTAATGCTGCTTGAATATATATAGATATATTTTTAACTTATAACTGTCTACTTTTAAGTAATATTATACCACTTCAGATATAGCATAATATAACCGTAAAATAACATATTTCCCTATCTCTCCTCCTGGATTTGAGGCTATTCTTGTTGAGCATTTTACAAACACATGCAACACACACACACGCACACACACACGCAAATATATAAAATGTAAATAAATGCACCTAAACTATATAAATTAAATATACAAATTATTAAACTTCACATCTTATTATTTTTGCTCAGAAAATCATTTTAGCTATTTAAGTTTTTAAAATCTTATGTATTTGCCTATGTAGTTACCAGTTTCTGTTCATTATTGTTCATGTCTCCTTACTATCATTTCTTTTCTGCCTAAATGAATCCCTTTAACATGTTTTATAACATGTGGTTCTATTGCTATTGATTTTTTTTTTTTTTTTAGCTTTTGAATGTTTGAAAGAGTATTTTGCCATCAGTTTTGAAACATATTTTCACTAGGTATAAAACTCATGAGACCACTTTTTTTTCCCCTAGTACTTTAAGAATGTTGCTCCACAATCTTTTCTCCTACCATGCTTTCGATGAGAAATCAGTATTCCTCCTTACCTGTGTTCCTGTGTTCATAATTTGTCTCCTTTTTTTCCTGCCCGCTGTTATGCTCTCTTCTTTCTTACTGATTCTGAGCAAACTGACTAGGATATATATGTGATTTTTTAAATTTTCCTTCTATTTCCAATATTTTTGGTCTTCTTGTGTCTGTTTATAGTTTTCGTCAAATTTGTAAAATTTTGCCTATTTTTCTTCAAATGCCCATAATCTTCTCTCTTTTGGGGACTCCAGTTACCTACATATTTGGCTACTTAAAGTTTTCCCAGAGTTCATTAAGCTTTTCTTCTGCAATCTCTTATTTTTAAGAGATTATGACTCTTATCCAGTGTATGCACTACAGTTTTCATCTCTACAAGTTTAGAATATAGTGATAACTGTACGCTTATGTTAGCATCTATATCTGTTCTGTATTAGTTTTGTTGGATTTTTCTTCTCATTATGAGTCATATTTTTCTGCATTATGTTTGTTAATATTTAATTGGATGCAAGACATTGCGAATCTTATTGGGTGCTGGATATCTTTGTATTTCTATAAATAGACTTTAACTTTCATCTAGGATGCAGTTAAGTTACTTAGAAACAGTTTGATCCTTTTAGATCTTACTTTTAAAATTTGTTAGGCATGTCTAGAGCAGGATTTGGTCTAAAGCTAATTATTCCCCACTACTGACACAAGACCCTCTGAGTATTGTATGTAACACGCATTTAATTATGAGGCTTTCTAGTCTGGCTTTTGGGTGCAGACACTATTTATGGCCCTGTGTGAGCACTGAGTGTTTTCCCTCAAATTTGTTTGTGTTGTTTTTCCCCTTCCCTGGCTAGTTTTTCATATACACTTGGTAACCACTCTACTGAATGCGTCAAGGAGACCCTCAGCATATTTTTAGAGTTCTCTCTCTGGGCACGTCTCTCTTCTCTGGTACGCTTTCCTGAAAATTCTAGCCATATTGGTTGCTCTGCACTGAGCAATTAGGAGTCCACTTGTCTGCCCCTGGGAAACCTCCCCTGTTGGGAGGTAGCCAGGAAATTCTTTCAAGGCCTTAAGCCGAGACAATTCCAGGCCTACCTTGTTTACTTTTCACTTCCCAGGCATCACTAGATTTTGTGGCTTCAAGTCCACAGCTTGAAAACCATGGCTTCATATATTTTTGCTTATTTCAGGTAGGAAAGTAAATCCAGCATCTAGCCAGAAATAGAATTCCCCTCTGATTCTTTTTTGTTCTTGGCTTTTGTATAATCTATTGGCTTTACCTGAATAGTGTTTCCTCTCTTTTCATAATCCTTTACATATATTTCAGGTCTTTATTAAGCCAGTCATTCTCCTAGGTGATCTCACAGCTGTCTTTACTTAGTGCTCCTGGAACACCTCAGACTTAACCCCCTTAATATGAATACTACTGACCCTACGTGTCAGTTTTCATTGTCCTCTATTCTACCAGACTGGGAACTTGGATCTTGAAGGCATCATGGGAACAGATATTACTTTCTTCCCACCATTATGTCCACAGGTCTTGCATTGAGCTTCACGTGTGTTCTTCAGAGCACATTCATAGCTTCAGTCTTGGGGGGGTGGGATGAACTCATCCAACAAGTGGGAAAAGGCTTCCCCTCGGCAAGGTTTTGGGGATGGTGAAAGTTTGTTATCTTCCACCTTTATCCAGCATTAGCCAAGGCAAGCTAAGATGACAAACTTCAGGCAAAATGTATGCTCTCTAGACATCTGGAATCCAGTTGAAGATAGGGAAGGCATAAATAAAAAGACAGGATTTCAAAGTATTTTTTTGTAGGACACCAGATGTGTGGGGCAAACAAAAACTGCAGTCTTGGAGAAAAGCTGTTGATCCCCAGTCTCTGCCAACAACGCCCGCCCATCACCCCCAAACCGTGTAGCTTTATTCCTTTTTAGTCTCCACTCATTCTTGCCTTAGCTTTTTTTTTTTTTCTTTTCTTTTCTTTTCAACTTCTTGTCAAGTCAGCTCTGGCTCTGAATGCCAGCCTACTTAGAGACTGTCCCGGTGCCCTTGGATCGTTGTTCCTTTCATAAAGCTATCTACCTGGGTGTTTGCTCACAGGGTCCCACCTCCCTTTCCTCATTGCATCTTCTCTGCAGATGTGCACCCACAGCCCCTCTTACTTGCCCTTGCCTTTTTGTATATTTATTTTGTTAATCCATTCATTATGTTGTATTTTATTTAAGTGTTGTAATTATTAACAATAAATAGAAGTTTATTGGGAAAAATGCAAAGTGCAAATGAGCAAATGGACCAACTCTTGATGGATTTCAACATAATAAGTAAAACACTAGAGAAAATAAAAGAGGCACATCTTCCTAAGAATATCTTACTCAGACATATTTGGCCAGATATGGGAGTATTGGCCTACCAACTACCATAATTGTATCTCTAGCATGTCCTCTGACCTGCCAGTGCCAGACTAAGGGACACAGGTCAACATATGCCCAAGAGATCACCTCTACAAATGTTGAAAGCAATAGTGATACAAGAGGTCTGCAGGGAGCTCCTTAGAAGCATGGACCCTTCTAGTAATGGCCATTGTACTTTCACCTAAGCAAAGAAGTCAGCAGATCAGAGACGCAAATGTGTCATACATCAGTGGCTGTGAGGAGCTCTGCCAGCTTGTCCTTACTTTGTTCAGTGACAGCTTGACAAAAGGAGTGAAAGATAGAGGGAAAGACAGCTGAGGAAGCATCAAGATAACATCAAGATCTCATTTGCACCACAAACGAATGCAAAACAATTCCTACTGAGAGTTCAGGTAATAAGGGTTGAAGTCATCCCATTGACATTAAGAGGAATTCAGGAGGGCCAGGGATTAAAAGCAAATTGGAAGCCTGGGATTATTTCTGCACAGAGCAAACCCATGAACATTATGGCTTATCACTTATGTAATGTAGAGCTCCTCAGAAATATCTAGAAAGAATGACCAACTACCTAAAGATGTAGCTCCAAGTGATAAGGAATTTATGGACTCAAAGGAGGGTATAGTCTAATCTGAGAAACTTTAATTCAACAGAGCCATCCTTCTACAATTTTCATCTGCTAGTACTGGAACTGTACAAAGATGTTTGCTATTTTTGATATGCCACCTTTCAGCACTGGGCTGAAATTGTTTATATCCACTTACATAAACCCATCTTCTCAATGCTATGTTCAATGCCTTTACATTGGAAGTTTGAAATTACCCAAGATGGTAGTCTTCAAACCATGGAAACAACACATCAGGGCTTTTTCTCCAGAGAGTCAACCGTTAAACATTTGCCAGCCTACCACCGGTTACGATTTAAATATTTGTTGACAGTGATTTTTGTAACAATAACCTTTTATGAATAACTGCCCACAGTGAGTGGGGTCTGTATCACTGGCCAGCTGACCCCTTCAGGCTTTGTTTTCAAGGTTTCCATCTCAGCAGGTGTCCAGCTAGGTATGGCCATTTGTTGGCACTGATGGGGGGTTGGGGAGTGAATGATGGAAGGGAGGCAAGGATATTTCTGTCCCCCGTCTCTGCCTCAGGTCTCCTATAGTGGCTTCATCTCTTTGGTTTCAGCTCCTGACAAAGAGATCTGCCATGAGGCCAGCTTCTAGAAGGTGTTCCCATCGTTGAACGGCCTTATCAGCACTCCTTCCCTCTGTTCTCTCTGGTCTAAGGTAGAGGTGGGGTTCCTGCTATCACCCAGGAATAAGCTAAGCTCTGTCACTACCTGTGTAAATCCTGAATTAAATCCCTTCTGCTTAAATATTAGATGACATTTGAATCCCAGCTAGATCCTGACCGATATAATGTTTGAGTAATTGGCCGAAGTTTAGGTAGAAATTAGCTAAGCTTGGATTTGAATCCTGGTAGATCTGACTGTAGAAACTATATCCAATACCTTGACATTTCCTTCCAGTCTTGTTCTGGTTTTCAGATCCTCTACTCAAGCTGTCCTTCATGGCCTACTTAGAATGAATAATCAGAACCCCAGGAAGCTCCAGGTAAGACCACTATGGGGAAATCCTGGAGAAATGCCTTTATCGGAGTCCAAATGGAAAGCTTCCAGCTGTTCATCTTTGCCTGGAGTTGGAACACGAACGAAATTAGATGAGCTTTCCAAGGCTTCTTTATTGTAGGAGTGCATGATCTTGCTGTGTCTAAAAATGGTGCTGTTTTATATTTTTGGCCCAACATGGAGACTTTAAATAACGCGACATAACCATGAACATAATAATATGGCCGACCCTTTGTAGTAGGCCCACACTCAGCTATATTTGCTGTTGAATTAGAAATATGTCACATAGTTATGCAGGAAATAGGAAATGATTGCAAAGCATATGCACCTGGTCATCATTACCCTGATTTTTCTGGTCCCTTGTAACTCATCGTTCTTAGCTTTCTTTGGATGCAATCTTACTTCGTCTTCCTGTCTAGGCTGTTCACAAGTGCAGACTCCAGCCCTGTGCCTAGTTAGTCCGAACTCCTGATAGTTATTGTCATTTACTTCGCTTTGCCCTGTCTGGTGGCATGTAAAGATAATCTCCTAAAAGCCCAAGGCTTAGAATTCCTGCCATGGGCCTCCTAAGTTTATCTGTGAGCAGTTTGGTTTTTCTTATTCTCATAGTTACGTCTACATTCTCATGCTTATATCCTTATATCTGCGGGGTTTCGTGGGGCTTGGTATGGTGGAGTTGTAGCCGAGTCAGTGAGAGGAAATCAGCCACATCTTACTGCCTTTGGCCTTAAATCATTTTAGAGATCCCATGCCTGCCCTCGCCCCAACCCTGTGCTGGGAGATTTTTATAGAAGATCAAGACTGCAATTATTTCACGGGGCGTTATTTTCACTTTTGTAGCATTTGCCACAAATGCAGTTTGTTTATTAATTTATCATTCGTTTTCTTATTCCCTCTGCAAACTGTTAACTCCTGAGAGCAGAGTTGCTTCCCCCGCCGCTGTTGACAGGGTAGTGTCTCTCCTGGAAGGAGAGGCAAAGATATTTGTTGCTTGAAAAAAAAAGGCTGTGGGGGATGGGCAGCGAGCTGTGGGTCAAATATCCTACAAGACACAACCCCTGCTCTCCTTGTGCCTTTGGGTCCTCCATCCTTTCCTTGGCTGGGAATGAGCTACCCGGGCAGTCCCAGGCCCTTCTTCATGGCCTCAGTGTGGTCTCTGCTATACTAAGCCATGTTGCTTCTGAATTTCTTTCTGGAGTGTTTTGGCCCATGACTTCTGGATAAAAAGAAATCTGGAAACAGAGGACTACTTCTGTACTTCAGAGATACAATAAATTAAAATATCCTCTATTTGGAATAAACTCCACGACCACCCCCTTAGGTTCAAATGAACCCTTCATCCCTTGGAACCTATATTACCTATGACAAGACATTTCGTTTTTCTGAGTCCCATTCTATTCCTCATATGTAAAATGTCAGTGACAACTGTACCTTCTTTTACTACTTCATGCGTTGCTGAGGGAGTTAAAGGTGGTTTCCTTAGGCAGTGTTCTTGCTCCCAAATGACCGTTTTTTTCTCTCTCCCTCATTTCTCTTCTCTCACAAAAATTCTAATTCTTCAATACATTGCTCTCATCCAAATTCCAGGGAGGAATTCTCTCAAGTATCAGTATTCTGATGATGAGAGGAGTGAGTGATGATTGATTCACACCCTTCCCAGGGAAATTTATATGGAACATGGCACTTATTTGGCCCAAGTGATACAGTTCTTATGATGGGACTACAGGCTGTGTTATAAACTCACTGGGAAGCTATTTGGGTCCAGGGAGAATTCTTAAATTCTCTTAGAATTGAAGCACAAGTAACTGCCTTTCTCATCCACACCTGAGACCAAGTCTGTCCAGGTGACTGACTTCTGGACACGCCATCCATGACGCTCACCCATATTGGATTGCTGTGATAGGATGCACATCGCAGATGCTTCCAACATGGGTGAAGGATAGGGCATGTGAAATCATCCCTGCGTAAATGAAACTCATGCCCTTCACGGGGGAAAGGGAAAGCCACTTTCCAAGCCCTCTGCTTGGAAAGTGGCTTTGAAGAAAGTTGGGACCAGAGAGGAAATCAGAGTAATCTAAGGTTGGCATATGGGCCTCAGATGACAATTGAAGATGGAGCTATTGTTCCAAGAAAAGATTAGTCATAGATTAAGAAATCCATTTAGAATTCCAACTGTCAGCTCAGATCATTTATTCAAGTGTATATAATTCGAGGTCTCAATGGCACTTGATTAATTGTATTGGTCAGAATAGTCTAGGTTGTTTGGGGTTTTTTGTGGTTTTTTTTTTTTTTTTTTTTTTTTGGTAGTAAAACCTTTCCTCTCTCGATGCCAGTAATTTAAGAGGGTAAAGCTATTTCTGAGCTGCCTGCATGACTCAATTGGTTAAGCATATTGCTCTTGATTTTTCACTCAGGTCATGATCTCAGGATCCTGGGAGGTTGAGCCCCACATTGGGCTCTGTGCTCAGTGGGGAGTCCACTTGAGGATTATTTCACTCTCCCTCTGCCCAGCCCCTCCCCTCTCTCTGAAATAAATAGCTAAGTCTTTCTGGTTTTTTTGGTGGGCAGCAAAGCAAAGTTTATTGAGCGATAGTACAAAGCTCCCAAAGAGGGAGGGACCCGAGAGAGTTGCCCAGTAAATAAATTTTTAATAGTATAAAGCTATTTCTTACTACTCTATTTACCTCTTGTGGGCTGCCAGGGCCTCTGCTCCCTGTAATCCCTCAGAGACCCAGAGAGCCACATTCCAAATGCACAGCTTTGCCTTGCAAGTGACACATGTCATTTATGCTCATGGCTCACCCACTGAACTAGTTACATGGCCTTGCCTAAATACAGAGGAATGTTTTCCAGATATTTGGAAAGAAAATTGAGACAGCCATTAATTATCAAATCTACTAGAGACTTCATCTAGCTGGTGATTCTTATGTGAATCATGAACTCATCCAATGTCTGGTGAAAACGGGATCAGCTACTCAGAAAGAATTGGATGGTTGTACCCCCTTTTGCATCCAATTTCCTCGAGTCTGTAGATTCTATGACACCTCTGCCAGGAAGCCACTGAGAGAAGTGTGCTGGAGCTGGTTTGCAAGAGCCATTTGCAAAAGTTCTAGGAATTTTGCAAACTAGTTGCTGTACCGTTAGCTTGCAATGACTCTAGTTGGATTATTTATACCATGAAAATTGAGAAATGTTACCAGTCGGCACTCCCTCACATTTTTTTCTGTAGACTTGCTAACATTTCCTAGGACCTCAGTGCCTCTAGCAAGCCTTTGTTTCTAGAAAAGCATCTCCTCCTCAGGATCAAAGATCTCAAGGATGCTGCAAACTCACATGTCTATTCTGTTTGACTAAGCAAGTGATTTCTTGGGGCACAGTTTTGCAAAGGAGCCTGAGGTGTGAAAGTGGACTGTCATCAAACAGCAATATCTGACGTATTGTCCGAGCCCAATATGGCAGCAACAGGCTAACTCCCACTTTGCTAAGACAATAGCTTCATTCCCCAGCTAGAGACACTAAGGCACAGTGGATTTAAATTAAATGATCTGGTTAAGATCGATTAACGTTGGTAACAACCCCAGACACAGTATGATCACCTCCTGAATCACTGTCTCCCGAGTGACCCCCGCTCACATCAGGTGGCTGCAGATACTAGCGGTTTCGATGTAGATTCAGAGACGTGGCTTCCCCAGCCAAGGAATCCAGAGATCTGTGTTATGGGTGCTTCTGCCTAGTACCATTATCCCAAAGAGAGTGGACATACCATTAGGAGTGACTCTTCCATCCATTGGGTAGATCAGTGCCAGCCATTTTGGATGCCCAACCAAAGATATACTCAATTAGATGGTTCTCACTCTATCTTCTGTGCTCCAAATTAACGTATGACCCCCAGAGCATGAAAGAAAGTGCTATCAAAGCCTTGTTGCAATGGTTAATGATAAACACTGAAGTGTCATCTAGGCACTTTGTTATCTGCTGCTTCAAACAACACAGGACCCAGGGCCTGCCCTCTAGTAGCTGCTGACTTTGTGTGAATGGTGAATGGTGTGCCTTTTGCCACATGCAAGGAGACAGGACACATGTCCAGAATTCTGAGTCATGGCCCATGTCCCAGACAAAGAGGGACCTGCTTCTCCTCTTATTTCACATCCTGGAAATAGCAAAACTGGGGGAATTTAAGGGATGACATTGCAATCCCTTCATTCCCCAGAAAAACCAGACCTAGATGGAGGAAGTAATCTGTCCAATGATGCACAGCCACTTAATTGTAAAGTTCAAGTAAAGACCAACTATCCCAGTTTCTAGCCCAGGATGCTGATCAGTGGCATTTCAAGCAGAGTTGAAATTATCTAAATATTGTACTGAAAAAAGTGGCATAATTACACCAAGTTTTATGATACTCATTTACAATCAAATAATCATTTTGTTTACAAGAAGTGAAGTTTTTTTTTTCCCCCTGATTATTTCTAGTTTTTTGTTGATTTGACTGCTCTGGATTTTTGTTTTTGACTTGGCTGTTTTCTTCCTTAATATTCTGGCTTCTGGTAGTCATTATCACAGAAAAAATTAGGACAGAGACTGAAAAATAATTAACAGCAAGCACAGATTCATGCATATAGTAGTTGTTATTTTTCAAGACATTTTCCATATTTACTCCCTCAGTTCATTCTCCAAAAACTTTGTGAGGCAGATCAATTAATTATGACTTGACCCATTTTATTGTTGATCTAACTGGGCACAGAGAAGTTAGGTAGCGTTCCCAGTACCACACAAGTATTTAGTAACAAAGTAAGAACAAGGACTGGTTTGTATGATTTGAAATTTAATGTTCTTTCCACCATATCAGTGTGTAGAATCTGCTCTAATCTCTGTGTTATACCTGCTAGCCTAGCACTAAAAGTTCCAATTCGTGTCCATCCACCTGAGAAGTCACTAAAATGATGATGATGATGATGATGATGATGGTGATAATACAATTATCTTACCTATTATTTAGATTTTTTCCCCCACCCCCACTTATACTGTCAACATCTAACATAAAAACAAAAACCTACCAAAATAAATGTCATAGAGTCCATATTCAAAATTATATTTTCCAGTCATAGAAATTTCTTTCAAATCCTCCTCCATAATTGAACTACATTAACATGAATCAGTTGCCAAAACTAGAGCAAACTCACCGGAGCTGAGTGGAGGATGGTCTTGGGAGAAGTAGGGAAATAGTGAGTATACTGCCCTTTTATTCATAGTAACAATGAGTAATATGGGAGAAGGTGACAGCAAGAAAGAAAATGGGGGAAAAATGGAAATCAAGAGAAAAGGAAAAGCAGATTTTTACTCTCCAAACACCTGATAACCTGGTTCCATTTTGTGAAACCATTTTGGTAAGTCCTCAGGTCTGAAAAATAATCCTGAACCATTAAATACAATTTGATTTAAGTTCTTTGAGGACTGGAGTTCATTAGAAGATGCAGGGAGCTAGATTGCTACCCACTGTAGAAACATTTCAAGCCCACACTGTCCAGACTAACCCACCACAAGTGCGTGTTTATTGACTCATTACTTGTCTGCTTTCTATACTGGGTCCTATGGAGAGAGCAGAAACCTGGCTGGCGTTACTTAACTGTCCTCACTGCCTATAACCATGCCTGACACGTAGTAGGCATTCGATAAATAGTTGTTAAATTAATTGCCATATTAATTAGTTATATGACCTGTCATTTTCTAATAAAATAGATTATTGTCTAATAAAATTGAAATATTCACCAACCTCGTTAGATTTTATAATTTTAATGAGATTTTTTAGAAATTCCTCAGTGTCATAATGAATATAAGAAATTATTATCCCATCAATGAGAACTTGCATTGAATATAGGTGTGGGAGGGCACCTAGGTAGAAACCAGCGCCCCAACTCTAGACTACTCTGAGAAGAGAGAATTTGAGAGAATTTGACCAGTGGACATGGATTCCATGTCATTCTTCATGCTGGAAATACTCTGTTCGTTCTGTGATAGTCAACAGTAGCTCCCTGACTCACTTCTCTCATTGTAATGTTGCTTCTAGAATCTTCTACTTCTCACTAAGGTGAAAGATAAAATCTCATTGAAAAGCCTGGTTTCTGTGCTGTTTTCTTGTACATTCACAGATATAATCTCATTTTATCTATTTTTTGGTTTTTTTTTCAACACATTCCTCCTCAGATGCTGCTAAACTTTTCTTATGACAAGGTTTGTCAGCTCAGAGCATCTGTTACCGCTCTGGCTCTTGACTCTTCACTGCCTTCGTTCTCAGACCAAACCTCCATCCTCTTCTCTCACAAAGCCCAGTGGAAGGTACACATGTCAGAACTAGTGATTTCTGTCCATTTTTGTCTGAAGTAGTCAAAAGAGAACTTAAGAAGAAGAAGGACACCAAGACCAAATATGTTCTGTCCTACTTCTTACCATGTAATAGCTGTGTGACCTTGACTAAGGCACTTAACCTCTCTGGATTTCATATGGGTAGAGTAAAGCTTTATTTCCTTGGGGTCAGGAAGCTAGCAAATTATTTTCCTTAGGGCTTTTCTTATTCTAATTTCCATTATGTATTTATGGTTGATCCAAAGACCAACCATTTAAACCAACTTAGTGAAGTCATTTCCAGGAAGTGATTCAGCTATGTCACTGACTTGCTTTAGGAAACAGATCAAATAGACCACTGATTTCTTCTTTGGGTACCTCTGTTTATTCATGTGTCCAGTGGACAGAAGAAACTACTCCTTTATGTGGCCTAATGTGATGGACAAAGGAATGACAATGAAAGGATTTCCAGCCTTTATAGAATGGTCTGCACCCAAATGGCTAAGAAGACAAAGACCAGAGTAGTTGTATCACTTCTTCAGTTTCCCCATGAATCTTCAGCCAGACAGGCCCCTGGGGCATGAGGTGATTTATAATCTTGCCTTCAGCTTATTTTGCTTATTTATTTTTTAATTTTTATTTATTTGACACAGAGAGAGAGATGACAAGTAGGCAGAGAGGCAGACAGAGAAGGGGAAGTAGGCTCCCCACTGAGTGGAGAGCCCGATGCGGGGCTCAATCCCAGGACCCTGAGATCATGACCTGAGCTGAAGGCAGAGGCTTTAACCCATTGAGCCACCCAGGTGCCCCTTGCCTTCAGTTTAGATGTAAATCCAATTCTGATGAATCAGTTTCCATACAGTTGAAGAGGTTGAATCTGATTTTTGGACCTATTCCAATTAAATTTCAGGGAGGATGTTTTCCATGACCCGGCAGTGAGACACACACACATATTGTGAGTGTTTCTAGACTTGGTTACCCAGGGCTGAGAGACAAACAGGAAGTTAGACTCCCCCACCTCCCCACTCCCAGCCCCACCCACAACAGGGCACCTAAGCTCTTTCTGCACTGGGTACTGAGTGGATCGACTTATCTGAAGTATTATTTTCCCATGGCCTTGACTGATACCTCTACCATCACCAGAATTAACTGTGGCACAGAATTAATTTATATGTAACTTGGTGGTACGTTGTCCAACCTCCTCGTTTGGCAAAAAAGTTTAGGCTCATTCAGTCTGTCTGTCTTGGTTTTGGGGTAAAGTTTGGGCTTGCCTTGAGTGTTACTACCTCAGAAAGAAGGTATTTAAGACCTACATTATTTTTCTGGGTAGGTCGGTGGGTGGGGCTTACATTTGTCTAGACCATCATGCTTTTGCTTCTCCCGGAAGACGAATTGGTTGTGGTTAGAAGCTGCATAGTAGACTCTCTGGGGGGACAGATGAACGTCCTTTCAAAGTGGATGTTTGGTGAGTGATGGGCTGACAGTGAGGGCGGTAGGTGAGCCCACCTGGAGGGCAATAAGAGGGACTCAAGTGCAGTGAAGCTGATTCCTCGTCCTTGGAATTCTTTCCCTCAAAGATGGATGTTTATCTTATCCTTTCACTTTGTCTCTCCTGTCCCTCTGCATCGATGCGTCTTTTCTGGCCTCTGACATTTTTCAGTCTTAGCAAGCGGAAGTCCAAATCCTCCTATCTAAGGCAGTTTACAGAATATTTGTCACTGTTTCTACAGTGAGTCACTATTCGCTATTTGGGGAATAGAAGGAATGGGCCTTTAGGGTATAATTGAAATAATTTAGTGGGGGTGGGGAACAAGCTGTTTGATTCTAGAAAATGCCATGCTTCCTTATATAATTTCAGTGATGGAAGATAGCTTCATGTTCTCAGTGAAAACTAGGGTATTGTTGAAGGCTCTAATAAGCCTAAAAAATGACCTTATCTTGAAATCCTATCCAGTGAAGTACAGACTTGTATAATACTGAGTACATAAGAAGTTTTCAACAGACATGCATTTGATTAAAATGAAGGCATCACACCAAGTGGTCAAGTGGAGAGAATACTACCAGAGGAAACACTGTCCATACCTAGCCTTCTATTCCCTCATCTTCTGAGACTCCAGACTTGGGCAAGGCTTTGTTGTTTATTAAAACAGCATCTCTGGAAGTAAGAAGGGGTTCCAGCACTAGTGGCCACCCGGACACTGAGGACGACCTTCACTCAGTCGTTATTATAGGTCGGCAAAACCTAAATCCCTTCCGAGAATTGCCTGTGATCTGTAAGAAAGCAGAGGGCTTGCGACATAATAGGTAGGTAGGAAACAAAGATCTATGACACTCAGCATTGAGGAAGAAGATAAACTTTGTCACAGGCAGCAAATTTTAAAGCCTTTCTGAAGATGCTGCTAACAGATACTCTTTTTTTTTTTTTTTTGAATGTCGTAGTATTTGCCAAGTGAAATATTTAGGACACATAAATGGGTAACAGTGGTAGGGATCTCTTTTAAGTTGTTATTTTTAACTTGTAGAAAGTGAAGTTATAGTGATAGAAGTACTCCTCTCTTCCTTAGAAGTTGTGCTGATCCTATGGAGGAAAGAGGGGGAGAAGAAATCCATCAGCCCCAAGTGGGACACCCTTCCTTTTCTTCGTGGCTTCTTATCTATGCCTCCAACACTAGGTTTCATCTTTTTATTGGTTCTCTAGCCTTAAAATGGAAGTTGGGGCGGGCAGTTATTTGAGCCTAGACTTTAGAGGACCCCAAATGTTATGCTAGCAGCATCCAATGGTATTTGGTAAGATCTTAGAATCTATCAATGATGGAAGAGTAAAATAATAAAAGATATCCTTAAAGAAGATAGTTGTACTGGTGTTGAAAAAAATTAATTGATGGTAAATTGGAAAAAGTGGGAAGTGGAAACTGTGGTAGAAGGCTTTGGTGCAAGCAACCCCAGTACACAACACGAGAAATGGATGCCAGGCTCCTTGCTCTACTGTTAACATTATTATAGTGATGTTGTTTGTAATAAAAACATAATAGCTAGTTATTACTGAGTGCTCGCTCTGCATCAGACATGTATTACTCCATGTTTCACATTCATTAATTCATGGGCTGTCTTCAACCACTCTGCCAGGCAGGCCTATTATTATCCTACTCCTGTAGGTGAGAGTGTTGCTGCTTTATGAAGCTAAGTAACTTGCCCGTATTCTCACAGCAGCAGAGCTGGGATTTGAACCTACATCCGTATGACTCTGTAGCCCAGCCTCTGCGCATACACTGTTCCTCTTCTTTACTGTGCAAAGCAGTAATTTGCTGTGCCCAAGGGAAATAATAGGATGTGTGTTTCTTATAAGACTGTGGTAGTTTTCACTTTGGATAAGAGGGAATAGAAAGAAGATTCTAGAAGAAGTCTTTGTTTTAGAGCAAGGGAAAGAAAGAAAACTCATTCTTTTAAAATTAAGTTTTAAAATATCATCTTAATGTGTGGGGTGAGAGAATGGGAAAGCAAAGGAGCAATCCCAACTGTGCCCAAGAAGGAATATTTTTAGGTAAGTGTATTTGCATGGACCAAAGGAAGATGAGTCGAAGTGGGAAGAGGACCTCCAGTTAGTCTTCCAATTAACCTATTTTGAATCTCACATTCTTGAGTGTGTCAAGAATGGTGGGATTATCATGGCCGGACCAAAGGGGTTGAGATCTGGAAGCCGCCTGTGCTCAGAGATTGATGTCAAATGCAGATAATTTGGCAACTAACTGGAGATAAATGGGGGCGGAAATTGATGCCTCAGAGTAGACCTTGATGTTTGGAAACTCTTGGGTGAGAATAATGACACTGTTAACTGATTTCAGTGCTGAGTAGAGGAAATGATGTAGAATGTTACCTGGAGAAATATTTAGTTGAGAGTGATCAGGAAGCACCTAAAAACCAGGTTTTTATGTAAACAATAACCTTATGGGGTCAGTTCAGGTTGATGGCTGCTAAGAAGACCCTGGAAATCATTGGAAGATGGACATATGGAATCTTCAGAGCATTTTCTGAGGGAGTGTCTCAAATTAAATGCACACTTGAAAGTCTCACCTTTCCCCTGGGAGAGATTATGTTCCGTGTGGCTTCCATTTAGGAATGAGGGATTATTTACTAGAAGTTTGCTGCTAACAAGAGCTTTGATTATATGGAGAAGGTTTGTCCTTTTTGTGATAAAAATCCTCATTGCAGTGTATTAAATTAGATGCAAAACATTCTCATTAACACAGCCAATCTGGTAAATAATGTCTTAGGAAAATTGTCTTATTAATTAATAATTAGGGCCTTTGCTCAACAGAATGTTAGAATCCTAGTTTTATAAATGAGGCTTCCCACCTCACCCATTCTGTTTTCTTTTTCTTTTTTTTTTCCTATATGCTTGTGAAACTAGCAACATAAGAGAATAATAAATATAACTTATAAGTGAATGGAGCTTTTCTTGGGTCTAAGCTTTACTGTAAGCTCATCTCCACAGTTTGAGTTCCTCCTTGGTTCAATGCCAGAACAAAACAAAAGCTTTCTGGATCTTTACTGGTGTTACAGATATAGAAACAATTCCAACTAAGGATGACTTTAAACATCATTTAGTTCAGTCTCCCATCTATACAAGGCTTTGTTGTGTGATTTCTCCAATGTACAACCATACAGTTTCTAGTTGTTTGAATATAATGTGACTCTCATAGCTTCATGCTGCTTATACTGTTGTAAACCAAATTAGCAGGAAGCTTCTCCTAATTCTGAATCAAAATGAGACCTCTTAAATTCTGCTTACTGACCATGTGATATTTATCTTTCTTTCACTGAATTATTTTGCTTACCATCATGCCCTCTAGGTCCATCAGTGTTGTTGCAAATGGCAAGATCTCATTCGTTTTTTATGGCTGAATAATGTTCCATCTATCTTCTACCTGCCACATTTTCTTTATCCATTCATCAATGAATGGACACTTGGGTGGCTTCCATATCTTGGCTATTGTAAATAATTCTGTAGTAAACATAGGGATGCATATATCTTTTCAAATTAGTGGTTTTGTTTTCTTTGAGTAAGTACCCAGTAGTGGAATTACTGGATCATATGGTAATTCTATACTTAATTTTCTGATGAAACTCCATTCTGTATTCCAAAGTGGCCACCGATTTGCATTCCCACCAACAGTGCACAAAGGTTCCTTTTTTACCATATCCCTGCCAATACTTGTTATTTCCCATGTTTTTGATTTTAGCCATTCTGACAGGTGTAAGGTGATATCTCATTGTGGTTTTAATTTGCATTTACCTGATTTTTAGTGATGTTGAGCATCTTTTCACACATCTGTTAGCCATCTGTATGTCTTCTTTGGAAAAATGTCTTTTCAGGTCCTCTGCCTATTTTTAAATTGTATTATTTCTGTGTTGTTGTTTTTAATTTCACTTGTACATGGAATTTAAGAAACAAACAAAGTAAAAAGGGATAAAAAAATTAAAAAAACAGATTCTTAAATACAGAGAACAAACTGGTAGTTGCCAGAGGGGAGGTGAATAGGGGATGAGTGAAATAGATAAAGGGGATTATAAGTACATTTTCTAGATGAGCACTGAGAAATGTATAGAATTGTTGGACTATGTCCAACTATGTTGGACACCTGAACCTAATATAACACTGTATGTTAATTATAGTTGAATAAAAAATATTTTTTTAATATTCTACTTACAGATCTTAAGTGTGTCTCTGATGTAATTCCTGGACCACGGTTCCCTTTATTTCCCATAATGATTCTTCATACATTTGCAGGCAACTCTGCTCTAACCCATTAGTCCATTGTAAAGTTAGCAGTTGCCTTCACTTGTTCTTTACTTGATTCATTTTCAAACAAATTTATTTTGAGCACTTCTGTGTGGAGAAGTAGTAGTGTATTAAGTAATTAGTATAATACCAAATACTTAATTTAATAATAATTATTATTATTAAACTTAATAAACTTAATTAAGTTTATTACTTAATAACTTAATAAACTTATTAACTTAATAACTTATTAATAACTTAAAATAACTTAATAAACTTATTAATAAACTTAATAATTAAGTATTTAATATACAAAATACTTTAGTATATCAAGTATTTTGATCTTGGATCAAAAGAGAGAGAGACAAGATAAGCAAACCCTGCCCTCATCCTTCCGCTTCTAGTGGAAATGAGAAATTCTCCCATAAATACAGAAGAAAATTCCCGAGAAGTGTAAAATGAGGAAAATAAATTAGGGTAACATGAAAGAGGGAGACCAGTGGGGTTGGGGTTAGTTAAGTGGTTAATTTTTGATAATGCAGTTAGAGAAGTGCTCTGAGGAAGGCTCATTTACATTTAAGTATATATTCCAAAAAGGGATCCAGCCATACAAAATTCAGAAGGCAGAATGTTATAATAAAACCAGCAGAGCTTGATAATCCCTGAGCAGAAATGGCATTGATATAACTGAATGGCTGAGCTCTTGACGATTTCCAATTTTTGCACATTACTCTTCAAGGGAGCTGTTCAGAATAGAGCACAAGGGAGTAGAGGCCTCTGACTTGTGCTCACTGTAGGGGGTCAAGGTGACAGTCCCCTTACAGCACAGTGGACTTGCTCAAGCTTCTGGCAACATCGGCTTGTAGAACTCACATGACCTGCCCTCAGTGGGATTTCCCTACCTCTGCATCTGTAAAATCAATCATGTGAATATCAGAATCCTCTTACTTTCCATTTTACTTTTAGGATTTTTGTTTACATAGAGTACAACAACTCTAAGTCATTGTGAATTTTGTCTCAGCCACCACTGTAATCTAGCCATCCGACGGTCATTTGTGAATCATGCTTCCTGGGTTTCTATACAACTCTTGGATCGAGATGTTCAACAGAACAAGTCGAGTCCCATAGCTCTGCTTCAGAGAGCCTTTCCTCCACCTCCAGAGCCAACTCTATGTTTCAGCATGGATGCTTAAACAGTTCAATCGTCACGTAACATCATAGTCTCAATTCAATCATGTTTTTTGCAAGTACATCATGAGAGATTACATCCAGTGTATTCGTGAAACTAAAGAAGATTTCGCATTCTGTTTATTTTTCAACTAAGTAACTAAACTGAATGAAAAATGAATGAAAATAATAAAGAATGAAAATAAAGAATGAACAAGCAAATGTACAAACAAAAGGAAATTAAAAAAAAGAAATTTGGCACATCTCCCTATCAGGACACCTAGATAGTTTTTGGGTTTTTTAGGTTTTATTTTTAAGATTTTAAAATTTATTTTGGAGAGAAAGAGAGAGACTGGAGGAGGAGCAGAGGGAGAGAGAGAGAAAGTCTGAAGCAGACTCCCCTCTGAGCACAGAGCCCCACATGGGGCTCGATCTCCCCACCCTGAGATCATGACCTGAGCTGAAACCAAGAGTCAGAAGCTAAAACCACTGTGCCAGTCAGGCACCCCTTGACACCTAAGTAATTTTATGTAATCTTTTGTAAATGCTCTCAAGCCACCTGTATCTTAACATGATGCAGAATTTTGATGTAATTGACCTAGCCTTCCCCATATTGTAGCAAGAAGGCCTGTTATTCCTATTCTCCTCCCTGCCCTCTCCATGGCTGGTTCATTCTCATGCTTCAACTTTCTGCACAGATCTTACCTCTTCTCAGAGGACATGTACGATCCCTCTTCCTAAAATAAGCCCTGCTCACAACACCTTTTATGCTTCATCTCAACTTCCTGCTTATTTCCTTTGTGGAATTTGCCATAATTATTTATAAATATATTCATTGAATTATTAATAGCATGGGTAAATGTATCATTATAAGCCATATTTACTAAAATACCATTTACCATAATTGTTGATATTTATTGATTGGATTTTGGCTCTCCTTTCCACTGGACAGTAAGCACCAGGCATGCTGGGCTCATGTGTGCCTGGGTCACCACTTGACTCCCATTGCCTGACACTGTTGAGTGATTGAAGGAAGGAATGCATCACTGTATGAATAAGATGTTAATGAAAGTTCATGGGTGGGACAAGTAGACAGGCCTGAGTTAAAATTCTAGTTCAGCCACTCACTAGCTGTATTCCTTTAGGCAAGTCACATAGTCTCATTGATCTTTAGATTCCTCCCACTAAAAATGGATTGTTCTGAAATCAAGCATGTGAAATGCCTGCTATGCTGTAGGTCCTTACTGCACCCTGGTTTCCTCCTTGTCATCCATTTCTTTAGTCTTTTGACATAACCCCCAATTTCCCTGACTTCTCAAAGATTACCTACATTGTCTCTGACATAGCTACGGGTTTTTATCAGTGGCACTGGATGCAACAATTTTTTTCCTTAAGCCTTTGACTTGCCCATATGACTCATTCAACTGTCTCATCTTTCAAGAGGCTTCTTCTAATTTTCTAGGTGGAGATCCCATTCTTTCTCAAGAAATAATCTCTGCATCGCCTTCTTTATCAAACATTATGACTTGCTAAGTAAATGGTTTAGAAGCCTAGGTCATATTTATGTATTGAATGACAAGGACGTATTTGTCGATTAGCAAATGGATTTATCAAGGCATTGCATTTAGCATACATGTCTTCCAAGTCCCTAAAGTTGATTTGAAGCCTGTCTCAAATGAGAAGATGGAGAGTAGATCAGAGACCTTGAAAAAACTTTTTTTCTATAACATGGAAGTATCTTTGGTTTTGATGGACTCAAAATCTTAAAATTAAAAAAGGATCTCTGAAGTCATGCAATTCAACATTCCCCCATGTTTTAATAGGCAAAGGAATCAAAATGAAAAAGAGTAACCTTACCTGGTATATGAAAAATCAAGAGTATATCCTATATATCCAGCTTTTGGGCCAGTTCTCTTTCTTCAAAAATTAACTACTGACATTTGGTGAGCCATTACCATATGCCAATGAACCGATTCATTTAATCTTCACAATTAACTCTATGCAGAAAACATTATTATTCCTCTTTTACTTATATGGAAACCGAGGCTAATAACAGTTGTTTAATATGCTCACATTCTCACTGCAGAGACACCCCAAAACTGAGGTGTTCTTAAGATTAAAAGGTCTACTGGCAAACTCCCAGTTCCCATAAAGCTATTCTACCATATGTCAGAAAACTATGATTCAGATGGTCCAATATTCTTTTTGAAATAAATGTACCTCAGAAAGTTTAAGATGGTTTAATTGCACAAATTAGTATAAGTTAATTCAATCTATCATCATTTTTGTAATGCAGGCTATGGGCCAAATGTGATATTAAGTACTTCATATATGCTAACTCTACTCCATGTAGCATTCTACAAGTTTATTATTCCCATTTTGCAAATGATGAACGTCACTTGGGGAATTATATTGTCTTTGTCAAGACCACCCAGAAAAGCCAAGGTCTAAGATGGCTGCCTTCAAAGTCCCTTCCACTATACCATTCTATGCTTTTTCTTTTCTTTTCTTTTCTTTTTTTTTATTATTCCTGTTGTCAGAACTAGCATTGTTAACACAGTCTTTATATGCCAACATCAATTAGATCCTTGGGAGGGAATACACAGTGATCCAGATGATTGTGATGGAGGGGCCAAGGGCACAATGATAAGGTTGTGCATCTTAGAAGAGTAGGAAAGAAGGCTTCTAAGACCAATTTTGCCTTCTATTCTAGGCTTTCTCTTTTTTTTTTTTAAGATTTTGTTTATTTATTTATTTGACAGAGATCATAAGTAGGCAAAGAGCCAAGCAGAGGGAGAGGGGGGATGCAGGCTCCCTGCTGAGCAGAAGAGCCCCATGTGGGGCTTGATCCCAGGACCCTAAGATCATGACCTGAGCCAAAGGCAGAGGCTTAACCCACTGGGCCACCCAGGCGCCCCTAGGTTTCCTCTTTCTGTACAGTGTTTCTTGTGAAGCTTAAGGTAGCAGACATATTGCAACCAGGGATCTCTCTGAACATGAAAAGGAATAATATTGCCTCTTCTGAACACCGTGGCCGAAACAGAATCTGACTAAAATTCGAAGTGATAAGCGAGCCTATCTTGGCAATGCCTTTGAGATTTCTCTTTCATCCTCCAATGCCAGTGTTATCTACTTGCAATGGGTTTTCAACTGTCTTCTTTGGATATTTGAGGGACAAAATGGGAGACCAGAGGGCAGTGCTCAGACCATAGCACCGCCTAACCATCAATGAGAGCAGATCTCAGTTTCAGACTTTTGTATTTAAAAAAATCATTTGGAAAAATCATTCTGGGGGCACCTGGGTGGCTCAGTGGGTTGAAGCCTCTGCCTTCGACTCGGGACATGATCTCAGAGTCCTTTCTGCTCAGTGGGGAGCCTGCTTCCTGCTCTCTCTCTGCCTGACTCTCTGCCTACTTGTGATCTCTCTCTCTGTCAAGTAAATAAATGGAATCTTAAAAAAAAATCATTCTGCTGTTTAGAAAAATGAAAAAAAATATTTGTACATTTTATGGGAAGACAATCTTTGGCTCAAATAAAGTAGAAATCATTGAAGATCATGTGGTTGGTTTTCATATCGAAGTGAAATTTGGAATCCAGGTCTCATGACTCCCAAACCAGTGCTAATTTCCAGTATCACAAAAATTTATTTTTCAGTATTTAGGTCTTGGATGAAATATTAAAAGTTTCTTTGTACAGCATCCCCAAGCAGGCATTTCTTATCATACTGCAAATCTAGACAGACCATCTTTTTTTATTAGCATTTTAATTATTTTTATATAATTTTTTATTATGTTGTTAGTCACCAAACAGTACATCATTAGTTTTTGATGTAGTGTTCCATGATTCGTTGTTCACTTATAACACCCAGTGCTCCATGCAACACGTGCCCTCCTTAATACCCATCACTGGGCTCACCCATCCTCCCACTCCACTCCCCTTTAAAACCCTCGGTTTGATTTCCAGAGTCCATAGTCTCTCATGGTTCATCTCCTCCTCTGATTCTCCCCTTCATTTTCCCCTTCCTTCTCCTAATGTCCTCCTTATGGAGGTGCTATTCCTTATGTTCTACAAATACGTGATTCATGCCTTTCTCAAGAAGTCAACCTCTGATTAAAGATGGTCAGAAACTTGAATCATGTTTCTGGGATGGTATAGACTTCTTTGGTTTATGCTCACCCAAGCTAGAGGGTACACTGATACTTCTATCTAGGCTGTTCAGATTGGTTGCTTTGGGACACTCTCACCAACATTTTTTATCTCCTATCTTTTCAATTCTAACCATTGTAACGGGTGAGGAGACAGTTCATTGTGGTTTTTACTTGGATCTCCCTGGTAATTGATATTATTATTTTTTTTAAAGATTTTATTTATTGGGGTGCCTGGGTGGCTCAGTAGGTTAAAGCCTCTGCCTTCGGCTCAGGTCATGATCTCAGGGTCCTGGGATTGAGCCCCACATCGGGCTCTCTGCTCAGCAGGGAGCCTACTTCCCCCTCTCTCTCTCTGCCTTCCTCTCTGCCTACTTGTGATCTCTCTCTCTCAAATAAATAAATAAAATATTATTTTAAGATTTTATTTACTTATTAGAGAGTGTGAGAGAGAGAGAGAGCACAAGAAGGGAGAGGGTCAGAAGGAGAAGCAGACCCCCAGCTGAGCAGGGAACCCGATATAGGATCCATCCTGGGACTCCAGGATCATGACCTGAGCTGGAGGCAGTCACTTAACCAATTGAGCCACCCAGATGCCCCTGGTAATTAATATCATTGAGCATCATCCCATGTACCTGGTGGTGATCTATATGTCTCACAAATATTTTCTCTCATTTTGTAGGTTGTCTTTTCATTTTGTTAATTGGTTCTTTAGCTGTGTAGGGCTTTTTAGTTTGATGAAGTCTCTTTTGCTCAATTTTTGCCTTTGTTGCTTGTGCTTTTGGTGTCTTATCCAATAAATTGTTGGCAAGACCAATGTCAAGGAGATTTTCCCCTGTGTTTTCTTCTAGGATTTCAGGTATCAAACCTTCTAGGTATCAGATCTTACATTTAAGTCTTTGTTTCAAGTTAACTTCTGTGAGTGTTGTAAGATAGGGTTCGATTTCATTCTTTTACTTATGAATCTACATTTTTCCCAGCACTACTTATTTTTTTTTAAGATTTTATTTACTTATTTTACAGAGAGATCACAAGTAGGCAGAGAGGCAGGCAGAGAGAGAGGGAGAAGCAGGCTCCCTGCTAAGCAGAGAGCCCGCTGTGGGGCTCAATCCCAGGACCCTGGGATCATGACCTGAGCTGAAGGCAGAGGCTTTAACCCACTGAGCCACCCAGGCGCTCCCCAGCACTACTTATTGAAGAGACTTATTTTTTCCCTAAATATTGTCAGTTTCCTTTCCAGACATTAGATGCCTTTACATGTGCGGGTTTACTTCTAAAATCTTATTTCTATTCCATATATCTATGTGTCTGTTTTTATGCCAGTACCATACTGTTTTGATTGCTATACCTTTGTAGTAGAGTTTGAAATCAAGAAATGTGATGCCTATGGTTTTATTCTTATTTCTCACACTTGGCTTTGGCTCTTCAGGGTCTCCTGTGAATCCGTACAAATTTTAGGATTGCTTTCTCTACTTCTGTGAAAAAGGCTATTGGAATTTCATAGGGATTACATTGAATCTGTAGATGGAGTTGGCTTTGGATAATATGGACATATCAACAATATTAATTCTTCCCATCCATGAACATGGCATATGTTTCCATTTACAAATTGTGTCTTTTTCAGTTTCTTTCATAAATATTTTATTATTTTCAGTGTAAATATCTTTCACTCCTGACAAATATATGTCTAATTACTTTATTATTTTTGGTACTATTTTTGATGGGATTGTGTTTTTTATTTATTTTTTAGATATTTTGTTCGTGTACTGCAACACTACTGATTTCTATATGCTTATTTTGTATTCTACAGCTTTACTGGATTCATTCATGAGTTTTAACATTTTTGACGGGACTCATCAAGGTTTTTATATATGATATTTTCTCATCTGTAAATGGAAATAATATTTCTTTCTCCTTTCTGATTTTACTGCTTTTAATTTTTCTTTCTCATCCAGTTGCTTAGCTAGGACTTACAGTATTATTTTAAATAGGAGTGGTAAGAGTAGGCATCCTTGTCTTATTCCTGATTTTAGGGAAAAGCCTTTAGCTCTTCACCATTGAGTATGATGTCAGCAGTGAGTTTGTCCTATAAAGCCTTTATTGAGATAGATTCCTTCTATTTGTTGAGAGCTTTTATCATGAAATGGTGTTGAATTTTGTCAAGTGCTTTTTCTGCATTTATTGAGAGGATCATATGACTTTCATCCTTCATTCTATCAATATGGTGTATCATGTTTATTGATTTGTGCATATTTACCCATCTTTCCATCCTAGTGATAAATTCCAATTGATTGTGGTGTATTGGCCTGTAGTTTTCTTTTTTGGGTTTGGTGTAAGGGTAATTCTGCCTCATAAAATGAATTTTGGAGTATCATCCTCTTTGATTTGGTGGAAGAGTTTCAGAAGGATTGGCATTATTTTTTCTTTAAATGTTTGGTGGAATTACCAGTCAAATTATCTGGTTCTGGGCTTTTCTTTGTTGAGGAGATTTTTTTTTTAACTTCTGCTTCAATTTCTGTCTTTATTGGTGATTTCAGATTTTATATTTCTTCATGATTCAGTCTTGGTAAATTGTGTGTTTCAAGGAATTTTTCATGTATTCAAGGGTTTCTGATTTGCCTATATAGAATTGTTCAGAGTAATCTCTTGGGATCTCTTGTATTTCTGGGGTGTTTTGTGTAATGTCTCTTCTTTCATTGATAATTTTGTATAAGTCTTCTCTATTTTTATCTTAGTTACCATAGTTAAAGTTTTACTAGTTTTTTGTTTATCTTAATGATATTATTTCCATTGATTGTTTTATATGTGTCTTTCTAGTCTCTCTTTTATTTATTTCTGCTCTGGTATTTGTTAACTCCTTCTTTCTGCTAACTTTGGACTTAGTTTCTTTTTTTTCCAACTCCCTGAGATGTCAAGTTCGGTCGTTCATTTGAATTCTTTCTTTTTTCTTAGGCATTTAGCTACAAAAGTCCCTCCTAGCACTGCTTTTGCTGCATCTCATAAGATTTGGTATGTTGAGTTTTTATTTTCATTGGTCTCAAGATACCTTCTGACTTCCTTTTTGATTGTTTCTTTGACCCACTGGTTGTTGAGGAGTGTGTTGTTTGATTTCCACACATTTGTGAATTGTTCTATCTTACTGGTTTCTGGGTTTTTACCAGTGTGGTCAGAAAAGATACTAGAGGGGTGCCTGGGTGGCTCAGTCCTTAAGCATCTGCAGGGACACTTAAGGGAGCCTGCTTCTCCCTCTCCAACTCTCCCATGCTTGTGTTCCCTCTCTTACTATCTTTCTCTATCATAAATAAATAAAATCTTTAAAAAAAAAAAAAGAAAAGATATAAGATATGATTCTAATCTTCTTAAATAGGCTAAGATTTGCTTTGTGGCCTAGCATATGGTCTATCATAGAGAATGTTCCATGTGTGTTTGAGAAGAATGTATATTTCAATGCTGTGAGATAGGTAAAATGTGTATTTTAATGCTGTGGCATATGTTTATTAAGACCATTTGGTCTGTATTGGTTCTTAGGTGTGCTGTATCCTTATTTTCTGTATCAGTGATCTATCCAATGTTGGAAGTGGACGGTGGTGGGTTTTGAGGAGGGCACATAATGCATGGAGCACTGGGTGTGGTGCATGAACAATTAATCTTGTAACACTGAAAAAATAAACATATTTGGGGAAAAAAGAAAGTGGAATATTGAAGTCTCCTACTACTGTTGCATTGCTTTCTATCTCTCCCTTCAGTCCATTAATATTTGCTTTAAATATCTAGGTGCTATAATGTTGGGTGTATATATACTTATAACTGGTGTATGCCCTTGATTGATTGACCTCTTCATCAAACTATAGTGGTATAAAGTGTTTTGTAAAGGGTTTTCTTCTTGTAAAGGGTTTTGATAGAAAATCTATGTTTACTACTTACTGTGTGGGTGGCTGTAACTCCCCGCAGGTCCCTTGGCATATGGTGTTGGTCTGTTCCCCAAACCAAATGGTGACTATAACCAAGTTCTCAGAGGCACAACGCTATTTACCTTTCTGTAGTCCGGACCATGGTTGGCAAGTCAGTCACCTGGTTGTGAGCGTGTTTTCTCAAAATGACTCTTTTTGGTTCTGCACAGCACTAAGGTTTTACAATCTTCTATCTGGACCCCAAAGCCCTCATGAAGGTATTTTGTCCATGGATGGATGCAATAGTTATTGCTGAGGGGGAGATTCATGTGAGGGATTTCTTATTTGGCCATTTTTCTGACATCATTCTGAATAATTTTTACTCAGGTCTTCTGTGAAATATATACACTGTAAATATCTTCTCCCCGTTTACAGATTCCTCTCATAATGGTGTCTTTTTTTTTCTTTTTAAGATTTATTTATTTATTTATTTATTTGAGAGAGAGGGAGAGAGAGAGGGAGCGAGCATGTGTGGGGTGGGGTGGACAGAGGGAGAGGGAGAGAGACCCAAGCAGACTCCCCCTTAAGTGTGGAGCCCAGCACTGGGCCTGATCTCCTGACTCCGAGATCACTACCCAAGTCAAAACCAAGAGTCAGGAGCCCAACCAACTGCACCACCCAGGTGCCCCAATGCTGCCTTTGATAGAAGTTCTTCATATCATTGAGGTCAGTTAATTGCTTATTTATGGCGAGTACCTCTTCTGTTTTGTTTAAGAATGTTTTCCCTTCTTGAGCACACAAAGTCTTCTATGTTTTCTTCAATATCTAGATTTATAATTTATCTTAAGTTTGATTCTGAAATTTCCATACTGCATAATGTAAGGGTCAAGTTTTATTACTGTTTCCATATGCATATTGAATTGTTGAGGACTATTGAAAATACCATCCATACGGTGTTTTTTGTTTTGTTTTGTTTTTTTCTGTTTATCTTGCTTGGGGTTTGTTGATCTTCTTGAGTCTGCCTTGATAACTTTTGTCATTTTGAAAAATTCTTGGTCATTGTCACTTCAAATGTTATTCTGCTCCATTTTCTGTTTTTTCTCTTTCCTCTCCATCTGAGACTTTAAATACACATATTTTGCATCTCTTCAGTATGTCCCATATGTTTTCCCTACTCTCTTCTGGTTTTGTTTTGTTTTGTTTTTTAATTTTTTTTCTGGTACTGCACTTGCAATATTTTCAGTTGACCTACTTCGAGTTCACCGGTGCTGCCTTCTAGTGTGTCCAGTCAGATGTTAACCTCATCTGTGGTAGATTAAATGCAAACTTGGCTTCAGTTCTCAACCCCTCCTTGTATGGTCTTTGCAGTATGATTTTGCAGTTTCTCTCTTTAGGAAATTCATTCTGCTTTCCCACATTTCAATTGGGGTTGACCTTGACTTGAGTTACTTAATAGAATTCAGCAGAAGTGATGGTGTATCAGTCTTGAGCCAAGGTCTCAGAGGGATGTACACACTTCTTCTCTCTGTCTTGAATCTCTGCCATTTCCTGGACTAGCCTCTGGAATCTGAGAGGCTACACGGAGCAGAGATGAAACATCAAAGTAAGGCCGTCCTAAACTAGGGCAGCTGCCAACCAGTCCACCAGCCTATTACAAATATGAATGTGGCCACCCCAAATCAGCCAAGCCTGACTCAGGTCTTCATAAACACTCATTGGATCTGTGCAGTTATAAGAAATAATAAAGAGTTGTGAAAACAAGTTTTGGGAGTTGTCTGTAATGAGTTTCCAATGAGTTCTTAATTTCAAATATTGTATATTTCAGTGATATATTGTCCATTCGATTTTGTTTTGTGTAAGTTACAAAATCTCTGTGGATAGCTCCCTTCTTTTTCATCAATTTTGTCGATAATTTCTTTAACATTTTTGTCATAGTTATTTTACAATGGCCCGCTAACACCAATATTTGTATGATCTCTCGGTCTCTTTTTTAAAATTCTAATTATTACGGATCACACTTTTGCTTCTTCTCATATCTAGTAATTTTTAATTAAGTGCTTAACACTGCATATCAAAAAATTTCAGAGGATCTAAACAACATAGTTGTCTCTCAAAGAAGTTTTCCTCTTTCCTTCTTTGGCAAAGATGGGGAACTGATCATTCCAATTCGAATCAGAGAGCAATTTGAGTCAGAACACAGGAGCAGATCTAATAAGAATCTGGTCTGCTCAAGTTGGTCCTCCTTCCTCAGAACTTCTCCATGAGGGTATGGCAGGGTCAATGTCTCCTAGGAAATGAGAGGTTGTAAGATTTAAGTTACAGCCCTTGGAATTTTTTTTTTTAAGATTTTTTTTTTTATTTGACAGAGAGAAACACAGCAAGAGAGGGAACTCAAGCAGAGGGGATGGTAGTGTGAGAAGCAGGCTTCCTGCCTAGCAGCAAGCCTGATGTGGGGCTCAATCCCAGGGCTCTGGAATCATGACCTGAGCCAAAAGCAGACACTTAATGACTGAGCCACCCAGGTGCCCCGCAGCCCTTGGAATTTTTAAGTTTCTCTCTTTAGCCTCTGATGCCACACACAGTCAAACCAACAAACCTCTTGAGGAAGAGATCAACCATGTGTCTGTACCAGGCCCTCTCCCTCCAGAAAGACATACTCCTAAACCCTGTTTGTCTGGGGATAATTTGATTCTTTCAGAGTCTTTCAGATGAAACTTCAAACCAAAATTCAAAATTTTATATACATTTGCTCAAACCCATAGAAGATACAATACCTAATGTAAACTATGGACTTTGGGTGGTGATGATGCGTAAGTGTAGGGTTGTCGATTGTAACAAATGTACCACTCTCATAGGGGATGCTGATCATGGGGGAGGCCATGTATTGTGGGAGTAGGAGGTGTAGACAGAATCTCTGTACTTTCAATTTTGCTGTGAACCTAAAACTACTCTAAAAAAATAAAATCTTGGGGCGCCTGGGTGGCTCAGTGGGTTAAAGCCTCTGCCTTCGACTCAGGTCATGATCTCAGGGTCCTGGGATCGAGCCCCACATTGGGCTCTCTGCTCATCGGCTAGCCTGCTTCCCCCTCTCTCTCTGCCTGCCTTTCTGGCCTACTTGTGATCTCTCTCTCTCTCTCTGCCAAATAAATAAATAAAATCTTTAAAAAAAAAAATAAAGAAATAAGGTCTTAAAAAAAAACACCTCACTGACTTACCCAGGAGGAAAACTAACCATACTTTAACACTCATCTAGCTTTTGATCCATTCATCTAGTGCTGTGTAAGCACCAAGGCTCCCACTGGTTTCTTTTCTTCTGGGACTGTTCTTTTATCCAATCTGGCCTACACTTGGAATCAGAAAATGACCCAGGGGAAGCGTATTGCTGGTGGTCTTCAGCTCACCTAGGTAGAGCTCTTCCCTCTCTTGAATTTTAGTTGATCTGGTCTATGTTGCTTCCCTAGCTCTCCACCATATTTAAAATATTTTTGCAGTATATATTTCTCACTTCTAGTCATTGTAGTAGGGATATCTGTCTGCTGGGACCCATTACATCTTACTAGGAAAAAAGGAAGTTAAACCTGTCAAGTTTAGATGGAGATGTCAAAGGTTTGGGGGCAGATCTTAGGATGTGCATAAAGAGCATTTGTAACACAGCATGTCTGTAATAGAACCCCATGGACAACAGGGAATTAGGAGAGTGTATGCTTCCCACAGAGGATGTGGGACCCTTGGATCAGATTAACTTAGACTTGAACTAATTTTATTTAATGATGGGTCCTGCTAAACCTTCCTATTGAACTACCCTCCTCCCCATGAAGCTTTTAAGTATCTATCTCCCTTTCAGTCTTGCCTTTCCTATTATCCGCCATGCCTCCAAGCCCATTCATTTTTGAGCTTTGTGGAGGGGCAGTCCTATGAGCCAAATATCCAGGCTTTCTCGACTCTGAGGGGATTCTAGTTTAATTTACAGCTGTTTTTCAGCGTGATTCCCATGGTTGGTCTACTTCACCAGTGTGATACTCTTTGTCTAGGACAGTCATATTGTAGCCAGTTTCTCATCTTTAGAATCCAGGTGGGGAAGCAATCGCTACATTTTGTGCAGGTACAAATTCTTAGTGCATAGCACACAGGCTTGCATTCTGACGTAAGCCTCTCAGTGCTTCTGTGAGATGAGGAAGTGCCCTCCACATTCAGGTAGGATATAGAAGGTTATAGCAGGCTGACATTCCCTCTTTTATAGATCAGAGAATTGAGACCCAATGAAGGGCCCCAGGTAATATGCTGTGGGTCCTCTCATTTATTATTTATTTATTTGTTTATTATTTATTTTTTATAGAAACCTTGCAGTGTAGAGATTATAATTTTAGTTTTGAGCCAGGAAATTCTACCCTAGGGACAAGAAGCCTGTCTCCATTGGCAAGTGATGGAATTGAAATTTAAACCAGGACCGTGTAATTCTTGCTTTTTCAGTTAAACTATGTGAGGTCTTGAAGTTAAGAAGAGGCAGGGCCAGGTGCCTGCACCCTTCTAAGGGTGCATCTTGTGGCACTTAAACCCAGTGCTCTTCATTCCTGATCACACTGGCTTCCGAGAAGGAATGCATCTCTCTCTATCCTCAGAGGGCAAATATCCCAGTGTCAAGAGCAACCCAGAGCGGGGAGAGCCCATACTCATGCTGCCTGCAAGGTCAAAGGGTTGGTCGCACTGAGGCAATCTGATCAGCACTCCAGCCAAAATACAGTGCCATCCACAAAAGTGCTCCATCTGCCGAGGGTTCAGGTGGGCATGAGTGAGCGAGAAAGCAGGGGAAGTGATCTTGGATGTAAGTAAGGGTTGAACAGGCCAGCAGGGTCGTCCCTGACCTGTAGCCATTGCTGCAGCCTGTCAGCCTGATGGATCGATTTCCAAGTTTGCCTTGCTCAAACCTTTCCCAGGCCACACTACCTAATTTTCAAAGCCATATTTAAGGAGAGAGGTTGCTAGGACAAGGAGAAGAAGGAGAGACCCTAAGGGCCCGACAAAAAATTAGAAATTGGTGTACTTTCCAGACAGCTCCAAATAAGCATCACTATCAGCCTTGAGGGAGGGAAATGGTACCAATACCACTCCAGACCCCCTTCCAACCTGAGGATGTTCCGGGGAAAGAACACAAGGAAATGGACAGAATTGCCCAGCAATGTGCATCCTGATCAATATTTCATTATCAATCTGTTATTGTTTATAGGCATTTCCTCTTCAGACTCCTAATGGCAGTCCGTAAATCTTGCTGATCAGTGCAGGCTTTTGAATGAAGGCAATTTTTCACCAATCATCTTTCTCAGATTTGGTAAAACGGCAGCAATTCATGTACCTTCTCAAGCTCTCAGCCCATTAAGTAAGCGCTCTCCTTTGATTATCTCAGCTCACAAAGTTCTTGAAAGCTGAAGTCTGGATATTGCCCTGGCAGCCCTCTTTGAAGTAAAAAAGTTAGTATTTGGTGCATCAGGTTGTCAAGAAATCTGAAAATAGGGAGGGATATTTCAGGTCACCTGATGGATTTCTTCAATGCATCCATTTGTTAATTTAGCTGACAAATAATTTATTGAATTTCTTCTGTGTGGCAGGCATGGTGCTAGGCACTGGAGACTCACTAGTAAACAAGAGAGAAAATTTATCTGGATGATTTCTATAAGAAAGATGGGCTTAGGAAAGAGGGGTGTGCAGTGGAGGGATACCCTGATCTGGTAATTACTGTCTTAGAAAAGATTACAATGAGGTGGAGACTGACATAAACAACAGGGGCCAATCATGAAAAAACAAAGAGACAAGCAAACAAAAAGAAAAACTAGGGAAATATTCCAAATACAGGAAAATATAGGAGTGAAAGTTCAAAGTCAAGAAAGAGCTTGATTAGGTCAAAGACAGAAAATCAATGCAGCTAGAGATGTTTATCCCATAGAGTTTGGTTTTTATTTACACTTAAAAAAAGAATTATTTTTATTTATTTATTTGTTTGTTTGTTTGTTTTTACCAAGAAAAGCATTAAAAACTGAGACAAGCCAAAACAAAAGGCCACTCCATGAAAGAAGCTATTTTTCCAAACACTTGTTGGAGCCTTGGTGGATGGAAGTGAGATGGGAAAGAACACCTGCACTCCAGGAGCAGGTGTTTTACCTGGTGGTGTCACTGGTTCAACGGAAAGTGCCATCAAATTGATGGACTGCACAAAGCAAGTCTTTCTTTTTCTTTCTTTTTTTTTTTTTACCCTGCATTAATCAGGAAAATATATCAACACATCCTCTCGTTACTTATTCCAAAAATACTGACTAAACATCTATTCCGTGCCGGAGCCTGCTAACTCTTGAAGATACCGTGATGAATAAAAATGGTCAGTGTCATATGGAGTTCATTTCAGTCAAGTCTGTCTGGACTGCCCCATGGATAATTTCTGAAAGGGGGGAACATTCCTTTGTTTTTGCGGATATTCCTAGAGTTTTGGGGGGACAGCAATGGCCTAGATAGGGGAATCAGAGATTACCCAGAAATCGTGGAATGCTAGGTGGGAGAGAATTCTGGCAAGGCGAGGCCTACATGTCACAGAGAAAGATCTCTATGGCTGGAGATGCTCCTGCTCAGTTTTCAAGGCAAACAATTACCAACCAGTTTTCTACCTCAGAAAAATGAGACTAAGAGTTCGATAGGATCAAATCCAACCAGAATGAGTCAAAGAGCTATGATCCCTTTTACTTGTCCCAACTGGTGGGGCCCATCTCTGGATCACCAAGTCCTCATGCTTTAGGATACTTCCTAATAAATTGAAACTGTGTCCGATGTTTTTGTGACACTTTTCAAAAAAAAAAAAAAGGATTCAGAGAATCTTAGTGGTCTGCTGATGAAAACAAAATAGAAGAAAGGAAAAGAAAAAAGTACATTAACAAAAGGTTTTTCACTGATGGTAGAAGGCCATTTTTGATAAAATACACAAAATTGGCATAGCAAATATGTAGTTAAGATGGTCGAGGTAGTTGGTAATATGCTGGACATTTTTGTGTTGCTTGTTTGCCTTTCATTATGTTTTCACAGTCTCAGGAGTCAAAGTTGTGTGAACTTTTCGAAGGTTCTATATTAGAGTTAATCATAAATGGACCTGCCTTTTCCTTGAATTAGACATTCTCAGAAACAAGAATCGTACTATTTTTAGTCATGAATCATTTTTGCCTAGCATGTTGTTGTCATAAAATGAAAAACAGATGGCTATTGGATGAATGAATGAATGTATGAGTGCCCATAATGACCCAAGCCCCAAAGTTTATGAGTGACTGATAGAGATCTAGTTTCAAGGGAAGCTCTGTATCTTCTAACCTTCCTTTAACTTTTCAGCAAGACGTTCAAAGATCTTAGTAAATGGTAAAAAACAAACTTAGAAAAAGATAGCAGCTTAAACAGTGTGGTATACTTCCTTAGGGCCACACTGTTTTTAAGTCCCATGTCCCCTTTCAAAGCACCCAATGTAATTTTTTCTGGTTTTATTGAGCTGTAATTGATGTACAACATTGTATAAGTTTAAGATGTGCAACATAATGATTTAAAAAAATATCTATAAATCGCAAAATGATTGCCCTGATACATTTAGTTAATATCCTGTAATATTCATCACACTTTGTATGTGTGTGTGATGAGCACCAAGTAGGTTTCAGCTGTCCAGGGAGTTAGAAATAGGAAGAGGGCAGGAAGAAATAAAAAACAACCCCCCACTTTCTAAAGGACACTGGTCTTTGATTTGCACACTGTTTCAATTTGCTGATTAGCACTTTGTAATCACTGCCCAGAAGAGCAGCTCCCAACTAAGCCTCACTCTGACCAGTGGCCTGGACAATGTGGTCATTGAACCAGACGCCGTCACAGCCATGCACGGAGCCATTCGCAGTGGAGGGAGTGGGAGCCAAGCCTGTCTTCACCCAGCTTTACAAAGAGGAAACTTCATTTGAAACATACATTGCTTCCCCTGTGCCAGCTACTTTTTCCTTTTGTTTTCAACCAGCCAGCAGATCAAAAGAATTAAGGAGATTAAAAAGCAGAGAAACTCAGTGACTTCATACATCAAAGCAGGAAAGTATTGAATGAAACCATTTCTAGGTAAAGTGAGTACACAGAAAAGGACCATAAAAAGGCAGTTCAAGAGGGTGGGGGAAACACCTCAAGCTTGTCCCCCTTCACCCCCATCCCACAGGAAATACAAGGCCCGGAAGAGATTCAAGTGCAATCTACTTAGGTTTAGAGGTCTGCAGTCTCGGTGGGGCAGAGGGGGTTGAGAAGGTGGGTTGCTGGCAGATAGGCAACTCGGTACAACATTTTTGGAGAGCATTTTGGCAATAGGACTCGAGAGCCTTAAAACTCCTTTGATCCATTAATTCCATTTCTGGAAAGCAGTCCTGAAGAATTAGCTCACAATTCATAGAAAAGCTCGTGTGCATGAATGTGAGGCAAAGCTTGTCCATCATACGGAATTTAGAAAACAATATGAATATGCTCCAGTTAAGCAAATATTTAGAAATTTTGTTGGAATATTATCCAACCCTTAAGATTATCTTTGCATAAAAATGGATAATATGAAATGAACCGTACAGAGTCGAAGAAGCCTCTGTGGGTGGGATTCAAATGGGTTAGTAAAATTGGATGCATCCATTAAATCATAGGGACACCTTACTCTTTGCAATGGAAAACTTCAGGAGCCTGAGCTTAAATGCTCAGTCGTTGGGGTGACTCACTGAATGCGGCTTTGTTAGTGTTAAAATCAAGAGTGTTGAAATTTTAAATGACTTGGGAATTGCTTTGTTCTAAAGTGTGTCCAGGAAATGTGCACAGGAGTAGAACTTCTAATACTCAGCCTTGGTTAAGTCAAAAAGAGGACAGGGATTTTAAGCCATTTCTCACTGTGTGTGTGTGTGTGTGTGTGTGTGTGTGTGTGTGTTGTCTGAATGTGTTAAGTGAAACTACGCTCATTTGATAAAAAAGAAAATTTAAAGCCTAGAGAATCCTAAGCTGTGACTATTTCCTTCTGCTTTTTGCTAATGTGTAAACGTGGGCAGCTGAGGTAGTGAACCAACAGGGCATGGTGCCAATCACTAGAGATCTGGATTATTCTAATTTCTGGAAGATGCTGGGATAAAACATTTGCATTTTTAAAGTCTCATTTTGCCACTAGAAAAATAATGGATAATAATGCTCTGTCCTTTATAATTCTTTAGTTGCTTGTGGGGATCCAAGGAGATAGTATGTGGAAGGAACTCATAAACTTCATAAGTTTAAGACAGCACTTCTCAAAACTAGTTGACATTCAAGTGTCAGAAATAAAGAACATTTAAAAAAAAAAGTAAGCAGAAACTAATAATCAAAAAGTTAAAAGAGAAAAAGAACAAGAAAAGAAAATCATTTACGTCAACACTACTATTATGTAGGGTTCAATTTCATCAATTGTGCCATCATTTACTTGTCTTGGTTTGTAAGTCAATATCTAAACAATGTGTACATATTATATTTGATTGATAGGACTTGAGCTTTTTTATCTATAAAAGTTTATTCTCTCTGTTCCTCTTTCTTTGCTCCTTTCTCCCTCTCTCTCCCTTCTCTCTCTCCCTCTCTCTCTCTCTCTCTTTCTCTCTTTCTCTCTCATTTACTTGGAGAAAAAAACAAGCCCTTCTCTCTGCCATGTTTCTCATATTCTGAATTTGGCCTTGTGGTGTCATTAAACATGTTCTACTTTCCTCTATAAATGCTGAGCCTTGATGGAGACTCAATTGAGCCATTTTATGTTTGATTTTTTTTTTAATCTTCAAAAATACTTATCTATACTTTATAACTTCAAGAGTCACTTCATATCTTATTATGTTTCCTTTTTGATAGTAAGATTCATGCATCCATTTTTAAGTTCTCCCATTATCTTTTCACCTACTAGGTTTAACAGTCATTGAGGATCATTGTCCAGACATCTTATTACATGAAGGGGTGGGAAAATCTGTTCTTAGGAACTGTGGGAATCTCCTATAAAGAACTTCACTCTTCTACTTTTAAGTGACCTTGGGACATAATTGGTAAGGGAAAGGCAGGATAAATGGTTGATTTTCCCCTCCTACCTTTTTCCCACCTTCTACCAGTTTTTACAATAATGGGTTTATGCCTTGACAGTTTCCTAAAGTGATTAGTGAGATTGATTGATTTTGTGTCATTATGAAATCAAAGATGATGAGTTCTACTCTATCATAACCTGGTTTCCTTTTGATACTTTAATTATTGCTTTTTTTGTCAGTGAGATCCTGGTCACCTTGGTGCTGATGACCTTTATTGCCATAGCTCCAGTAGGCATTGATAGCTTTTATGTTTTCTGGTAAATATATTATGTTTCTTTGTACATTTCCTGTTTCAGATCTGGAATCAGTCATTTCACCAGGAATTATTGGTTCCTTTTAGTGTGAAATAATATCTGGAGTTAATAATTTTGAGCCCAAAAGTTATTATTGCTACTGGATATTGATGTCAGTTGTAGACCATTTCAGTACACAAAACTAGGATACAGCTACTTCTTCTAAAGATAAAATGCATCATATATTTATAAGACATTTCTAATTCATATTTAAGATAAAGAGTATTAACTTAATTCTGTTATTTTCTTTTTTTTCCTTTTTCATTAAAAATCTTAGTCTGGAACAAATTTTGGGTAATTAGTTTTTTGGGTTTTTTTTTTACTCTTATATGTACATATGCATATGTACGTTAACAAAAATGACACTATTACAAACTATATGAGTACTAAATACTAGTTATGGTTTTGTTTGATTGCAGTTATTTTTATCCTTATAATGCATCCCCCAAAGCCTGTGGAGTCAAGTAGTATTTTTTTAATCCACAACTTTATATACAGTTAGAATCTTGTTTTATTTTATTTTTAATATTAAGGCATCCCTTCTATTTCATTTTGATTTAATTTTGTTTTATAATTATGAAGTCATTTGTACATTTCCAAAGACAAAATTGCTTGACAAAGTAGAGTTAGAGAAACTTAGCTTTTATTCCATCCTCTCTATTCCATTTTACCCCTCCTCCTATATATGGCTACTCTTAATAGGTCATCTTTATCCACACCTATTTATACCTATACTAGTAGACTAGATGCGGCTGAAGAAAGCATTACTGAATTAGAAAAACAAAGTCCAAAGGAATTACCCAAATGTAGCACAGAGATGGTAGATACAAAAAAAGAAGAGTATTCATATCCTTAAGTGCAAATTTTAGAAAGCAAGAAAAATTGAGAAATAATGAACTAAAAATTCTATTCAGCTAGCAAAGAAAAAAGTAAACACAAAGAAAATAATAAAAGGAAAAGTGTGATAAAAGTTAAAAAGCAGAAATTAATGAAATAGAACACAAAGCTGAGTAGTAGAGATAATTAGAAGCAAAAGCTGTTAAGAAAAAAAAAAGAATAAAATATTTCTTGGAAAATAAGGAAAGTATGAGAAATGATCACAGGGCAAAGGAAGCTATGTTGTGTTAGCTCTGTGCTGATAAAATGTTATGTGGCATCCTGGATGGATTTCTGGAACATGCAAAGGATATTAGGGGAAAACAAGTGAAATCCAAATAAAATGTTTCTGAGTTGTGACAAATGTACCATGGTAAAGATATGGGAAACTGGAGGAGTATATGTGATCTTGCACTATAGATGAAACTTCTCTGTAAATCTGACACTACTCTAAAATTAGTTTCTTTAAAAAAATAGTTCTCAGACTGAAAAACACTATTCCTATAGGATAGATGTATCGGACTCCCCAAGACCACACCTATGCTAGGAGATTCTCCGGAAAGAACCAGTGTAATTTGAGATACTGAAAGTTATTACAGGGATGTAGTAAGGACATACCTCGATCATAAAGGAAGAATACAAAGGAATCTGTGTGCAGACTTCTTTATTCTCTCTCCCTTCTGTACACAGCTCACTCTTGTCTCAATCTTAGAACAAAAATGTAGAAACACATGTGCAATGTTTATGCCTGGAGAAGCATACTGAGCACCCAAACTTTTTATTGGGGTTTGGTTATGTAGACAGACTAGTATATGCCAAAGTTCCAGACTCTCAAAAGGAAGTCCTGTATTAATCATAAACCATATTGATTGCTCTGTCTCGATGCAGCAAACCACCTTTTTCAGTTAGAGAAACCTTTATTTCACTGGAAAAAAATGTTTACCAGCCAAGTTCCCAGACAGTAGCTGAGGGTCAAACTTAAGGAGATACTTCTTTTTTTGTTTGTTTGGTTTTTTTGGTTGTTTACTTTCAGAAAGAGAGAAAGCATGCAAGCAGGCTGGAGGGTTGGGGAAGGAGAGTTTAGTTGGGGGAAGGACCTCTTTCCACTAAGAGAAACAATAGAGATATTCAAAAGATAGGCTACAGGGTAATGAGAAGACAAAGAGTTCAAAACAAAACAAGGTTACACTTCTTCCTTTGCCCAGATCTGTGGATCGAGGATTTGTAGTGTGGTATCCGGGGAGCTGAGCACAGTTGGGCCAATGCGAGAGTTGTTAAGGCCATTGAACATCCCCAAAAAGATGGAAGTAGATGATACACCTGAAACTTCATCTCCCAGTGCTCAGTCTTTAGCTCCCTTCCCCTCTTCACCCTGATGACTCCTAAATTTGTATTTTTCAGATTCAACCTCTTTCCTGAACTTTAGACTCATTTATTCAACTATCAGCTCCATTTAGATGTATTGCAGTCTTCTGAAACCAAATGTCCAAAATAGAAACTCCTTCCTAAATCCACTTCTCCCAAAGACTTTTCCGTGTAATTAAATAGAACCACTCTTCTCACAGTGACAAAGTGCAAAAGTCTGATCATCTTCCTTGGTTTCTCTTTTCTCTGACAGCTTTTATATAATCCATTTAACGAGTCCTGACACAGCTATGTTAGAATTATTCTATGAAATCAATGAGTTCTTGCCAAATCTATGGCTAACACATGAAGCCACCCCCAATAATCATGTCTCCCTTAGACTACCATGGAAGACCTTTAACAGAATTCCCTTTTTCTGTACTTGCCACACACTGTCCTTTGTCCCCAACACGGGGACTCCAGCACGGAGTCCTCCAGCACGGCAGCCAGAGGATTCTTCGTAGCAAGAAAATCAGATTGCCTCAGTCCTCCGTTCAAAAATATTTCAATGACTTACCGCCAGGTTTTGAAGAAGCTGGAAAATCTTTAGCAGGGCCTCCAAGGTCCTATAAGGTCTGGCCCTGCTTACTGCTTAGACTTACCTTGACACAGATGCCCCTCACTCTTTTTTTTTTTTTTTGGGGGGGGGGAGAGTGGGTGGGAGAAAGAATCTTAAGGGGTCTCCACACCCAATATGGAGCCTAAGGCAAGGCTCAAGCGCATGCAAGAGTCCGATGCTTAACCCCCATAAGGAGCTATTTCTAAAGAAGGTCAGGCTTCCTACATGAATTCTTTTCTGAACAGAAGGACAGAAGATATTTATACAGATAAGTAGATAGATAAATAAAGACATAGAGATAATATATATGTGACTTATATATAAATATATATTATACATAAACTTATGTAAGTATAAGGTATAGCTATATCTATGTAAAACTGAGCTTCCTCAATATTTTGTATATGTAATAGCTCATTTTATATGTTAACCTGGCTAGACCATGGTGCCCAGTTATCTGGTCAAACACCAATGAGATGTTACGTAAGGGTTTTTTGTTTTTTTTTTTTAATATGTGATTAACATCTAAATGAGTACCATCCATAATTAACCTCCATAATGTGAATGTATCTCATCTGATCTGCTGAAGGCTCTGATAAAGGAGACGGGGCTCCCTGGAAGAGTCATGACTTCTGTTTGTAGTCTTCAGACTCATGATTGCCTCATCAACTCTTGCCCAGGTCTCCAACCTCGAACCTGCCCTAGAGATTTTGGACTTCCCAGTCCCTATGACTGGGTGAACCAATCCTTAAAATAAACTAATCTTTCTGTCTCTTCCTCTGTCTCTCTC
>CM053609.1:5433012-5470095 GCA_028646535.1 Procyon lotor
AGTGGTGATTTTTAGTAGGTCTCAGTGTCCTCATTGAAAAAGAGGAATGATATATTTGTTGTCCATCCCTCTGTTGTATAGTAGAGTAGATGAAATAATGAATATGAAATGCCTAAAAACGACTGGCCAAATAAAAATTCTGATGAATAATATCAGTTAACTATCAGTTTTATTTTTATTTTTATTTTTTTAAGATTTTATTTATTTATTTGATGCAGAGAGAGAGAAATCACAAGTAGGCAGAGAGAAAGGGGGAAGCGGGCTCCCCGCTGAACAGAGAGCCTGATGTGGGGCTCGATCCCAGGACCCTGAGATCATGACCTGAGCCGAAGGCAGAGGCTTTAACCCATTGAGCCACCCGGGCGCCGCAACTATCAGTTTTATTAGTGATCTTCTCTGACCACATACTTATAAATTTCAATATTAGTATGTTATTCATGTACAAGTACTGGAAATTACTCAGATTCCTTAATCTGCTAAAAATATATGTAACACTGAGAAATAGATTTGTGGCAGTTTCTTTGAAAAATCTGCTATTCATCAATCCACAGAAACTCAGGCATGCACTTATTAATTTAAGCAATATTTTTGGACTCTAAATATATAAGATAATTGATGTTTTGGCCAACTGCTGGGGACACAGAGAACAACACTGAGGACTCAAAGGGGCACATATCCACAAGACTCCTCTATATCTTGAAGTATAATGTGAAAGAGAAAAAAATGTGTGGGTGGCAAGAGAAGATAGTCAAAAGTAGTCCAGAAATATGGAAAATTTTCATTTACTGGTGGTTATTTTTTTTGCTTGCAATGATTGCTGCGCAAAGCCCAAGGGTCAGTACCTTATTTTGTGATTTCCAGATAGTTCGCAGAGTGTCAGAGAGAAAATGGTCAGTGGGCCCTGCTAAGGATCAGTTATGGTACCTGGCTCAAGTGACCTTGTTACTTTCTTATGTGTGCGACTCTTTCCTCAATTTGTCTATACATTCTGCAGTAAAGGGATGAGATCTTTCTCATCTGTTTATTCCTAACTATGGTTATGACCATAACCATCTTTGTTAAATCTTTGCTGACACAGCCTAAATGTCAACAAGGGATGCCTTTTTATACCTGAGAATCTAGGGAGGTTGGCTTAAAACCTTGTTTATGGATTTTGTGGAAATTCAAATCCCATCCATGCTATGATTTTTTTTTTTGTAAATTTCTGGAAGGCTCATATTCATCCTACTTACTCTCTTACCTGTGGTCCCTTCAATACATGATATTGCTTCAGGAAAGAAACACCATGCCTTTGCTAACTTTCCCAAAAGAAGATCTGACATGCCATAAAAATACACAAGACTGCAGAAGACTTGGTAGAGGCTGGAGAGGAGTAAAGGGACATGGAGGGACCATAGGTCCCGGTGACAAAGGGGGCCAAGCAATCGTACATGACAGAGTCTTTTCCTCCTACAGTCCTCTCCATTCTGGCTGACACTTGGAGCTTCTCTCTTGACCTTTTGTTCTTAAAGTCCCCTATCCTACCATCCACTGATCCTTCCACCTCTTCCTCTCCATTTCTACTCTTCCCCATGCTTGCTAGGATGAGAAATACACTTATTCGCTGTACCTTAGTTAATGAAGTTTGTCTGATTCTCTGAGGTCCTTGCAGCTGTTTGTATACAAAGTGTTTAATCAAGACACTGCTCCAGCCAAAGACAGTTTATTTTCCTAGTAGGAATCCAGACATTAGCTATTAAAGTCTTTGTCAGACTTCAAACAAATTGAGCTCTTAGAGGAGTTGCTCCAACCACCATCTCTATCTGCATATCTTGCCTTTCTGCCTCTCTGTGTTCCAGCCAGAATGAATTCTTTGTAACCAGAGCTCACTGATAATTTTATATCTTTGCATGTTCTAGTTCCAAAGCCTGGAAAGGTCAACATCTACTTTGCATGATTAAATCCTGCTTAATATTTAAGTCAGCTTAAAAAGATACTCCTTCAAGAAGATGTCTCTCTCGCTGGGTAATGCCACTCTTCTTCCAAATCTGTGGGTACTCCGGTCATACCTCTGTTAACTTCATTGGCCTTGGGATTCATATTTCAACAGTCTGCTCACCAGCTTCTCCCTCTGGTTTCTGATTACTTAGGATAAAGGCACTTTCACCTCTATACCCCCATCTCCCCCACATCACATGTGGTTCGTAAAATACTTGGAATTAATGCCAAATGGAGAAAAGCATAAATGACTGAAGGAATGAACCAAGGAACGATGGGGTTGAGACCATCCCTATCGCTGTCTCTTGTCATAACAATGCCTCTATTTTGAAAAGAAGTGAAAACACCACAAATGCAACATTGTCTTATTTTTCTTTTCTATTTTTTAAATTGCCACAGCTTTGACAGCAACTGGATCATTTGGTTGCAAACACTATGATGTGTTTTGGCCCTTGTATCCTATACATTATGGCATATGAAAAAAAAAGTCATAATTTCAAGATGATAATTTGAATGCAAACAGATGGTATTTCAGTGGTGGTGCACATAGATTCTTGCATCTCGCAGGTCATGTTCCCCACCATCCCCCTTGGGAAAATACCGCATTTGCCATATTTCCTTCCCCACCTCCTTATCCCCACCCCTCCAGCCATATGTTTTGTAATGAGGGCACTTAAAATATCATAGAATTGGCCTATCCTCATGATATTTAAAATGTGAGATGTGACAATATCTTAACTTCAAACACATGGCTACACAAGAGAAGGGGGAAAAAAAAAGCAATGGAAGGAGTTCACACCATGTTATTTTGAGTGGAGGTCGGCAAAGAGGGAGGGGGCTTCATGTTAGGGATTTCAAAAAAGGGAAAAACGGGCTGCTCTGGCATAATGCATGAAAGACGGTGTTTGATGAACATGCGATCGATGTTTTTGCGAAACAGACCGTCATTGGTTGGAAAATATACATTTTAATTTATAGAAGCAAAGATCTGAGCCACCTAGAGATTTTGACTGTCTGTTCTCTGTAGTCTGGAGAGAGGGAAGAGAGAAAGGTCACCCATCTGGTTCCCTGGGTGTGATGATTCCGCTTTGCTGGGATCATTTGCCTCCAGGTCTGCCATGGAGGGAGCTTGGCTGGGCTTAGCTGTGTTGGCAGCGGGTGAAATATCAGATAGAAAGATGATAAATAATAAATGGGCCCATTTTTCATATTTGGATAGAGGGAAATGCTAATGGAGCTAGGAAAAGTCTGGCTCCCTTGTTCCAAGCTGCTGGGCTTTGATTATTTTGAGATTCACCGTTTAGTCTCCAAAGGCCTTGGTTGGTATTTTTCTCTGCCAGAATGGGAAGAAGAGCCGATCATGGGGGAGTGGGGGGACCTGCGTGTCTCAGTTCCTTTTGGAGGTTGGGCATTGATAGGTCCAGCTGGCTTTTGAATTCCCGCTTGTCCTTCGGATGAGTTTCATAGATGTGAGAGCTACCCTCTTTCCACACTGCCTGCTTCTGGGGGGAAAAAAAAATTATCTTACTGATATTTATCATACAGGGGTATGAGTACCCCCAGAGGGGCATAGGGATCTGCAGTGAGTAATCAAAGTCATTGAGTTAGCATGGCTCATCTTCCAGCAGTAGAAATTTTACACCAATAATAGAAAAGAACACATTGTTTTTATATCAGAGTAAACACAGATGTGAACAGAAGACAGAAATTCACAATTCTAGAAATAAAGCATAAACATAAAAGTTAAAGCATGAAACATAAACTTTAGGGGTGCCTGGGTGGCTCAGTGGGTAAGTGTCTGCCTTTGGCGCAGTTTGTGATCCCAGGGTCCTGGGATGGAGCCTAGCATCAGGTTACCTGCTCGGTGGGGAGTCTGCTTCTGCCCTTCTCTTTCTGCTCCTTCCCCAACTTGTGCGCCCAATCTCTATCTCTCTCAAATGAATAAATAAATTAAAAAAAGAAAAAACACATAAAGCGTTACCTCTCAAGACGTGTCCAGGCTTCCTGCAAGCCTCTTTGTCTACACCTCCAGATCCCTTGGAGATCTCTTTTCAGTCTCCCTGGCCATTAGGTACACATGGGGTTGTGGTGGAAAGATACTTAGAGACACCCTCCCACAATATCAGTAGCTGATCTAGCAGCCTTAGAAAAGCAAATCGCTCTTCTCTTTCTATCACATTGTTTCCCCTTTACATATCTATAGGACAAATAATAGGGCATACTCCCTGTCTTCAAGGAACTGACCCTCATTCGGAATTGGAGCTCTGTAGTAGGAAGTGTGGAAACAGAGGACTGTCTCTAGGACACTTTCCTTACTAATTAGTGGTTTGAAAAACCAGGGCTGGTTCCTGAGCTCGAAGGAATGAATACCTTTGATGGCAAAGGACATACTCAGTAATGCCTGTCACCATTGGTCATAATCACTACTTGCAAATGTGGAAGCTGGAAAAAACAGGTGTAGCCACCTATTTTGTAACTCAGTGAATGTTCTTTGGTTGAAAATTAATTGGGGAAGAATTATTTCGGAAGGCCGATCCCTGAGATATCAGGCTCAGGACCTCCCTGCAGAAATCCTGCTCCTGTTCTTCTCTACTCTTCAAGGTCAGTTTTCTTCACCTCCTCCTTTCTGGTAACAGCAGCCCCACCAACCCAATTATCCAGGCTTGAAACGTCATCTTTAATTACCTTGTGTCTCCTATACACGTTTCCTCTGTTTCAGTCCCACAGCTCATCATCTGTTTTAGTTCATTAGATCCTAGTTTTGGTCCCTTCAAATTCTTTTTGCATCCATCTTCCACGCTGATGTCAGAATGATTTTTCTTAATTACCACTGAATTTCTTAATTATCAATCTGACCGTGGTAATTTTCTGATCAGAAGTGATGCTTCATTGCCTACCAAAGAAAATGTAAACTCTTTTGTTGTGCCACAAAGGACCCAATCCCTGTGCTGTGTCCCCCTCGCCTTACCCCCCACCCCATCCCTCTACTCAGAGCGGAGACTGTCAATTTCCCTCCTCTGAAATGCTAGCTCTATTTTGCCACGTACCTTTTTCATTGTCTTCCTGGAGTGCCCTCTTCAACTGGTTCTACTTAGTAGCATTCTGGTGGCCTCCAAAAAATCTTTCCTGGTAATCCCGGCCCAAAACGTCCTGGTCTCCTTCAGAAGTTTATAATGCTATCAGAGTTACCCCAAACACTGTTGAGTTAGAAACATCTGATTGGCAATTTTATCTCCCTAACTAGACTGAAAACTCTAGCAAGCATGGAGCTTCAGTTTGGAAAGACCCCAATGCAGAAGTGGAGCACTTTCAATACAGTAGATGCTTAATAAACATTTGTCCAGTGAGTGACTACACTTCCTAAGTAAGACAATATAACATAAACCTTTTAAAGATTTTTATTAATACGCCAAGCAATGTGATATCACGTACAGAATGAATTGTTTGCTTTTTAAATGCTGCCTGAAAGAGAGCTTAATTGCTCTGTGTGAGATGAACCTGCCTAGTGGAGAGGTGAGGCTTCAGACACAGAGTGGGAAACTAGTTTAAACTCATAAATTAAAAATTCTGAAAAAGAAATGCTGCTTTCTGGAACAAGTATGCCTCCTTAGAGCCAAGTTCAAGCTCAGTTCATATCCGAGGTATCTGTCAGAAAATATGTTGTTTTCACCACGACTATTGTAGAGGTTGGTGCTGGTGTCTTTCTCCAGGCTGGAGTGAACCCTGGTTTCCATGGGGCCATCAAATCGAGTTATTCTGGAAAATAACCTGGCAGGTCGAGAGGGCTTGGTTTTCCTGTACAGCGACTAGTGTTAAGGAAAGGCTCTTAAAACCAAGTACAGGTTGTCTCATTTCCAGCATTCAAAGACAACAGAAGAGGTCTGGCCTGAGGTTAACTCACAGCAACTAAAATACAGTGAAATAAAAATGAAGCTATAATGCGTGACTGTTGGTTGAGGGCAATTTTTTTTTTTAAAAGAAATTAAAGTCCATATTTAGTCATGTTCATTTTTACCTAATGTCCTATTTCTGTCCATCCAAAGTACCACAGGAAACACTGGCGTTTGTCCCTAAGCCCCTCTTGACTGGGACAGTCCCTCAGACAGGCCTTTGTTTCTGATGACCTGGACAATTTTGAGGATTCATGGTTAGATATTTTGTAGAGTCTCTGTCTTTTGGGATGCAGCTGATGTTTTCTTAGATTGGGGTCATGTGTTTGAGGGAAGAGAGACCACGTACATCTGTGTCAAGACTACCTCCTATCCACATGTCTTGTCGCTGCTATGGTAACCTTGACCACTGGCTGAGGTGGGATTCGGGACATTACTCCACCGTAAAGTTACTCTATTTTACCGCTTTCTGTACTGTATTCACTCAAAGGAAATCACGATGCACATTCCACACTTAGAGAATGAAGGAGGAGTTATATTTCATTTCCTTGAATGTGCAGTAGCCACATGAATTATTTGAAATTCTTCTGCATGGGCGACTTGTGTGTTCTCCACCATTTATTTAATCATGTATCTATTTATCCAGTCATTTATTTATATCGATATAGACTTGTGTATATTTATTTTGTATTTTAAGTTACCATCCAAAATTACTTTATTTTGTTGCGATTTTGTTGCCCAAATCTTTCCAGCATCAGTCATCCGAAGCTCCTTCAGTTGCTGCCTATATGCCTTTGACATCTTCCTATCATTTTGTGTAGTTGTGCGTGTGTGTGTGTGTGTGTGTGTGTGTGTTTTAGCAAATGTTTACTTTCTGGTACTACAAGATTCTCCAGGCTCATCTTGACTATTTCTAGTCCCAATCTTTTTTTTTTTTTTTTTAAGATTTTATTTATTTATTTCAGAAGGAGAGGAGAGAGAGAGAGAGAGAGAGAGAGAAAGGATGAGCTGGGGAGAGGGGCAGAGGGAAACGTGGGGCTTGATCCCAGGACCCCGGGATCATGACCTGAGACAAAGGCAGATGCTTCACCTACTGAGCCACCCAGGCACCCCTTCAGTCTCAGTCTTAAAATCAGCCATTTTCCAAAAGGCTTCAGTTCCTCTAATTGGAGAATGGCATTGAAAACCAAGATCAGGGAGCTAGGTGCTTTTTTCTATGAGGCTGCCATGGCTTCTAGGCTTTCTGGCTATTAAAGCGAGAAAATCTAGGTCTGTGTACTCACCTGTACACACACATTTACATATGCCTATAAATTTTCGCCATGTGACCATCTATCTATCTATCTATCTCCATCTATGAGCTAGATATGAGTTCATACAGATGTCTCCAACTGTGACATATTCCCACCTGGGTCATTCCAGCCTCCTCTCCTTGCTTATCTGTAACCTACCATCTAATAGTGAGAAACAAGCTTCCAACCATCTGCCATCTGTTTTTTAAATTGACTAATGCCAGTATATGTCTCTAGTGCTTTTAGAATTCTTAACCCATATTTCCATGAGAAACAGTTTTATCAGTTAAAGTGAATTGCTGTGGAGCGATCCTGTTGTGTTTAGTCCTATAGTTTGCACTCATTTCCAAAGTTTCTTAGGTCAACACCTTTTTCTGAACTGTCCAGGGAGGTTGTTTCATACATGTGTAATAGTCATATTATGTTGTCGCTACCTGCTTGGATCCCCCAACCTCCTAAATGCCCTTTTATTTTTGCATACATTAATATTCACTCTTTATGCTCCATCCCTTGCAACTACTGATCTATTTACCATCATTGTGGTTTTTAGCTTTTACACATGTCATATAATTGCAATCATACAATATATAACCTTTTCATACTGGCTTCCTTTACTTAGTAACATGCATTTAAAGTTCAACCTAGTTTTTGTTTCTCTGTTTCTGGTTGGATAGCTCCTGCCTTCATATTATTGAATAGTATTCCATTCTATGAATTACCACAATTTAACCATCGATTCACCTATTGAAGAACATTCTTTAAAAAGATTGATTTATTTGAGAGAGAGAGAGTGGAAGTGTGGGAATGGGGGGAGGGGCAGAGAGCGAGGGAGAGAGAATCCCCAGACAGACTCCCCACGGAGCATGGAGCATGATGAGGGGCTCCATCCCAGCATCCTGAGATCGTGAGCTGAGCCGAGAAATCCAGAGTTGGCTGCTCAACCACTTGAGCTATACAGGTGTCCCCGAAGGACATTTTGGTTGCTTCCTGCTTTGTGCCATTATGAATAAAACTTCCATAAACCTTTGTGAGCAGGTGTTCTACGAATATAAGTTTTCAAATCAAATGAACAAATACCCAGGTTCACAACTGCTGGATTGTATGGTAATATCATGTCTTAGCTTTGTGAGAAACTGCCAAACTATCTTCCAAAGTGACTGTATATTTTGCATTCCAACAACAGTGATTTAAGGGTTCCTGTCACTCTGTATCCTCACCAGTAGTTGGTATTCTAATTGTTTGAATTATAGCCATCCTACTAGGTAGGAAGTGGCATCTTATTGTTTTTGCGTTTCCTCAATGACAAACAACATTGAGCAGTTTTTCATATGTTTATTTGCCATCTGTATATTCTCTCTCTCTCTCTCTTTCTCTTTTTTTATTTTTTTTTGCCATCTGTATATTTTCTTTGCTGAGGTAACCAGTCAGGTCTTTGGCTCATTTTTTTAATTGGAATGTTTGTTTTCTTCTTACCTTATTTTAGACGTTTTTTTTTTGTATGTGTTGGATATAAGTCCTTTATCAGATATGTCTTCTGCAAGTATTTTCTCCCAGCCTGTGTCTGTCTCCTCCCCCCACCACAGTTTTATTGAGATGTAATTGACATATACCACCCTGTAAGTTTAAAGTGTACAGCATCATGGTTTGACTTACATATATTGTAAAATTATTGGTGTAGTACGTTAGCATCCATCATCTCATATAGATACAATAAAGGAAAAAGGCAAAAAAAGAAAAAAAATGTTCCCTTGTGATGAGAGCTCTTAGGATTTACCCTTAGCAGCCTTTGCGTGTGCCATATAGCAGTGTTCACTCCGGTCAGCATGCCGTAATTACTCCTGAGTATTTACTGATCTTATAATTGGAAGTTTGTCCCTTTGACCCCCTTCCTTCAATTTCCCCTCCCCCTAACCTCCACCGCTAGAAACCACCAATCTGATCTCTGTCTATGAGTTGTTTTTGTATGTGTGGTTCTTTATTTTATTTTATTTTTTTGGTTTTTGTTTTGTTTGAGATTTTATATATAACTAAGATCATACCATATTTGTCTTTCTCTGTCTGATTTATTTCACTTAGCCTATTGCCCTCAAGATCCATCCAACCTTTTTTGTCACAAATGGCAGGATTGTCTTCTGTTTGAAGACTGAATAATAATTTATTGTAAATATATCCCACAACTTATTTATCTATTACTCTGTCCATGGGCGCTTAGATTGTTTCCATGTCTTGGAGATTGTAAAAAATTCTGCTGTGAACGTAAGAATACAGGTGTCTTTTCCACTTAGTGTTTTTGTTTACTTTGAATATATTCCCAGAATGAAATTGCTGGATCACAGGGCATTTCTATTTTTAATTTTTTGAGGATCCTCCATACTGTTTTCCACAGTGGCTAAACCCCAGTTGACAATCACACTGAATTCCCTCTTATCCACATCCTCACCAGCATATGTTACCTCTTGTCTTTTCATAGAGATGTGCCTGTCTTTTCTTTTCCTTAACAGTGTCTTTCTCAGAGTAGCTTATAATATTAGTAAGGTCCACCTTATCAAAATGTATTCATGAATCACGCTATTTGTCTTGTATTTGAAAACTTATCATGAAACTCACCATCATGTAGATTTTCTCCTACATTTTCTTTTTATAAAATTGTTACTAAAAATTTATATTTTTGCATTTTACATTTTAGTCAGATATACATTCTGAATCAATTTTTTATGAGTTGTCAGGTTTATATCTAGGTTCTGGGTTCCTTGTTTTGTTTTGTTTACATACGAACATCCAATTGTCATAGTACCTATTTTTGAAAAGATTTTGCATATCTGAAATAAATCCCACTTCATCATAGTGCATAGTTCTCTCAGACGTTGAGGGATTTGACTTGCTAATATTTTTTGAAGATATTTGTATCTATGTTTATGAAAGATATATCTGCAGGGTTTTTTTTCCCCCCTCCTAATTTCTTTATCTGGTTTTGGTATTAGGACAACACTGCCCTAATAGAATGAGTTAGGAAATCTTCCTCTGATTTTATTTGCTGGAAGAGATTGTAAAGGATTGGTATTATTTCTCCCCTGAATGTTGGCATAATGTCTGTTGGACCAGTATTTATAATGTTTTTCTTTTATGATATTGGCAATTTGCATCTTCTTTCTTTCTTCATTGTTTAACCCAAACTGAGGTTTAACAGGGTTTTGTTTTTTTTTTCTATCAAAAACAACTATAGTTTCATTGATTTTCTCTATTGTTTTCCTGTTTTCATTTTCATTAATAGCTGCTATAATTTTTCTTCTTTCTTTTCTTTTTTTTTCTGCTTGTTTTAGGATTAAATTTTTCTTCTCTTTATAGTTTTCTAAAATGATAGATTATATTTTGTTACTGGTTTTGTATCTTCCTTTTTTTCTAATACATGCACTAAATGCTATAAATTTTTCTGTAAGGACTACTTTTGATGCATCCCACAAATTTTGGTAAGTTTTCATTTTCATTCAAATATATTTTAATTTTTTGAAAAATTTTTGGCCCGTTCATTATTTAGAACTGTGTTGTTTAATTTCCAAATATTTGATAATTTTCTGTCTTTCTGTTACTGATTTATAGTTTAATTCCGTTGTGATCAAAGAACATATTTTGCATGATTTCTATTCTTATATATTTGTTATGTTGTGCCTTATGGCCAGAATATGGTCTATTTTGGTGAATGTCCCAGGTGAGGTTAGGAAGAATATGTCTTCCAGTTTTGTTAGATGGACTATTCTATAAATATCAATGAGATAAGTTAATCAGTAGTGCTGTTCAGATCATCTATAGCTTTGCTGATTTTCTTCCTGGTTAATGTATCACTTAATGGCAGAACTGGATTGAAGTCTCTAAGTATAAAAGTGAATTTATCTATTTGTCAGTTTTATCAGTGTTTCCCTCGTGTATTTAGAAGCTCTGTTATTAGGTGCATGTATTTTCAACATTATTATGCCTCATTATAGAACTGATTCCTTTTTCTTTACAGAGTGTCTTCTATTTATTCCTAGTAATCTTCCTTGCTCTAGAGTTAGCTTTGTCTGAAATTAATATAGCTACTTGAATGTTCTTTTGATTGGTGTTAACATCATATATCTTTTCCCATTCCTTTACTTTTAACTTATGTAACTCTTTGTTTTTAATGTGGGTTCCTGGTAGTCAACACAGAGTTGTATTTCAATTTTTAGTCATTCTGACAAATGTTAATCTTTAAATTAGTGTATTTATACTATTCACACTTAAGGTGATTATTGATGGACTTGTTTTTGACTGTTTTCTATTTGCTGCCTTTGTCCTTTGTTTCTTTTATCTCTCTATTTTATTTACCTGGGTTTAGATGAGCATTTTATATGATTCCCAGTCAGTGCCTCTTTTTACTTAGCATATCAATTTGTCTTAACATTTTAAAAATTAAGTAGTTGCTCCAGAGTTTGCAGTATACATTTACAACTAATACAAATCTACTTCAGATGATACTATATTGCTTCAGGTGTAGTGCAGATACTTTGTAACATGAATTTTCAAATCCTCCCTCTATTCCTTGCAATATTGCTGTCATTCACTTCTATTATACACAAATATATGTATATATACATATACCCAATATAATACTACCATTATTACTTTAAACACCAATCTTTTAGATCAATTACAAATGTTAAAACTATTTTTTCCTTAAATAATTCCATTGTGTTCTTTCTTTATGGAGATTCAAAATTCTGACCTATGTCATTGTCTTTCTGATGAAAAACTGTCTTTTAACACTTCTTACAGAGAAGGTCTTCTCATGAAGAATTTGATCAATTTATATTTGTCTCAGTAAGCTTTCATTTCTTCTTCCTTTTTCAATACTAATTTTACTACATATAAGTCTAGGTTGCATATTTTTTTTAATACTTCAAAATTTCACTCCACTCTCTTTTTGCTTGTGTGGTTTCTGATGAGAAGTCTGTCATAATTCTCATTCTTGTTCATCTAAAAGTGAGGTGGTTTTCTCTCTCTTTCAAAATTTTCTCAATGTTTTTGGTTTATGAAGTTTCAATATCATAACACTAGGTGTGCATGTATTTATCCTATTTAGTCTTCTCTGAACTTCTTGGATCTTTGGTTTGGTGTATTTTATTAGTTCTGGAAAGTTTCAACCATTTTTACTTCAAAACTCCATTCTCTCTGTTTGCCTTCTTGCATTCCAGTTACACATGTTACATCTATAGAAGTTTTTGCAGAGATCTTAAAATGTCTGTTCTTGTCTTCATTTATTTTCTTTGCATCTCAGTTTGAGGAGTTTCCTTTCACTAATATTAAGCTCTGATTCTTTTCCTAGTCATTTCTAGTCAAAGGTATTCTTCATTCCTGACTGTGTTTTGACTTACAGGATTTCCTCTTGATTCCTTTTTAGTATTTCTGTTTTTCTCCTTAGGTTACCTATTTTTTCTTCCATAACGCCGACTTTTATTTTCCATTAGAACCTTTAAAAATTTAATCATAGTTCTTTAGTATTCCTTGGCTGATCATTTTAATGTTGTGTTATATCTGAGTTTGGTTCTATTGATAGATTTGTCTCCCCAGCCTATGTTCCTGTAAGTGGGGCTTGTCATTTTTTTGTTCAAAGTTAGTCTTGTTGTATAAGATAATAAGAAACAAAATAAATAAGTCTTTACTGTGAGGATTTTTGTTGACCTGGTTACAAGAAGGGCTTTGTTTAATATTTGTTATAGCTGTACATACCAAGGACTTCCAATTCCTGTAATATCTATGTTTTTATTTCTTCTGTGCCTTGGGTTTCCCTAAGTACATCTCCTGAAAGTCTGTGTTTTGCGCTTGTTTCAACTATGATCCACTATGTTTATAATGTGGCCCTATTGTGGCAGGGGTCAGTGTGGGTAGATGGAAAGCATCGTGTAGTCTTCCTGTTAAGTCTCAGTCTTTTAGTGGGCTTATGTCTCAGGGCTGTATTTTCTACAATTGTCTCTTCAGTGGCATAGCTTTTTTTGTTTTTCCCATAGATCTCAAATTGCTTCCTTAGATGCAATGTTGTCAATCCATTTCCTTGAAACTCTGACCCCTATTGAGTATTTTTCCTCTTAGGTGATACAGGAATCCTGAAGGGGACAGGAATAGAAGGAATTATCTTCCTGGCATAAGTCTTTGGCAAAGACTTCCCCTGGGGAGTGGGATTTTGTTATTAAAAGTCTTTGAGTATATTTCACAATGTTTACTCTCCCCCTTTCTTTTTTCTTTCTCTAAATTCCACACAAGAACTGGGTTGGGTACCTGGAGATAAAGCCCATGAATATATGGGAGCCCTCCCTTCAAAACAATGGTCTTCAGGAGTTTCTCAGTCTCATGCTTGTCCACACTAACCCTCCTGCAGTTCATCAAATTTGCTACTTAAGTGTCTCTTTCAGGGATCCCCAAGACCACCCAGGTTCAATAATTTAGTAGAGGTACTCACAAGACCCAACATGTCATCATACAGCTATGATTTATTGTGATCAAATGATACAAAGCAAAATTATCAAAAAGAAAAGACGTATGCTTGAAGTCTGGAAGAAACCAGGCACAAGCTTCAGAGTACTCTCCCAGAGGAGGCACAGAGGATGCTCTCAATTCCTATGCAATGAATGTCACAATGCATATTAAATATTGCCTCTAAGGGAAGCTCATGGGAAACTCTGTGCCAAAGGTTTTTATTGGGGTCACCCTCTGCCCCGCACATACCAGAGTTTCAGTCTCCCAGAGGGAAAACACGTGTCAGCATAAACCACCTGCCTGGTACCAACGGTCTAAGCACCATGGGCACTATTGTCAGTTCTAGGAATGATGAAAACCCTTCTAAAATTAAAGTTCCCAGACACCAGCCAAGGACCAATGCTGCAGGCAGGTCTCTCTAAGGCTGGCAATCTCAGGCCAGCTGTGTTAACTGTTCTGCACATTGGTCTTATCAGTTTGTGATTCCAGAGGCTTCTCCTGCAAACAAGTAGATTTCAGTGGCTCCGTCTCTCTGGATTTGGCTGTCCCCCAAGATTTCAGGCTAATAGTTTATCCTATAACCTCCGTTTCCAGAGAGGTCCAAGAAAAGTCATTGCTGCTTCATTTTTCCAGCTTTTTCTTATTGCAAGTATGGGAATGATGGGTTCTGAGCTCTTTAGGTGTCAGAGCTGAAACCAGAAGTCCCAGAGAGAGATTTTCATATCATAAATTCTCCTTGAGAAATGTTCTTTCAATAAATCATGTGTTGTAGTTAACAACAGACAGGTCTTTCTCTTCTTTCTGGGAGGGGGGAAGAAACTAAATAAAAAAAAGACAGAAAAGAATGTCTTGAGAGAGAGTGTGTGTGTGTGTGTGTGTGTGTGTGTGTGTGTGTGTGTGTGTTTAAATAGCAACATCTATCGATTCTTAAATAATTTTCCCTGTCTACATACTAAAACTCTCTGAGGGGATTTCTATAGGATACTTGTTTTAACCCCATTCAAAACCAACTAAATAAAAATTTGGGGAGTGGGTCTCAGTCGTTGTTGTTTTAATCCCCTCACATTAAAAAAAAATGTAAAATCAGCTTAAACGCAATAGTTGGTAGAAAAGAATCAGGGAAACCAAATCTTAATAAGGAAGGGAGAAAACCTTATGAATGAAATCGGTGGTCTAACATTGACCAGTGTCTCTCAGCTCAGGTTAGGCAGGGAACTAGCAAGGCCTGTCATTTCAGCAGAGGCTGGAGAAGGTATGCTGCCAATACCTTTCCCAAGGTCACCTTGCTTGGTGCAGAAGGACAAGTATCAAGCATGGGTCACAAATAATACTGATGATATTCATCAAGGAAGAAAAGTAAGATCATCTGAGATCACTGACCAGGAGAGCCAGAAGAAAGATGGTACCTGAGATGTAGCAACAACCAGCAGATCAAGGACAGGGAAATAAATAGCAGCAATCTTGAGAGGGCCTGAATCAACTCCTTAGAGAGAAGCTTACGTATATAGCAGATTTCTATAACTAATGCATGCGGTGTAGGCAAATTACAAGCATGTATAGAGATAAAAAAAAGTATATTGCCCAACCCTACTTTCAGGAAGTAATCTTAAACAACATTTCCTATACATATGCAGGGATGCTCATTATAATGGTGGTCATTTGCACTATCCTGCCAAATTCCCATCTCTCCCTGCTTCCGTGTTTGTTTCCTGTTCTCTTGCAGTTTCTCTTAATATGGGTGGAGTATACTTTGGGCTTGCACATGTGATTTGCTTTGAACAATGTAGGCAGACTTAATGTCAACAAGGGCTTGGGATGTGCTTGCAAAGTGGAGCTTGCTTCTGCTACTGTTATGGAAATTGCATGCCCCATTAGCTGAAGGTTCCAGAAAGACAGGACTCATGTGGGAAAGATCCCGAATTGCAGAGCTGCCATGGCCAACCAGCAGATGTATGAATATAAAGATTATTATTTTAAGCCACTGAGTTTGTAGTGGTTTGTTACCCATCATTATTTTAACAATAGCTGACTGATAGAACAGTGTAATCCACACTACAAAAAATTCAGAAACAAATCGACTACTCAACAATAGGATTGTTTAAGTAAAGTATGGTATATTCACATAATGGATAAGCTGTTACTAAAAACCGTATTATTGAAGACTATTCATTGGCATGAGAAATGCTCAGAATATACCCGCTAAGTGAATATACGGCTATAAAATACTCTGCATGATATGCTTTTGGGGGGGTAGAAAATATCTGTAAATTTCTATCTGTATGTTTGTATACATTTATATATAACTTTAAATCTTTTACAAGAAAGATTGGAAAGGTTAAGACCAAAATGTTGAAAGTAGTTATTTCAGAATGCTGGAATAATAGATTTTTTTTCTACCTTTGTACTTGTTTGTTTTCTGGATTTTAGAATTGTAAATAAGGGAATAGGGAGACTTAAAATAACTCAATATTCCACACAGAAAGCTAGAGACTTCTCCCTCAGTATTTCACATTTTGAGTTGGTGCCTCTGCATGCTAATACTGATTGGAAACATCTGAGAGAGTGTCTGCACATCTCAGTATTTGTAAAATCTAAATGAATGAACATTTGAACAAGAATGAACAGTTTATTGGTGTCAATAAGTGTTTTCATCAGCATGGTGTGTCATTCGTAATTTGTATCAACTCTTCTTTCTTAATTCAGGGTGGAACTTTGAGCAAAACAGAATTGTTGACACAATAGGCACTTAGTATCTATTGGTGAGTGTGTGAAAGCATGTCTGAATGGCTGAGTCAATGCTGGAATGAATATCAGACGGGTCAGAGATTATTAAGCACGACAATGGTTCTCATTCAATCCCACTTGTCTGTAAAGGGACCAGGTGGGAGGCTAGCCCAGCTGCAAGTGCGGTGGAATCCACATTCCAAAATATAGGGGATGATTCCACCCAATGGACCACGTGAGTGTCACCATGATGTTGCTCCTGTTCATAAGCAACTAGTCCGTCTTAGAAATGTGTTAAGCCCTGTGCTGTGATAATGCATTAACATGGGTACATGACTTGAATAATGCATTGTCACCATCCTCGAGATCTTTGTGCCACCAAATAACGTGTCTTCAGAGTAGTGGCTGCCTTCTTTAAAAAGATGTGGGAGCATGAACAGTTTTGGGGAAAAGATTTGGAACTGGGTAGATACTATATGGCACCTAAAATAAACCAAATAACCTGAGAACTGACAACAAAATCTCCCCATCTCCCCGGGTGGTTTACTTGCACTCTTACCAGGAGTCATGTGAGTTTGAGCTACGCTGTTAGTTTGACCCAGGACTTTAAGACAATCCCGATCTTATGAACTTCTCCTAGTAATGACAATGCTAGATACTGCTGACAAAAGAAACTACTTCATCACAGTAGGGATTGGCAGTAAAAAAGACGGTGAGATGATTTTGTATGCATTCGAATTCCAATCCCTAGCTCAGCCCCTCCCTGCTGTGTGATCTGGGAAAGCTGCCTACTTTCTGAGGTTACCTGGGTGCCATGCTGTGACCAGTGCTGGATGAGGTGAAGCGGGAAGAGCTCAGTCGTGAGGACCCCAGTGAGTGAACGCTCTCATCACTCCTGACTTCAGTGAAGTCCATAAATTTATGGCAACTCTTCTCCGAGAACGCGAATAACAGTACTTAGTTATTGTGAAGATAAACAAGGTCAGTCATATCAAGTGCTTGGTGTGGATGCCTGTTATGTCTCAGACATGCCATAAATATGAGTGTCCTCTAGGCTCTGTTCTCCTTTAATCTCTTTTCTCTATCTCAACTCTCGGCCCCCCTTTCCCCAGTCTCTCCGTATTTCTTCCATGTCATGTGCTAGGAGTGACGGACTCAGAGCAGATGTCTGGTAAGGGAGGCTCACCTGTCGGGGGACAGCGATCCAGTGGCAGCCGAGCAGGGGGAGGGGAATGTAAAGAAAGGGCTCAATAGGCGCTGAGGTGTTTCAGGGAACACATTTAACTTAAATATAATTTCATTTTATTACCAGCCTCAGAAACTTCCCATCCTTGCAGCCACAGCCCCTTAGGCAATATTCAGATTAGTCTAGATGGCAAGGTTTTAGGAAACTTTGTAGCCTCAGGATACCAATGCATGGGTCCTCTTATTTTAGAAAGGCAAAAATTTGGAAAGGTTTATGTAAGAAGTCTTATCCAATATTAGAGTATCTTCTCCAGTTTTTTCTTTTCTTCCCATTTTGACTTTCTTATTATCGAAATGATTCAACCATTGCATAATTAGTTAAGGAGGCCACGCAAGGAACTTCTATTGGTTTCTTTTCTGCATCTTATCTTCTTTGACATTCCATCAGCACGAGCATCACCAACTACTAAACTAAAGGATACTCGGTGCCAAAGCTTTGTGTTTTCTTGTATGCATTCAACATTTCAAACTACATAGATTTTTCCAGAAACATGGCATAAGGTCGTGCGGACGAGGAATGTGAAAGAATACACATACACACACACACACACACACACACACACACACACACACACACACGAACACTATAAAGGAAAGGCGGTCGTTTCTCAGATTCCTGCTGACAATCCACAGAAACAGGGAGGAAAGAAACAAGACTGTAAAACCTCTTCTTAGCATTTCACTCCAATTCCATTAGACCTGTTACATCAACAAAGTGTTTTCCCAGACACAATTATGAAGGAGATCCAGCTATCCCTGTTGGGATATGACAGCCGAAGCTTCAAAAAGTTGAGTATCTTTCCCATCAATATTCATTAAAGACTCAGCCGACCTAGACTTTATTTGGATAGAGGCAGACATCAGCCTTCCAGCATACGCGTGTGCATGCCCACATGCGCGCGCGCACACACACACATGCACAACTACAAACAAATTAACTTGGGTGAAACTGTAATTTCTTATGAAACTGTGCCTCCGTGTCACTGATTCTGTTAAGTCAGTCTCCAAATCAATCCATTTTGTTAAAAAACAAGTCATGAAATTGACTGAACTTTTCGCTTTTCCACCGGTCTGATGACTGTATACATAAGCACACATACCTATTAACACAACCCTCTGCGGTCTCCTGTATCACTAACAGGAAACATGAATAGAGGCAGGTAAAAAAAATTAAAAGGACCATTGAAGACAACCATGAGGAATGAGGAAGGAAAGGGAGCAGAGAAGAATGACCATAGACAGAGGACACAGCATGGCGGGCATCCAGAATTGGGGGAGACCAAGGGGAGGACACGAGAGTAGGTCCCAGGAAGGCTGATGTTGTTGGAGTTTCTAGAAGACCAAGGACTGTCTTAAGATCATTACATGTATTTAATGCCCCCCACAGATGGAGGAAGTAGGTGTTGTTATTATTATCCCATTTGTAAAAATGAGAAAACAGAGGTGCAAAGGGGTTCAGAAACTTCCCTGAGGTCCTAAGTTCATAAGAGAGATGAAAGGGAGCTGTGATCCCAGGAAGCACAGTGTGTGGGCCTTAACCCCCCCCCCCCCACCTACCCAGTGGCTGGGAAGGAACCCAAAGTAGACATGAGACAACAAAGCAGGGCTATGAATGAGAGTACTATTTAATGTACAGCTCCCGGAAGGAAATGCGTCCAGTAGAGGTTGACACAGTACCTGTGACATCATGATGGCTCAAAAACTCTTTAGTGGTTGAAGATATCTTGTCTTCATTACTCAAGTAGTAAGGCAGAGCCCTTTGGCAGGGCTGGGACTCACCCTGCCATCAGGACGAGAAACACATAAACCATCACATGGAGTGTGATGGGCGCCCTGGTGAAGACGGGAAGCTGCCCTTGGGGGTGTCAGCAATGTTGAGGTGACAATTCAGTCACCTCAGCGAAGCCTGGGGAAAGAGAGAAAGATTCCAGTGTGGAGTTCAAACTTGACTCTTAAAAATATCCAAGAAGGGCCACCTGGGTCACTCAGTTGTTAAGCGTCTACCTTCGGCTCAGGTCATGATCCCAGGGTCCTGGGATCGAGCCCCACATCGGGCTTCCTGCTTGGCAGGAAACCTGCTTCTCCTGCTACCATTCCCTCTGCTTGTGTTCCCTCTCTCACTGTGTTTCTTTCTGTCAAATAAATAAAATCTTAAAAAAAAAATATCCAAGAAAATGGCAAGGTTGTATTATATGTTTAAATATAAATTTCATCCGAAGCCTGGGAAATATTTCTGAAGTTCTAAATTCAGGCCGCATACCCAAAAACAAACCTTTGTCAAACTGAGAACTCCCTTACAAAGCGGTTTCTCACATTATTTGGCATTCGTTTGTCACATGGTAATTATCCTATTAATCCAAGTTAAATCCTTATCGTAGACTCTTCATCCAAAGTGTGCATATAACAATTACCGGATAGCTAAAAGGAAAGTGATTTCAGAAACCTGCCTTATCATGAGAGCAGACGTTGTGTTTTTTGGCAGCCAGGAAGAAATACAATTTCACCGTATATAGGAACTAAGACGCATGAGTGTATCTAAGAGATGTGATGAATTATAGGTTTTCAAAGATCTTCTAAGTTCTTGTAGTGATCGTTAGGGAGATTCTAAAAAGGCAAGCTGACTCAGTTACTGGGTGACTCAGATGCTTCTGCACCTCATTCCAGAAGCTTCTATTTAATTAACTAAAGGCACCTTTAAAAGACCTTCACTTCATACAGGATCCTTCCATACAGGATCCCATGACTTAGATCTAAAGGGCAACAGAGAGAGATCTTTGTTCAGGACTTTCCAAACGCCAGTGAAGAGCCCTGTGTGGTGGCTTGGTAAAAATGAGCTGGAGGGCTTGTAAGATACATATATTGGGGTTCCCCTGGGAGAGTCCATTCAGTGGGTCTGGAGTGTCTGGAGATGTTTACAAAGCTCTCCAGGTGAGTCTCTGAGCTTAGACTGGAAACCACCTCCAAATGCCAACTCAGATGGTGCTTGGTGCTGAGAATCCCCAGGGTTGTTAGTTCAAGATGCAGACTTGCAGACCACAACCCAGACTCACTGGATCTGAACCTCTGAGTCCTAGACCCAGATACTCCGTTTAAGTGCAGATCATTCTTAGCTTCTGGCCTCAAGTGAACTTACGCACTAACACTTAGAAGTGCGTAACTCAAGTTTCTAACTTTATCGGTTGGTTCACACCTGGAGACAGTTCTGGGTTTTAATTCAACTCCTTGACCTGCTCGACTTGCAACTCTGGACATTTTCTTCACCACAAAAAGTCTCAGGTGACTCATCAGTGAAATAATCACAGGTTATTGCAAAGGGCAGAAGAGCATTTCTAAAATTCCTACGAAACTGGCAGATAATGGGTACTGATTATTCATTTCTCCCACCATGACTTTACTTACCTCCTAATAGGAATATAAATTCACAAATTAGAAGAGGTCTAAAATAGAACATTCCAATCAAGGAATTATGATCAAAATAAAAATAAGGTTGCGTTTCACTTTTGCTAAAAAATGAAAAATACCGATTGCCAATTTCAGATGAGGTTGTAATGAAAGCTGTGCATTATACATCGCTACAGGCAATTTAAATTGGCAGGGTCCTTTGAAGATTTGATATGCTTTTAAAATTATAAAATGCTCAGATTTTTTTTTGACTTGGCCATTTCCTGTGGAAATTGTTCTCAAGGATGAAAAACACCATTTTCATAAAAATGTTCATTTCAGCATTATTCAAAATAGTCAAGAATTTTTAAACAGCCTGAATGTCCAGCAAGATATTTAAGACAAGGTACATTTCTTTATATATGATATTATGAAGCCACAAAAAGTAATAATTAAGATTATAGTGAAATAAGGAAAAGCATTTCCACTGTGATATAAGTGAGAAAAAACAGAGTATAAAATTATATGTATTCTTTGATTATAAGTGTAAAATATTTATGTGTAGAAGATACGGAAAATGAATAATTAAGTTGCTATGGGATTGAGAGGTTATGATTTTTTCTTCTTATTGAATACCACTGTTGTTACAGTATTTTTGTATGTTCCATTGACTACTTTAAATTATTGCCCATCCTTTCTGTTCTTTAGAAGAAAGAGACAGCTCCTAGGCTTTGTTACATCCTCAGAGGGTCCTGATATAAAACCACTTTGATTATCTCAAATGTGTATTAGAGGGCCACCCTAGTTAGTCACCAGCCCCTAAGCAGAAAATGATTAGGATCCAGTGACAGGAAACCAAAATAGGCAAGGTGACAAGGGGCATGCCCGTGCCGATGCGGGAAAATGAGCTAGGTCTGGAACAGATGTCCAAACAAGATGGAAAGGGAAACACAGTGGCACCTGGAGGGACTTGGAGGTATGAACACTGTTTACAGCCTTGTTAGTTCATGTGATGTGGAGAGATTAATTGGGCACAAGGGTCCAAGAATGGAATCAGCAGAAGTACATATATATATATACATATATATATATATATATATGTATATATATATATGTATATATACATATATATACACATACATACACATACACACATGAAAAATATATAATTTATAATTCACACAATTTTATTATAATAAAATTCATTATAAATATAATTTGTTTATATATTTATATATAAATATATATCTTTTTATTATTATTTTTTTAAGAGTCGAGGTCAGGAACTGAGCCCAGAGAAGAAATGACTGATTCTCTTTTCCTGAGCTCATTCTTACCTCCCTATTCCTGACATGTTGCAAGACCATATCTGATTTTGTCGGCATGCTTTTGATGTTATGAGGTAATTGCTGTATGAGTTTGCTCAGGCCGCCATAATGACATGCGACAGAGTCAGTGGCTTAAACATCAGAAATTCTTCTCATGATTCAGGAGGCCAGAAGTCCAAGATCAAGGTGTCTACAAGGTGTTCTCATGCCTCTCTCCTGGGCTCACAGCTGGCTGTGTCCTCCCTGTGTCTTCATATGGTCTTCCTTCTCTACCAGTCTCTACCTGTCTACCTGTCTCCAAATCTCCTCCTCCCATAGGGATACCCACCATGTTGGATTAAGGCCCACCCCGATGACTTCCTTGTAAAAATCCCTTCTTCACTGAAGTGAGGTCTCCAAATATAGTCACATTCTGACGTCCTAGGGATTAGGACTTCCATGTTTGGATTTTGTGGGGATATCCTTCAGCCCATTATAGTTGCCATGCTTTAGCTCAAAATGTGAAAACCAGGTGACAAGTCATATACATGAAAAGAGAGACTCTGGATTGGGAGGAATCACGGACAACACTGACCTAATTTCTCATCACACAGGATAAAATAAGGCATGGGTGGGTTAAGTGGGTTTCCCAGAACTCCAAAAGATGAGTTCACAGCCACGAGCACCATGATCTGAGACACCGTGCAAGTCATCACTTCCTTCTTTCCTCTTCTGTACCCCTAGACTTCTCTTAAAGCAGTCCAAGTTCATTGTATCCCAGACGTGAGCACGCGTAGGTAGAGGCTCGGTACAGAAGGATTTTGAGGAAGGTATCAGAGGCTCACAGAATCCAGCACCCCATTCTGAGGTATGGACCTGTCAGATCCCATTGGAGGGTAAGGGAAAAAGACCCCGTCATTTCCCAGCTGAGGTCTTTGGTCTCCAGGCTCCTGGAGAAGATAAGTGAGAGGAGTGTTTCTCCTCAGAGAACTTCACTTCCCCAGGGAAGAGGAAAACCTGGGCCACCATGTCCCCTGATCCTGAGAAGCAGCCACGCATTAGCTTTCTCTGTGCCGCCTCCTCCCTCTCTGACCTCATCTCCTGCTCTCTCACTCTGCTCACTCAGCCCCAGCCACCCTGGCGTCCTTGCTGTCCCTGGAAGATGTGAGCCATCTTCACTCTGTCTGGAGGCTTTTGGAGAGTGCCATGGTCTGAATATTTGTGTCCCCTCAAAATTCGTATGTTGAAATCCTAACTCCCCAAAATGATGGTATGAGTAGGTGGGGCCCTCATGAATGAGATCTGTGCCTTATAAGAGAAGCTCCAGAAAGACCCCTAGCCCATGCGAGGACACAATGGCAAGCCTGCAGCCTGGAAGAGAGTGCTCACCTGACCATTCTGGTCTCCAGACCTTGTACTTCCAGGCTCCAGAACTATGAAAATTAAGTTTCTGCTCTTAGAAGCTACCTAGTCTGCAGTATTTTGTTATAGCAGCCCAAATAGACTAAAACACAATGGCCATTCCCTCTATTCATGGTATTTTTCCTTCAGATGTCTACACGGAAATGTCCCCAACCTCCTTCAAGTTCTCTCACTGAGGCCTACCCTGATCATCTTATTTTATTTCATTTCATTTCATTTTATTATTTTTAAGAGTTTATCTTATTTATTTTAGAGAGTGAGAGAGATTGTGTGAGTGGGGTGAAAGGCAGAGGGAGAGGGAGGGAGAGAGGAAGTAAACTCCAATGCTGAGTGCAGAGCCTGATGTAGGGCTCAATCTCAAGACTGAGATCATGGCCTGAGCCTAAACCAAGAGTCAGACACTCAACCAAAAGAGCCATCCAGGCGCTCCTAATCATCCTATTTTAAATTACAAGTCGTTATACCCACTAACCCTGCACCTCTGATCAACTATACTTTTTTCTGTTTTTCTACAGTGATTATTGCATTCCAGTAAATTCTAAGGTCAATTTACTTACTATGTTTTGATTTATTGCTGGTTACCTTCCCCAAAAATGAACACAAGATAGTATGTTTTTTTTATGCATACCAAATTTTAAGAACAGAGTAGGCACTTAAGAAGTGTCTGTTGGATGGATGGATGGGTGGGTGGGTGGATGGATGGATGGATGGATGGATGGATGGATGGATGGATGGATGTCTACCAGGCCAAAGTCTGGGGCAACTAAGCACTCTTTGCTCTAGCCAATTTTAATCCCCTAACAAGTAAGGTCAGGGGTTGATAGAGAGAGAGAGAGAAAGAGAGAGAGAGAGAAGGATGTTGCCTAGCTTTCTACATATTAGTTTGGAAAAGCATAAAAAAATTTAATTCTAATTACATAATAATGGAGGAAGGAGCTTACGTTTACTGAAAATCTGTTTGGTTCCAGTCAATTCCACATGTTACATCACACAGCAACTCCGTTTGATCCAAAAACTGAAATTCAGAAAAAAATAAAACAAAAACAAAACTAGATTGCTGGCTCAAGGACACATAGCAAGTAAGAGGAATCAAACTAACCATCAGATCAAGAGCAATCTGGATCCCTTGTTCAAAGGCTTTCACAATAGCATCACTACAGTCCCTCACTTGGTGACACAGCAGGGCACTTACACTCCCTCTTCATCTTCCTAGAGGACAGGCAGCATTTCAAGTTAGGCAAAATTAGTTCTATGAGGATGCTAGAAAAGACATTGCCTGGTCCTGTCTGAATATCAAATCAATGTCCCCTCTGGCCCCGTAGGTCCCCAATTTAATATTGCAGTACCTATGCATGTTTATTAATTTTGGGGTGTGTCCTCCAGTACATTTTACTAATAAGGCATAAAGTTTTGTATTACATGATCGAGGGAATTTATAAAGTGGAGAAGATCCAAGGTCATCTTAAGAGCACCACTCTGACTCTTCTGTCTTTCTATCTTTCTATGTTCTTTCTCAAGTTGGAGAAAAATGGATGGTGTTACAATTAACTTGTCCCCCATTGCTGGATAAACTGATGGAATGAGCTGTCCCATGTGAATGTTCCCTATCTTGTGGGTCTGGTCACAGATCTGTGTGGCAGGCTGGGACCCATTCTGTTCTTGAGCCAAAAGTGTCTGCAACAGATATGACTGGTCATATCGCATACACAGAGTGGTAAAAAGGAGTATCCCTTTTTATCCAAAGTAGGCTTTAATATCTGTTTTAAGTCTCCATGTTGACAGACACAAACATTTAATCTCAATCAATTTTAGAGTCATCTTATCCCCTGGGTTGGGTCTCCTTTATGGTGCAGAATAGTCATTAGACAACCAAGCTTTGCTGGGAATGGAGGTAAATATCATCAGTCTTTGCAGATTGCTGGTCCTCATTCTGGAAACTGGCAGGATGACCTCTTCGTGTTCACTGCCTTCTCCATCCATGTTGTCATCACCTCTTCCTGGAATCACAGAGAGCATCCTACTGCCCGTCTGTGCTCAGAGACACCAAGAACTCTCCCTTCCCATGAGATGCTCCTGGAAAATTGAAGCAACTCAGTGGCAAAGCCCAGGTCTTCTCTTGGCAAACCAATGGGGGTGCTGGGTCTCAGTCTGGAATTCAAGATACAGGGTGCCTCATGCAGGACTCATAAACCCATTTGATCCAAATGGGATTTGGATTATATATGCTCTCCTGACTCTCTTCTCCATGGACTTACTACCTCATAAGGGAGCAAGTTTCCTTGACTCTCTCTCTTTGTGATCCATCACAGATAGCCTGAGTTTTATGCCCCCAATTCCTTGTGGTTTAGGATTTTGAAGATAAAAGTTTTTTTTTCCAATTCCCAAAGCATTCCCCTTCAAGATCCATCTTGAAACTCAAAAGCCTAGAATTGACTTCTTTATTTTCTAGACTTTACTGTAACAACTCTAACCCAAGGCAGCAGATCTTTCGGAGTTCTATTTTAAATGGAGAAAAGCTATGAGCTTAAAAAAAAAATTGGTAGGAATGAAAACACACTAGTCAAACAGTGCTCTGCTACATACCCTGTCAATGAGGAAAATATGTGGGCAAACTCATCTAAAACCCTGACAATCTTCCCAACCGTGAGCTATTAGGCATAATCTCTTTTGCAGAGGACCGAGAAATAAGGAGAATCCTAAGGATCTTCACATACAGTTCAACCTTTTCCCCTCTTGCTTTCTGGCAGGTTTGTGTCTGTCAAAGGCTGGAAACTCTGTTTTTATTTTCACCTTTTTTTTTTTTTTTTTTTTTGGCTGATTTGTCAGGTTTTCTGTGCCCTACTCCAGGGCTGCTCAAACTTAGCATGCACACAAGCCAACTGGAGGTCTTGTCAAAATAAAGATTTGGATTCAGCAGATTTGGAATGCAGCCTGAGATCCTGGATGTCTAAGGAGCTTGCAGGCGCTGCTGGTCATGCTGGTCCATGCACCATACCTGGAATACAAGGTACTAGCTTCATTTCACCCGCAACTTCTCCATTCACATCCTATACTGCAAGCATGCCAAAGACTTATAATTTTTTAAAATTTGTATCTTTTTCCCATGCTGTTTGCCCCCATCTAGGAGAACTGACCAAATTAGCATCTTTTTAGGTCTTTGTGTTTTTCAGTGCTCAGATCATGCACCCCAATCTCTCCCATCATCTGCCTCCTGTCCAGAGGGTTTGGAGACAAAAAACCCATCCTAATGCACCACACAGCACTCTAATTTTAGTTTATCCTCTTTGTTTTTCTTCCACATCTTAACATGAGCATATTAAATCCTGGAATTCTTTTTCTCCTTTCTCATTATGTACTACGATGTGCACCCTAAATTCACTGACAGTGACTACTTGAGTGATTGAATGATGAAATATTTAAGATTTGCAGTGTAAGCAAAGGTTCAAATGGTGTGAATTGTCTGTGGATGAACCCAGAGGGGAAAATCCCCCCAAATCTCCTATCTTGATGAGAACAGGACAATGCTGTGTGTAGGTTCATAGACAGTCATGGAATTCTGCCCTGTCTCTAATGGGAGGAATTAAGCACTAGGACTATGTGCAAAAAAAGTTGTATGTTGTACCTCTAGCACTCTGGGGTGGGAGCAGTCAGGGACGAGGATTTTCCCGCTCCCCAAAGCTCCAGGGAGAACCTTACCACTTGGTGTAGATCGCAAAGGGAGGCCCATGGCGATTATTACCTTTTGAAGATGGTGGATTCATTTCTGCAAAAGCCAATTCCAGGTTTGTTCCCATTAATCCCCTGCTTGATGAGAACGGCGGGGTGTACTGCTAATGGTTTCTCGTTGCTTGTGGGCTGATGTGAAATGCATGTGATAATTAGCTAACTAAATTAGTTCTGTTCTCATTATTTTTTATATAAAACAGTTTGGTAGGGATGGCTTTTTTACAATGATTTCTGGTCTAATTTCTCATTATCACCATTGGGGGAAAAAAAAAACCGATAACATTTTCCTCCCCCTTCTCTAGGGGATCTCTAGTACTCACCACTCTTGGCACCTCCCAAATCTGCCAGGGTTTGACCTGTTACATATGCTAAACACTAAAATCAGGGGGATGCTCTCCTCTTCTGTCTTCTCTTTTGGATCACAACACTCCCATCACTGTTGGGTTTCCTCTTGATAGTCACAGATTAGTAGAGATTTTTTTTTCATGGTTCTAAATGCAGATAGAAGCATGAGAAATTCAGCCCAGCTTTCTGTTACTACACACACTAGGACTTTCCACCCCAACATGTTAACGTCTCCCACGTATGACATGAGCCGTTCTCCGGGATGCTCCCCGTCTGTCCTCAGCCCTGGCCACCTGGTGATTATGCAGAAAGGGCATGTGGCTCTCCTGGCATGCCCATTAGGTTTTAGGGCCTTACAGATCCCTGCATATCCAACCTGTCCTGGGGTGCTCCCTGCAGGGTTTTCCATGATGCTTTGTGTTGAATTGTTATAAATCAGTTGCATTTGCACCTCCTTCCTAGAGGCAGTTTCTTATTTTTTGAACAGATCAATACTGGGCGGGCTTAGATGAGAAAAAGGTCCTAGAAAATGCTGTGAATTTGATTACATGACTTTCCCCATTCTGCATCTGAGCTACTTCAGCAAAATAAGGCATCCTCCAGGGTTCAATTACCTGAAATATGATAAAATGATGCTGGTGTATGGTATATCAAGATTCAGTTCTCATACTAACTGGGTTACCATGGTATAATTTTTTAAAGCTTGCCATAGATCCTTTGACACTCCTTCCAATGACAGGTGGTGTCAGATTCCCTCTCCTTGCATTTGAGCTAGTCTTAGTGACCAGCTTTACCAGAAGAGTGACGTTCTCAGACAGGACATAGGATCTCTTAGGCCACTCATTGTCCTGTCTGGAAGATGCCAGCCACCAAATAAAGACCATGCTAAACCTCACGACATTATGATGTGAGGAAGCCCATATGCACCATATGGAAGGTCATATGGAGAGAGAGAGAGACGCTCAGCCCAGCCTCTGCTGATCAAGCCAACTCAAGTGACACTGAGACTAAAAATGTGCCATCTTGGATGTCCAGTTCAGTAGGGTTTTCAGATGACTTTAGGCTCAGCGAAGTATTAGAAGACTTGAGCAAAAACAATCCAGTTGGTCCAAGTCACTCCACAAAGCCATGAAAGATCTTAGAATTATTTCATTTCAGATGATTTGCTCAGAAGCTAAAGGTTAGCTAGAATATATGAGCCAGTAGCTCAATTTCCCCATCTATGAAACAGAAATAATGAAGGCCCAACACATGTGAATATGGAGAGGATTTAAATATAATCAGGAAAATCCCTTAGCATGTGACCTGGCAAGAGGAGATTCTTAATAATGTCCCTTCCCCTTCCCTCTAGTTCTAACAAGCTATACATATGTGATTATAAAATTTGTAGGTCTGTATTTGGCTTCCCAAGTTCACGGGTCTGAAACGCCCTCCAAAAAGGGATGCACTTAAAATCCTCCATCTATTTTGTCAGTCCCTAGTTTTAAGAGCAGCTAAATCTTAACCATTCAGAAACACCAAAGAATGCATTATCTAGTTATGTGTTACAGAGAGCTCAGTGTACATTTTTGTAATTTTCAAAAGCTTTTCTAAAACCTTCTAATTTAGACATCTTTTTAACATCTAGTATTCTTTTTTCACACTATTGAGGCACAATATCCTGAATATAACATACAGGTTTACTGATCACTCAGGGGTTACAAAATCTAGTTATCATATTTCATTGTCATACAGTTATTATACCTCAGTTTTTGCATAAGGTTCACATCCCTGGTTACTCTTCCTTCTTCTTTCTTCTTCTTCCTCCTTCCTCCTCCTCCTTCCTCTCTCCTCCTCCTCCTTTCTTCTCCTTCTCCTTCTTCTCTTTTTTCCCCCTTGTTGAGTGGATTTGAGTTTCCCACCCATGGCTTTGTGTTAGTAGGTCAGCTTTCACACCTTAGACCTGACAGTGTAATTGTTGCTGGGAAACTCCTCTGGAAGTACCTGGGCCTTTGGCCAGACTGGAGATGTCTGCCTTTAGGTCTGATGCCCATCACTAGTCTCGTCAGCGGTGGCAGGAACGGGTGACATGACATAACACGTACTGACCTATCCAGTAGGGTGTCTACAGAAATAGCAAGACAGTAACCGACAGGCCCTGGGAGGGCACACAACCATACTAGGTAACTCGAGGGTCAGTTGAAGTCCACCTAATATCTAATAAGCTAAAGTCATCTCCACTGTCATTATTCTTCCTGCCCCCATGGTAAGCTAGTCTGTAAGACTTAATTTCCTGATTTGCTGTCTGCTTCTCCTAAGGGGATGGAAGCTCTTTCTGGAAGCACAAAACATTTGACTGGGGCCTTGAAAGTATTTCAAACCCTTGGCAATCCCCATCCCTTCTCTTTGGAATCCAGACTTCATCCAATCAGCTGCTATGTGGGGACATAATTCACATAAGAAACAGTGTCTAGAACCAAAACTCCACTATCACTGAGTATTCCCACTCCTTAGAGACTAATAAGGAAAAAGGCACAAAACCGAACCTTCTGTATCAGTGAAATTCAGAATGAGCCGAAGGTCATCTCCTCTGGGCAGCACTGCACAGTTACAAGCATTACCCCGATCGTCCTCACAATGGTTTCTAACATTCAGAGAATAACTCAACATGTTCTTCCCACAACTTAATCTTCTGAGCCACATCCTACTATTATGTACATTGCATGGCGAAGAAAAGGAGGGCAGAGAGCTTGAGAGAATTTCCTAAAGCTACACAGCAAGTGAGGAGAGCTGGGATTCAAGCCCAGGCAGGCTGACAATGGTTTGCTCCTTCTACCGCCCCAGTGTAGAGAGCCTCACGAATTGCTAACCCCACGCCTGGCCTTCCCACCCTTCTCTCTCTTCCTTTCAAATGTCAGCCCCGTGGATGCCTCATGGCCCAGCTCCCGTGTGTTGTCATGATGTCTAATCACCATGTGGAGCTTTCTTCAGATCCTGTGTCAACATAATGAGAGAGACTTGAAGACACTCACGAAATTAGCAGCTCTGACCCCAAAACAAGATCCCTTACATTCTTCCTGTCCAGCTGTGGCTTGTTGAAAGGATTTTAATCTCTCATACTTTTTAAAGTATTACATTCTTGGGAACATACCTCAAAAATTCCACATTGCTTGGCTACATTTTTCTCGTCCTGCCCTACTTTTTAAGCTAAATTCCTGAAGGGACAAGAATAAGTAATGATAAGAACTACCAGGAAATAACACTGTTTCTTCTTCTCACCCACAGATCCTTCTCATCTTTCATTATGCTTAAAACTAAGTGGAGATGATTTAATAAATTAGAAAAGTCCATAAATATCATTCAGACATACTGATTTTATAGTTAACAATTTCTACTTAATTTTTCTTTATCTACTTTATAAAATAACAGCTCTTTGCCAAGGTCTTAATTAAGCTTTAAAGGCCCAATGTCTGTTTTTTGTCTTATTAATAGGGGATTTAAAATTTGCCTCGCCATTTTCTTTTTTGCCTGGGTTCAGCTTTCACTTCAGTAATGTATAGGCCAGCTAGCCTCTAGCCTTCTAGTCTTGATTTCTTTCTTTTTTTTTTTTTTTAAAGATTTTATTTATTTATTTGACAGAGAGTGGGAGATCACAAGTAGACAGAGAAGCAGGCAGGGGGTGGGGGAAAGCAGGTTCCCTGCCGAGCAGAGAGCCCGATGTAGGGCTCGATCCCAGGACCCTGAGATCATGACCTGAGCTGAAGGCAGAGGTTTAACCCACTGAGCCACCCAGGTGCCCCTCTAGTCTTGATTTCTTGAAGTTGTGGGTACCTTAGCTTCTCAGAGGATTCAAATGGATCCCTTAGAGAATCCAGTTTGGTTTTCTGTTGTGCATATGACATTCTTGGAAACCCTGATCCCGTAACATTACTATACATATGAAAACAGAAGACCAAAATGTAGATGCCCTTAACAATATTAGTTTAGAGCTAAGGATCTTCTAATTTTGTTTTATCCCGTGATTTCCTAGAAATGACGAATATTAGGATGCTTGTGTTGTTTCTGAACTTCAGAAACCTTAATTAAGATGGTTAAGAATTCCCTTTGTAACAGCACATTCTACACATACTACCAAGGAGATCCCAATCAAAAGCAGATCCAAAGTTTTTTAAAACCTGTTTTTTCTTTCTTTCCTCATACCTCCATTCCCCAGAGACAAATGATAAATAGCAAGTACAGTGAGGAACAGGGAGGTGGGCGAGAGAGGACACAATATATAATTAAAAGAACAAAACAAAACTCTCGGCTCTAAGAATGAGAGGCTTACACGAGGATGTGGCAAAGAGAAGTTGCTTCTTAGACACAGACAGGTGAGGATATTTCTCATCGAGTTCGTAAGTGGAAGTAGTCAGGAAGGCAATTCGTTTTGAAGGGGGTATACCCTGGATTTTTAATGCTTTCATTGGGACTTAGTCTAATGGGCCAAAACCGAACCGTTAATCTCGGCTACTCTATCAGCCTGGAGCCTGTTCTTTTCCTTATGTTTATGTGGTTTCTCTGTACTCTGGTCACCCTGGTTGGATATGGTTTTACTTAACATTATAGATAGCTGCTTAAGATTAGAATACTTCTCCCCCACAAACTAACTCCAACCCAAGTGACTCCTATCTTGGAAGTCGGTCCAATGAGGCTCTTCAGTACCGACTAATAATTTTTTCTCTAGTTCCTCGACTGGGGAGGTATAGCCTGGTTCCTTCCATTTCTTCCTGTCTGGTGAGCTGTATTCCATATCGTTGTGTGTTTCTCAGTAGAACTCTAGGTTAATTACATTCGACCATTCCATAAGCTGGGACAGCCATAGGCATTCGTTACCCTTCGGTGTTTCCTATGCTCTCGATGATTGGTCTGGATCAGTTGGATCAGCCTAAGGTAAGAAGAGCGAGAGACCTTGAGAACAGTCCTTTCCTTAGACCAGTCTTCCCAGGACACATGTCCATGGGACCTCTTGGGAGCAATGAGTGAAGAGCTCGTGCAGAGAATATTATAGGAAGCTAGCAGAAGGCAGACTAGTCCAGACAGAAGTAGTTGTTTTTGTTTTTGTTTTTGTTTTTTGTTTTTTTGTTTTTTGGGTTTTTGGGTTTTTTTTTGTTGTTGTTTTTTTTTAACAGAGAGAGATTGTACTGAACTAGGGCTATGAAAATCTATATCTACATATGTGAAGAGGCATGGGATTCTCGTCTGAAAAAGGAAAATTGGGACTCTAAGGGTATCTGCTAATAAGACACAGATAGGTCCTTGTTCCCAAATCATACTAAGAGACTAGTATTATTCTGAAACCAGCACCAGACAAAGATATCACAAGAAAATAAAACTACAGATAAATATCCCTTATGAATATGAACCCCTAAATCCTCAACAAAATATTAGCAAAATGAATACAGAAACATATTAGAAGGATTATACACCACGACCAAGTGATATTTACCCCAGGATTATTAGGTTGGTTTAACACATGAAAATCAATCATAAAGTAATACATTTTGCTAATAATAAAGGCAAAAACTACATGATCATCTCAAAAGACGGAGAAAAACATGATTTTTTCCAATATTCAGTATCCTTTCATGATAAAAACCGTCAGCAAACTGGGAATTGAAGGGAGGCGCCTCCCGCTGATAAAGGCCGTCTATCAACAACCCACAGCTAACACTTTCCTAATGGAGAGAAACTGGATGCCTTCCACCTAAGCCTGGAAACAAGGTTTCACCACTCCTACTCAGCATCATACTGGAGGTTCTTGCCAGGGTAATTAAACAAGAAAAAGAAAATATAAGGTATCCATATTGGAAAACAAGATATAAAATTATCACTATTTAGAGATTATAAGATCTTGTATATAAAAGTCCACAGAAACACAATTAGGCGTAACAAGGAAGTTCAGCAAGATTACAAGATAAGCTATCAATATACAAAATTTCTGTACCTTAGCAATAAATAATCTTAAAATGAAATTAAAAAGCAATTATATTAGGGCACCTGGGTGGCTAAGCATCTGCTTTTGGCTCCAGTCATGATCTCAGGGTCCTGGGATTGAGCTCCAAGCTGGGTTCCCTGCTCAGCAGAGAGCCTCCTTCTCCTTCTACCTGCTGCTCCCCCTGCTTGTGAGCTCTCTCTCTCTCTCTCTCTCTGTCAAATAAATAAATAAAATCTTTAAAAAAGCAATTATATTTATAATAGTATCAAAAATAATATATATGTAGGAAAAAATTTGAAGGAATGTAAGAATTGTACACTAAAAACTATAAAACACTGTTAAAAATTAAAGACCTAAATAAATGGAAAGACACCCCTTGCTATAGACAAGAAGACTGATTATTATGAAAATGGCAATAATCCCCAAAATGACCCACAAATCAATGAAATTCATATCAATATTCCAACTGCCCTTTTTTCCTTGGAATTGACAAGTTGATCATAAAATTCATATGGAAATGCAAGGGACTCAAAATATCCAAAGCAATCTTGAAATAATAGAACAAAATTGGAAGTTCCAATTCTCAATTTCAAAACTGCAAAGCTAAAATAATCACACTATAGAGTAATCATACTAGCTCAAGAATAGACCATTAGATAAGTATAATTGAAATTCTAGAAATAAATATTGTATTTATGGTCAACCAACTTTCAACAAGTGTGCCAAGATAATTAAGTGAGGAGAAGAATGATCATCCCAATAAATGCTGCTGAGACCCCTGGATAACCACATGCAGAAGAATGAATTTGGACCTCTTCCTCACACCATAAACAAAAATTCACTCAAAGTGAACTGAAGACCTAAAGGTAGAAGATAAACCTGTGAAATTCTTAGAAGAGAACATAAGGGTAAATCCCATGATTTTTGAATTGGACAAAATAGTTTCTTAGAAGTTCAAAATCACAAGTGACAAAAGAAAAAGCGAATATATTGGATTTCATCAAAATTAAAAACTTTTGCGCTTCAAGGACATCATCCACGGAATGGGAGAAAAATATTTGAAAATTATATAAATAAGGAAGGAAGGAGGGGAAGGGAAGGGAGAAAGAAAGAAAAGGGAAGTTTCGTTAAGACCACACATCTTCCATTTGTCAATCTCTTCTTCACAGGAAATATTCTCAAAAGCATTATCATTTTCACTTCCTTACCTCCTGCTCAACTCCTCAACACACTCCCACCTGGCTTCTGAACTGTCTTCCATTGAGAAGCTATTTCTAGTCTCCCCAAAGACCTCTCTGTTACTAAAACCAGTGAGCGTTTTAAGGAAGTCATGTTTCCTGACATTTTATTAGCACCTGACCCAGTTAATACTCCTCTTCTTAAAGCTGTCTTCCTCCCTTGGCTTCTGCAACAGCCTAGAACTTCTCGGGCTGCCCCTTTCCCTATCTGTGTGTGTGCGTGTCCTCCTCCCCTTAGGAATTGTGTGCTGATGTCCCTCACCATTGGATTTCAGCCTGTCTCTTCTTCTTGCTCCTTCCTTCAAAAGAGTTGATAACCATGTGGCTCACCTATTGTTCCAAGCACCTAAATAAATACTTAGCTCATGTAACATCCACAGTAACCTTGTGAAAGAGTTCAGACAAGGGATCATGCCCAAGACCATGTACTACTTAATAAGCGGGGCTCCCTTTCTAGTCCAGGCAGCCCGGAAACTGGTGAAACTACCATAGCCTATCTCCTCCAGGCAATCTTATCTATATTCCTTACTTCACCTGAGATCTATGGGCTGATGATGCCCATGTTTTATCTCCAATTCTAACCTTTCCTCTGAACTTGGAAACTATACTCAAATAGTCTTTTTGACAAATAAACTCGCCACCCCCATCTTACCTACTTGTGAATGCAGGGCAATCCACCGACTGTGCAAGAAAACCAGTTGTGATTTTTCGGGTCCTCTGTCTCCTACCTCGGGTCCCTCGGGTCCCTGGGAGGCAGCTCAAACTCAGGATGACCAAAGCCTGTCTTATCCCCAGTCCGTCCACTGCAGTTATCTATGAGGGCATAACCAACCATTGCAACATTAGGCTTAATCAGCAATGTGTTATTTCTTATGGATGTGGGGCTGATGGAGAGGTTCCTCTTCCGATTCCCTGGGTTTATTCAGTTGGGGGACCAGCAGTCTGAAATGTCTAAGACCTTCCCCTGTATGTGTTTGGCAGTTAGTGCTGGTTGCTTGGTTGGGTTGCCTGGGTTTTCTTTCCAGTGGGGTCTCTTTATCCTCCAGTAGGTCAGAGCGGCTTGCAAAGATTACAAGGGAGGCAAAGCAGAACCTGTAGGACCTCATAAGGCCCAGTCTCAGAAGTGTTATGATGCCAAATCCAACATACCCTGTTGGTCAAAGTAGATTCTGGGATGGATCCAGATCCAAGGTGACTGTTGCCCCCTCTTAACAGAAGATGTATTATCCCATCTGCAGAGCCACTGACCTGGTATAAGACAACCATCACCTTTGCTTGGGATACTGAGATAAGCTTTACTTTTGGGTCCCTCTAGCCCACCCTGCTTTGTAGCTGGATTTATAATTCAAAACGAAAATCTGTTCATGGCACTACCATACCCCAATCCAATAGTTAAATCCTCCTCCTCCTCATCTTCATCACACCCAAATTCTTAGCATGATCTAAAAGGCCATATAACTTGGCCTCCTTTTTCTTCCGTGGTCTCTTCAAGCCCAGGGCCTTTGCACCTATTATGTCTTCCATCTGGAATGCCCACCCCCACCCCCATTGAGATGGCTAACTCCTATCAGTCATCAGACTTTATCTCAAACACCACTTCCTAGCAGAACGTTTCCATGTCCCCAGACAAGGTAAACTTCTCCTGTCATATGTTTTCATATCACCAGGAGCTCATCCTTCATAGCACTTAAAAGAGTTAGTTTGCAAGTATAGTTTTACTTATTTGATTAATCATTCTTGGCCCACTTAAATGGTAAGTTCTGGAGAGGCAGAGCCCAAGCAGCTTTTTGTAGCTCATGCCTAGAGCAGTGTCTGAGACGAAGTAAGCATGAAATAATAATTTAGTTAAATGAAGGGATGTTGCATGAGTAGCGGGAGGAGTGCAGAGCATCGTTTATATCTTCTTCTCCACTTACTAGCAATGTAACATTCAACAAGTAATTTACTCCCCCAGCCTGGAATCCCTTATCTGCAAAAACCAAAAACATGCATAACAATATTCCTAATCACCAAGTTCTTCTGTGAGGACTCAAAGAGACAATATAATTAAAGTGGTTCTCCCACTATACTGCCTGGAATACAGTAAATGCTCACCAT
>CM053609.1:5470595-5518069 GCA_028646535.1 Procyon lotor
TAGCCTCTGGAGTGACGTCCCCCAGCGGAGCAGACTCTAAAAGTCCCGATTTTGTGCCCTGCGGCTCTACTGCTGCCGGGAGCCACCCCTCCCCCCGCGGTCTCTCTTCCCTTTGCTTGGATTCACTTTTCCACGCATTCTACCTACCAGAAAGTGGTCAATTTTCTGTTCCTAGAATTGCTGCTCTTCTTCTCTATTTCCTGTTGAGTTTGTAGGTGTTTAGAATGGTTTGATAACTATTTAGCTGAATTCCTGGGATCTGATGATATCTCAGCCTCTTCCTACTCCTCCGCCATCTTGCTCCTCCTCTCCTCTGAAATTTCTATCTAGGAGTTTTACAATTTTAGCTTTGACATTTAGTCCTGTGTTTCATTGTGAGTTCATCTGTTCATACAAACAGTGAGGTAACTATTCAGGCTCACTTTTTCCTATACGAATATCCACTGTTTCAGCACTATTTGCATAAAAACAGAAACAAAACCACTTTCATTTCCTCTATTGCTAGGTATATTTTTTGAGAATCAGTTGACCATATGTGTTTGAATCTATTTCTGGAGTTCCCGTTCAGTTCTATTGATCTCTATATTTATGCTTTTTTTTAAAGATTTTATTTATTTAATTGACAGAAAGAGACACAGTGAGAGAGGGAACAGGAGCAGAGGGAGTAGGAGAGAGAGAAGCAGGCTTCCTGCTGAGCAGAGAGCCCGATGCGGGGTTCAATCCCAGGACCCTGAGATCTTGACCTGAGCCGAAAGCAGAGGCTTTAACCCACTGAGCCACCCAGGCACCCCTGTATTTATACTTCTATAAAATACCACATACTGGGACTGGACAAAGAGACAGGAAATAAATGGGAAGCCCAACAATAAACACCAACAAAGCCTTTTCAGCTTTATAAGAGGATGCCTACTTTTTTCTAAAGTGGTTGCACCAATTTACATTCACACAAGTGAATAGGATGACCTCATTAATGTTTCATATGCATACAAACTCTTAGTAGCTTCTGCCTTTTATTTCTATTTTTTAAAAGATGTATTTATTTTAGAGAGAGAGAGAGCAGGAGTGTGTGGAGAGACAGAGGGAGAGGGAGAGAAAGCCTCGAGCAGACTTATGAGCCAAAATCAAGCATCAGATGCTCAATCAACTAAGCCGTGTTTGCCTTTTAAAGTTTTCTTTTCAGCGTAGTTCATGCAAGCTCATGCCCCTTTGTAGTTTTATTTGTTGGTATAAAACTTCAGCACTTAGCTGGTAATTTTTTTGCTTGTTCTGGAATCTTATTTTTCTTTGAAATACTTGCTTATATCTGATCTAGCCTGCAATGGCATTAAATTGTATAGATTAATTTGGAGCTAATTAGATTTTTTTATAATATTGAGTAAACCTATTAAAAATCATTTACTTTTGCCTTCCTTAATGCCATTAAATAAAGATATATCATTTTCTCAGGATGTCTGGGTAACTCAGTTGGTTAAGGGTTTGCCTTCTGTTTAGGTAATGATCCCAGCTTCCTAGGATTGAGTCCAGCATTGGGCTCCCTGCTCAGTGGGGAGCCTGCTTCTCCCTCCCCTTCCTTGTGCTATCTCTAACTATCTCTGTCTCTGTCTCTGTCTCTCTTTCTCTCTCTCTCAAATAAATAAATAAATAAATAAATAAATAAATAAATACAATTTAAAAAAAATCATTTTCTGCATGTATCCTTGTTAGAGTTATCCCAAGGTAATTAAATTTCTGACACTTTGGGAATGTAAAGGATATGTTAAAATTATGCTATTTGGAGCACCTGGGTGGCTCAGTCAGTTAAGCATCTGCCTTCATCTCAGGTTATGATCTTGGGGTCCTGTGATGGAGCCCTGTGTTGGGTTCTCTGCTCAGTAGAGAGTCTGCTTCTCCCTCTCTGCCCTACCTCCCCACTCATGCGATCTCTCTCTCTATCTCTAACTCAAATAAATAAATAAATAAAATCTTTTAAAAATTTTAAAAAATTACACTTTGGACTGTGTGTTGAGAGTGTATAACACTTCACCTTATTTTTATTTTGGTCTTATATCCAGAAACCTAGCTATACTTTTAAAATTATTTTATTTTATACTTTTAAAATCCTTAATTTTAATAAATTAACTGTCAATTACCATGCTTATTTTATGCATATATTAATATTCTCCCTTGTGATCAGTATTTATTTGCTTAATATTTTTCTTATTTTACTGGTAAAGACATCTAATAGAATACTGAATAAAAGTGATAGCTTTCTTTTTGTTTCTGATTTAAAAGTAGTGCTTCTAAGTGTTTATTGTAAAGTCTAATGAGTTTTTGATAGATAATCTTTATCAGGATGGAGACTTTCCTTCTCCAAGTTTGAAGAGAATTTTACTATTATTATAAATAGATGCTTAATTTTAACAATTTTTCTCTTTCCATTGAAGATATCATAAGGATTTTCCCCTTCAATCTATTAACATGAGCAACTACTAAAAGGTTTTCTAAAATTAAATCAATGTTGAACTTGCTTCTCCACTCAACAGCTATTCATTAAGTGTCTCCATTGTGCCAGGTATTTTGCTAAGATCTGGAAATAAGTCTATAGAATGAAGAAAGAAAGAATGATGATTAAAGCCTTCACTGTTAAAAGAAAACAAAACAACAAATAAATATATAAGATGGCATATGGCACTAAGTGTTTTAAATACAAGTGAGACAAGGTAGAGATCGGCAGGTGCTTGTCTTAGCTCAGGCTGGTTTAACCCAATGCCAGAATTTAGGAACTCCAAGCTCAAAGCACCAGTGTGGTCTCATTCTGGTGAAGACTCTCTTCCTGGTTCATAGCAGGGCCTTCTTGATATGTCCTCAAATGATGGACATTTAATATTTAAACTGGGGGTGGGTAGAGGGCTCAAACATTCCTATCATAGCATTCCACCCCTAGCTCTCCATTTTAAAGCAGGTGTTTATAATTGTCCTATTGATAAAAATGACTTTTAAACAGAGTAGAAGGTAAGAAAATGAACTATGTGAATATAGGCAGGAAGAGCTTTCCAGGCAAAGGGAATGGAAAATGCAAAAGCCCTGCTGCAGAAACACAGAGAATTGGTTGGTCTTTGTGACTAGAAGGCAGCAAGTAACTGCGTGAATGGTAGTGGATAATGTTAGAGAGGCAGCAGAATATCAAATTAGATAGGTTCTAAGCCATCAGATACTTTCTTATAGCACATTAACTGTTGTCAGAACTTAGGCTGTTTTTCTGAAGTCGATAAAACACTAGAAACTTTAGCATGACTTAATCTTTAATAGAATATTCCAGGGGCACCTGGATGGCTCAGTTTTTAAGCATCTGCCTTCAGCTCAGGTCATGATCCTCGCATCCTGGGATTGAGACCTGCATCCGGCTCCTTGCTCGGCAAGAAGCCTACTTCTCCCACTCCCACTCCCCCCTGCTTGTACTCTCTCTTTTGCTGTCTCTCTCTCTCTCTCTCTCTCTGTCAATTAAATAAATAAAATCTTTAAAAAATATGTGTATAGGATACTCTAACTCCTTTGTGCAAGATAGAGAGAATCCAAGAGGTCAGAGGTACAAGCAAGCAGGCCGATGGAAACATCCAGTTAACATATGGAAAACTCCAGATGAGAGAAAAAGGTAGCTTGGGTGTGCAAGAGAGGTTTGGCTTCTGTGCATATGCTGAATATCCATAATAATACCAAATACTTTTATGACACTATTTGCTGGATCCTCTTCTATGGGGTATGTAAATGACACACTCATTTCATTCACTCATAACATCCTCAGAAGGCAACTACTACATTGCTTTCATTACATGTTAAGAATTTGAGGTACAGAGAGGTGAAATATCTGTACATGTTTTAAAAGGGCCAAGGAACAGCTTGCAGGCCCAGAAAAAAACAAGAAAAGTCTACTTGTAAAGATGGCACTGGGAAAGCATCCAGGGCCATAAGGAGCAAGAGCAGAAGTCATTTTCCTTGACTTCTGAGAACTCAGTAGGGGGAGGTTTACAGGCTGCCTGAGACCCCACTGGGGAGGGCCAAAGAGGCTTTAATTGTTTATGAGTCTAGGATGTGTTGCTTAGGATGTAAATCTATACTCTTGGAAAAGATATAAGAAGATTCCCTATTAGAGTGCCTGGGTGGCTCCGTCAATTAAACATCTGTCTTAAGCTCAGGGTCCCGGAATTGAGCCCTGCCTTAGGATCCCTTCTCAGCATGGAGTCTCCTTCTCCCTCTCCCTATGCCCCTACCCCTGCTTATGCTCGCTCTCTTTCTCTCTCTAAAATAAATAATTTTATTTTTATTTTTTTATTTTTTTCTCCCAAAATACTTTTATTTTTTCAGTGTTACAAGATTCACTTGTAAGATTCATTGTTCATTCACCACTCCCAGTGCTCCATGCAATACGTGCCCTCGTCATACCCACCACCAGGCTCGCCCAACCCCCCAGCCCCTCCCCTCCAAAACCCTCAGTTTGTTGCTCAGAGTCCACAGTCTCTCTTGGTTCATCTCCCCCTCCGATCTCCCCCCATTCACCCTTCCTTTCCTTCTCACAGTGCCCTCCATGTTTTTCCTTATGCTCCGCATGTAAGTGAGATCATAAGTCAATCTCCACTTGACTTACTTCACTCTGCATAATCTCTTCCAGTCCCATCCATGTTGATACAAAAGTTGGGTATTCATCCTTTCTGATGGAGGCATAATATTCCATTGTATATATGGACCATATTTTCTTTATCCATTCATCTCTTGAAGGGCATCTTGATTCTTTCCGCAGTTTGGTGATTATGGCCATTGCTGCTAAGAACATTGGGGTACATGTGGCCCTTCTTTGTACTGCATCTGTTTCTTTAGGGTAAATACCCAGTAGTGCAATTGCAGGGTCATAGGGTAGCTCTATTTTTAATTCTTGAGGAATCTCCACACTGTTTTCCAAAGTGGCTGCACCAACTTGCAATCCCACCAACAGTGTAAGAGGGTTCCCCTTTCTGCACATCCTCTCCAACATTTGTTGTTTACTGTCTTGTTGATTTTGGCCATTCTAACTGGTGTAAAGCAGTATCTCAGTGTGGTTTTGATTTGAATCTCCCTGATGGCTAAAGATGATGATAAAATTTTTTTTAAGAAGAAGATTCTTTAATGAAACTAATGGAAGAGGAGTAGGGTTCTATAATGTATTCTTTTGTTACTGTTAGTCACTATTACATTTTAAAAGGGATACCTAATTTCCTTGAGTCTGAAGAGCCACAGTAAACATTTCTATAATAGACACAAGGTAGACAAAGAACTAGAGTCTGGGATTCTTGCTATATTCTCCTGCTGTGTTTATAATGAATGATCATTATTTAAAATGAAAGCTGAATCTGAATGTTCTTGGCTGAATGAGAGAAAAGTCTTTCTCTCTTCCTCCTCTTCCTCCTCCTACTCCTTCCTCTTCTTCAAATAAAGCTCTCTCTGTTGTCAGTGTGATGGCACAGAAGACGAAGCTTTATTCCTTGCAGAAAACTGTCAGTCACAAGGCTCTGAAAGTCCCTCAGCATCCTAGCTGCTTATACATGTTTGGTCATTTCTCCCATTTCCCCAGGAGTGAAGTCCTCCAGATCCCTTAGGTACTTTGTGTTCATCTCAGATTTATCTTTAGTTTTTTAAAAAACATTTTTCAAAATGCTTAGGAAGCCAGAGTTTTTCAGAAAATGAAAGGACAGGAAGTACAGAAGAAAATATTTTATGGATACATTTAGGGCATACCACGGTGAATGGCCTCTGCTAAATACTGTGTATGAAATGAATGTACAGGTGTTTGAAACATTAGATGTATATACACAAACATACACACACACACACACACACACACACACATCTTGCACACATGCATATAATATGTACATGTGTTATATTGAGATATAACAAATATATATGCACATGTGCACACATGCATACATTCATATTATATATTTGTATATGATGTATATTTATAATGCATATAATTATATGCACTATTATATGCTTTACGTAGTTATAGGTAATCTAGTATATAATGCAATCTATAATCTATATACAGTTTGAGAATTTTTCAAATTCCCAAAGAGCACCTATCAGGTAGCCGCATCTCTGAATGTTGGTGGATACTTATGACTTGTGAAACTTGGAGAGATTGGTTAGCAGGCTGAAAAATCAAGTCTAAATGGTCTGCAAGGACTAGGTCAGAATTTGGAACAGATAAACCCAGACATTAGTGCTCCAGCTGAACAAATTTATAAATATATATGGTAATGAGTTATGGATAGAGAACCAAATTAGGTGCTTTGGAAGTAAATAGTGTTATAATAAATGGCCTCTGATTTGTCATTCATAGTAATATTAGCAAGAGATGACTCACACGTGTAATGACAGACAAAGACAATGTAGGGCATATTCCATAATATATTTGTGTATATACATAAAATGTTCTCATATACATGTACATTCATTAAATACACAGTATTTAGCAGTGTGCTCATTCACAGAGGTACACCCTAGATGTATACATAAAATGATCTAGTCAAAAAGACATAATTTCAGAGGAAGGAAAAATGACCTTTCACTGAGAGACCAGGGAGGACTTTCAGAAGGACTAAGATTTGAATTTGATGGTCAATGCTGCATATACTTTGTACAGACAGAGGGATGGGATACATGCCTGTTTAGATCTGCATCGATTCTCCTCCACTAATTTACAATTTTGTCTATTTATGGTTTCCCCATATATTCTGGTCAGTATCAGTCTTTCAGTAAACATCAAGGATGTCCAGAATCCTAATCTCAGCTTTACTTGCTCCAGAGTCTTGAAATTCATTTTTTTTTCTTTTTTGAAGATTTATTTTTTATTTGAGAGAGAGAGAGAGATAGTGAGAGTGCGCACAAGCAGGGGGGAGAGGGAGAAGCAGGCTCCCCACTGAGCAGGAAGCCTGACATGGGGCTCAATCCCAAGACTCAGGGATCATGACCTGAGCTGAAGGCAGATGCTTAATTGACTGAGCCACTCAGGAACCCTGTGGAATTCACTTGGGATTAAATCTTAACTGAAAAGATCCTATAAGTTGGGTAGAAGCCAAGACTGTCAACTTTGTTTTTCCCTGCATCTTCCTTATACCAGGTACATATTGGATGCTTAGCAAATGTTTGGTTAAGCAAGAATAGATTCCCATTCAATTTGAAATCATTTAAATTTCACCCCACCCCCCAGCAAACCATAGAGTTTATTATGCTGAACACAGAACTGGATGTATTATTAGATTTATTTCCCCGTGACCAGCGATCTGCTACAACTAGTGTCCTTCATGAAATTCCAGCATACTGGGGAGGTATTGCCAGTGCACTTTGCTTGTTACTTCCTTCATCTAGGGTGTAGCACCGTGAGTGGCCAGATCACCATGGGGACAGGGCTGCTGCCTGCCTGAGCTTGAATATTCCTTGCCAACCAGGGTTTCCCTCTTTTGTGCTCTATGGAGTGAATTTCACCGTCATCCCTAATTCAAAGCCTGCCCAATATCAACAACAGCCTGAACTGTTAAATACTGTACAATGGTTGGCTGACACATTTCAGGGCAACTTCTGTATCTGGCTTGGTTTTTCAAATCTGTTCTTATCAAGTCATGGTTTCCTTCCAGGTGATCATTCCAAATGGAAGGAATGGTTTGAGCAGTGCAAAGAGGCATGAACATTCCAAAAGTGTTCCAAGCACAGCGGGTGGGTGGAACAATTTAAATAGAGTGGTTGTCCTCAACCCAGTAAGGATAAACACCCTTTTTAATGACAAATATTTGTAATTTTTTTTATTATTCTGAAATGAAAAGCAAAGGTGATGTAACATTCTGTACAGCTTCGAAATATCAGCATTATGCCCTAACCATAATGTAAAGAAGTATAGTAAATGGATCTTAATTAGGAATGTGAAAAAAAGATGGGGGGGGGCAGTAGAACTTAGGTGGCTCAGGCAGTTAAGCATCTCCTCTTTTTTTTTTTTTTTTTAAGATTTTATTTATTTATTTGGCAGAGAGAGAGATCACAAGTAGGCAGAGAGGCAGGCAGAGGGAGGGGGAAACAGGCTCCTTGCTGAGCAGAGAGCCCGATGCGGGGCTCGATCCCAGGACCCTGAGATCATGACCTGAGCCAAAGGCAGAGGCTTTAACCCACTGAGCCACTCAGGCGCCCCAAGCAAACACTCTTAATCTCAGGTCAAGTCTTGATCTCAGGGTCATGATATTGAGCCCCACATTGGGCTCCATGCTGGGCATGGAGCCTACTTAAAAAAGAAGGAAAGGGAAGGAAAAAGAAAGGAAGGGAAGGGAAAGAAAGGGAAAAAAGAAAAGAGAAAAAGAAAGAAAAAAAAATGTGGATGATCACAGTTCACTGGATACAAATATTCCTAAGTGGTCAGGCCCCTATTTTCTCTCCTGAGTCACAGATTGTTCCCAAGATGTTTTGTAAAGCATCTCCTGTATTCCTTTTTTTTTTTTTTTTAAATATTTTATTTATTTATTTGACAGAGAATAAGAGATCACAAGTAGTCAGAGAGGCAGACAGAGAGAGAGGAGGAAGCAGGTTCCCCACTGAGCAGAGAGCCCGATGTGGGGCTTGATCTCAGGACCCTGAGATCATGACCTGAGCCTAAGGCAGAGCCATCCAGGCGCCCCTCCTGTATTCCTTTTAGATCTACATTCCAAATCTTTAATGAGCATCAGTCATGTGCCAGGCTCTAACATTGATGTGGAACTCTTCCACCTCGCAGATGAGGAAAGCAACAGGTTAACCAAAATTTCCTAAGCCTCGTTGTTGGGAGGCAGTGGAACAAAGTTTCAAAAGCAAAGCTTCCATAGCCTGCAGGAGAGGTGCTGCCTTAGTCAAGTGCAGTCACCTGAAGGAGCTACTGGCGAGAGGGGTGGATTTCTAGAGACAAAGATGGTATTCTGTTTCCTTTTAATCTGGGTGCTAATGACATGGGTATGCTTTATTTGTGAAAATTCAGCTAGATTTCCAGTTATGATATATGCTATGTGCACTTTACATATGATAATCATCAATGATATTTTACGAAGACAAAAAAGAAATACTATCTGAATCCAAAACTATGTCTTTTACCTGAAGCCAGACTCTTTAAAAAAAAGAAGAAGAAGATTTTATTTATTTATTTTTCAGGGAGAGAGAGAGCACAAGCAGAGGGAGGGGCAGGCAGAGGGAAAGGGAGAAGCAGTCTCCCCACTGATCAAGGACCCCAATGAGGGACTCGATCCCAGCACTCTGGTATCCTGACCTGAGCCGAAGACAGATGCTTAACCAATTGAGCCACCCAGGTACCCCTTAAAGCCAGACTCTTTTTTTTTTTTCCAAAGATTTTATTTATTTATTTGACAGAGAGAGAGATCACAAGTAGGCAGAGAGGCAGGCAGAGAGAGGGGGGGAAGCAGGCTCCTTGCTGAGCAGAGAGCCCGATGTGGGGCTCGATCCCAGGACCCCGAGATCATGATCTGAGCCGAAAGCAGAGGCTTTAACCCACTGAGCCACCCAGGCACCCCTAAAGCCAGACTCCTAATGAATCTCTGCTCCAAATACTAGATTGTCTTCTCAGTACGTTTTTTATCATTTTATTAGCACTGGTCTGCCTTTGCAAGATGGCTCTTTAGACTCTCTTTTATTGAGCAATATTACGAAAAACTGGATTCCTCCGGGCAAGTGGATGTGAGAGGAGATTTCTGAGATACTGATTCTAACATGAGCTCTACACAAAGCTCCTTTCCAGTCTAGCAAAACACAACCTGCCATTGCCATCCGGGTTCTAAAACTATAGTTGGAGCCAGTGGGGACCTCCAAAGGAGGAACTTTGCTGCCTCAAAGAAAGTATCCCAATGTGAGTTTTGTGTGGATAGCTGAAACTTGTTCTCCACGTGCAAAATCGTGGATTCAATTGCTTATCAGTGACCTAGAGTTAGAACTAGCATGGTACTCAGGAAATGGGGCACTGCCTTTCACTTGAACAGTGTTGAAAACTGAAACAACGAAGGAGTAGATAAATATGCATTTATTTTAATTCAATTATAAATAGTCTGAAAAGAGAGGAAAGAGAAAGAAGAGAACTAAATACTTTCTGCCATACTGCTCTAACTCAAGCCATGGAAAGAGTTAAGTCTGAGACAGTTAGTGATCATGGAAGACAGGCTAATGACTCAAAGGCTTTCCAGCCACGGAAGAAGGGAAACATTTATTTCTAAGCAAGTAGGTCAGTTTACATCATCATCATAGAAGAATTTGAAAAATTAAATGAGGATCGAAAATAAAAGTGATTAAGAAAGAGCTGCTTAGGGGCGCCTGGGTGGCTCAGTGGGTTAAAGCCTCTGCCTTCAGCTCAGGTCATGATCTCAGGGTCCTGGGATCAGGCCCGGCATCAGGCTCTCTGCTCAGCGGGGAACCTGCCTCCCCACCTTTCTCTCTGCCTGCTTCTCTGCCTACTTGTGATCTCTCTGTCAAATAAATAAAAATCTTAAAAAAAAAAGCTGCTTACAAAGTTTATTCAAATAACATGTGTACTGGATGTATATATCAAAAGGTTTATAGTGGATGTCATCAGAAGGTTTTCCAGTAATTTAATTAAGTAATCAATTAATTAATTAAAATATTCCAATCAGTCACCTTGCAAGCTGACGTTAGAACATAATGTCCATGTAAGATTCAGCATTGTTTTATGACTTAGCCTTATAATGCCCCCAAACAACTGATACTATCAGATGAAATAAAAATCTGTGACCAGACAAAAAGGAAAGCAGAATACAATAAAGTTTCTTTTTCTTTCTTTTCTTTTTTCTTTTCTTTTCTTTTCTTCTTTTCTTTTCTTTTCTTTTCTTTTCTTCTTTTCTTTTCTCTTTCTTTCTTTCTTTCTTTCTTTCTTTCTTTCTTTCTTTCTTTCTTTCTTTCTTTCTTTCTCTTTCTCTCTCTCTCTCTCTTTCTCCCTCCCTCCCTCCCTTCCTCCTTCCTTCCCTCCCCCCTCCCTCCCCTCCCTCCCTCCTTCCTTCCTTCTTTCCTACCCTCCTTCCTTCCTTCCTTCCTTCCTTCCTTCCTTCCTTCCTTTTCAAAAAACAAAAACCCTGGTGTTTACCAAGCACAAAGCTAAATATTTTGGTGGCAAAGCAATATTATGCTTGGCTAGGCACTAGGATGAAGAGTTCATGATGTATTTCCTTTAATCAATACTATAAGCCCATGAAGTAGATATACTTTGCTTTAACAATACAGACACTGAGGCATGTAGAGGCTCCCCTGCCTGCTACTGCTGGGGAGCCCGCAGCTCTCAGGCCAACAGACCCAACCTTGTCTCAGTGATGCTCCTCAGGTAGAAGCATTACAACAAAACATGAAACTTCAAAATGTTCTAGATACGATTCCCACAAGGACAGAACAGAGAGGAGAAAATATGTGAAGGACATAATAGAAGAAATGTCCCTGACCTGACAGACTGCGTGTTGCCAATGACGTCTCTGACTATGTTAATTGTACTTTGCTGGTCCATTTTCCTTTTCAACATGTTAACTCTTCTTCCTCCTGGCTTTGAATTTGGTGTGTTTGGTGCAATGCTTTCTCTCACAGGGGTGGCCTAGCTCATGTGTTTGGGGATGCTCCATCATCCACATATATCTGTAAGGAAGAATCTGCCTCGATCGGTCTTGGAAGCAGGACATTTTCTCCAGCTTTCTGGAAGAAAACTCCAGTTTTCTCCAGGTTCTGTTTATATGATACCACTGCCTGTCATCTTGAGATTACTTTGAACTTTAGTGGGAAAAAAAAAAAATCACCTTTTAAAGAGACTCTTCTTCACCTGCAGACGTTAGCAATTTTCTCAGCCTCTGTGTATCATCATCTCTTAGGCTCTTTCCATCCGCTTTCCATCTTTCACAATCGCTAAGATGGTCACATGGGCTGATCCCCTCCCGTCCCATGCTCCAGCCCTGCTAATGATTACATCTTTATTCACTTAGTAATATATCTAGTTTGTTAGCAAAACATATACATACATACATACATACATACATACATACAGATGAATTCACACATTATAAGAGTAGAGCTTGACTTGCTTACTTTTCAGAAAGATCGTGCTTGTATAACCAGCTCACAGGTTAAGAAAAGACCCTTATCAGATATCTCAGAAACGTGCCTTCTCTGCTCGAATCATCCTGCCCAGTGGCTCCACTTCCTAACACCATGTTTTGTCTGTTTTATGTTTTTAAAGATTATTTATTTGTTTGAGAGAGAAAGAGCAGGAGAGGGGGAGAGGGTCAGTGGAGAGGCAGAGACAGAAGGAGAGAGAAGCAGACTCCTCACTGAGCAGGGAGCTGATGGACATGGAGGTAGGCGGGGCTCGATTCCAGGGTCCTGAGATCATGACCTCAGCTGAAGGCAGACGCTTAACCCACTGAGCCACTCAGGTGCTCCAGTTTTCTTTTTTTGTAATGCTTCATATAAGCAGGTCCCTGTACTATATATTTTTGTGCCTGACTCCTTTCGTTCAGCCTCATATTTGGAGATTCACTCATGATGCTGCCTGTATTTACTTCCTCGGTTCTCATTGTTGCATCTAATATAAACATGAGACGATTCCCTATTTACATATACTTCCTGTTGTCACTGGGCATTCAGCTAGTGTTCAGTGGGCAATTGTTATGAATAAGGCTGCTGTGAGCTTACTATTACGTGTCTTTCTGCGAACATATGTATGAGTTTCTTTCAGGCATATACCTAGGAGTGGAATTGCTGGTTTTCATTTCTTTTATTAAATATGTGCTGTCATTTCAATAAGTTTTAGAATAGAGGAAAAATAAACACAATGGCTCATCTGCCCTCTTTTGCTTGAAAGCCTAATGTATGATTTTGACTGATAATCACTTAAAATCCAATTCTAATGATATTGCTGACACTTTTTTGACTTTAACGTGAACCAGAATGAGGCAACTTTGAGTTCAATATTATTTTTAAAAAAAGACCCAAAAGCAAACAACCAGTAAACACTGAATATTTTTTTTATTCCCTCTTAATACTTCAGTGATACAGAACTTTCAGCATTATTTAAGGAAGGCATGTACAGAAAATATCCATTATTAAACTTGTTTTTCTAAAATCCTGATCTTATCATCTCTATAGAGCTGCAGTTGAAAACAAAAATAGAAAGGAAAAAAAAATTCTATAGCTGATTTTTTTCTTGCTGTTTTGATTCATATTTGTTCAATTATGCATCTCTGAATGAACCTAGCTTCTCATCCTCTAACCTTCTTCTGAACTTAAATGATTTGTGTGTGGTATAATCATATTTCTTGGTCCCACAGCACTTTAGAGTCTAACTGTGCATGCCTGCGTCTCATTTCCATACATTGTATCTCCGAGAAAACCAAATGCATGGCCAACTTCCCTAATTAGAGTCGCTGGGTCCCTGTGGCCTCCTGATAGTACCCTCTCTTCCCTGCATTCTTTCAGTATTGTGCTTTTTTTTTTCCCCATCTCTCCTCACCACCCCACCCCCAGTATCCTCTCCTTCTATTTCCCCTGCCCCTAAGGAGCCGGCTTCCACATTTGTTTATATATCAAAATAATTGAGGGCTAAATTAATTCTCAGCTTCAATGTTTCAAGCTCCTTTTCAATTGTTGTAGCTCCCTCCCTTCCCTTCAGACTCCAGACTGGCAACTAGCAAAGGTTTTGAAGACAGAAAGTGCACAATAGGTATTAATTAATCAGTTGATAGACTGTGTCCTCCAGGCCTGGAATCTCTGATTTCATGACTGATTGACTTGCTGGATTTTCTCTTCTGTGGACTCCCTGTACTTGATTATTAAATTATGCACAGAACCTTTGAGCATGTCTGTGAAGTCCACTCTCTTAATATCTCTGCTCCTTTCATTAAAAAAGGTTTAATGGAAGAATGGATATGAGTCCCTTTAATGTGAGTTATTTAAATGACAGGGAAACATATTTCATGTCTTTTTATGTACTAAACACCCAATATATTGACCAAGACATAGTAGAAGCTAAAGTGTAGGGGACGATATGATTGAGAAGTATGCTGGGCAGCTTCAAGATGGTCCCTCATGGTTTCCAACTCCTGATACGTATGCCCTGTGTGATCCTCTCCCCTTGAGCATAGGCTAACCTAGTGACTGGCTTTTAAGTAATAGAATATAGCAAACGGGGTGGGACCTCACCTTAGTGACTACTTACAAGAGATCATAAGTTCCATATTGCTAGCAGATTCTCTTGATTGATTGCCTCCCATGCTACCTCTAATAAAGCAAATTGCCATCCTGAAGAGGCAGGGGATCAAGGACAGCCTCTGCCTAACAGCCATGTAGGAACTGAAGTCCTCAGTCCAACAGCCCTTGAAGAACTGAGTTCTGTCAACAACGACATCAGCCTGGAAATGAATTCTTCCCCCCGTTGTGCATTTAGATGAGATTCTAGATCAGACCAATACTTTAATTGTAGCCTCTGGGAGACTCTGAAATAGAAGGCCCTAATAAGTCATGCCCGGACTCTGATGCACAGCGAGTATGGGATAATAAGTGGGCATTGTTTTAAGGCATCAAGTTTGTTACGCTCTGTTACGTAGCAATAGATGGTTAATAGAGAAAGGTCACTTTTGTGGAATGCCATTCCTCTACTGGACCCTGAGAGAGAGTTGTCAGATACATAGAAACCCATTTTGTCTTAATAACCATCCTACAAGATATGGCTTTGGCTGGTATATTGGCATGACTCTAAATTGCAAAGATACAGGAAAAAAAAAAATTTTTTTTTTCAGAGAAATCAGCCCAACCTGTCCAAAACTGCACAGAGCCAAAATTCCAAAACCTGGACTAGATCCTGCAAAAGTGGGAATAGGGAAAAAAGGAAAGAACCAGCTCTTCCTGAGGTTCTGAGGTCAGGAATGAGGTAGGGAGTTGAGCTTGAGGTTAACATGGATGGTGGTGGCCCCCCAAATAGAAGAAAAGATAAAATAAAAAGGGGCTAAGTTGTGATCTATGGAAATAATACTCTAGGGAAAGTAGAAAATCAGTTTAAACTCTCCAATATTGGATAAGAATCAGTTGATGAAAGAAGTTACACAAAGAATTCAAAAAAGAGCCACAGAGATTTTTTTTTTTTTTTTTAAAGCTAGTGCAGGGAATTTTTTATTTTTATTTTTTGGTAGTCATTTAAAATGTGTAGCAGATTTTTTCCAGGAAGGTAATGTTTTACATGGCTACAAGGTTCTTAGGGTAGCTAGAAATATATATAACAATAAGGCAGCTGAAATGCTACACATTTGTAATGAAACTAACAGAATGCCAGACTCTAGAAATGAAACATATTAGACAACAACAGAATAAACCCCAATAAGATAGAAAAAATAAATTGCTTAACTAAATTATTTCCTCCAGAAAGTCAGTTTTAATGGAAAATTTGTGGGGATGCTGGGATTTTTTAAGAGCTTTACAATTGTTACCACTAGCTCTGTATTGTTACTTCTAATTTCTTTACAAAGCAACATACTTTTTCTTGATACAAATATATTGCTAGTACTATTCTCTTTCATGACAGGCATGAGTAGAGATACAGAGAATGAGGTGTTTTGTTTAGAGATAACTAGGTAAGAAGCTGGAAGGGAGAGTGCAAACGAGAAAGGGATCAAGAAAATAACTGGGTACCAAAAATAGATAAATTAATAAAATGTTTGCTGGTAAGAAAATTAGCTCAGTTAAATGTCTTAGTAACTCCATCACAGGAACGAATGGGGATGCTGACCTGATGAATTACATCCTGTATATGCTTCATCAATTCCTGGGCTTCGATTTCTCACCTTAAAATTCAGATTCTAATGTTTGTTTCTACATTAAATGGCCTAAGGCAGATGCTGATTCCTTGCCATGTGCCTGCCATGTGGTAGACTCGGAATGAAGTTTGTGGAATCTGAAACTGAGTGTGTTACCTCCATAAAGGGAAAGAATGGAGTCATAAAAAAATTGGATTATCACCTTCCTATGAGATATTCCTTTGGTGACGCTGACAGAGGAGAATTAGGAAAGGGAAAAGAAAAAGATGAAACAGAGACAAAGCCTAGAAATTGTGGCAGAGGCTAGCTGGATGCCTCCAGGCACATTTCCTCCCCCTCTAAATGCAGATGAGCTGTGGGACTCCCTCACAGGCAAGAGAGACCCTGGGAACAGGTCTGGCCAATGGATAGTGAGTTTAAGTAATTTGTTATTGTGGTTAAGTGACAGTGGTACCTCCGTGTGTCTTCCCTGTGTGCTCTGTCCTCCCATCTGCCGGCTGGGTCATGCCAGGGAAACCCTGAACCATGTTTTGAAAGAGACCTGCTGCATATTATGAACCCAAGTCCCTGAATGGTTGCCTGGAGCACAGGTCCATTCCCATACTGTCTCCAGTGCGCTGGCTGTGAATGAAAAAGAAACCTTTAGTGTGTTGATCCATTCAGGATTTGAAATCATAACTGCATCTCCTGTTATTTACAAATACAGCATGAATGGGAGTGTAAGGGGGAGCATTATGTAACCGACGGCTGAATTTATGTATGTTTAGGAAGCCAAAGTCTAGATTCAGAGAACACAAGTTCCTTGGGAATTTCTCATGTCCGAGGAATAGTCTCATTGGATTCCTATCAGTGGTCAGTTTCTCCTGTCCACTTAAAATTATTGTATTTACAGCATAATTCTGCATGTGTAGCCACTGGATGAGGGAGGTACCAGCGTGCTATCCCCCTGATTGCCCTTTACTGGACTCCCAAAGAGGATGAGGCACCTCTCCCCTGGAGAGAAGTTTATTTTGTAGCTAACAAAGTGCAACAATGTATTTTTTGAGATATTTGCTTAGGAGCTCAGAATTTAAGCTTGCAACATTGGCTTAGCCACTCATTTAAGGTAATAAAAGTTGCTTCTGTTGGAGATATAATATTCGGAATACCCATTGTGTATATTTTTCCAATTAATTGGACTTTAATTACCTTGCAGAAAATCTATAAAAGAGTCATCAAAAAAAAAAAAGTCATCAAAGTTTTCAAGATGAGAGCAAGCTGGTACATATTCCATTTACCTTCCACAGAGCTATCTTACTATGAAACTTAAAAAAAAAAAACAAAAAACAATAGCCAATTTAATTTTCTTCTGTTGAGGTTTATAAAAGACCCAATAGAGGCTACTATCTCTAATTTTTAATAGAGATAGCTCTATTTAGAAATATAAATGCTGAGAAGGAGAACAGGCTCAGGAATGCTGTTATAAATCAAGGTGACCCTTTATATTAATTTCTTACACTGCCTTTGTATATGTGTGTGTACAAATGTACACACACACAGTTGTACAACTGCATCAATATTCAGCCCAAGCAAGGTAAAAAAAAATCCAATAAGGAGGAAGTAACATAAAACTAATTTCTTCATTTTTCTCACGTCCATATCAATTATTTTTCTGAAGTAGTTTCTTCCCATTGGAAGAGGCAATAAAAATGATTTTATGGGTAAAAATGTTTAATAAAATGTATTTAACTTCCATTACTAAATACATCTATTCACGAGGCAGACAGTAGAGATACACCATTGAATTAGACATGAAGGCTTGATTTGAAGGAAATTATTGACAGTCAGGTGATGAGAAAGGCTTAGGTAACTTGATGCCCAAAGGAAAGATGGGGGATTTGGAAGAGAGGGAAGTAGTGCTGAATGGGAGTTGGGCTGTATCCTGCCTTTTCCTCTGTTAACAATATTGGTGTTAAAATAGAGAGGAGCCACTTTTAAATCCCATCCTAAACATGTCCGGTGCAGTCAATGAAAAATATTATTTTTGGCATTTGCAGCAGAAAAGCCGACCAGATGGGGAGCTAGAAGCTAAATAAAAAGTGAAACCTGAAATTAAAAACACATCAAAATCCATCAGTTCAGTGTGGCCAAAATATATTCTTACCTAGAGGGACCCAATTGCCCTTGAGGGTGTCTCAAATCTCTTTCCAGCCCTGCACTTTGATGCTTTGAGATTCGGGGCTGGGAGATAATTGGCTGAATATTTTGCCTTTGATTTGGAATTTCTAATCATCCACTCCAGTCCTGGATGCTGTGGCTACAATGTTTATTTTCTGATCGGGCCCCTTGCACCCACTTCATGATACTGTTGGGTACTTTCCTGTAGCCTGAATTAGTTTACTAGTTCGGACAATGAATTTCCAAGTAATTGCAATGGCTTCACTCCATGATATGTCTCACCGGGCACTTTTGGAAATTAAATGTTACTTTTCAACAGTTATTTGCTTACTTCATCCTCATTTTATTAAATAATCACAAAAGCCCTTTTGCATTTAAATATGCATGCTCTGTTATCTGAAAAGTTTGGCAAGACAAAGAGGCTGGTGGAAACTAAGCCAATGCCATGCTCTCTTTGCTCTCTCTCTCCCCCTTCCCACCCCATCCCCCGAATGTTCCACTGACACTGTGTGCCCCCTAAGTCTTAGGCTTTCTGGAACTCACTGCTCTGGACCCACCAGGGTCCTGCTTTGTTTACCACAACTGTAGCAGAGATCTCTGCTGCTTAGAAGTGGCTTGAACCTTTCATCAACATTGAAAACACTTAAGCCAAGTTACAGCAAAGGAGTGAGTTGAGTATTCTTTCACGTTGCATGAATTTTTGACAAGATTTCTGAGGATTTATTTTGATCAAAAAGTGGGCAGTGTCCTGACACACATGCAGGTGATCTTGTGACAACAATGACACACTTTACCTGGGTCCAGCTGAGAAGAGGGGCCTGTCCCTCCTTCTTGGAGCACTTCCTTTCTAGGGGAGTGTATGAGGTGGCCCACCTGTAGAATTTGGAGGGGAAGGTGTTGCTTTCATTTGAAGAATTTCACTCAGTGCGCTATTAAGTGACTTGTTCAAATTCAACAAAATAAAGTTCTGCCAAATTCCTATTTCAAATATTCCAGAATAGCATGGGGTTAGTAGGGAGGACCCCAGCTTTGGACATAGACACACTCGATTTGAGTTCTGGGGATAACCCTTATCAGCTGTATGACCATTCACGTAATAGCATCTGAGCTTCAGCTCTTAAAGAATGAATACAGTCTATCTTTCTGGGGTTGTTATCAGTCCTATAAAAATGCCTTTAATCTACCCAAAGTATAATAGATACTAATAAATAATAACTACTGTAATTATCAGTTCTGTCATTATGGTTTCCAATAGTCTGCTTGGTTGAAGACTGGCACTTATGATATGAGTCATGATAGGACCCAGAAATTATGCTTAGAAAATTGTAAGTTGTATTCCTTTTATGTGAAATTCACCTGACCGCTTGACATGCTAGTTTCATCTTCATCAAAAGCACAATATACAGATCTGATGATTTCATAAAGGAAGGCTACGTGTATTAGCTAATGGAAAAGAGAGAATTTGCATTTTCATCACCGTTTCCCCTGTCTGGCTCTATTGTGTGATCTTAGGCAAGCAAGTACATTTTTCCATCTCTTTGGGGAGGAAGAGCAGAGGGCTTTATCTGCAATATCAAGGCTCTATCTGTGTAAATTATTTCCAAGAGACGAGGGAGAGTGACTGCAATATTGTCCCTCAGGTACTTGGCATTCCTTGGAAGAAAACATGATGTAATTGGACTTTAATAACTTGGATGAAAATGTATCTTAAGGCCATAAAATGTTTCCCTTCAACATTAGATCTAGGCGAGTTATTATGATTACCTCCTAAGGAGTGTTCGGATTAACGGATATGTGATTATAAAGTTCATTACAAAGGCAGAATCAGAAGAAGGAAGAGGTAAAGCAAAGTGGGCTGATATTTCAATGCTTTACACTCCTGGACATTGTAGGCAGAGACGTTATTTTTATCACTTGCATTTCCAGGCTCAGTGGGGGAATAGCTGAATGAGGAGGCCGGTCCTGAACACCATTTCCACCTTCCTACTTCCTTTGCATCATGGGCTGCTTTCAGGAACTTTCTTCTGTCACGGCGCATAGGTAAGAGCGATGATGTGAGAATCAACGCACTTGGGTGTACCGGTTCTTCCCCCAGCAGGTAGGGATTCCTACAACATCCATTCAGCAAACTCTGAGCACCTTCTGTGGGTAGTGTTATATGTATACAAACATATATACATGATTCTTGACCTTGGTTAGAAACAGTCTAGTAGAGGAGGCCAGATGTGTGCAAATACACTTCTTTACAGATTCCTAAAGCATTTTATGGCTGATTCCCACCACTGATTATTCCTAGTCAGTTACGTTAACCTCATTCTCACCACCCCATTATTATTGATGGATTCAGGGATGGGTGTGGGTCTAAGCCAGTTTGGGGCATTGAAACACTTCAGTGACTTTCTAGAGAGTTCTGGTCATGGAGGGGAAACCTTTTCCCAGTGTTTGGTTTGTCTTAATAGACCACTTAATACCCATAAGTGAAATAGCAGAGAGAGACGGAGAAGAAGGAAAAAAAAAAGAAAAAAATCTGCCCTGGAAAACATAATTAAGCAACTGGTTAAATCTTGCTCTGCATTCGGACTTCATGGTATATGAGGTAATAAGTGACTTTATTGCTGAAGCCAGCCCAAACCAAATGTACACTTACTTGTAGCCAGAAACACTGTAACTGAATACTGGTTTAATTTAATGCTTTCCATGTGCCCTGTCACAACCGTCCCCTCGGATTCTTACATAAGACACAGACTCTCGAGGTACCTGTGTGGTTCAGTTGGTGGAACATCCGAGTCTTGTTTTCTGCTCAGGTTGTGATCTGAGGGTCATGAGCTCAAGCCCCATGTTAGGCTCCATGCTCAGCAGGGAGTCTGCTTGAGATATTCCCGTCCATCTGCCTCTCCCCCTCATGCTCTCTCTCTCAAATAAATAAATAAATCTTAGGGGCGCCTGGGTGGCTCAGTGGGTTAAAGCCTCTGCCTTCAGCTCAGGTCATGATCTCAGGGTCCGGGGATCGAGCCCCGCATCGGACTCTCTGCTCAGCGGGGAGCCTGCTTCCCGCTCTCTCTCTGCCTGCTTGTGATCTCTCTCTCTGTGTCAGATAAATAAATAAAATCTTAAAAAAAAAAAATTAAAAAATGAACACATTAGAAAAGCCCATCCCCCCTTCTCCTCTAATGCCCTCTGTTTTGATGATAACTTTAGAAACTAAGCAATTTCAGTGTTATTTACCTCTTGATCTACCTAAAAATGTTCGCTGTAGTAACTGTAGGGAATTTTCTTTTTTTTAATGCTTGTGGAATTTTCTTTATGAGAACTTCCCTCTATTGGAAAAATAGAAATATTATAAGCTTCATTATAATATAGGTCTCATACAGATGGAGACTATCTTTCTTGTCCACTTTGATATCCATGTGGCCCTTTCAGAGGACCTGGCCCGTATGCACTCAGTTGTGGTTATTTCACAATGGAATTGAATTAATTATATTCAAGTGTTCAATTTCATATAGACCCTTTAAAGATTAATTGCACATGTAAAGTGAACAATAATTATAGTGATGATACTATCAGTAATGTAAATATTTGGAATTTGCCTAACCAACTTATGTTTTTAAAGCCATCCAATCACTGAGCATGTGTTTACAGAACATTTTCTAGGTGTCAGGTACTATTCCGGGCACTGGGGATAAAGCCGTAAACAAAACACAAAAACCCAAGCCTGTATAGTCTTATATTCTGGTGGCAGAGTGGAGATATCATTTTTGTTTCTAACCTAAATTCAGGCATAGTTATCTATAATTCATAGATGAGGAAAATTGCAAAGAATTTCTTGCCTTTATGAGGTCACTCATTTTGTCAAACTCGTGACAGAAACCAGAAGTTATGTGACTTCCAGCACAATGATGAGCATGGTGTTCCTTCACAGGGACTGCGTGACACTTAACGAGACTCTTCAAACAAGCAAGTAGTTAAGTTCTTGCCATGTGTCAAGCTCCTCCTCTGTCAGTGAGAATATATTTAAAGCCCATAAGATATAATATCGGTCTTAAAGAACTATTGCTTCTTTGTCTCTGTGCCCCGCAGCTACTATGCCTCCCTGGATAAGAAAATATAAGCATATACAAACTTCATAAAAATAGATTCCACTTATCTGGGTCATAGTTCCCAGATGTCAGAGCAATGGGAGGGCAGACCGACACTCAGGAGGTTGTATTAACTAAATAAAGGACATGATTGTAAAGGCACGTGATTTAGGTCATTTTCGACTCATGCCTTAAAATTATCTTTTTCTAGGGCTGCGTTGCATGAGAGACAACATTCTTTCAGTTCAAAGAACCACAAGTGGTTTTCACAACATCAGGGCCTAATATCCTTTACACGGTATAGAAGCAACGCCTTTATCCAGAGATTACTTTCTAAAAGTATCTCCTAAGTGAAACATGGACCGAAACTAAGGTCAATCTGAGCAGCCAGGAGAGAAGTACCAAATTCATGTGTGGTTCCGATATGCTACTGCTTTACTCTTTGCACTGTTCTTTCATCCTCTTCACAGCAGCGTCACAACAACCCCAACAGTGAGAAAATGGCAACAATAATGAGAATGGTCAGGGCATCTGCCTCTTTGTGAGTACTTACGCACGGATAACACCTTATTTCATCTTTCCACCAACCCTGTAAAGTGAGTGTAATTATTATGCCCACCTTTTAATGAAGAAACTGAAATTTTAGAGAGTTTAATTTATTTTCCAGTGTCAAAAAGGTAATCAGCAGGGAAATGAGAATTTTAATGTCTTTATATATCTATCTGTCTCTAAAATATAATCTTTGCCTTCAATGATCTGATTTCCTAACCTGCAGTAGCTAATGAATGGAGAGAGGCAGAAGCAAGACAGATAGAGAAAGAATTCATAAAATGAAAATGCACAGGGGCTCTGGGCATGTTAGTCTAGTGGCTTACAACCTTCTACCCCTCCCTGGATTTTGGATAGATAGCACATTAATTAAGATCTATAGAGATAATTCTGAATCAGGAAGTAAAAGTGAAATTCCACTGAATCCCTTGGCCTAAGGGTAAATGTAAAAGATATCTGCATTTTCAGAACATGTCTACATAAATTATGAAAATTGAAAGTTTAGGTACTTAAAATGCACTAAACTTTAGGTCTATGAACTATCTGCTTATATTGAACAGCTCATGTACAGTTGTAGTTGATGTTAATATTGCCAGTATGCATCCACTGGATATCTCTACCATTTTTAACACAATGAGGATTTAGAAATCTTATGGTGGACACAAGGTCAACTAGCTGAAAAGATAAAAATGAGAAAGAAGAGCTGATTCTATCATTAAGACTATACCAAACTCAACTTTGGGTAGCAGTGTCCAAATACTCAGTGGTTTGAAGAACCAAATTCCTGAATACTATTTTTATTTCCACTGAGGCAACTTGAACAGAGAAGTATTTCTTTTTTCTTTTCTTTTTTTTTTTTAAAGATTTTATGTTTCTGACAGAGAGAGCACAAATGGGGGGAGCAGTAGACAGAGGGAGAGGGAGAAGCAGGCTTCCCACTGAGCAGAGAGCCAGACATGGGGCTCCGAGATCATGACCTGAGTCGAAGGCAGATGCTTAACCGACTGAACCACCCAAGCACCCCCAGAGAAGTGTTTCTTACTGTTAGTAATAAAGGTAGATGTTCTTCTTTATCCTTCACTGTATTTAAATGTCTGTGGGGATAGAGATTACATTACTAACAAGACCATTGATATTAAGCACATAAGAATAATCAAAGTCTGGGGTGCCTGGTTGGCTCAGTCCATTAAGCCTCTGACTCTTGATTTTGGTTCAAGTCATGATCTAACCGTGAGATTGAGTCCAGCATCAGGCTCTGTGCTTATTGGGGATTCTGCTTAAGATTCTCTCCCTCTCCTCTGCCCTCCCCCTGATTATGTGCACTTTCTAAATAAATAAATTTATATACATATACATACACACACACACACACACACACACACGTTGTGTGTGTGTGTGTGTGTGTATAATCCAAGTCAGCTTGCCATTATGGCAAATACCCAAGAAAAGAACAGAGGGAGTGCTGTTGTAGATAAGCTCAGCAAAATTATTCCTGATGGTCTGCAAATATGAATGAAGCTGCTATTGAGCATCTTATTTTTTCTCCTTATTTTAAATCATTTGTGTAATGGCATTCTTAACTATATTCGGTAAATTGACCAATTTCCTACCTTCTCATGAAAGAAAAAAAAAAAATATATATATATATTATTCCCCCCCCCCCTTGGAAAAACCTCCCAACAACTTCACTGGGTATGTTTTTTCCAGCTACCAGTGTACTCAAGCCTTCACTCTGCTTGCCACCAGCTCCACCCCACAGCCTGGCACAGCCTCGTATAAACACATCACCACTAGTTAGAAACCTTCCTTCCCTATGAGATGCTACTGCCAAGATGAGGAATGGGGAGGATAGAGTCACAGGGTCTTGTTTTTCAATGCAACCAACACTACTTCCAAGAGTGACACCAATTTGCTTTCAATGGATGGCAAATATTTGCTATTAAAAAAAAAAGGATTTTTTTCATTTTCAAGCAAACATTTGCCTACTTCTTTGAATCCCACTATAACACCTTGGGCTTTCTGTAAGCCAGAGCAAATTCAACTTTCTCTTATATTTTTATGTGTCAGCTCTGTGTATTAAAGGAAGAAACTTTCCAAACATTTCCTGATATGTTGCCTCATTAGCCTCTCAGTATATTTTTTAACCAACATCTGTGATCCTCTGATGTAACCATAATTGCAAAGTGGAGGATTAGTCAGTGAGAAGACTGGAAAAAGAAGATGTATTAATAGGATTTCTTTTTTACAGAAAAAGATACATTTACACCAGACAGAAATACATTACTCACCTCTTGTACTAAGACAACAAAACAGACCTAACTGCAAATAAAAACTTCTATCTTTATTTCCAACCACATTATGTTTTTAACATGGGAAAATAAAGGGATTTTTTATTAGTGTATTTTTTTAAAGACTTATTTATTTATGGGCATGTGGGTGGCTCAGTCATTAAGCATCTGCCTTTGGCTGGGGTCATGATCCCAGGGTCCTGGGATCGAGCCCTGAATCCAATTCCCTCCTCGGCAGGAAGCCTGCTTCTCCCTCTCCCACTCCCCCTGCTTGTGTTCCCTCTCTCGCTGTGTCTCTGTCAAATAAATAAATAAAATCTTTAAAAAATAAATAAAACATAAATAAAAGATTTATTTATTTGAGAGAGTGTGTGTGAGCGAGTGGGGGGAAGGGCAGAAGGGGACGGAGAGAGAGAATATTTTAAGCAGATTCCCCACTGAGCACAGCGCCTGACTCAGGGTTCAGTCTTAGGACCCATGAGATCATGACCTGAGCCAAAACCAATAGTCTGACACTCGACTGACTGAGCCACTCAGGTGCCTCTTATTTATTGTGTTTTTTTTTTTTTTTACCTCCTGGTTTCTTTACTGAAGTTCTATTCTTTTCGATATCTTCGATTTTTATTGCACCGACGTCAGCTTGTTCTTGTTACATCCTTCTGATTTCATCTGTTATTGTTGTTTTGTTGCTTTGCTTTGTTTGGCCAGCATGGAAGCTGGTAATTCACCCATATTTCATCTGACAAACCGTCCTGGCAGGTCCTGGGGACACTTATAATTAGCCAGAGATGTCCCGTCACATGACATGCATACCCTGCACACGTGTACACATAACATTTGAAAAAGAACAGCCCCAAAACACTTTTCTCTAAGTCAGAAGATGATTTTTCAGATCAAGTTGGTGGTCTTTGGGAGAAAATTACTGTTCCCAGTAGTCAAACACAAAAGACTTCTCATAATTCAACATCATCCTTCAGACTACTTGTCTCTCGTTTAAAAACAGAAATATAAATTAAGACCCTGCAGTTGTAGATTTCTGTACCTTCCGTGGACTCTAAGCAAAATATTATCTGAAGCAGAGGAGAGAATGTGGCTTATTATTACTCAAATCGGCCCAACTGCCACTTAAAGAAATCACCGTGTGTCTTTGGTGATTGTCTTTGGTCTGCTCCCCAGAAGCAGAGTCTGAGATGAGGGTTCACATGCTGGTGATTTTTTAAGGTAGTGCCCCCAAGATAAACTGGTAAAACACTGGGGAGGAAGGACAGGGAATAGGACGAAGTGAGTAAAGGGTATGATTTCAGGGTGATCCTGTGGGATGCTCTGGAATGTAGTTCACACCTTACAGTTTGTCAAAACTCAGGGCACAGAGGCTGGGTTTTCTTAGTCATGGAATAGTCAACCATTTGGCTATAAACTGCTCAAGAGGCATGGACGCTCCTGGGCATGCAGAGGGAAGTGGCTTTGGTAGCCAAAAGGAGTTTATAGAAAAAGATAGTGGCCATTAGAAGCAAAGAGCATAGAAGGTGAGATAAATATGATAAAGGGAAGACAAAATGATATCACCTAAATATGATAAAGGTGAGACAAATATGATAAAGGGAATCCGAGGGGAGCTCAGAGGTGCACTGACAGTTTGCTATGCTGTGTCAACTTCCAGAAATATTGGCACATGTTTTATATGCTGTTCAGTCAGTGTCAAAATGTACTATGAATCCAGTTCAGCGATATTCTTTTTTTTTTTTTTTAAGATTTTATTTATTTATTTGACAGAGAGAGAGAGAGAGATCACAAGTAGGCAGAGAGGCAGGCAGAGAGAGAGGGGGAAATAGACTCCCTGCTGAGCAGAGAGCCCGATGCGGGGCTTGATCCCAGGACCCTGAGATCATGACCTGAGCTGAAGGCAGAGGCTTTAACCCACTGAGCCACCCAGGCACCCCCAGTTCAGCGATATTCTATAGAAATAGAATGAGAGCTAAGATGGCCAACACATACATGACAAAGGGGTCAACATCACTAATTATGAAGGGAATGCAAATCATCACCCCAATGAGATATTGCCTCGCACACATTACAACGGCTATCAACAACAAGACGAGAAATAATAAGTGTTGGCAAGCACATGAAGAAAATGGGCCCCTTGCGTACTGTTGGTGGGAATGTAAATTGGGGCAGCCACTATGGAAAATGAGATGCCGTTTCCTCAAAAAACTAAATATAAAATTATCTTAATATCCAGCAATTCCACTTTTAGGTATTTACTCAAAGAAAACAAAAATACTAATTCAGAAAGATATGTGGACCTCCATATGCATTGCAGCATTATTTACAATAGCCAACATATGGAAATAACCAAAGTATCTGTTGATGGATGAATGGATAAAGAAAATGTGACATGTACACACACACACACACAGGAATAATATGCAGCCATAAAAAACGAAATCTTGCCATTTGTGACAACATGGAGGGATCTTGAAGACATTATGCTAAGTAAGTCAGACAGAGAAAGGCAAATGCTATGCAACTTCATTTTATGGGTGAAATCTAAAAAAGAAAAAAAGAGAGAATAAAAGAATAGATACAGAGAATAGACTGGAGGTTGCCAGGGGCAGGGGTTAGGAGGTGGATGAAATGGATGAAGGGAGTCAAAAGGTACAAGCTTCCAGTTATAATATAAATAAGTCACAGGAAGTAATGTATAGCATGGTGACTTAGTTAATAATAATGTATTTGCACATTAGAAAGTTTCTGAGAGGGGCACCTGGGTGGCCCAGTCACTTGAGTGTCTGTCTTCAGCCCAGGCCATGATCTCAGGGTCCTGGGATCAACCCCAGCATCAGGTTTCTTGGTCAGTGGGGAGTTGGCTCCTCCCTCTCCCCCTCCCCCTGCTCATGTGTGCCTGCTCTTGCTCTCAAATAAATAAAACCTTAAAAATGATAACGTTTCTAAGAGAGTAGATCTTCATAAGTTCTCATCACAAGAAAAAGAAAAATTTTAACTATACATGGTGACTGATGTTAACTAGACTTAATTGTGATCATTTCTCAATATATATAAACATCAAATTATGTTGTACACATGAAACTAATGTCACATATCAGTTATAACTTAAGAAAATAATTAGACTGAGAAAAAAATTTAAAGAAATATAAAGTGAGCTAAATATGTAATCTAAAATATTCAAGTAGTCTCAGTGAAAATAAAAATAAATAAAATTAATTTTAACAATATATTTTGTTTTATGCAATATATCAACATGTAGTTGATAAATATTAATGAAATGGTTTACGTTATGTTTTGCAATTGGCCTTTAAAATCAAATATGTATTTTGGGCTTGTTGTACATCTTATTTTGGACCAGTTTCACTTAAAGTGTTAGATAGCCATATATGACTAGGGGCTAATGGGTTTCTTGAGCTAATCTATTAGGCTTTTACTGAAGTACAATTATAAAAAATATGTTAAACAACTGGAAATATATAATCTATACTACAAGGGAAACAGCCCAATTCTTGAATGATCTTTAAAAAAAAAAAAAAATACCCCACCTCCTTCCACAAGGGGGCCTCCTCTGGCTACCTTTATACAACATGACTGCCCAACTGGACTTCATTGATTAGATCCTGATAATCTGACCCAAACTGGCCCAACTCTTCACTTTCCTGAGCATAACCTGCTTCCCAATGGCTAGTCAAATCTTGACTCTAGCATCTTCTGAGGTGTGGCTTCTTTTTTTGTCCCTGGGTTTGTTGAAATGTGACTAGAACCTTTAAAAAAAATTCCTTTATTTTTACTAAGTTGCTTCCAACCCAAGTAATCTTAACTAGTAATGAAAAGTGGTACCCAAGTGCAGAGACACTATGAATCTCAGAGACTCAAGGCAAAGGGCATTGCATCTTGCCCATACTGGACCGGGAAGCAATAGACTATGAAATGATGTTAATGTTCACCGTCTTGAGACCAAGACCAATAGATCTCATTAATAAGCTTCAGAGGACGTGGTTACAAAATGTAAGCATGTCTACCATTGTGTATAAGTCTTCTTGGAAACCCCAGAGACGTACAGCAGGACAAGAAAACAGGGTTAACTCAGCTGGAAAGAGACAAAGAAAATACCTTTATACCTGTTACCCTAGAGTTTATTGTCAACACAGATGCTGGAAGGATTATTTTAAAATTAACAGCAGATCATGTCACTTCCTTCCTAAAAATATTCAGATGGTTTCCCCACCTCTCAGAGTTAAGAGCCAAAATCCTTAAAATGGTCCACAGTGCCCCACAGGAGCTGACCTTTAAGAACCTCTCTGATCCATTTCCTGTTACTATTGTCTTTACTCGTTCCACACTGGTCCCTTCATCGTGGCTCAAATATGCCATGTACACTTCTACATTGGGTCCTTTGCACTAAACCCTCTTCCTGAACAGGTCTTACTTTTCCCCTCACCCTCTTTAACACATTCCTCAAATGTCACCTTCTCAATTGGGCTGACCCTGACCATTTTCTTAAAATTATCACCCTTTCTCATTGGAAGTGCTACCCAAATCCCCTTAGCCTACTCTACTATTTTTTTTTAACTAATATATCACATAATACATGCATTTACTTGCTTACTATTTACTTGGGTATTCTTCACCAGAAAAACTTCATGAGGTCAGGAATTGCTTTTTCATTGATCTATAGCAATGAGTATAAATGGATATATACTTGGACCTTGCGATATATGTATTAGGAGCTTATTATATATTTGTTGAATGAATAAATAATGAACACATGCTGCCAAAGTTAATTATTTGAGAATATAGGCAAAGAGATTAATTGGGCACATTGCCACCTTTCAGGGGCAAAATTATTGTTTAGTCTCCTTTTCTGTTGCTAAGATCGACACACTGATTGTGAAAATGTGGAATTATTTAAATTAGGTTGGAGATCTCGCGCAGGAGCCAGAGACACCCAAGACAACATGGTCACAACTCCCTTCACCTGACTTTGGCCCCTGAGTTTGTGGAAGTCCATGATGACTTCCATTTCAAAGTCAATTCTATGAGTAGAACAGAAAGGCAGCAAAGATTTCCTCCCCTATTTTGTCTGCTTCTTTCTTGGTGTCTACCAGTGACATTGTAGAAAAAAAAAGAAACAAACAAATATGTAAAAATAGTGATGATGTCAGCAAACATGGGGGAGTAGGCAACTCCAACAGCCCATTTTCCCAACAGAAACAGAAAATTCAAGCGGAATTGTCAGAATCAACTTTGTCAGACATCTGGAAAAAAAAAGTTAAAAAACATTTAGAGCAATCAAGTGGTAGGAAACTATATTGCGTATTTACTTGCCCTTGCTTTATGCATGGCACAGCTTGGTGGTAGTCTTAAAGACAGGAGCTCATTTTCCCAGTGTGGGGCCCTAGTCCCTGATTCTGGAGGGAGCAGAACAGACCTTGCTTGCAAGGATTGCATTCGTCTGTTCTCATTTGCCTTGGGGCTGCTTAAAGGGCTGACACAAGTCATTAGCCTTTGTTTCTCCTCTCTAGGAATTCACTTGGGGGTGGAAAAGCACCAGGCATGCCTCAAAAACATCATAAAGCAAATAAACACACTATGGTCCCTCGTGTCAAAAGATTATGGTTGAGGCATACACTAGGGCAACAGGGACTCTGGCAACAAAATCTTGGAAGAAGATTCACAAATTAGGTCACTAAAAAGCACACATGTCTACTGGGGAATTAAGAAAGCCAGGCATGTGGACAGGGCGGGACCCATGCTCAAGAAGGACTTGAGAGAACCATCAGCTCTCACGTCTGGCCCATCTCAAAGTTCAGAGCAAGACGTGAAAGCTAAGGCAGAGCTGTACATGGCCTGGCGAGGTGTTGGAGAAGTGCCCCAGCACATAGCTGAAGTGCAAAGACTAGAATAAATTTGTTATCATTGTTTTTGTTACGATCATAATCATTATCATCCGTGTTTCTTCTTTGTTTTCCCATTCTTTCCCCTTTTGTGGGTGCAAGAGCTTGGCATTCAAGGACATCTCTGTAAAAAAACTGGCTGAATGTTAGCTGTTCCTTTAACAGAGACCTCAGAGACCGTACATGATAAAGAAAATATACTTTATAAAATGAGTCAGCGAAGTCACTAGAAAAACAGCTAGAATCTACAGCAAGCAATGGAAATGAACTGGAAGTGGAGGAAAGAATCACCTGGCCAGAGCTACCACATTATAATATTAAAAATGTCCCCTTTTTAACTCAAAAAATTATACAGCATGCACAGAAACAAGAACATGTGTCTCTTCACAGAAGAATTTTATAGAAAATATCCCTGAGAAAGCATAAACATTTGACTTGCTACAGGAAGATTTTAGATCAACTGCCTCAAATATGCTCAAATTGCTAAAGGAAATCATGGACAAAGAGGTCCAGAAAACCAGAAGGATCATGCATAAACAAATGGAAAGTATCAATAAAGGGGTAGAATTATAAAAAAGAAACCAAACAGAAATCCTAGAGCTGAAGATTTTAAAACTGAAATGAAAAACTCACTAGGGATATTTTGGATGGTTAATTTTTATGTATCAGTTTGGGCCGAGGGATACCCAGAGAGTTGGTGAAAGATTATTTCTGGGCCTATGAGGATGGTCTCAGAAGAGATTAGCATTTGGAATTACAGAATGAATAAAGAAGACGGCCTTTACCAATGCTGATGGGCATGATCCGGAAGGAAGGGCAAATTTGCTGTCTTTGCTTGAGCTGGGACATCCATCTTCTCCTTCCCTCGGACATTAGTGCTCCTGGTCCTCAGGCCTTCTACCATTGCTCCCACTCCATTTCTTCAACTTCTTGGTACTTACCGAAGAGAAACGAAAGCATGATTATAAAGAGACTTACACATGAATATTCACAGCAACTTTATTCACAATAGAAACATTTTTTTTTTTTGGAAGGAAACCATTTAAATGTACATCAGCAGGTGCACAGATAAACGAGATGTGGTATGTTTATACAATGGAATGCTACTTGACAATATAAAGAAATTAACTAGCAATATGTGAAAGAATCTCAAATGCTTATGCTGTTGAATAATCCAGGCACTGTACATTCTGTATAATATCACTTATATGAAATTCTACTACAGGAACACTAATCCATAAAGGGTATGAAAGGTCAGTAGTTACCTGGTGCTTGGAACTGCTGAAGGCGGCAAGGACTGGCAGAGAGCGGGGAGGAAACATTTTGTAAAAAAAAGTGCTGGAAATGTTCTTGATCTTAATTGTACTGGTGGTCAATTCCATGTGTCCGTTTGTTGAACCTCACCAAACTGCACACACACAATTTTACTGTACGCAAAATATACTGAAATGAAGTTGATTAAAAGACATAGGGAAAATTAGACATACAGAGATTTTTAAAATAACTAATTTTCTTTTGCTCAAATCAACTAAGCCCAGCTCTCGTGGACTCGTAAGACTGGAGATAGGAGATTAAAAAAAAAAACAAAACAAAACAGAACGACACAACAAAACCCTGAGCTGCAATGAAGAAAATTATTGATTCAGTACTCTATAGAAATCTTTAAGCTATGATGTATATTTTGTAGCCCACGTGACAGACGCTTACCCACGGGAGGAGGAGGATTTGCTTCCTAATCAAGGCACTAGCTAGAACATGTTGGAGCAGGTTGAAAGTCAGAGTACAACTGGCAGACTGATCAGACAAAAAATAGGCCAGCTTCTCCTATTAGACAGAAGAAGGAAGATTCTATAAGGAGACTGCGGTGATCTGTTTATAATCTATTACATCGGTTGCTCTTGGGTCATTCTCTCCCTCTGAATCTGCACTGGAACCATGGCTTGCTTAATTAATGGAGTGCAGCAGAAGTGATTGGGGTCAATTTCCATGATTGAGCCTCAAGGGTTACACAGCTTTTATTTTTACTTTGGGGCTGTTCCCTCTTGGAAAACAGCTATTATGCAAAACATAGGATTATTCTGAAATGACCATGCTCTGAGGAAGCACAATCTACCCACAGAGAGAGGGAGGAGCCATAGGAAGGACAGAAGGCACCAGTGGGCCCACATGGAATGGCCGAAATGACCAGCTGACCTTTATGCATCCAGACCCACAGAATTATGAAAAAGTAAAATGGTGCTGTTTTAAGTCACCATGTCTTGGGGCTCTTTATTAGGCCATCATAAGAAATACCCCAAACTGAAATCAGTACCTTGAAATGATGTGCCACCATAAAAAAAAATATTTATCTGTCTAATATGTGCGATTTGGGGACTGAATGGCAAATGGGTCCCCAAAGGTAAAAGAAAACCATCATCAGAGGCAAGGAAGGAACTAGAAAAATACATATGGAAGTTGGAGGAAAAGTAATTCATGTAATAATGGTGACAAAACATTTGGCAACCCTGTCACCTTTGGTCACCTGGAGATAGAAAATTTAGTCAATGAATCTGTGCATGTAGCTGAGATATCCAGGCCCTGAGTGTTAAAAGTACAACAGCCTCTGTCTAGCTCTGTCTGATAACAGACGAACAGAGGCAGACGAACTAAAGAATAAACTGCCCCACCTTTTTTTAGTAGAAGCTAAAAATAAAATCGAATCTGAACTTACTAGTTTGGAAAATAGATCTGTTTTTCACTCCCAGCGTCTCCAGTCAGAGAATCTCGAAGTAAGAAACTGTCTCAGAGCTTGGATCAAATCCAGGGCTCCTGCAGTAAAAGATGACCTCCGGGTCAGATGAAATCAAGAATGCAGGTGTAAATCCTTTGTTAAGACTTCAGAAAGATTTAATATGGCATCTCGTAGACTAAACTAGGAGGAAGGACTTCTGAGAATATTAAGAACATGGTATCACAGCCGCCCAAGGGAGAACACGGCTTGTCTTGAGGATTTGCAAGGGTAAGGCTTTTGTCTCATGAAGTAAACACTGACACAATTCAGAGGAAATCTGTGGCGTTTTTAATATAATTAAACGGATGGAAATACTACCAGCTGGGACTAAAAGAGACAGGGATAGTTCTAAATGATGACAGGCTTTAGGGCACTTGACCTATACAGAGTGTACAGGAAATGGTCTGAGAAGACTCTTAACTACAAACCTAAGCTATGCTCTCTTTAAAAGAGAATGGAAAATGCTACGAAGGGGAAGACCAGCACCTTGTATACCTTTAGTCCTGACCTTGCTCTGGGATCAGGCTCAGCCTATGACTTGCTTTAGCAAAGCAGAATGTGTTGGAAGTGATGCTGTACCAGTCCCAGGCCTAAGCCTTATAAAGGCTTGGAGGCTACTCCTTTTGTGCTCTTGATAACTTTGAGTCTCCATGCAAGAGCATCCATCGAGCTATTGCCGAGAGCTCATGGAAAGACAAAGGGGAGAGTCCATGTAGAACAGGAGAAGCTCTGGGGCCACAAAACAAGGATGGCCGGCCATGCCAGCTTCCCGGCTGAGCCCAGCTCCCAGCTGACCTTCCAACCGAATCACAGGAGTGAGCACTGGTGAGACCGGATGAGCCCAGCCTGCACATTATAATCATGGGCAAATAAAATAATGGTTTTAAGCCACTAAGTTTTAGTGCATTTGTTAGGAAGCAAGAGGGAACCAGAACAGAAATCATCCTTGTCTGTTTTGGATACTCTGATGACTTAAGCAGCCGGCATAAATCATCACAGGAAGGGACAGAGAGAAGAAAATCACAGGGGATAGCAGCTGGGAGGCAAAAACAAACAAACATGTACGATTTTCTTGCAGATTCTCAGAGGTAGGTGAGCTAGAGGTTTGGATGCTCAGAGTGGATGGGGTCAAAGACTAGAAGTAGTATTTTATTTTTTTTTAATAAATCGTATTTTATTTATTTTTTTAAAGATTCTATTTATTTATTTGACAGAGAGAGATCGCAAGTAGGCAGAGAGGCAGGTGGAGGAGGGGGAGGCAGGTTCCCCGCTGAGCAGAGAGCCCAAGGCGGGGCTCGATCCCAGGACCCTGAGACCATGACCTGAGCTGAAGGCAGAGGCTTTAACCCACTGAGCCACCCAGGCGCCCCTAGAAATAGCATTTTATAATGAAGTCACTTTTTTATCACCAATCTGGTTTGGTCTGGGAAAAAGAGACTCTTCATCTGATAGATAGTGTTATATAAATGTAAGTCAGTGTTATTAACCTAGCTCAAAAGAAAAAAACATTCTGACAGGTCAGGGGCCTGATGGATTTCACCCAGCGGAGAACACTACCGAGCTTGGCCCACGCACAGCTGAGTCACAGATTTAGCACAACGGGGAAGGACCTGGATTTCTCTGTATCAAATGTCTCGCACGTAAATCTGGCGATAGGGATGTGGCGCGGTAGGCACCAGGACCCCTGCGCTGACATAAGCACAAGGTAGGCATCCTGGGAAGGCACTGGAGACCACTGCTCCCCTGCTGGGGTTGTATGTGTGAGTCTAGCAGCAGCGCGCAAATTACAGGACCTGGGGAGCTTCCAAAGTGACTGAATGTAAATGAAGAGGGCCTCCCAGGAAATACACATACGATCTCATTATTTTGTTTTTCAATCCAGAAAGGAACACACTTTGAAATGGCAGTTTCGGGCAGGAATGAAATAATAGCAATAATAAAGATAGCTCTGCCGAAGACAGTTTTCTACAAGTGGCAGAATCTGATAGGCGCTCAGGAGGTAAAGGAAGGTCTACCTGCCTGAAGTACAGCTACCTCTGGAGAATTCTTCATGAATCCACCAGCACTGGGTCTTTGTCCGGCAGCATTTCTTCAGCATCTTTATCCTATGCAGGGGTGGGCGTGGTGAGGGCACAACGGTACCCCTTATGAAGGGCTTCACAAATTGTATTAAGAGGTGAGTAGTATATGAGGTGAGGTGAAAATGTTCCATTTTAAACATCTCCAAGTTGGCCAATTTCCTGGATCTTTAAAAATAACTTGCAAAGCACCGTGGTGATGGAAACATTTTGCTATCTGTAAAATGCATAGACCGGATTCATTTTGGAGATGGCTGCGCTATTAGAATATTTTATGGAGGCCATTCCTGAAAGCCTACTGGTACTTGGAGAACTTGTAAAATGGTGCCGGGGTGTTTGCTGGGTTGGCTGGGCTTTTTAGGTCGCTCGTTTGGACTTCTTGCTACAGGAGGCTCTAGTTCATAGAAGACCCTGCCGCACTGAGACTTCTTGTTCAAAAGTAACCTTTCTCAATTAGGTCAACAGTTCTATTAATACTAAAACCTGTCCCCTAACTCCTCCCATTTACTGATCCCCCTTATCCTGCTCTACTTAACGAAGAAGTCAATGAATTATTTCTGTTAACTACAGATGGAATGTATGTTCTATAAAAGCAGAGGTCTTGTCCTGTTGTTTTTTTTTCCTCCTGAAGTATTCACGAGTCTAGCACAGTGCCTACAGCTCCAGAAACGTGTGGAATGAATAAATAAGATAATAAATGCATCTTTGGGAAGGCCCTGTATTTTCTGGTATATAAATCTCATCTCCTCAATGGGAATGATTTTTCTCATTTTCAGGACTCATAACCTATCTAACCAAAAATGGCTCTATGCAAATCTAGTTCATGTTGGGTGTGACCTGAGGATGATTCACTTTTCTATGTAATCCCAATGACGAGTGATCCCAGGAGATTTCAGTTTTTGATTTTCAAAAGAGATTTTCTCCGCGGAGGTCCAAACTCTTAGTTTACACAGCATGTACCTTCCTAATAGGATTGAACCAGTGTGACTCATGCACGCATTTGTCAGATATACCTTTATTTAAGAGCCTACCGATCATCAGATACTGGGTTCAGCCAGTGGATGCAGAAATGAATCAGTTATCAGCGTGTGTCCTCGAGGAGCTCACAATCTGGTACAAGATAGAGCTGAGAACATTTATACAACAGCGCTATAGTATTTAGCTTTTGCTACAAAAGAGGCAGGAGCAGAATGCTGACAGAACGCAGAGAAGAGAGCCTGATGCAGAAGAGGTGATAAATGAAATAGTTCTTGCAGGAAGAACTGGAACTGTCCAGGTGACTTGGGTGATGAAGAGGTGAGTTGGAGAAAAAGCAATATGGGCAGAGCATACCCAATGGGAAGGGGAACAGGGCGGTTGAGGAACATTGGGAGTTTGGAGTGGGATAAATGTCTTGTGGGATACTGGATAGCTTGATTAAATCAGTTCTCGGCAACACCTCCCTGACAAAGAAATGACACAGTTTCTCAGTCTCTGAGACAACTCACCCTACTATGGACACAGCATCTTTGGACACAAGATGCCTAGGTGTGATGTTGACATATACGTAATACATTTTCATCCGGGTTGCTCCATGTTCTCAGTTTGATAGGTACCTAAGCATGTCACCTGGTCTAAAAATGGTAGCAATGAGCGATACCACCTGGAACAAGCCCGTTAGCAAGCTTCCTGTGAATAGATATATAATTTGTGCAGAAGCACACACCCAAACACACACATTTAAGAAAATCAACATTGGTTAAGTCTTTGTCCAGTGAAAGGATTGGGAGCAGTTGGTATCTCAGTGAAGATGACACAGAAGATCATTTAGCTGCAGTATCTTTTGCTACAGGTATCACCAGATTCTCTGACTTGACCTGGCTGGCTAGAAGATTAAATGTTTTTCTTTCACATTTCCAAATGCACCATCTTCCTATCTGTTGGACATGCCCTAGAGTTTGCAATGGCTATGGCCTCTACCAGGAACCCTCTTCCGCCTGATGGCCACATGGATTTCTCCCCTACCTGCTTTACATCACGACTCAGCTGTCACCTTCTCAATGATGTTTGCCTTGAACACCCTATTTAAAATTGCAATTTCTTCCCGTGCCCATGTTCCACCACCTCCTTCCCTGGGCTCCGACACTCCCAAATGCCCTTTCTGTTGTTGAATTTTTCCCACAGTGGAGGGTGGGGGAATTCGAATTAGATATTTGCAGTCTTGCTTCAAGACCTGCTGAAAAAGAGAGGGGGAGGTTTAATAGGCAGGGTCTCGTTTATCGGCACTTATTTTAATTTAGCTCTCTTTATCTCTTTATAGTTTTTGACTCAATGGAATGTACCACTTAAAGTGTTCTGGGATTTACAAAGTTAGGTAAAGTCTGGTAGATAAGAAAGCTTACGGGGCTACATTTAGGAAAGTCAGATTGCAGTCCTCATCTCATACAGACAGGCTGTGTGGGAACTTAGGAGTATCTCAGTCCTACTTTGTACCTGCAAGACCAAATAATGGTGCCTTGGTTCTATTCAAGTAGATTTATTCTGTGATCCGAATAGCTCAAAATGCTCCCTGTTGTTGCAGAAAAAAGAAGTGGCACTCATGAAAACTGTAATCATCACGAGACAGAAACAAGAGCAAGAGCTGACATTAACTAGGTGTGAGGATACGCATGCGTTAGTCAAGAAGTGATGTTCACAAAGGGACCAGGGGCCAAAACATAAGTAGTTGGAAATAGGAAACAGGATGAACGTCAAAAGGTGAGAAGAAAGGTCAGTTAGGACCACTCAGAAATAAATACAAGGATTCTCGGAATTCGGAGGGAGGGATTTGGAGTCTGGCTTTTCATTGATTAATCTGGTGACGACTAAGGTTAAGTCTGCCAAAGCCATGTTGTGAGACTCATCCCACAAATGTACCCTCCCACACTGTGAGGCTTCGGGGAGATAGGGACCATTTTGCTCCTGTGTTTTCAATATCAAAAGCAACAGCAGCTTCTGGAACAGTTTCAAAGGAAATTGGATATCTGCAGACACACCCATAGGATTCCTGAGAGCAGCTGTCAAGGACATCCTACTCCACGTCCCAAGGGCATCATGGTGAACATGAGCCTGCTCTCACTGAAAGGTCAAAAGGGAAATCAATCAAGAGAGTAACTTGAAACAGTGTAGACTTTCCCTGTATTTGTGATGTGTTGAAAAAAAGTCCTGTCTATCAACCTCTGCTAAGCTCCATTTCCCTCCCTTCGACTATTCACTGATTTCGAAGGACTAAAGAAGACCCAACTCTTGTCAGAACTAATTTATCCTTATGATACCACATTATTAGTTCTGGCCCAAATGTGATTTTTTTTTAAAGATTTTTTTTTTTTATTTTTTATTTATTCGACAGAGACAGAAAGATCACAAGTAGGCAGAGAGGCAGGCAGAGGGAGAGGGGGAAGCAGAGAGCCCTTTGGATTCAGGGCTCCATCCCAGTACTCTGAGATCCCAGGACCCTGAGATCAAGACCTGAGCTGAAGGCAGAGGCTTTAACCCACTGAGCCAGCCAGATTCCCCTAAATGTTGTGATTTTTAAAAGTTATTTGAATTATGGTGTACATTTGCACTGAGGGAAATAAAGTTTGTTTTAAATTTAAATTTAATTTGTTTTAAAAAAAACACATGGTACCTTACAACATTTTATTTAGTGCTTAGGCTCTGAATTCAGAAGCTGATAAAAAAAAAAAAAAAAAAAAAAAGCCTAAATTTCCTCCTGAGTTTCTTGATTTAGATACTAATAGAGTAAGTTGGATCTCTGACTTCCTGGATCATATCATGTTAGAAACAATTTTTAGGACTGGGAATATGACTAACTATTAAGCAACATAATAGTAGCTGGGTAAGAACTGTCGTCCTCATAATAGCAAAGGAGAAGATGAAATATTACAAGAAATGAGATTCACGTACTTCCATAACAACAAAAAAATAGTCATTATAGAATGTTTACAAAATATGTACTTACTTTGAAATTGAAAAAAAAAAGATAAAACAGCCTGCTAAATAGCTCGAGGATGAAAGACAAAGCAATTTGTCCAGCTACAGTCTTAAATATTAATGCCAATTAGAATAATAAACACATATGAAAACTTCAAGAAGGCAGAAAAATCTGTTTTTAGAAGCACACTCATTAATTATTGAAGTAGGAAAATGAAAATTAACTCTTCAAATGATAACTCCCTCCTCGTTCCCCCTCCAAAAAAATGGGGAGAGATGATAAATTACAGAGATAGTATCTGAGATTAATAGAAAACTGAGAAAATTAAAAAGATAAATAAATGTAAGAACTAGTTTTTTTTTCCCATAAACTCTAATAATAGTCAAATTTCATTTAAAGGTAATGAGGCAAATATCAGGAAATTAAAAATAAGAACTCTGTACCACCACGGGGACACAGATATGGGAGAGATTAAAAATGTAAAAGATTAACACAGTACAATTGTATGGACAACACTGAAAAATCTATACAAAATGGGCTATTGTCTATGCTTTGTTTCAAAATAGAAGAGGTATGACAATGAATTTATTAAAAAGGAAGAAATTAAACACGTTATTAACCTCCCCCCAAAACTCTGGGTCCAGAGTTAAGTTTGATAAAAATAAAAAAGAACAAATAATATCCACGCCTTCTAAGTTTTTCTCTATTATAGAAAGCAATATCTTTCTTCTCAATTAAGTTTATAAATCAGGTACAATTTTCATAAGAAATCATGAAGATAACTCAGGAAAATCTAGAAACTTTTTTTATGAACAGAAATATATTAATAAAACATTAATAATCTAAATCAACATGTTAAGATAACAAAATTAAAGTTTATACAGGAATGTGAGACTATCCAACTTAAATATATTAACATAATGTATCGCTTTAATAAGCAAAGAAGGAAAAATATTAATAGAGGTTAAAAGTAATTTGAGGAAAATCTATATTTCTTTTTTTAAAGATTTTATTTATGCATTAGAGCAAGAGAGAGAGCAGCAGGCAGAGGGAGAGGGGGAAGCAGGCTCCCCGCTGAGCAAGGAGCCTGACATGGGGCCAATCCCAGGACGCTGGGATCATGATCTGAGTCAAAGGCAGATGCTTAACCACTGAGCCACTCAGGTGCTTCAAAAATCTATATTCTTTTACATTCAAAATCACTAAAAGAAAAGCTATGAACAAACTGTAGATAGAAAAATACTAACTATATGAACTACATCTAACTCTATGATGAAGATTTCAAAGCCAATAGCTAGTACCAATAAAGTTAAATAATGGAAAAATTTTATCATATGCATACTATAATAAAGAATATGTAATATTTTATGATATATTCTCTCTATAAGATATTATCTTAAACTTATCATATTATATTTAAAGTTTCTTCAAAGTTCCAACTAATAAATAGAAAAAAGGAAGAAATAAGAATATTAGTTAGAAAAGGGAATAAAAATTTTGGGAATTTAGTAATTGGATTACATACAAAATAGATAAATAAAAGTAAATAATTTTCCTATGTAGCAACAATAACAAGTGAAATCACTGGGCACTTAGAGCAAACCTGCGTGTGTGCACACACACACACACACAAGCTCATTACAAACAGACCAACTTGGGCACCTGGGTGGCTCCGTGGGTTTAGCCTCTGTCTTCAGCTCAGGTCATGATCTCAGGGTCCTGGGATCAAGCCCCGCATTGGGCTCTCTGCTCAGCAGGGAGCCTGCTTCCCCCTCTCTCTCTGCGGGCCTCTCTGCCTACTTGTGATCTCTCTCTGTCAAATAAATAAATAAAAGCTTAAAAAAGAAAGAAAGAAACAGACCAACTGAAGCTGAAAGTAAAATTATTCAGGTAACAGAAAAGACCTTTACGGATTTTTTTTTCATCAAAGGGATTAAAGAAGAAATTACAGAAAAATACGATTTTAATATGTCACAAGACAGTAGTCATCAGAGAAAATAAAACTATACCATTTAGGTAAAAGTTAATTTGGAAGATGAGTAAATATATTTTTGTTAAAAGTCCAGAATTTTTGGCAAGACAAAAATGATAGAATAAAGTTAAGAGTAAGAATTAACCAGGAAAGAGGTGCATGAGTGGCTCAGTCACTTAGGCAGCTCCCTTCAGCCCAAGTCATGATCTCAGGGTCCTGGATTGAGCCCCAAGTCAGGCTCCCTGCTCAGTGGGGAGCCTGTTTCTCCCTCTCCCTCTTTACCTCCCCCTGCTCATTCTCTCTCTCTCTCTTTCTCTCATATAAATAAACAAAATCTTTAAAAAATGAAATAAAATAACCAGGAGCACAACAAGCATTTAATAGGAGTTTATAAGAAAGAAAATAAAGAAGGGCACCTGGGTGGCTCAGTTGGTTGAGCATATGCCTTTGGCTCAGGTCATGATCTCAGGGTCCTTGGATCGAGCCCCTTGTAAGGCTCCACACTCAGCGGGAGTCTGCTTGTCCCTCACCCTCTGCCACTTCCCCGCCTTGTATGTGCACTCTTTTACTCTTTCAAATAAATAAGTAAAATCTTTTTTTAAGAAAAAAGAAAAGAAAGATATGTGAATGGAGGATATAATCAGTAATCTAAAGGAGTAAATGTTACCAGAATTTAAGAACAAAGGAGTCTTCATATTGCAAGAACCCAACAAGTATCAAGTCAGATGAATGAAAGAAACCACATCTATGCAGGAAAAAAAAAAGGAGAAAAGAGGGCTTCCAACCTGTCAGAGATTAAGAAAACAAAGAAACAAACAAAAAGCAAAGCAAAACATTGTTCCCCACAAAGGAAAATAAAAAGAAGTCAAAAGCTTCAGCCTCTGTTTAGCAACACTCTATGCCAAGAAAACAATGAAGTAATGTTTTCAAAGCTTTGAGGGAAAATAACTTTGTACTTAGAATTCTACATCTATCAAAAGTATGTCAAGTGTTACAAATTTAAAATGTGTTTGAATGTGTAAGAACTGGACTGCTTCTCAGGGAAAAATATCTTAAGGTGATGCTTCAGCCAATGAGAAAAAAACCTAGAAGGAATGAGAACAAACCAAACTTGGAATCAAATCACAATGCAGTTACATCACGAGTACTTCAAATTGGGCTTGGGGAAAAAAAATAGGCCAATCTAAAAGAGGAAATAAATTGGCCCTGAAAATAATGTCCCCAATAAGAAAGTAGATTTTCTTTTAAAAGTAGTTTGAAGGGGCGCCTGGGTGGCTCAATGGGTTAAAGCCTCTGCCTTCGGCTCAGGTCATGGTCTCAGGGTCCTGGGATCGAGCCCCACATCAGGTTCTCTGCTCAGCGGGGAGCCTGCTTCCCCCCTCTCTCTGCCTGCCTCTCTGCCTGCTTGTGATCTCTCTCTCTGTCAAATAAATGAATAAAATCTTAAAAAAAAAAAAAAAAAAGTAGTTTGAAGAAGCTGAATGGCTAAGGAAGAGACACAATTTTGTCTGCTAACCACCATAACAAAAAGAACCATAACAAAAGTGGAGAAAAAAGCTGTCTATGAACACCACAAACCAAGTACAAAAAACAAAACAAAACAAATCTGAGATGTAAAAGGGTTTGGAAGAATGGATGAAGTTCTTATGCCATAGAAATCTATGAACGTACAAGCAACAAACTGAATGTTTGTTACTCTTTTCTTACTATTTCCTAAATATCTGGTAGGACACTCTTTCATTACTCTTCTAACTATTCTAACTTTTCTTGATCTCATGAATTAGAAACTAAATATCCTTCACAGGCAAAAGTAATACATTAAGACCTGATTACTTTTGGAATTAATTGCATTCTCAGGATAACTTCTACTTCATCATATACTTTTTTATTTACTATAATCTTTTTTTTTTTTAAGATTTTATTTATTTGACAGCGAGAAACACAGCGAGAGAGGGAACACAAGCAGAGGGAATGGTAGCGGGAGAAGCAGGCTTCCTGCCAAGGAGGGCGCCCGATGTGGGGCTAGATCCCAGGACCCTGGGATCATGACCTGAGCTGAAGGCAGACGCTTAACGACTGAGCCACCCAGGCGCCCCTATTCTATAATCTTGTGGAGGACTTTGGCACCTATGTTTATGAGGAGCTGTGCAAGTTTCTTTTCTTGTAATGTCTTTGTCTGGTTTTTGGTATCATGGTGACACGGGCATAATGATACAAGTTGAGAAACTTCATCTCTTCTGTTTTCAGAGTTTGCATATACCTGGTATTAATCCATACTTAAACATTTGGTAAAGTTTACCAGTGAAGCTATCTGGAACTGGAATGTTTGCTGTTTAAATTTTTAATTTTCAATTCAATTTATTTAATAGATATTGGGCTAGTCAGATGATCACCTCTTCATGCAGGAGAGCTAGGCAGTATCTATATATATATTTGAAGGAATTGACTTATTTCATCTAGGTTGTCAAATGTATGGGTGTCTTAGTTCATTCAGGCTGCTATACCAAAATATATCACAGACTGGGGAGCTTATGAATAACAAATCTATATCTCAAAGTTATAGAGGCTGGAAGTCTGGGATCAGAGTGTGACCATGGTTGGGTGAGGTCTATCTTTCAGCCTGCAGGATACTGACTTCTCGCTGTGTCCTCACACAGTGGAAGGAGCATGAGATCTCTCTGAAATCCATTTATAAGTGTTACATCGTCATGATTTAAGCAAGTCCCAAAGGCTGCACCTACTAATACAATCACCTTTGGGGGTAAAGGTTTCAACATGTGAATTTGGGGAGCAGTGAACACAAATATTCGGACCATAGCAATGGGTAAAAATAACATAATATTATCCCTGTATTATTCATTTAATGCCTATAGTATGATGTTGCTTATTTCATTCCTTATGTTTTCAATCTGTGTCTTCACTCTTTTTGTCCTAATCAGTCTGGTTTGAGATGTAAACAAATGTGTAGATTCTTGGAAAGAATCAGCTTTTGGTTTCATTTATTTTCTTTCTTTTTGCTCTGTTTCCATTTTTTCCAGCTTTAAGATGTAATTGACACATTGTGTATGTTTAAGGTGTACGGCCTATTGACTGAATATACTCACCTATTCCAAAGTGATGACCACCATAGCTTTAACTAACACATCCATCCTGTCATATGGTTACATATCATATCATTTCCTTTTTTGTGGTGAGAATAGTTAAGATTTCTCTTAGCAACTTTCAAGTATATAATAGAGCTTTATTAGCTCTAATCAACATGCTGTACATTAGATCCCCGGAGCTTCTTATAAATAGAAATTTGTACCCTTTGACCAACATATTCCCCATTTACATCACTCTCCCAGTCCCTGGTAACCACAGCTCTGCTATTTTTCTTTGAGTTCAGCTTTTTTAGATTCCATATACAAGTGACCATCATCTAGTATTTACCTTTCTCTGTCTGACATTCCACTTAGCATATTTGCCCTCGAGTTTCTTCCAAGTTGTCACAAATGTAAGGATTTCCTTTTATCTCATGGTTGAATTCTATTCTAATCTATTCTATTCATTCTATTCGTGTAATAATATGTGTATGGTATATAATATAAATTATATAAAAATATATGTGCACATAAATATATATATTCCACATATATCACATCTCCTTTATCAGTTCATTTGTTGACCAACATATGGCTTGTTTCCATATCTTGACTATTGTCAATGCTGCAGTAAACATGGGGATGCAGATATCTCTTTGAGATCCTGTTTTCATTTCCCTTGGATACACAGAATTGGGATTGCTGGGTCATACTGTAGTTCAATTTTTAATTTTTTGGAGGAATCTCCCTACTGTTTTTCATAGTGGCTGCACCAATTTACATTCTCATCAACAGTGTGCAATGGTTTCCTTTTCTTCACACCCGCATGAACACTTGTCATCTTTTTGATCATAGCCATTCTAACAGGTGTGAGGTGATACCTCATTGTGGCTTTGATTTGCATTTCACTGATGATGATTGATGCTGATTGCCTTTTCATGTACTCATTGGCTATTTATGTCTTTGGGGGAAAAAATGTCCAGTTCCTCTGCCCATTTTTAATCAGATTATTTGTTTTTGTACTATTGAGTTGTATGAATTCTTTATATATTTTTGGATATTAACCTCTTGTCAGCTATTGGATTTGCAAATATTTTTTTCTCATTTGGTAGGTTGCCTTTCCATTTTGTTGATTGTTCCTTCCATGCTGCAAAAGATTTTTAATTTGATGTAGTCCCACTTGTCAATTTTTGCTTTTATCGTTTATGCTTTCAGTGTCTTATCTGGAAAGCTGTTGCCAAGACAAATGTCAAGGAGCTTTTCCCTTATGTTTTCTTCTAATAGTTTTACATTTTCAGTTCTTATTCTTAAGCCCTTAATCCATTTCAAGTTAATTTCTGTGTGCAATGTAAACAGGGGTCTAATTTGATTCTTCTGCGTTATCCAAATTTTCCAAGACTAGTTATTAAAAAGCTATCCTTTCCCCATTATGGCTTCAGTGTTGAATATTATTGACCATATATGCAAGGGTTTATTTCTGAGTTCTTGATTCTCTTCCACATGTCTATGTATCTCTGCCAGTACCATAGTTGTATGGTTGGATTACTGGTTACATAGTACTGGTTGGATTACTATAGCTTTGTAATATGGTTTGAAATCAGGCAGTATGATGTCTTCAGCATTGTTCTCCCTTAGAATTGCCTTAGCTTTGGGGGGTCTTTTGTGGCTCCACACATATTTTAGACAGCTTTTTTTTTTCCTATTTCTGCCAAGTATGCCATTGGAATTTGGATAGGGATTGCATCAAATCTATAGATGGCTTAAGGTAGTATGGATATTATAACAATATTAATTTTCTCAATTCATGAACACAGAATATCTGTTTATCTGCTCTACTTTACTGTTCTCTTCATTCTACTTTCTTTGGTTTTAATTTACTCTTCTTTTTCCATGTTATTCAGCTGGAAGCTAAGCTAATTTCTTTGAGACTTTTATTCTTTTCTTGCATAAGCTTTAAGTTATAAATGGTCCTCTCATCACTGCTCTTAGCTGCATCCCATACATTTTGATATGCCGTATTTCCATTTTCATTCAATTCAAAATATCTACAAATTTCACTAGAATGAGTTCTGTTTTGACCCATGGGTGTTTAGTCATGGATGTTTAATTTCTAAATATTTGGAGGTTTTCTAGATAATTCCCTATTTTTGATTTCTAGTTTAATTCTTTATGTCCAAGAACATACTCTGCATTATGTCAATTCATTTAAATTTTTAAAGTTTTTTTTTAAAAGATTTTATTTATTTGAGAGAGAGGGAGCACAAGCAGGGGGAGCAGTATAAGGAGAGGGAGAAGCAGACCCCCCATCGAGCAAGGAGCCCAACTTGGGCCCGATCCCAGGACCCTGGGATCATGACCTGAGCTGAAGGCAGACACACACTTAACCATCTGAGCCACCTAGGTGCCCCTTAAAGTTTATTTTTGGTCCTAGGGTATGGTTCATTATGATGAGAATTACATGTGTGTGTAAAATGAGTGAACAATCTACTGTTATTGGTAAACGTGTTCCGAGTACAAGATTTTTTTGTCTGTTCCCTTCTTTCAGAGATAATGAGTTTTTCACTGGTGTCCTAAGAACAATGGCATAAAATTTAATATTTTTTTTTCTGTAAGAAACAAAACATAAGAGGATACAGGTGGGTTTTCATCCCTTCCTATAGTCCTTTTTCCTTGTTTTCTCTGATGGCTTCAAGAAAAAGTATGAATTTTCAGAATGCTCAAATTTATTGTTGTTGTTTTTGCAAGGGAAGGGATACTGCTCTTCCAGATTTCTGCATTCTAAGCCAAAGCTGGGAAATATATATACATACATACATATATAT
>CM053609.1:5518569-5562913 GCA_028646535.1 Procyon lotor
CTATGTGGGGCTCGATCCCAGGACCCTGAGATCATGACTTGAGCCGAAGGCAGAGACTTTAACCCACTGAGCCACCCAGATGCCCCTAATTTTGCATTTTAAAATAACATTAAAAACATTAAAAAAACATTAAAAGCAAGGATGAGCCAGGACACACAATATTTAACAACAACAACAACAATAAACAATGTAAGACAGTGCATCTCCTATGGTGTCAATATTATATGTGGGTGGTGGGATAGATATCCCTGTTTGCAGATGAGAGAATAAAAAGCACGTTTCCTAACAAATCCCTCTGATATCTCTGTTTCATTTCACAATTTAGGAGAGAAATTTGTGACCCCAGGGGAGACAGGGACGTGGCTTTGTAAATATTGTCGGAGGTTTAGACTTCAGGGGGAAGCTGCCTTAGCTGGATTTTCTGGGTCATTTCCCCCTCACAGTTTTTGCAGCCTCTTTGCAGTGTAAAACCGACTTTGCTATTCATATGCTCAGCAACCAATGCCATTTTCAGGAATGTTCCCCCAGGTGGCAAAACTCCCCCTTCAAATGGCCCATTAAATATAGTTGAGAATCACAACACAGAAAAACAGTAATCAGCATGAAGCTCTCTGTAACTCCTGGCTGCCCCCCAGAAACAGGTGGTTAAATTCTTGGATCAAACAATTCCTCAAAGGATAGTGGTTAAAATACCACTTCTGGTTTGAGACTAGGATCAGAACTAGGATTGAGTGGAGCAGCTCCAGGAAGGTAAAAAATTCAAGATGTAAAGACAGTTAACAAAGTAAAGGTCTCTTACTTTTAAGAAACCTCTTTCAGGTCTTTGATCCCAACAATTTTTCAAGCAGTATTTGAGGATATGTGAATTAGGGGAGACAAAGAGGGAAATGATGGAGAAATTACTCTCAGCTGTTTAAAAAAAGTCTCTTAATGGATCCCAGCAGAAATCCCTCAGTGACAGTCTCTGATGGCATGGGAAGGGGGTGAGGGAGAGGGGTGTGGGTAGGAGGGAGTAGGGGGAATCCTTCACTGCAATATTGTTTCAAGTTCTCCAACCAGCTGCTTCTATGTTGCTTTTAATTATTGGCTCACTTACCTGTGTGTTTGCAAATAATCCCAAATACACGATTACTACAAAACGCCTCATATATTAATATAGCAAGATGACTTTGTAACTTGAGGATACTTGGGGAAATGTATTTGCTTCACAAGTGTGGCTACACCTGTTATCCTGTTAGAAGTGAGACCCACCCCCCCCGTATTTATGTTTGCATTTTGAACACCACCCTGAGTTTTCCATATTGCCCCAAAATAGGTTTTCTTAAAGAAAATGGGTTTTCTTACGGTTCACATTTTAATTCCTCAGATGGATATGTCTTAGTCTTTTTACCTTTTTTAATTTTTTTTTAAAGATTTTATTTATTTATTTGACAGACAGAGAGATTACAAGTAGGCAGAGAGGCAGACCTGGTGGGGGAGAGGGGGGAGGAGCAGGAAGCTGAGCAGAGAGCCCGATCAATGCTGGGCTTGATCCCATGACCCTAAGTTCATGACCTGAGCCAAAGACAGAGGCTTTAACCCACTGAGCCATCCAGAAGGCCCTGTCTTAGTCTTTTAATTGTTCAAGGACAAATGGGCAAAATTTACAGAATTTGTTTGGTTTTAATGGCAGATGAGATGAAAGTAACACCAAGCATTACAAGTAGGATTTTACTACTCAGTGTTGCATGCCGACGAAGAGGATAACTTTTTTTCTGCCAGCATCAATTCTAGAAGGCACCACATAGACACATTAATACTTCCCCTCATTTTTTATGTGAATGTGAACATGAGAGCTCATTAGATTATTTCTGTGCAGCCTTTGGCTCAATTCTCTACCTCTTGTGGGGTCCTCCCATTGGTCTACACAAGTTCAGATTTGTCTCTAAGAAGAAGACAGGTTGAAGACGGGAAGAATGCCCCTGCACCATGCCTCTTGGTATTCGTTATTTTAGGTGACCAGCAAACAGTAATCCAAAATAATCGCTGATCCTTTCCCTGTTGACTGAACCTGAGTTTGACCTTAAGGATGCTGTTGTGATATGGGACCTTCAGGAACCACAAGTCTGCTCCTCCAGCTGGGATCCATTCTTGGAGCTTGGTTTCTGTGCTAATCCATATTTTGGTTCTAAGTGAGTAACTTTCCTGAGTTACCACTATTCCTCTGAGGGAGTACTTCTTGTATTGCCTTGCTCTTAGGACTGGGCTTGGTCTTTAACCCCTCAACCTAGAAAATCAGGCTCTACAACTCATAGTCACCTCCCAGAATCTTGCTTCAATACCTCACTGTTAAGTTTGTCCTGTCTTCTATTGCTAGGACTGATCAAATGCATATAAAAATTATGAACATTGCATAATGTATAGAATTTTCAAGTCACATGCTATATACCTGAAACTAGTATAACATCATATTATCAACTCTACTTAAATAATCAAAATTAAAAAAATTGTGTTGAGTGGTATGTCAAGAAAAAAATGAATTTTTGTGTAAATACTATTAAGATAGAGAAACTGAAGGGGTCCATAAAAATCTGCTTTTTGCTCCTTTTCTTGCTTCTATTCTTGCTGGGACCTGCACCCCCACTTTACACATGCCTCAGAATGCAAATAGTGTATGTCCTCCTTGTAAGGGACAAGGAGATAATGATTTCTCTAGACGAGATAGCATCTAAGGAAGGATCAGCTGAGAATGGCTGGAAGAAGCCACCATGGGTGGTTTTTCTTTAAGAAAACCCATTTGGGGGCAATACGGAAAACTCAGGGTGGTGTTCAAAATGCAAACATAAATGCAGGGGGGCCTCACTTCTAACAGGATAATAGGTATAGCCACACTTGTAAAGTGTGAATCCCATGTGACCAGCACTGGATAGACATCTAGACACCAAGACCCCCCCCTGGTTCTAAGGAATAACCCCTGGGCTTTTGTTTTTTGGTCTCACTGGTTCCTGGATGCCTGAGAGGATGTGTCCCCCAGACCCCAAACAAATATTAGACTCCCTCCTCTCGTTTCTGAGCCTCCCGGACACCTTGTCCATACCTGCTCTCTCTCCACCCTCAGTAACCTCTGCTTTCACTTCTTGTTGTCTTGTATTTGATTTCTATCCCAATTGCAGCCAGGGACCCTCTTTTTTTTTGACAGAGAGTGAGATAGCGAGAGCAGGAACACAAGCAGGGGGAGTGGGACAGGGAGAAGCAGGCTTCCTGCTTGGGCTTGATCCCAGGACCCTACGATCATGACCTGAGCAGAAGGAAAATGCTTAACAACTGAGCCACCCAAGCACCCCCAGCCAGGGACCCTCTTATCTGGTCCTGTGGGACCTCCTCTGGGTCCTCAGACCCAGGCTGATGGCATCAATAATTGATGGAACAACTGGAAATTCATTTGGAAAAAAATGGGAAAAATGTTACTTCATCATTTATAGCAACAGAAATATGAAATCTTTAGTAAGATGTACACATACACCCTAAAAATAACGGAAGGAAATGATGAAAGAAAAATGTAACTGCCAGGCTCCTGGGTGGCTCAGTTGTTAAGCATCTACCTTTGGCCCAGGTCAGATCCCAGGGGCCTGGGATCGAGCCCCGCATCGGCTTCTCTGCTCTGCAGGAAGCCTGCTTCTCCCTCTCCCACTCCCTCTGCTTGTGTTCCCTCTCTCGCTGTGTTTCTCTGTTAAGTAAATAAAATCTTTAAAAAAAAAAAAAAAGAAAAGAAAAATGTAACTGCCAATGCATTAAGATATGTACCACTATAGAGCAAATCAGTGAATCCAAATTAAAAGGGATCAACCAGTTGAGAACATATAATATGCTCTAAATGTAGTATTAGATCATTAAGATACATATAGATTTTTAGGCACCTTCAAGAAAAAAAAGATAAACATCTCAAGTAAGAAAAGCAACAGATATATGCAAAATATGAACAAAGTATGATATTCAGAAAATGGTCAATATGTATAATATATGTACAAAATCCAAGAGATATAACATGAACAAAATAGGATGTTTATAAATGGTAAATATGCACTGTGTATAAATATAGATACACATTTGCATGTATGTGTTTATGTATAAATTCAACCTTCTTTGTAAACAAGAGATACAAAGTAACATGAAATGCAGATTTTGTCTATCAACTTAAGAGAGTTTAACAAGAGAAAAGAAATAATATTCTTGAGATCTGTGTGACTATTCTTATATTTCACTAGTGTGAGAGAGTTTTGGAATCCTTTTCCTTTTAAAACAATTTGGCAATATGCATCAAAATAATAGACTAGCTAATTCCATATTTAGAAATTTATCCTAAGAGAAGGGCCTGAGGAAATTAGCAAAACAACTAACTACTCCACTACTTTTTATTATAAAATATTTAAAATAATCTAAATGCCAACAGTAAGTTACAAGTTAAACTAAGATACTTGACAAAAAATCATGAGACGACTTAACTATTAAAACTGATTCTGGTGAAGAGCATTTGATGATTTTGAAAAATTTTCATGGTATCACTAAGTTATAAAAAAAGACATATGTATATATATCATATATACATATACATATGTCTTTATATATGTCTATATATATGTCTTGTATATATAAGACAAATATATATATATGTGTGTGTATAAATATATAAAACATCTGCAATCATATATGATTGGAAGGACTGTAGTAACTTAAGTAACATATTTTATCAATATATTAATGATAAGTAAATAAATGAACAAAATTATAATAAATTTTTAATCGTAGGAGATAGAATACATATTTTGTTTTATTTATAATTTTATAGTTTTGAAATTTTCTACATTGAATACTATAACTAATATAATAGTAAGATGCATTTTATAATTTTAAAGTGTGTGGTTCCTTTGCTTGTTCACTAAGCTATTCATTGACATATTTAGCAATTGTGCAGAACTTTATTAGATACTAAAGGTACCAAGCAACACTGTCTCTGCCATGAGGCTTGCAGGCTATTGCATAGCCGGCCAGATAACCATGCAGAAATGTCCCTGATTTCCCTCACTTTGGCCACACAGGAGGAGAACTGATGTGGTGCTCTTGAGAACTTATCACAGGGATCTGACTTGGTCTGGAGACTCAGAGGACAGTTTCTTGAGGAAGTGACATTTAACTGGAGGCTACGGGCGGAGGGTGAGTTGACTAAGCAAAGAGGTCAAGAAAGACGGACTGAGACAGAGGGGAATCATTTGCAATACTCCTTTTCGTGGCAGGAGGGAGGATGATGCATTAGAAAAATGGCAGAAGGGGTGATGTTGAGGATGGAGAAGAATGGGGACGCATGGAGATAGTTTCAAGTTGTAAAACAAGATAGACTGAGTTTGTATCTTAGGAGCCGTGGGAAGTCACTGGGAACGTTTACCCCACTGCTTGTGTCAAAAGCGCTTTAGGAGGGTGGGGCAGAACACACTGGGTCCTTCTCGAGAGCCTCAGAGCTGGTAAGAGATGCTGCTACTTGAAGAGGTCCAAGAACAACTTCTCAAGACCTCTCAATCCCTTGCCAGAACTCCCTCACACTGGGAAAAATGGACTTTTCTCAAAAAAAAAAAAAAAAAAAACCCAAAAACTTCTGTTTCAGATCTCTGCTTAAGTAATTGGAAAACATTACCTAGAATTAGGATTTCTCTGTTTTCAGCTCACTATATTGTTACCACTAACCAACAGGTTGGTAGCAACCCCCCCCCCCCCAATAACTTGCCTGAGATTGTTTTCCATCTGGTTCACAGTTGAAATTTAGGAAAAAAAAATAATAGGTATAATTATCTATTATTGCTCATGTCTTCTCTGTTCTGATATTATTATTATTATTATTTATTTTGTGGGAAAGTGACTTATCCATATTTATGGCACATTGCAGATGCTTTCAAAGCATTAAGAACCCTGGGAAGTACACAGATTTTATAATTCTACTTTTCAATGAAGAAACGGATTCAGAGATGTAAAGTGAACCGCTGAAGGATCAACCTGGGGAAGTTGAATCTCTTGACATTGGAGTGAACACTCTTTTCCCTTCAACACACCCCTTCTCGTTCTATGCAAAGAGACTCTCTCCTTCTCCCTGGAGAAATGCTTTGTTTTAAGATAAGGTACGAGACTCTGAGGCTCCATCTGTGTAATTCCCATTGCACACTAGAGCTAGCAGAGCATTGTGCTCTTTTAGGTGCCTGATAAATGTCTCTGGATGATTGATAGCCTATCTGTGATTTTTCCTGATGGAGCTAGGACAACTTGACATGGGGAATCTTGGGAACAACAAGTTCCCTGAAGAGTACGTAGGCTTTCTGACACTGAGTGACTTCAAAATGGCATGAAGTCAGATGAAATTGCTACCGTAGTTAAAATGTCCTTTTAAGTAATTATATGTAAATTAGATTTCTCACCATCCAAAAGCTTCAGCTATTAATGGTATAGCAACTAGCAATAGTTAGATTAAGTCACAAAAGTAAGTTTAGGAATTGTGGGCATAAAATCATTATGGACCTAAGGCTGCTCACATGTCACTGGGTTTTCCACGTGGTAATTTAATGCCATGGGAGTTACAAAGAAAGAATAATGACAATAGCTAATACTCACTGAGTGCTAACTAATGGGACTGCTAACCACATCTCTTCATCATTTCATTTGATCTTACTAAAGCTTACAGCATTTGGTAATCCATTATTATTACCATTTCCCAAGCACCAAAGCTGAACTGGAGAGATATTATGACGTTCACCAGAGGTCACAGAGCCAGAAAGTTGCAAAATCTAGTGGTCTGATACAAGTGTCTTGCTCTTAACCACTCAGCTATACTCCTTATGCCTAGATTTGTAATGAAAAGAACAGAAGGCTGGTCCAGGAGGTTGGTTTTAGATGGAGTTTATTGAGACCCTGGATCTAAACATCTAAATGAGGAGGGGGAGGGGGAGGAGGGAGGAGGAGGAGGAGGAGGAAGAGGGGAAGTAGAGGAAGTAGAAAAGGAAGAAGGATCAGGGCAATTAGTTGTAGTGCTATGTAAAACTAAGTTTTAGGGGATTAAAAGAATAAGAATTGCAATATATTAGTGTAGAATACGTGTGAGAAATCTAGCTTGTGTCAAACAGAATATTCACATTAGCATTCAGTGCATTCTTTCCCTGTAGGATGAGGGGAAGCAAACAAATATATAAACATGTGATAATCACAGAATAAGACAAACACGGGGCGCCTGGGTGGCTCAGTGGGTTAAGCCTCTGCCTTCAGCTCAGGTCATGATCCCAGGGTCCTGGGATAGAGCCCCACATTGGGAATCTCTGCTCAGCAGGGAGCCTGCTTCCCCCTCTCTCTGCCTACTTGTGATCTCTCTCTCTCTGTCAAATAAATAAATAAAATCTTAAAAAAAAAAAAAAGAATAATACAAACGTAAATGAGTTTTATAATTCAAATATTTAATGGCATGCTGCCGAAAGTTCAATGTATCCATTATGTGAGGGTAGCCTTGACAATTCTATCTGGTAAAAGTACAATGAACAAGACTCCCTATTTCAAATCAGAGATTATATATTTAATAATGTTAGTAAAAATATGCTTTAAATATATATTTTTATTTCCAGTAGACCATTCATCACCTAAGCCTGGATGAAGTCTAAGTCTTAGTCTTGAACCTCACCAAAACATATCACCACCTCATGGAAGCTGCCAGAATTTTTACCTTTGCTGTATGTTGGATCAACTCAACCTATTTCAAGGATGCCAACTGTGAAACTTTGCTCTCCCCCTCTTTTCTCAGATAAATAACTTATGACAGAGCTGTTAAGAAGGGTTTATATAGTAATAATCGTCTATCGATAGTGACTTTATGACATACTGTGTTAAGAAGGATTCTGAGATATTATCCGGGGTAAATGGAAAACTATCACAATCAGTTAGTTTAATTAGCCAAGGAGTACAAAGGGAGGGAGCTGACATGTTTCCAGATATTTGTCATTTCTGAACAAAGATGGAAGCCTAAGAACCTAAGTAATCTAAGCTAGGCAGTTAAAAGGAAAGACCATATATTTTACTCTCTTAGTAACCCCCTAGATTCTGAGATGCCAGCAATTTCTATTTTTTTTCTTTTACTTTTCCAATGGAGTCAGTCAATATCTTCTACTTTCTCCTATTCAGCTAAAAAGTGCCCACCTCATTGACTACCTGGGTCAGTAGAATAGTTTGAGTCAGGATTTGGCACTTATGTCAACTTTTATAAACATGGCTTCTCTTATTACGAGGTTTTCACCTGGTTGCAGGTGACCTTGTAAACAATTTGCCTATGAAAATCTTTTCATTATTACCACTGACGCCTTAGGATGGAAAAGCCTAAGTATTCATAGGCTCCCAATAGTAGGTCCCATTAAAAGAACTGGGTCCATACCGGAGGAGGTCCAAAATAGCAGGGCAACCAAGATGGATCTGGTGAGATGAAGAGCCTTCCCTCATTTCTTTCAAACTTCAGCCAAACTCAGTTGACCCTGCATTTCCAGGACAAGGCTCAATCGCTCGACTCCAAGGAAACAGCAATTTTAATTTGATCTTTGCTCTCTTATAGGAAAGGAATAGTCAGGGGACTTCATTATTCAAAGATGAACAATGGGAGGGTTTGCAGTGCACAAAGAGCAGAGAATGAGGCTGAGAGGCAGAGGGTAGTACGTTTGCTCTTTAGGAAAGAAAGCTCCATTATGGTTTCTTGGGCTGGCTTCAGAGATAATGGGAGCTTATTGCTTATTCCCTCTTCTCCACCTCTTTCCTCACTTGTCTTTCTCCTCATTCTTTCTACTCCTCTTTATCTTCGTTGTGTTTCCCCCTCCCCCCAACCATGCCGTGGTTCTGTGGGGATGCAACGGCAGCATTTCTTATACCAAAGATGTAATCTTTGTTCCTGGCCATCCTGACTGTTGATTTCCTGCCTGTTCCAGCAAAATAAGTCACAAGAGGTACAGGGAAAACTGAGAACCCTTATACTTCTTTATCATGAACTTCAGCTTAGTTCAAAAAGGTAAAACAACTGGTCTTACATCTCTGTTTCTTTGGTTATGGCAGAATATCTCTCGGTTTTCCAGAAGTAAGGAAGTCATGCCAAGTGCTTAAAATGAATGTGACAAAATAGTTTGCTCTCTATCCCCAAAAGTCTTAAGAAATTTCCCCTATACACCATGATAGCCACCTGATATTTATGAATACTTCCCTGGACGTCTGCTCCAGCAAGGGTTATTCCCTCTGTTTATGCGGCTACTTAGCTCCAGTGTAGTTAAATAGTGTGCTTCCTATCTACCTTGCTACTTTATCTCCACAGAGCATTTTTGTTTCATATCCTTATCATCTCTCAGTGAAGTTATTGACACAGTCTCTTCTCTGTTCCTGATACCATTTCATGCATTTTTGGGGCCATTCTTTTTTTAAAATGTTTTACTCTTAAGTGATCTCTACACTTAATGCGGGGCTTGAACTTATAACCCCAAGATCAAGAGTCCCACGCTCTCCTGACTGAGCCAGCCAGCTCCTCCAATTTTGGGCCATTCTTGATAGACTTATGTCTTATCTTTTTCTAAATCCTAACAAATATGACCATATCATTCTTCCTTTCATAAGTAAGAATACCTTGCCTTATTTAATACAGATGTCACCAGTTAAACTTTACTAAATTATCCTCTTCTTTTATTTTGGTTACCTTTTGTTTAGGGAGCAGCCGCTAAGCGAAAATCTGGGACGGACACACACACACACACACACACACACACACGAACACACAGTAAATCAGTAAATTTCTGGGCTCAGATATTACATTAGCTTGATTGCATGCAAATCTGACTTTTTCTTCTTAAATTATGCCAGTGTTTTACCCCTGAATGACTCATAGTTCTTTCTCCAAGATCTCTTATCCTGAGCTTTACAAGTATGAATTCTGAGATCAGCCTTGTACTAGGTAGTGCGGGAAAGAATCAGTCATCCACTGGGAAGCTACTATTTTCAAAGAACCATTGTTCAGAAAAATCATTGAACAGTAGTACTACAGTAAGGAAGGGAGGAAGTCAAAAAGGACTAACAGAGACTTGAGAGAATCTTGCTCTACCTTCTACCTATATTCTATACTAATTTTCCACCACTTTTGAGTAATAGGAGAATACACAGATAAATAATGACATGGGGATTTTCCCAGATCCTTAATCACACTCTAGTATGTACCTAAGATTTTTTATGTGTCTTCTATTTATGGAACTCTTTGCTATAACCATGCAATGTGCAAGCTTTCAACATGTTGGATTAATTATAATCCATCTAATAAACAAGATTATGTTCTTCCCATGTGCCCTCTCATGGGAAAGTTTATGTCTTACTGATTTGAGGATGGTGCTAAATCCAAGGAAAATACTTGTGAAATGAATAAACCAGTAAATGAGTAAATAAATACATGTTAAGATAGATATTTTCAAATAATGGCAATATTTCAAAACCTGACATGTGCCTCTTTTAAAAAATATGAATAAAATGAGGATTCTGCATATAATGTGTAAATATGACCAGAGTGCAGGTATGTGACCGAATGCTTTCTCCTTCTCACAAGGAAATTGTTGTAAGTCCTAATCAGGTGAGAGCTCTAGTTTTGCTTCGGTTTTGTCTGTGTGTTCTACCATTCTCCTTATTTCATTCTACAAGCTGACCCAGTTATTTTGGTCCAAATCCAGGGCTCATAGGTGTTTTCATTCAAACTGATCATCTTCTCAAAGTTTACCTTGTATCTTAATATAATTCTTAGCCCCTCATAAAATTGTTTCAGTGTTCAAATTTTAAAAGACAAATGCCATTAGCTTTAATTATATAATTCTAGTTTGTATCTTCCGGTTTGCATGCGGAAAAACATGGAATGCATATACTTTAGAGAGTATGAATCTCCTAAAATAGTCTTCCTCACTTTTCATGCAGAAGGATCACATTATGCACGATGCAAGATTCTGACTCCGTGGCTCTGGGGCAGGACCAGAGTTCTGCATTTTGAACAGGCTCAGTGGTGATACCAATGTTGCTGTTCCAAGAACCACACATTGAATAGCAAAGTCCTAAATAGGCCTGCCTCAAACATGTCTTGTAAATGTCTGTGACTTTTCATGGAAAGACAATATCTTAAAATGTGAGTCTTAATCTTTCATGGGATGACCTCCATAATTTGAAATCTCTTTACATCATTGTTTCCCAAAGTGAGCTGTGTGGAAAACAAATTCTGATACCTTCCAAAAAGGGTGGTTCTCCTTCTCCTTCTTCTCCTCCTCCTCCTCCTTTTTTAAAGATTTTATTTATTTATTTGAGAGAGAGAGAGAGAGAGAGAGAGAAGAGAGGGGCAGAAGTAGAGGGAGAAGCAGGCTCCCTGGTGTGGGACTCGATCCACAGGACCCAGAGGTCATGACCGGAGCCAAAGGCAGATGCTTAACTGACTGAGCTACGCAGGTGCCCCCCAAAAAGGCTTCTTATGAAAAACCGTTTTATGGTTAAACAAATACAGGGAATGCTAAGTAAATAAAGTAAAGAGAGATTTCTTGAAATCTCTGAAAGGATTTTTGAAATCTTAGATATGTCAATACCTTTTATGAATCTCTAGAAGTTGGATTATACAGTTTCCCAAGCTTCACTGGCCATTAAAAAAAAAAAAAAAAAAAAGAAGAAGAAAAAAAAAGAAAAAAAGAAAAGCAAAGAAAAGAAGAAGATGTGTCCTTCATGGAGGATCATTTGGAATCCCTTTCCAGAAAAAACACAAATCAAGATTCTGTCTTCTGTCCAACCCCCAAAACTCCTTTTTTTCCTTTCCTGCCCCAGTCCAGGGCTGTAAAGTGCCCATTTTCGATTTTGCTGGGGCTTATATTGAACAGCTTTGTATTTATCTCTGTGTTTAGAAAACCGTGTACTGCTTGTTCTTCTTTTCAAACACTGCTGAGCTTATTGGTTGGCTGTCTCCAGGATAATTGAATTTGAGAATTGAATTTGCAATTTGTAATAGGAAATGGTATCATCAGATGACTGCAAATAAGGACTCTCTGACACATCGCCACAGGTTTGTTTAAGATTTTATGGGGAGAAATGGAGCAAATGATGAGTTACCCTGACTTGCGGGCTTTCTGGCCACTGTACTGTCTGGCTGGTGTCAGGTGATTCTGAGTGGCCGTGATCATTCCGGTCATTCCACTACCTCTGCTGCAGTCCCCAGGAAAGCTGGGTTCAGGCTACCTTGGTCACCATGGTGACAGAGTTGACTTTATACTGACTGACTTTTCAGGAATCCTACAGTAGCACTGTGGCATGGACCTTCTTGGGCTGCTTTTTGCTTCTGTGAGTGAGAAAGGAGATTGAACCCTGGGTAGATGATAAGTCCTCTCCCAGAGGTCATGACAATGACTATCTCTTGTGTCAAACCAAATTCCAATCTGATTGGCACCTGGTGGAAATAAAGCACCTCTCATTTTTCCAAAGAGAGTGGTGAATTGGGTTTATCTCAATCAGATAACTCACACTTGGCACTGTGATGGGAGTGTCTAGAGTTTATAGATCTGAGTGGGTGAGTGATATATGGAAAGAGAAGTTATCAGAGTGGCAAAGGCTTGAGTGGATGTGAGATTTGGAAGAGGTGCCTGAATGGACACAAAGAGAAGGCATTCTCTTGAGTCCTGAGCCTGCATCTCCTTACTGAGAAGATATTGAGTCAGAGAGCAAAGAGCAGAGAGCAAAATAAATCATATCCTGGACTTCTATTTTGTTTTGTTTGTTTTCAATTCAACATAGAAAGGTTAAAGAGGTAGGAGATCTATTATTGAATTATTTAAAAAAAATATTTTGAAACATTATCCACTCTGGTTTCTCCCAAACTTTTTAGAAGAGTTCTTGTGTATCGTTAGAAATGACACAATTAAAGTAGACCGAATCTTATTTCCCCTGAATAAGACAAATGAACAGGGCAATAAAGATCCAGTGTGCTGTGTCAACATCTAATCAATGATCCTCTGGTTAGGCCAGATCTGTTCTGGAAATAGAGAAGTAAGGAGAGACCCAGACAAGAATAATGTGCATCATTATTTTGGCTTTGGAAGAAAAAGATAAGCCCGGTGAAAGGACGTTCAAGCAAATGAGAACAGAGACGAATGTGTTGAGGTGAGTAAAAGAAGGAAGGAGTGAAGGCGGGAGAAGAAGAGAGAGAGAGGGCTCATTAATCAACAGGTAAGAAAAATCATGTCGACTCATCAGTTATCTGTAATATAAAACTTGAACTTTTCTTTTCTTTCCTTTTTTTAAGAGAGGGAGAGAGAGGGGTGAGGGAGGGGCAGAGAGTGAGAGAGAATCTCAAGCAGGCTCCAGGAGGGGCTCAATCCCATGACCCTGAGACCATGACTAGAGCTGAAATCAAGAGTTGGATGCTGAACCCACTGAGCCACCCAGGTGTCCCTGTAGAACTTAAGTTTTAATTCTTCCCTGCTGGAAAGCCACAAAGCAAAACAGAAGGCTTTGAGACCATATGTTGTAATGACGACCTTCTGAGCAGGAAAGAGAACATCCATCTGTTTAGCTGGTCCACATGCAGGAACGTGGAACTTTTGCTGGGAAAGCCAGGGAGCACCCTGCCTCTCATGCAAGGACACTTTTATAGAGGAGGAATGCAAATAGAAAGCCTGCATTGGAGGTCACCATTGGCCAGTGAACCACTCATCTTAACTGCATTTTTACATTTATAGGTAGATCTAATTTTATCTCTAGACAATAAAAATATCTTCAGTCAGTGGCACAGATATAACCAAGAATGCCTTATATTTTTATTAGGAACACATTTTCCACACAGAGAGATATATAAAAACATATTTTTATGTTTGATGTTCGAATACTAACAAATATTAAAATTATGCCACATTGACTTCAGAACATTTTTTTAAATTACATATTTAAGTAAATCTGTAATTAAAATCCTACATTATTTTTCTGTCCTCTCCTGCTCAGAAAGATAAAAGTTTTGCTCGTGGGCTTCTATGTATTTAATCCATTTGTAAGCTACTATGAAATATATACCATTGTTTTTAGTGTTTTCACTTTTTAAACACAGTATCTTACGGTAAGTATCACTTTGCAATTTGTTTTCTTCTCTTGGTATTATATTTTTGAAGGTTTACTCATGCTGATAGTTTTAGATCCAGATTATTAATTTATTATTTAAATTTTTAAAAAATTCTTTTAAATTCTTTATTTTAGTTCAATTTAGTTAACACATAGTGTGTTATTAGTTCCAGGAGTAGAATTTAGTGATTCATCAGTTGCATATGACAACCAATGCTCATTACATGAGATGTCCTCTTTAAACCCAATCCCCCCACTTCTCCTCCAGCAACCCTCAGTTTGTTTTCTAGAGTCAAGGGTCTCTTACGGCTTGCCAGCCTCTCTATTTTTATCTTACTTTATTTTTCCTTCCCTTCCCCTATATTCAATCTGTTTGTTCCTTAAATTCCACATATGATTGAATCATATGGTACTTGTCTTTCTCTGACTTATTTTGCTTACTTATTATCCTCTAGTTGCACCCACATTGTTGCAAATAGCAAGATTTTACTCTTTTGATGGCCAAGTAATATTCCATTAGATAAGACAGATAGATAGATAGATAGATGATAGATATAGATAGATATATATAGATATAGATATGTAGATATATAGATACAGATATGTAGATATAGATATAGATACCATTCTTTATCCATTCATCTGTCAGTGAACATCTTGGCTCTTTCCACAGTTTGGCTATTGTGGACATTGCTGCTATAAACAAGGGGATGCAGGTGCCCCTTTGAATCCTTTGGATAAAACCCAGTAGTGCAATTGCTGGGTTGTAGGGTAGCTCTATTTTTAACTTCCTGAGGAACCTCCATACTCTTTTCCAGAGTGACTGCAACAGTTTGCATTTCCACCAGCAGTGAAACAGGCTTCCCCTTTCTCTGCATCCATGCCAACATCTGTTGTTTCCTGAGTTGTTCATTTTATCCATTCTGACTGGTGTGAGGTAAACCAATCTTATTGTGGTTTTGATCTGTATATCCCTGATCTCGAGTGATGCTGAACATTTTTTTTCTTGTGTCCGTTGGCCATTTGTATGTCTTCTTTGGAGAAATTTTATTTAAATAGTACATAGCATTCAATCAAATTAAAAAATAAAGTGAGGGATAGTAAAATTGTTTGCATTGCATGATTTTGCTAATACTAACTATGCTACAAAAAATGTCTTCTTAAATATCTCCTTGAATATATGTGTGTGAAGTTTTTCTAGGATTGATTGATACAAATGAAAATGCAAGTAAAATGTTGTATACTGCTTTAATTTTGCATTCAGATCTTCACCCTTAGTTTGTTAATTAATCAGAGATTTATTTTGTGTATAAGAGAAATAAGAGATCTATTCAACTTATCATTTTCCATAAAGGGCTAATTATTATAGAATCCTCTGTTGAGGCTTTCCCCTTCAATTTGTAATAGCACTTCTATATATGCCAGATTTCCATGTGTATCTGATTCTTGTTTCTTTCCTCTTTGTAATGAGTCTATTTGTTTATACCTATGCCAATATCAAATGATTTTAATTATTTTAACTCAGTAGTGCTCAACCAGGGCAGTTTTCCCAGAAGGGGACACTTGGCAATGTCTGCAGACATTTTTGATTGCCACAACCACAGAAGTAGAAGCCAAGGATGCTACAAAATATCCTCTAATGCACAGAACAGTTCCTCACAACAGAGAATGCTCTGGTCCAAATGTCAACAGTACCAACGTTGGGAAACTCTGATGTGATTATGTGATAAGTCGAGAGATTTGGCACCATACTTATTTGGAATTTTAAGTATCTTCCACCCCACTGACTTTTGACCTTTCCACCCTGTCCCCTGGATATGCCTGGCTTTTTATGCTTTTGTATGGGTTTTAGAATTAGTTTCTCAAGAAAAAATGCTTTTAGGATTTTAATTTATTTGCATTTAGCTAATCAATTAATATGGAAGCAAATGACAGTTTTATTATATTGATTCTTCCTATTTAGTGTGATATAGATCTATGTTTATTTTGGTCTTTTAAAAGGCCCTTTAATATAAAATATATATTTTTACTCTGAAAAATCATTTATATTTTTGTTAGATATATTATAGGATTAATACTTGGTTTCTTTTTGCTGCAATTGTTTAAATTACATGTTATTGTTTGTTGACAGGCATGGGATTAATTTTATATATTCGCATTTTATATCATATATTAACAGGATGCCTGGCTGGCTCAGTTAGTGGAGCGTGAGGTTCTTGATCTTGGGGTCCTGAGTTCAAGACCCATGTTGAGCATACAGATTACTTAAAATTTTAATTCAACAACCTTGTTGAACTCTTTCAGTCTATCTAAATATTTTTATGTAGATTCCCCTATGTTTTTCTTTGTAGAAAAACTATCTATCTATCATCTATCTATCTATCTATCTATCTATCTATCTATCTATCTATCTATCTATCTTTCTAAACTATCTATCATCTGAGAATAATAAGGAGTTTTTAATTTTCTTCCAATCACCATATATTACATTTCCTTTCTTGTTCTGTGGTAGTTCTGTGACCCTCACTACCTGTGTGATGACAGAGGTGATGGCTAATCTCAACCTTAATGAATGACATTTTCCATAGAGTTTTAGTAACTTACTAAAGGTAAGTTACTTACTAAAGGTAAGTTACTAAGGTTCAGTAAGTGTCTTTTAATCTCAAAGTGCCATAGAATATTCAATATGAACTTTAACAATAGTTAAACCTGGGACACCTGTATGGTTCAGTTGGTTAAACAGCTGCCTTTGGTTCAGGTCATGATCCCAGAGTCCTGGGATCAAGCCCCACATCAGGCTCCCTGCTTAGCCTTTCTTTCTCTCTCTCCCTCTGCCTGCCGCTCCCCCTGCTTGTGCTCTCTCTCTCTGACAAATAAATAAATAAAATCTTAAAAAAAAAATAGTTTAACCTGTTAGTGTGTTGAATTAAGACAGTATACTTGAATCTCCATGTCACATGCACAGAACTGAATTAATCATACTCCTCAGTCCCTAATGAATGGTGGCTCTTATCATCACATCACACAACATCACCTCTAATGTTTCATATCATTTTGTTTCTTTTTGTACTCCATCACCTTTGCACTGTCCCACCTAGACATCCACTTCATTTTGAACACTCTACGCTACTCCATTCTGTGCAGGCACACATGTGTGTTTATGTGGGCATGGTGTTGTAGGGTGCATGTATTGCACTTACATAAATAGTCATCCCATTCAGTTTCTAATTTATTTTGCTAATAATTTTGAGATATCATTACATTTTAAAATGTAGCTCATTACTTATGACTGCTAAATAGTAATTCATTTTTGACATATGTGATGGTTAATAGTATGTGTCAACTTGGCTAGACAATGGTGATCCACTGTTTGGTCACACATTAGTGTAAATGTTTGCTATAAAGGTGTTTTTTAGATGTGACTAACATTTAAAAGCAACTGGCTTTATCTATGATAGAGGAAATAAGAATATACAATGGGGAAAAGTTAGTCTTCAAAAAATGATGTTGGGAAAACTGGATAGCTCCATGCAAAATGATATTGGAGCACTTTGTTACACCATATATAAAAATAAACTCAAAATGCACTGAGAAGTTAAATGGGAGACCTGAAATCATAGAACTTCTTGAAGAAAGCATAGGCAGTAATCTCTTTGGCATTGGCCTCAGCAACATAATTTTGGATAGATCTCCTCAGGCAAAGGAAACAAAAGCAAAAATAAACTATTGGGACTACACCAAAATTGGGACTATACCAAAATAAAATTTTGTGCAACTACTTTGCACAGTAGAGCAAAAATAAACTATTGGGACTACACCAAAATAAAATTTTGTGCAACTACTTTGCACAGTAGAGGAAACCATCAATAAAATGAAAAGGCAACCTACTAAATGAAGGAGGATATTTGCAAATGATATATGCAGTACAAGGTTAATAGACAAAATACTAAATGCATGATGGGTATAAAAAAGGGCACCTGTATTGAGCATTGGGTCTTATATGTAACTAATGAATCAATAAATTGTACACTGGAAACAAATATTACACTATATGTTAATTAACTAGAATTTAAATCAATTTTTAAAAAAGGTTAAGAGTCAAAATATATAAAGAACTTAACCAATCCAACATGAAAAAAGCCACCTTTCTCCAAATAAGTCATACAGACATTTCTTCAAATAAGACATACTGATGGCCAACAGACACATGAAAATGTGCTCAATATCACTAATCATCAGGGAAATGCAAATCAAAACTATAATGAGGTATCACCTCAAACCTGTCAGAATGGCTAATATCAAAAAAACAAGAAATAAGTGTCGGTAAAGACGTGGAGAAAAAGGAATTCTTGTACACAGGTGTACAGGAATACAAATTGATACAATCACTATGAAAAACAATACGGCGGTTCCTTAAAAAATTTTAAAAATGGAAATACCATACGACCTAGTAATTCCAGTACTGGATATTTACCCAAAGAAAACAAAAACAGTAATTTGAAAAGACATATGTACCTCTATGTTTATTGCGGCATTATTCACAATTGCCAAGATATGGATGCAACCCAAGGGTCCATCCATAGATGAACAGATAAAGAATATGTGGCATATATGTATAAGCAATTGACTACTACTCAGCCATAAAAAAGAAAGAGATATTGCCATTTGTGACAAAATGGATGGACCTATAGGGTATTATTCCAAGTGAAATAAGTCAGGCAAAGACAAACACTAAATCATTTGATTAATGTGTGGAATCAAAAAATAAAATAAAATAAAATGAATAAGCAAACAAAAAGCAGAAATAGACCCATAAATACAAAGAACAAACTGCTGGTTTCCAGAGGGCAGGGGAGTAGAGGATGGGCAAAAGGGATGAAGGGGAATGGGAGGTACAGGCTTCAAGTTATGGAATGAGTAAGTCAAGGGAATAAAAAGTACAGTATAGGGAATATAGTCAGTGGTATTGTAATAGTATTGTATGGTGACAGATGGTGACTACACTTGTGCTGAGATTGCATAACATATAGGCTTGCTGAATCATTATGTTGTACACTGGAAGCTAATATACTATTGTGTGTCAACTATATTTCAATAAAATAAAATAAAATCAGATTATTTTAAGTAAAGCAGATTAGCCTTCCAAATGTGGATATGGGTAGACCTCATTTAATCAATTAAAGAGCAAAGATTGAGTTTTTCCCAAAGAAGAAAGAAAAGAAAGAATCATACCTTCAGACTGTCATATAGAAATTCTGCTTGAGTTTCCAGCCTTTGGATTCAACTCTTATTTGAATCTCCAGCCTGCTGGACTTGCCCCAATAATATAGGCCTTGCTACCTGCCAAATCATGTGAGCTAATTCTGCAAAATATTTCTGTGTCTCTCTCTGTTTTCTAAATCCATGGCTCCAGGTCTCACTTCCACCACCAATATGGGGGGTACTTGTTTCTCCATGCTCACAAAAACATATAGCTTTTTGAATTTCCATTTTTTTTACGTTTTTGTCTGTGTGGAGCAAAGGTTTAGAATTCCATTTTAATACATTAAAAATGTAGTCTAATTGATTTTTTAATTTTTTTTCAAGTCTATTTGTTCACGTTTTTTGAGAAATTAAATTTACTTTGTATAATTTTATGCACTTAATTATATATATTTCATAGTACCCTTTCAATACTATAAAATTTGTTAATTTTGATATTATATCTACATTCAGTCAGTATTTATTTCCATCTCTCTTTAAAATCATGCTTGTCAGAAGTTTGTCTGTCTTGTTCTTTTAGAAACATATAGCTTTGTTTTCACATTTTTTTCTTTTTTCCTTATTTTTAATTTTTTTTCCTATTATGTTTTCCATTCATTTCTGCTTCTTGATTTGGGTTTACTCATTTTTATTTCTCACTATTTGAACTGAAGCATTAGTTTCTTTGTTTCTGAACTCATTTGTTTTCTGCTAAGGGTAGTTAGAAATATAGATTTTCCTTTTACAGGCTGTTTTTTTAATAATCCACTTATTTTAATCTGTAGGATATTCATTGTGATTTTGTGATTCATTTGTAAGTATTTTCTAATTGTGCTTAGGGTTTTTTTTTTCTTAATATAAGCACAATGGGTATTTAAAATTATTTTAAGTTTAGACATTGAGTTGTGATACTGAAAACTTCTGTCATTTTTAGCAAAAATAACAACAGGATTGCAGGATTTATAACACATGTAGCAGAAAATGTGACAGCAATGGCATAGAGACCAAGAGAAGAGAAATGGAAGTATATTTTGTAAGATTCTTGTACCATATGGGAACTTACATAATAGAGTTTAGACTATGATAATTTAAGATGTATAAACCCAAAGTATTACTAAAATAATAAAGCTAATAAGTAATAAGTTGATATTAGATATAATTGATTAATAAGCAAAGAAGGAGATAGAATAAAAACAGAAAATAGCCTTTAATTAATCCAAAGAAAGAAGAAAAATTTTAGTAAAAGTTGAATAAGCAACCAAAAAGTAGGGAAAAAAAGCAAGATGGTAGTTTCAAACATAGCCATATCAGGGAGCCTAGGTGGATCAGTTGGTTATGTGACCTTCAGCTCAGGTCATGATCCTAAGGTCCTGGGATCCAGCCCTGCATCAGGCTCCTTGCTTAGTGAGGAGCCTGCCTCTTCCTCTTCTACTGTCACTCTCCCCACTTGTTCTCTCTCTCTCTCAAATAAACAAAATATTAAAAAAATAAAACACAACCATATCAATAACTACATTAAGTGTAAATCATCTAAACAATCAGTTAAAAAGCAGAGATTGCTGGGTTGGATAGCATATCAAAACACTAATACATGCTGCCTGCAAAAAAAACAGACTTTGAATATAAAGAAACAGATAAGTTGCAAGTAAAAGGATAGGAAAAGATATACCAAACTAATATTAATCAAAAGAAAACAGGAGTGTCTATTTTAATTTCAGAGCAAGAAATAGTTCCATAAGTATACAGGGTAATTTCATCATGATAAAAGGGGCATAAGAAGTATATGCCAGGGGTGCCTGGGTGGCTTAGTGGGTTAAAGCCTCTGCCTTCAGCTCAGGGTCCTGGGATCCAGTCCTGCATCAGGCTCTTTGCTCAGCGGGGAGCCTGCTTTCCTCTCTCTCTGTCTGCCTCTCTGCCTACTTGTGATCTCTGTCTGTCAAATAAATAAATAAAATCTTAAAAAGAAAAAGGATATGCCAATCCTAAACTTTTATGCACCTCATAACAGGGCTTCAAAATATAGGAAAACAAAATCAACAGATTTGCAAGGAGCAACAGACAAAATTTGCCCAAATAAATGCATAGGTGAATATACTGCCGCAATTTTCAGAAGTTTCAAATCAAGAAGTGTGACATCACTGACATTCCAAAAGTTCCTCTTCTCTGTAACTCTTTTTGCCAAATCCACTTTTCTGCCTTCTAATCCCATAGATAAGTTTTCTAGGGAGCCTGGGTGGTGCAGTCAGTTAAGCATCTGATGCTTAGTTTCAGCTCAGGTCATGATCTCATGGGTCATGGGATCAAGCCCCACATTTGGCTCAGCATGGAGTCTGCTTGGGTTTCTCTCTCCCTCTCCTGCTGGTCCTCCCATGCTCTCTCTCTCTTTAAAATAAATGATCTTTAAAATAAGATAAAATTACTATAAATCCATTAATATGATCCTTTTGAATTCTTTCAATTCAGAATTATATTTGTGAGATGATCCTTGTTATGTATCATTGCACACTGTTCACCCTCATTGCTTTATACTATGTCATTGAATTATTATACCTAAGTGTATGTACAGATTCATCTTCTGACTGACATTAGAATTGTGTTCTTTGGGGGCTATTTGGAATGTTGCCATCACCAGCATTGTCATACTTGACTTGACAAACATATGTATTTACTTGAGTCTAATAATAAAGTGTAGAATAGCTGTATCATAGGGTAACTGGATATGCATCTTTAGTAAATATGCCCAAAAGTTTATCAAGATGGTTGTACCAATTAATACTTAGACAGCTTCTGTCCTTGCCAATATTCAACATCAGAGCCATGAGTCACATGGAGCAACTAGGGCAGAAAATTGAAGAAAGTGCTCCCTCTCGTTGAGTTCTGAACTTTGGCCACTTGCGTGAACCTAAGAGGGTCTCTCCTTAAGACTTAGATACCTAAAGCACAAAATTTATGGAGGCACTTATTTTCAGATTCATGCAGGACTCTGTACTTGATCAAATTTAAGAGTAAGCACCTTCTTAAATTTTGCACCTGAGATGTTTCACTCACCGCACTTCACTCTCAACCCTATTTGACAAAATCATTCCTTTCTATTTCTTCAGTAGATGTGTGGTGCTATTACACTGTGGTTTTTATTTACATTTCTTTGATGATTAATGATGTTGAGTACACAGTACATTTTCACATGTTTATTGATCATTTTGATGTCCTCTTTCGTGAATTGTCTGTTCAAGTCTTTTGTGCAATTTTAATTGGATTAGCTATGTTTCCTGTTATTAATTATTTGAAGTTCTTCTTGAGTATTCTGCAGGCATCCTTTATTTGATTTTTCTATTGCAAATATCTTCTCCTACTCTGCCTTTCCTTTTTACTCTTGAATGGTTTCTTCTAATAAATACAATTCCTTAATTTTAATTGAGTTTAATTTATTAATAGTTTTTCCCTTTTGGTTACTGCTTTTCTGTCCTATCCCAAGGCCACTAATTTATTCTACTATGTTTTCTTTTAAGAGCTTTATTGTTTTGCCTTTCACACTGAGATGTACAGTATACTTGGAATTGATGTTAGTGCTTAATGTGAGATCAAGGTCAACATTTTTTTTTTAATGTATGTGTATCAGTTAACTTAGCATCATTTATTAAAATTATCATCTTCTCCCTAGTCTACTGTAGTGTCACCTTGGCTCACATTGAATGAACCTATGACTATGATCTCTCGATTCTGTTCCTTTGGTTTATTTCTAAAAACTCTTATCTCAGTTTCTATAACCTTATAATCAGTCTTGCTTCCTGGTTTTGAAAATTCTCTAGCTATTTTCTTCTTCAAGACAGTTTTGGATATTCTTGCCCCTTTTCATTTCCATATAAACTTTAGAATCAGTATGTAAACTCCCCACTCCCCCCCCAAAAAAATCCCTTTTGATATTCTGACTGAAAATGCTTTGAATCTACAGATCAATGTGGAGCAAGTTGATACCTATACGATATCAATCCTTCTAACCCATGAACATAATATATGACTCTATTTAATCCTTCTCCAGATTTTTCAGTATGTTTATAGATTTTCAGAGTAGGTATCTTGAGAATTTTTTTGTTAATGTTAGAATTATTACTAAGTACTTGATATTTTTTATTCTAATATAAAATGTGTCATTATTAACATTTTATTTTCTTTTTATGTATTATGGGTATGTAAGAAATACAACTGATGTTTTATAATGGCCTTATATCAAGCAACCTTACTAACTTATTAGTTGTAATAGTTACATAAACAATTGTGTCAACTATAAATAAAGGTTGTGTTACCACCTTCTATTCCTTATGTTTTGAATTGCTTTCTTTTGTCTTAATGTACCCAAGTAGCTTCAGGAGGGATGGTAGTAGACCTCTTTTTCTGACTCTCAATTTCTGGGGCAAGCTTTTAGGATTTCACTATTCAGTATACTTGCTACAGGTTCTTTTTTAGGTACTGTTTATCAGATGATGGCATTTACTGTGTAATCGTAGGTTAGTAAGAGGATTTTGTTGCTACTGTCACCAGTAGGTGTTGATTTTCTCAAATGCTTCTATTGAGAATGTTCTCTCATTTTTCTCCTCACTCAGTATGGTACAACATTTAATTGATTTTCAAAGGTTAAACAACATATACAGTCTTGAAGTAATCTTCAATGCGCGTGATGCATTACCGTGTGATGTGTGCATGTATAATTTTCATTATTGTGACACCTTTGTTAAGATTTTTGAACGAAATTATGCTGGCCTCATCAAGCTGTTTGAGAAGTCATTCTTTTTACTTAATATTCTCTGAAAGAGTGTATGTCAGTAAGTCTCATGCTATTTCTTTTTTTTTTTTTAAAGATTTTATTTATTTGACAGCGAGAGAGAGAACACAAGCAGGCAGAGAGGCAGGCAGAGTGAGAGGGGGAAGCAGGCTCCCCGCTGAGCAGAGAGCCAGATGCTGGGCTGGATCCCAAGACTCTGAGAAAGTTTTAATCCATTGAGCCACACAGCTGCCCCTCTCATGCTCTTTCTCAAAAAAAAAAAAAAAAAAAAAAAATCCACTGGAAAAACTACTTGCCTTAGAAATTTCTTATGAAGAACTTATAGCATTTACATTCAACTTTATTAATAGTCATTTGGTTTGCAATTTAAACATTTCTCTTGGTATTAATTTGGGTAAATTGTTTTTTTTCTAGAAATTTACCAATTTTATTTAAATTTTCAAATTTATCTTCATAAATTTGATTACAACTCTTCCCTGCCTTCCTCCTCTTGCTCTACCTCCTCCTCCTTTTCCCCTTTGTATTTGTAAAATCTATGATGATATCTCTTCTGATATTAGTATTTTCTATTGAAAGTCTTAGTAGAGGGGCCACTGGGTGGCTCAGTCAGTTGAGCATCTGCCTTAGACTCAAGTGAAGATCCTGGGGTCCTGGATGGAGCCCCATGTGGGGCTCACTGCTCAACAGGGAGTCTGCTTCTCTCTCTCCCTCTGCCCCTCCCCTACCCACCTCATGCTCTCCCTCTCTCTCTCCCTCACTCTCTCTCAAATAAAATCTTTAAAAAGAAAAAGTCTTACTACAATTCTATAAATTTACTAGTCTTTTCACAAAACTAAATTTGATTTTATTCATTTTCTCTGTTATATATTTGGTTTTGATTCCACTAATGTGTCTTATTTCTATTATTTCCTTATTTTAATATAATTTGGGTTTAACTTACTCTTCTTTACCTATCTTCTTGAGATAGAAACATAGGTTTTTTTTAAATTTCTTTTTTAAGTGTATTCAGTTAAGGTTATTTCTCTTCTAAACAAGATTTAAGTTTATCACACATATTTTAATAAGGTGGATTTTTATTATTATTTAGTTCAAAATATTTTCTAATTTTCAGTATGATTCCTTTAATCCCTAGCTTATCTAGAAATAATCTTATTTTCTAAAGAACTGAGAATTTGCTTTTTGTTATTGATTATAGATTGATTCCACTGTGAACAGAAAATTTACCCTGAATACAACATTCCTTTGAAATGTGCTAAGATTGCTTTAAAGCCCAGCATATGATACCTTTGATAAATGTCGTATGTCCAATTGAAAAAAGAAAATGCATTCTGTTATCATTGGGGGCAAAGATCTGTGTGTTTCTATTAATTCAGGTTTGTAAATGTTGCTGTTTTGATCAGCCACATCATTGCTGGGTTTTTTTTTTGATAACTTATTCTGTCAGTTATTGTGTATTAGTATCTCCCACTACTGCTGGGTAGTTTTCTATTTCCCACTTTAGTTTTTCTATTTTTACTGTATGTATTTCAAAATAATATTATTTTTTATTATTTGTATATGATCTTTATAAATTAACCCTTCTGTTATTATATAATCTCCCCCATTTTCCCTGACAATACTTTTGTCTTAGAATCTGACTCATTTTTTTAATAAAAAGATTTTATTTGTTATTCATTCATTCATTCATTCATTCATTTATTCATTTGAGAAGGGAGGGGAGAGAGAGTGAGCAAGTGGGGGAGAAGCAGAGGGAGAGGGAGAAGCAAATGCTGGGCTCCATCTCACAACCCTGAGAATATGACCTGAACCAAAATCAAGAGTTGAATGCTTAATGGACTGAGCCACCAAGGCATCCCTTAGAGTCTAGCTTATTAATATATTTAAACTAACTTTCCTTTGATTAGTGTTTCCCTGCATGTTGTTTTTATCCATTAAGTTGTAATTTTTGGTACTCTCACATTTAAAAAGTAAGGCTTAAAAGCACTGTTTTCCTTTAATTTGATTTTATGATTTTTGTCTTTTAATTGGAGTATTTGGCTCATTTAAAGTACTATAATTAGCACTTATACTTTGTTGTACAACTACTATATTATTTCTTTTCATTTTTGTTTCTCCTGTTTTATACTTTTTTCCTCTTTTTTTCCTTCTACTTTGGTGTTGTTGCTGTTGAATGTTATATGTCTTGTATGAAAATTTATTTCATGCATGATAAATTTGAAAGGTTTTGTGTGGTCTATCTTTCTCCAGCATAGGCTTCTCCATTATAAGGCAGATTGAGTAGGAACAGGTAAAATTATTCCAATCAGAGAAGGAGGTTATTTAATTCTGGGTTGCAAGTATTATGACTGTTACTGTTGGTCTCACCCTCCTGTGGTGTCCACTCCACCAGGTCTTAGGGATGGTTATAAGACTTTTTCTCTGCCTTTTTTTTTTTCTACCTAGCTACTTATCATCATACATTTTTACACTGAAAATTCCTCCAAGGACACCAGCAAAATGTTGGTGTCACTACTCTGAGTCTACTTCCTCAACAGAATTATGGTCCCCCAAGTCCTAGATTATTTGACAGTTTAAAACGCATTTGCTCTCTCTACTCTCATAAATCCTAAAATGTTCTCCAGTTTCTTTGTGTCTTAATAGTGGTCTGCTTGATTTGTCACCAGAAATTTGCAAATTGCTTCAAGGATGAAGCTGTTACAGAATTGGGCATACCTCTCTCCAATTCTATTCTTTCTGTGATTCTACCTTTTTTAGCTGAATCTGGGTTCCTTGGCAGTTCTCTAATGCTTTCAAATATATACATATTTATTTATATTTATACATTTAAATTTTATATTGACTTTCTAAAGTTTTCTAGCAGGAACACTGGTCTGCTGTGATATACTCTATCATAAAGGGAAACATAAATCTCAATGGATTATCATATTTTTATTTTTTTAATTTATGAAAATTCTCTGCTATTATATGTCTGATATTTCTTTGCCTTTTCTTCTAAATTATCACCAGTTGAGAAGACTTCTACAAGACACCTGCTAGTTTTTATTCTCCATATCCTTATCAGAGAGTTTAGGCTAAGTCAGAGATCAGCAACATTTTCTTAAAGGGACAGATATTTTAGGCTTTGTGGACCATATAAATGAACATCTGTCACAACTTTACAACTCTGCTGCTCCAGCACAAGAGAAATCACAGATATCACCTACACGAATGATTTGGGCTGTGTTTCAATGACATTTTATTTACAAAAAAAGGTGGCAGAGCCCTACATCTTAATTTGTTAATCCCTGGGCTAAATTATACCAATGTAATAAATGTTCCCCAAATCTCAGTGGCCCAAACCATCCAAGGTGTATCTCATTTATGTCTTGCTCATGTTATATGTTAATTTTGGATTCCTCAGAGATATTCTGCTCATTGTAGTCACTCAGGGTCACAAGGTAAGGGACTTTAACTTAAGAGACCTTGTCACCATATAAAGAGAAAATAATATACTTTAGGAATGACACAGTTGCTTGAGAAAAGATACTCATGAAATTCATTCATTACTCATTGGCCAGAGCCCATCATTCAATCCAATCCCTGTATAAAGTGATGAAGAAATGCAATCTTACATATGCCAGTATAGCAGTTAAGGAATAGATATGAACAGGTAACAGATTTCTTGAGTGATAGTAATGCCAACTTTGGGGGGTTTAAACTATCTTTCATAGTTTTGATGTATTTTTCCTTCTTATATTACTGTCCTTAGATCTATTTTCTCGTTTACCATCTCTTGACTCAGATATGTCTACATCTGTCTTTTAAATGTCCATTTAAGTTTGAATTTGAATGACTCTTTTTGAGTTTTAAAAATTCTATGATGTTATTTTTCAAATCTGCCATTTAAAAATATTGTTCTCTACTTACCCTCGTGTGTTCTACATATTTATTCATTTACTTTTTTTTAATAGTTTAGAACATATCCCATAGGTATCTATTTTGTATTATTTTATCTAAATCAACCTCTTGTTTCCCCACCTTGGCAGCATGCTCCGGTGTCATGACACATGCTCATTCTCATGCCTCTGAATTCTCTTCTGGTCGCTGTCACTCTGGGTATTTTTGCACTACTGTATCTCACCATGTTGCAGAATCAAAAGACCTTATTTCATCTTTTGATGAAAATGCCAAAATGAACAGCATGTTAATGGGAAAAATCATGTAAGTGGTTCATAAAGAGAAAAATTTAAGCTATACCAGATAATTACATGTTTTCCCTAAAGTCCATTATTATCAGATATAGCAAATCCAACACTATATTTTTAATGTAAAACCTAAAGGGGGGACAAAGACATACCCTACTCCTTGTCAGACGTCCTGTATACATTATTTCATATAATCCTCACCACACCACAAGTTAGATATTTTCTAGATGAGGAAATGAAATGAGAAATGTGAAGACTAACTTGACCTAGGTCATTCAGCTGCTAAATGGTGAAGCTAGGATTTAAACTGTGGATCCCACCCAGTCTGGACCCTTTTTGACCACTGCAATCACAGATCCTTCCTTTGAGGTTGTAAAACAAAATCTAATTTTATTTGTTTACCATCTGCAAATGAAATTACAAGAAAATGTCCAAAATATTTAAATAAATCAATACAAATTTTTCCTGGAATTAGCTCCCCAAGTCCTCTTCCTACCTGAATGCATGACTAGACAACCATTTCCAATTCTACAACTTATCTACTAATGATTGAGTCTCAGAACAACATAAAACTGTGAATTATCTGACATAAAATCTACTGAAAAAATAGATTAAATATCTGATGTCAATTTTTAAGGAATAGTAAATATTAAACATTAATAATAGAAACTGAGGTGAGGTCTATAAGACGGTGTTGTCAGATTTCAGGACTAGAAATTATGCAGGTATGAGTGGTTGTCCTTCAGTTCTCTGATCACTTAAAGCAATTGTTAAAATATGAAGTTATATGGTTGCTCAAACTCAACAATCTATGTGGTCAACAGGAACAATGCCTTGTTTCCGTTCATTAAAGTAAGCAAAGGAAAATATACAGTAGGGATTTACCCCATAACTTCACCCTATCACCTTTCCCAAATTTAGCATTTAATTTCCAAAGAAACAGCAATGGGAGATCTTTGTGTTTCTAGCTGATTAATTCAGTATCTCCTGGCTAAATGTGAGCCCAGTGGAGAATATTGTTCACATCCTCAAGAAGTTCCTGAGGACTGAACAACAAATAATAAATTCAATGAAGAGAAAGAAAATCCAAAATGTTATTTTTAAATTTTTTTAAAGATTTATTTGACACACAGAGAGAGAGAAACAGAGGGAGCAGTAGAGGGCAGAGGGAGAAGCAGACTCCCCGCTGAGTGGGAGCCAATGCGGGGCTCGATCCCAGGACCCCAGGATCATGACCTGAGCTGAATGCAGAAGCTTAACTGACTGAGCTACCCAGGTGCCCCCAAAATCCTAAATGACATATCTCTAAAACTCAGTGAAATCTTCAGATCATGAGAATGGAGTCTGAATTTTTATCAATTTCAGTGCTTTAACGTTCTGTTCAACAGGCAAGAGCAAGACCGCTAAGTACATCACTTGTTTCAAGACAAATTTTCCAGAGGTCCCTTCCCACCAAATAAACAGTGGCCCCTTAGCACTGTCCATAATAAAATTTGGAGTCAGAACTAACTACCCAGAAGGATCATAAGTAGCTCCCTTTGAAAGAAATCGAACTCAGAGTTAGTTGGGAGACGTGAATTAGAATTCCAATTTTTGCCTCAAAATATCTGTTTGACTTTGGGCAATTAAGTTAATCTTTCAAAAATTCTGGTTCTAAAACTATAAAATGAGAATTATAATGCCTGTCTCCTGGTGAGTAGATCAAATCAGGTAATGCACATGAAAGCACTTTAACGTGAAAGTGCTATACATTTGGGAAGAATTATTATTCTTTGACTCTGAGCTGCCCTTCAGCTGAATCCACTTGTAAAAACCTTGATGAGATCCAAACATAACTTTTTAAAGTGCAGACTCCCTTGACTGCTGACTAGTAAGAATGAATCAAGCTAAACAGTGTAAATTTAAAAAAAAATATGTATTTAACTATATATATATGAAAAATATTTTATGTATCTATAAATATATTGACACATATCATTCTATCACTGATCTTTTTGAATTAAACAATTTTAATAAACCGTGGCAGTTTTTCACTTTTTTCTCCCACACTATAAATGGAGATAATTTTTTTAAAGATTTTATTTGTTTATTTATTTGAGAGAGCAAGAGAGCACAAGCAGGGGAGCTGCAGAGGGAGAGGGAGAAGCAGGCAAGGGAGAAGGGCAAGGATGTTCTAGCCTGAGGAATCAGCATGTGCAAAGAAAGCACGGTGTCACTTTGGAAATATACAAGGGACTAACTCAAAATCATTTTTGATGATGGAGAGATATATCCCAAGATACTATTAGATTGGACTTCTGTTTGCTCAGGGCTTTGGAAATACGAAGGCATGAAGATACATTATTTGAAAGCTCCCAAGAATATATAGTACCTATGTATGTAGTCAGAATATTTTTAATATCTTTAATGAATATATGTTTCACATTACTTAGGAAACAGGTATAATTCCTCTTGCACTCAGCAATCCTGCATTCAGGAATTGTTCTAAGGGCAATCATTATGAATTACCAGATAGAGTGATGTATAAGGTACTGACCAACTCCCACTTTTGTGAGTGAAAGGTGCTATAAGTGATTACATCGGGACAAGAGTGTGAACTGGTTCTATCCTGGACCAACTGAGATTATGGTATCATGAAATTTCTATGTAAGCATCATGAACTGTCACATCAACATTTACAGAATAAAGGTAAATAATAGTAACAAACAAGTATTATAATTCTCATATAAAATAATGACATAAGGGGTACCTGGGTGGCTCAGTGGGTTAAAGCCTCTGCCTTCAGCTCAGGTCATGACCTCAGGGTCCTGGGATCGAGTCTCGCATCGGGCTCTCTGCTCAGCGGGGAGCCTGCTTCCTCCTCTCTCTCTGCCTGCTTCTCTGCCTACCTGTGATCTCTCTCTCTGTGTCAAATAAAAAGAAAAAAGAAAAAAGAAAGAGGTGGGCTCAATGAACAGTCAGCCTGTTTATAAGCAAACATGAATTTGAGTGAAATAGGAAGAGTCTGGAAATTTGGGGTCTTTGCAGGGTTGGAAAAACTAGTCATTTCTGAAGCACAAAGCATAAGAGAAGGCACTGGAAAAAGCTTTGAATGCCAGATGTCCAGAATAACCACTCAGTAAAATAAAGTGATTCAGTGCAAAGGCCAGATTGAGTCTGAGAGTTCATTTTAATCAAGTTGAGAGGGAGGGGTGAGAGCAAACATGAAGAGTGAAATAATGGCTCTAAAATGCATGTCTTTTAAGCTATCCAAGCATGTTTACTGGCTTAAGGAAGGTAACACTTCAGCTCTCAAGTCCCTGAACTCAGAGCTGACCCTTCTGCTGAATGGAGAGAATGCTGCACATGTCTGGTTTGGCTTTGAGGCTAATTCAGACTTTGTGACTCTCCCATCATAATGAACGTGGACTCTTAATCATCTTCCCTTGGCCAGCTTGTCCTGATTCAGCACACAGCACTGGAGAGAGATTCCAGGAGGGAAAGGGCTTGCTCCCTGCCTGGGCCGTGCTCCCTGGGTGTGCTCCTGCAGGGTGGGAAGCTTTCCCGAGGTCAGGCTCCTGCAGTGCATGGAGGCCAGTAGCTCCCAGCAGCCAGTAGCTTGCCTGCCATCCGCCCTGTGCATGTTTCCTAGTAGAGCACCACCTGTGAGATGCCTTTTTGCAAATAGCTTTCCTGGGGGGGATCTTCCAGCAAATTCCAGAAGGTCCTCCCAAATCCCAGCAAGTCCTCCCGCATGATATCACAGTGGCTTCTCTATCATCCTGGGACATAATGGCCTCCCCAGTCAGGTTGGGTCTCAGCTCTGGATGTTGGGAGGGGGAGTAGATACTGGGGATGCTATCTCAGCCCCACAGAAGTGACTGCTCCTTATCTCTGCTCTCCCACTATTCTCTATAGTTCTCCTGACTTCTCACTAGCTAATCCCTGTTCACTCCAAACAGCTATTATAGTTAGTGGTTCTTTTTTTTTTTTTTTAAAGATTTATTTATTTATTTATTTATTTGACAGAGAGAGAGAGAGAAAGAGAGAGAGAGAGAGAGAGAGAGAGATCACAAGTAGGCAGAGAGGCAGGCAGAGAGAGGGGGGGAAGAGGGCTCCCTACTCAGGAGCCCAACTCGGAGCTCAATCCCAGGACCCTAAGATCATGACCTGAGCTGAAGGCAGAGGCTTTAACCCACTGAGCCACCCAGGCGTCCATAGTTAGTAGTTCTTGATATTAAAGTTTCCCTGGTCAAATCACAATGTGGTTTCTTTCTTCTGATTGGATCAGAAAATACAGGGCATTGACGAGGTTGAATTAAGGTTGTGTCCCTTGGGAAGGTAAATATATTTCTCACCCAGGAGAAGAGGGAATCAGGATTTAGTGACCAAATGGATTTACTGTGGCAAAGAGAATTTGTGTTCCCTAAATGTATCTTGGGATTGTAATGTTTCCCAGTCTTCTCTGCAAGTATGTTACATGGTATCTAGCACCTTGTTTTTTATTATGTATCACAGCACTTTTCACACGAAAGAGGGGGACTTAACGACTGACTTCAAATTATATTAAATTGTAAGACTGAGGGTAGGGACCCAAACTTAATGGTCAGCACTGTATTCCAGCATTTCGGCAACATAAACAATACTTCACAAATATTTGTTGATAAAATGATGTCCTCATCACTCAAATAGGTTTGGTTTCTTGGGGACTTACTATGCATCAGGCACTATTCACATTGCTTTGATAAATCATCTCAGCTAAGACAACAACCCTGCCAGTTCTATATTATCATTATCCCCACGCAGATGAACAAAGAAAGGAACTGAACTTTCCTCTAAAAGAAAATGCATTTCAAAGCAAGAAAGACCAAATCCAAAGCCGTCCACTAGAAACGCCCTACAAGACCTTCTCCCCATCATCATCAGGATTCAGTCCAAATGACCAATGTCTCTGTCTGGCTTTCTTCCTTATCCTGGGCTTTGGTTGTTTCCCACTCAAGGGATCAGTGCAATCTCAGGGAAAGTAGCCACCGATGGAAAGGATACATGCTTACCCAAAGCACTGGGGGAGACACCATGTGAAGCTTGAGGGGAGAGAGAAGGTCAAAGACAAGCCATGCAGGGATCTGAGCAGGAGAAAGAGGAAGCATCAACACTTTCAAGAAGCAGGACCAAGATGGCGAGAGAGAGGCATGGAGGGTGGCACTGGGGACGAGGCTGCTTACAGCAAGATGTCCCTGGAGCTCCCCTTGGGCATGAGAATGATGCCTGCTCTAAGGTCCTTGAGGGAAAACAGATGTTTTCTTGTTTGTTTGCTTTGTGTTGTTCCCCCAGAAAAATAAAATCCAGTTAGTGGAGAAGTCTAGCCTTCCTCCTTGGGTCTGTTCACCTCTACCAGGGCCAGGGTCTTTTCATATGCTGTGACTTGGGGGTCAACGTACCCCAAAGGGCCTTTTGGTGTTTTAACATTGGTCTCCAGCCATCCTGAGAACTCCAGCTGCCACCTCTTGCTTCGCCCAAATATGTGCATGGTGCATATGTGCATTCACTTGAGTCATGGTGAATATGTGCATTCACTTGAGTCGATCTCAGTTCTGTTAGGCACCTACGACTAGGTGCTTGCAATTGCAGAGTCTCCCTCCAGAGAAACAGAGCAATCCTTCCCTTTCTGCCACCTTAGGAACATGTTTAACTGTCTGTAATAGAAAATCTGATGATAGAGGCTTTAAAGAACGAAGCTCTGTTTTTCTCCCACAATAACAACAGAGGTAGGCAAAGACTACTGTCATTTTAATGATGCAACTGTATTAAGGCCAGCATCTCTGCCATTCCTGTGGCCTTACTCCACTGGTCACAGAAAGGCTGCTGCAGCTCCAGCCATCATATCTATATGCATGAGATAGGAAAACTACAGAAGGAGGAAGAAGGGTTGGCAGCCACATGTATTTTCTGTAATCAGAAAAGCAAACATTTTCATGGTTCGCCCCCTTCCCAGTGGACTTCCACTTAGATGTTAATGGCTGAGTCCAGCTTGCAAGTCTTCTCATAGATGCTGGAAAATTGGGAATCAGGTTTATCAGGATTGTCTCTGAACAATCATGCCTTGGATGGGCACACTGCTCCATCCCAAAAAGGTGTGTTTCTCAGGGCAAGGAATCCTGGAAGACTAAATACTGGATGGGTAAATGACTGTCTTGGCCACATCTCTTGATTACTTGACTGCATAGGACCCTCCTCTGCTCTTAGCTCTATTGTCTTGCATGTTATCATCAGTCCCGAGGTCCCTGCAAGCTTTGGCTTTATGTCCAGGATCCAGGCTGTAGAAGGACTGGCTCCCCATGGAGTGTTGCAACAGGTGGCAGCTGACAAGCAAAAACGTTACAGGCTGAATGAAGAAGGTGACGAGTCTTGCCAACGTTCCTCCCATACTGGTGAAAGCAGTGTCACAAAGCCTGGCACGCAGTGCGGCACTGAGTCTGGGCTTCTGGGACATCTAGATCAGAGGACTTGTCACAATGCACCAGGTGATGGCTAGTCTGCCCCGAGAAGACATAGGTCTGGAATTTCCACAGCCTGATCGATGCCTGGCCCACAGTGAGAGCTTGTGAGAGTGCACCCCCACTGTTTTTTCTTAGCATTTCTTTTTTCTTTCTTTTCTTTTTTTCTTTATTTTCTTTCTCTCTCTCTCTCTTTCTCTCTCTCTTCCTTCCTTCTTTCCTTCCTTCTTTCCCCTTCCTTCCTACCTTCCTTCTGTCCTTCCAACTACTTGCTCTGCTTACCATTTGGAAATTACTCTGTTGTCCTTTGAGAAGCACCTATTGACAGAGCTGGGCTGCAGTGAGGGCTGAGATGCTCGGGGGAAATCAGCAGGGCAGAAACCTGCAGGCTGTCAGACACATCTGTCACCTCCCCCTGCCACCTCCGAGCCAGTGGCCAGGGCCCTTCAAACCCCCAAGGGACAGGACTTGATGCTCTTTTGTTCAAGTCTCTTTCTGAGCCTCCCACAGCTGCGGCAGGACCTCTTCTGTTTATATTTGTAAACTAAGTGAATGTGACATGCAAGTCACTAAGGGGAATGAATCTGGAACATTGAAATGTGCTTTTTACAGTCACATTCCTAATCATAAGTGCCCTTTAAAACCCCACATAAAATCATCACCTCAAGTCCCTCTGCTTTCTGGTCTCAGTGTGGCTCTCTGCAGTCCCACAGCACGACAGGGACAAGATTTCATGTTTAGTCAGAACTGACACCGGCTACCCACTCACATGGACTCTTGACATTTCCTTAAACTCTCTCCTCACGGAGCTGTCGAGGGATCCGAGGAAACCGAGACACACGTGCCAGTTAAGGAACCCTGTGCTGCCCTGGTGGGTGGCGTGGCCACAGTGATTTCAGAGATGAGAGACACGTGAAGGCACGAGGCACTGTCCCAGCTCTGCCCTGGAGGAGAACAGCGTCTCTGCTGGCACCATTAAGGTGGTGGCCAGGAAATGTGTCCCATTGGCTAGAACTTGCCCTGCCCTCTCTGCCTTCTTGTGAGCCCTCCCTTTATCTGAGTGGATCGTCTACCAGCACAGCCAACAGATTCAACTGTACAATTAATTCAATATCACGTGTACAACCGCATCCTTCCCAGTGGCCACACACGGCACCCGCACAACCGTCTTCACCAAGTAACTTGTATAACACTCAACAATCCTCCAATGGATCTCAAGTGTCACACAAGACATGAGGTGGGGGCTCAGTGGACCGACGGCCAGCATGGAGGGGTCTGGAAGTATGGGAAGGGAGAGGGGCCCGGGAGAAAACCAGCTGAGCTCATTTTCATGCCCATTAGGACAAGAAAGTTTTTCCAGCCTGGGGGATTATAAAATAGGGCAGGACCAATGTGACCCAGGTTGCAGTGTAAATTTATTCTGCGCCTTGTACATTTTAACTTAAATCCTCTGTTGGTCCCATTTTATTATAACACGGGTTTGGGAAATGCGCTGGGATGTATCTAAGAGAAGAACAGTCCAGAATATTGGAGTGCATGTTATTCTCTTAGCCATAATTTTCTCAAGCACAGTGTTTTAAAAATATTTATTAATGTATGTAGGGTTTCTTAAAAAAAAATGTATGTAGGGTTACTTTTGGTTGATTAGGAAGGCAGAAACCTTATTATTTCCCTCACTTTGTATCTGGTCCCCAGCATATACCAGCAAAAACCCACCAGCAACGCTATTAAAGCTAACATTTATTGTGCTAACTATGAGACAGGCAGGTACCACTTTAGCTACTGTATCAACTGATTCTAGGTGCCATAATCTTAACCACTGCACTCTATTGACCCCCCCAACGTAGTATGTCCTATGTTGTAAATATAACACAGTAGGCACTGGAAGGAGCACATTCCAAGAGCTTTCGGTGTAGTTTGCTTCTTCTGTTACTTCCCAGTTACTTATGCATAGTTAAAAATGGAGGAGAAAAGTCACAGAAGGAAGAAACTGCATGAAAACACAGGAAATACTAGGAGCTTCATTCTCCCTCTTCTTTGTTCATTTCCACAAATGATCTATCGTCCTCAATGAATGACCCCCAAAGACTGACTTAGTCTTGGCCAACAAAGAGCTGTTAGGCCTTTTCCTTGCTTGAACAGCTTTCTAGACACTTAACGACAGATAATAAAGGAGAAATAATTTGATGCCTCTATTTTGCCATTGGAAACTTTGGTTTACAGCACACCCAACGTGCAGACACATTCTGAAGGTTTATCAGAATAGGAGTCTCTGGGCGCCTGGGTGGCTCAGTGGGTTAAAGCCTCTGCCTTCGGCTCAGGTCATGATCTCAGGGTCCTGGGATCGAGCCCCACATCAGGCTCTCTGCTCAGCAGGGAGCCTGCTTCCCCCTCCCTCTCCCTGTCTGCCTCTCTGCCTACTTGTGCTCTCTATCAAATAAATAAATAAAATCTTTAAAAAAAAAAATAGGAGTCTCCTTGGAGAGGTGAATTCACTTCCTCTCACTAGCTGACAGCAGCTTTTAGGTGCATTTCATAATTCTGACCTTTGAACACAAATTGGAACAGATAATGGACGGAAAACACTCTATTAAAAATATAGAGCAGGAAAACAGTGCTGTCTAATGACTATCTTATTTTGTTTTCTATAACTGAGATTCATCACAGAATCTGTAGACATTGGAAGTGATCTTGCTCGACTTGCTCCATTTTTGGTTAGGAAAACAAGGAGATCGGGAAATGAAATAAAGCCACAGAGCTTTGCTTTTGACAGTTAGGGCTCTAACTAAGGTCTCTTGACCTCCAAATGAGAAGTCTTTTTCAATGTAGCAGTTCTTGGGGCAAGAGAGCCCACATTATCTGAATTGCATAAGATACTAGGGATTACAAGGAGACAGTCTTAGGAAAAGGCTCAGGACCCGATACACGGAAAGTGGACAGAATGAAGGAAAATGCAGGCAGGGGACTAGAACATTGTGTTAGAGGCAAGGAGGCCACTAAGGTCATGTTCAGGGACCGATTTGAAGGCCAATTGTGAACCAGTCTGTGGAAAGTCTCAACTACTGAAATTAAAGGTAATGCCATCTTGCTGATAATTCTACTATTATTCATTCAATTGCATTCACAAATTATGCCTCAATGTTTAGAAGATTGAATGAAACTTTAAAATGAATCATGCTTTAAAAAAAAAAAAATCACCATGGAGACCATAACTGACTAGCAATTCTGTCTCCACCAGGAAAGCACTTGCAGACAGTCAAGCCCGGAACGTTTTTCTGAGCCCTTAAATACTGGCTAGGAAAATCTTCCCATCAGAAAGAAAATCAGCCTGGATTCATGTAACTAGACTTAATAGGATGAAATTTCTCCAAAAGGTTAATTTCTGCCTTCAGCAAAACCTTCCTAATGGGCCATTCTATGGTAAACAGTGGAGCGGGAGAACAGGGCGGGTGCCATGTTGATGTCATTGCAAAGCAATTCTGGAAGAAAATACAACGCTCAGGTCCAGCCCATAAAGAGCAGTCCTGCCTTTGTCTCATGGGCTTGACTCCATGTGACCTAATTGATTGTTTTCCTCTAAAGACTGGTGATTTGATTTATTCTCAGCAATTCTCTTTCCTAACAATTGCCTGGCCTCCCCATACCCAGGCAAGTCTATGCAACCAGAAGGGAAGGGAAGATCCCACAGACCCATTACACATCAGCCCTCTGAGCTATCAAATCAGTTCCCCATCTACACGGTAATGCATTTTAGAACCTGAAAGATCTGGGCTGTTGGCATTAATTGAGTGACCTGAATTGTGGCTAAACGTCCCCTCCCCACGTTCACCTGTGTTGATAGAGCCTAAAGTAAATGGTCAGGTGGATTCTTGTTGTAAGGCCACATTTAGAAAATCGCTCAGGGGGTGCCTGGGTGGCTCAGTGGGTTAAAGCCTCTGCCTTCGGCTCAGGTCATGATCTCAGGGTCCTGGGATCGATCCCTGCATCAGGCTCTCTGCTCAGCAAGGAGCCTGCTTCCCCCTCTCTCTCTGCCTGCCTCTCTGCCTACTTGTGATCTCTCTCTGTCAAATAAATAAATAAAATCTTTTAAAAAAAAGAAAAGAAAAGAAAATCACTCTGTTGTTTGTTAGGGTCAGGGAGATTTGGGTGATCTACTAGCAGCAGCTGACACAAAAGTGCCTTTAAGGGAACTGTGTTGGAAGGAACTGTGGACCAGGTCTGGGGAAACTTGGAGTCCTCTTTCTCTGTTATTGGCCTTAGAACTCAACTGATTTCAGCCTCACTTCCTCCATCAGTGAAGTCTGAGACACATCTGAAGTCCCTTCCAGCTCTATAATTCTATGATTATACAATTACATTTATCTTGTCCTTTAGAATACCACAAGTAGGCACTTAATAAACATTGCTGGGTAACATCACATATGATTTTTTTTTTGAAATTGCTTGTATGTCTTCCCCCAAACCATTCCAGATTTTTAAAGTACTCAGCTAAAGATCCTGCAAATTGCACGTTTCATTTTGTTTATGTATTTAGGCAACTATGATGCCTTCAGGGTTATGGTTATAAATGATGGTATTGGCTTATTTTAAGAAGCAAATAACTCCAGGAAAATGTCTTTCAACATAATTCAGTGTGTTCCCACCCAAACTCCTCCCCAACCCCGACCACACATAAATACTTGAAAGTTTCAAAATGTGTAAATGAAAAAGGAAGGCAGGTCAGCGTAGAGAGAATACGACAAAATGACATTGAAAACATCATTATTTATTCTGCTGCTCTATTTTTTGTTTTTTAAGAAAAGATTTTATTTACGTATTTTAGAGAGATCGTGCTCGTGTGCAGTGAGCAGAGGGAGGAGCAGACAGGAAGAGAGAGTGAGGGGAAAGAATCTTGAGCAGACTCCGACCTGAGTGCAGACCCCAACCCAGGGCTCAATCTCACCACCCTGAGTCTTAACTACTTGCCTACAGTCACACTATCAGCATTAATCTGAGACATGGACCCAGTTCTCTTAACTTCCTTCCCAGTAATGTCTGTACTATATTCTGTGGAATGAGAAGGGAGCCATAGGTTATATTCTTCTTTCTGATTTATTTGTACCCTTCTAATCAGAATTTGGGGTAAGACAAATACAAGTTTTATGGCATGGTTCCTTGGAAACACAAGCTTGGTAGAGAAGAAGGGTAGGGCAGAGACCATTCAGATTCAAGACAGCCAAATTACAAATACCTTACCAAAGTATTAGCCAGCGAAGAGTGTTCATAAAATTGGGGGAAGGCATGTGGGTGATCTCAAGGGAAAGGCATCTCCTGGCTTACACAGCCCAGAGGTCATGTTCTGTTTACCTATGAATATGGTATAGAGGACTTCAGTTGAACACCAGGGATAAATACCAATGACCATTAAGAGGGCTATTATTAGGAGTTGGTCAGTTTTATTCAAAGTTGAATGATGGCTTTCTGGAAAACCTGAGTACCCTGAAGATCAGAGGGCTGACTGGCAATGCCAAGCAGTTCTGCAATTTTAGGAACCCCTGGGTGTGCCGTTGGTTATCTAAAAGGAATCTCTGGACACTGGTCTCATACAATTTGACTTTTTACACTGGGAACCTTTTCACTCTTGAGTACTGATGTTACTTAGATGACTCACCCTAAGTTAGGGGCCATGCAGGGCTAGGTGGTAAAAATTCATGGGTAGGGTAAGTCCTCTAAGCTGAGGGATGTGATCAGTTGCCAGGATTATGACATTCAACTTTCCCATTTTGTGTATTGTCCAGAAACTCAGGAAAAGGTAGTGCAAAAGTCCTTCTTTGATTATGATATTTATATTCTTTTTGTCCAGAGCCACAAAGAGTAGACCTTAAAGGACCATCTCAACATAGGGTTTTCCCCATTCAAAAGATGCTAGACCATGTTTTCCTACTACCACTATCTACATCAGCTATTTTCTTATTAAGGAAATGGCTCAAGACCTGCTCTGAGGAGACAGAAGAGAAGTAAATAAAAATTACAGAAGAAAGAGCACAAGTGAATGGTGGAAGTGACACGAAGGGATGGCAGACATTGGGGGAAAAATTGTGAATAACTCAAGAATTAACACAGGTAAAACAGAGAAGCAACTCCTATTATAAAAATAAATAGGTAAAATGTAAGTGAAGCTTTGTTATTTAAGTTCAGTCTTTCCACTGAAATACTTTATTGCCTAAAAAACCATGGTTAGAGGAGACTGAATGGAAGAGACAGAAAGGCCCATTCTAAATTGTCAAAAGAACCCTGTAATTCTCACAGGCACACATAAAACACTGAATGATGGAACACACTTGTCGTTAAGACTGATATCTTCTTCCACGTTTGTTAAGATTCTGTAACACAGTACCACGCTATAGAGAGAGCAGAAGCAGTGGGGCAAACCAGCCCTTCCATATTAGCTGAATAATCTCAGGTAAGCAGCTTTACTTCTCTGAGCCTCAAGGAAAACCAAATTTATAGTCAGGATTGAAACAGACTGAAACGGGCCTGGGAAAATCTTTGTACAAAGAAAACACGTCTGGAACTAGGTTCTCCCTCATCCTCCCAAGTGAGCTATGTGCATTCTCTGTCTTAGCTTCTCCCTGGCCCTCTGCTCTCCATCTCTCCCCCTCTGCCAGCACAAGGGCTCGACATCTTTATACCTCCAGTTTGCGTATCATTCTTTATGGTCTCAAGTTTGCCTTGTGACTTTTTGAAACCTCTGTTCCCTGAGCTAACAAAATCATAATCTCATTACTATGAGTTTAAAAGACTCGTACAGGGATCTGACAGATCTAGATCATCCATTTTTTGCCTTTTAGATTTATTACTTCCTGAGATATAACTTACATAGAGTAAAGCACATAATCTTTAGCTACCATGCACGTGTCTGAGCATGCGTGTGCACGTGTGTGTATGTGTGTGTAGGAGTGTGTGAGTGTGTGTGTGTGTGTGTGGCTATATTTGCTGTCCTTGAATTACTAACACATCTTTGGTCTAATGATGTAAAATAGAAGGTGCAGTCATGTAATTCCCCATATTGCAATCTAGGTACATATTTCTGCCAGTTTCTTTGAGAGGCGTGACTGCCCTAGAGGTCTCTGATAGGCAGGTAGACACATGATTAACATTTCTAGTAGCTTCGTACGTGCAAATTTTTTTTTTCAGTAGCTGATACCAATTGATTATCAGTCCTGGATTATAATATTGACCTTTCATCAATTTATTAAAGCCTTCTGCCTGGATTTGTCTAAAATAACTTTTCTTATTATTTATACATTAAGCATATTGAGTCATAAGAAAGAGAGATTCTTAGTTCATCTCATACAATTTGTAATAGTAATATACAACCAGGTTACCTAGAGTTCAAAACATTATTCAGGTCACGGCAGTTCTAAAGATCCAACTTTAGATTGGATCTAAAGATCCAACCGCAGTTCTAAGGATCCAACTGCTGCCTTGATGATGCACTAAAATTCTAGTGGCTGTCCCATGGCATTCAATCCTTCAAACTATCACTTCAGTGACTTGGTCTTTGCCTCTATTTCTATTGTTAGTAAGCTTTTGAATAATTATTCTGCATATGTCTTAAAGTCAAACTCTTCAACAAACAAATAAAAATTTGACTGGCTTAGGAAGTCACCATCCAGCAGAAGGCACTCTTACTGATGTTAGATGGAGCCTTCGAACCAGGTAATTACATAAATCCAAGGAATGTCTCTTAACAGAATCCTTTTGGGTCAGGAGTCAAATCCATTGTTTTTAGGATCATCATGACGTCACTGGGCACAGATTCAGCAATCCATGCATACTGAGTGTCTTAGTAAGAGGTTTCGTACATGGCAGGTGCCTAAGCTATTCAGAAAATGTCATTATATCTGGCAAAGATCTTGCTTGGCTTGAAAGTCTCGACATCTAGACAAGTCTCTGGGACCAGAACTAATGACATTCATTTTGTCCTTTTGTTCAGAAAACATTTACATACATAGGACAAAGTAGGAGGAAGGAAGTCATGGAGATGGACTCTGACAAAGCAGACCATGGTGAACCTCACACCAACTTCTGCTGGAAAGAAAAAAGAGAAGATGGGGAAAGACAGACAAACCTTCTAAAGAGAAGAAAATGAGAGAGGACAAGGCAAGAGGAGAGAAGCATGAAAGGAGAGTAACGGTGAAGAGAAAGTAGAAGAGAAGGAAAGTGGAAGAAAAAGTGGTTAGAAGCAGCAAATATTAATGTTTTCCTTCCTTATATGTTAGAGTTCTTCTATTCTCCCTGGTCCAGTGACAGCTGACTCTCCTCTAAAGAAAAGAAGAAAAGCTCCCATCAATGATATGGAGGCTGTCAGCACCTATTTGGTGGACAGCAACTTAGCTGATATAAGAACAAGGCAGGAGATGGCATAAGCATCTATTTGTGTAGTACTGCAAAGTTCCTTACATGCTCCAGAATGCAAGACAGAGCTCTGGCACTAGATAGAAGAAAATATTTAGGACTGGTCTTAGGAAAAGTTTCCTAACCGTTAGTATTTTACTACATTTTCTTGAGGGGACCTGATTTCCCTATGTCCTATGATCACACCCATATCTGTTGGGACAGTGGTTCTTAAAACATGCTCCCCAAGCCAACAGCATCAGCATGAATGACATGGGAACTTACCAGAAATTCATGTGATTGAGCCCCATTCTGATTGTTATCAGAACTTCCAGGATTGCGGTTCAGGACCCTGTGTTCTAACAAGCCATCCAGGTGATTTCTGTGGAGCTGAAGTTTAAGGGCCACAGTGTAAGGAAATGCTATGATTCACATTACGCACAGGGAGAATTTCTGGTGCCAGGAGGTAAAGTCAAGTTATCTAGGGAACCTATGAGCCACCGGGTCGGGTTTCTTCCCCTGTGTAGTTCCCTCTCTACTTATCAGGCTTCTTTCCACTTATGAAAGCTAATAGGTTTCAGAGTTGTTATGACCCTCCTTCCAGAAGGGAACAAGCCTAGAACCTGCAAAAACTACAAGACTACTGGGCACCCTTCCCATTCATTATGTTTACTGGGATAACAATTAGCAGATGAATGGACACAGAGCTTTTCAGTAGAGAAGCCCCTTCAAAGTAAGTATCACAACTAACAGGGCTCTATTTCAAAGTAATGTGCTAGCCAAAAACCCAATCAGTAATCTCTGGGTACCCTTGCAGTCAAATTGAACATTTAAGCATCCTGCTGAGATTATATACTTTTCTATTCTAAAGGGGATTGTAAGTTCTCCTTGGATTTGGATTTGGATCTCCAAGGATTGTAAGTCCTTGCCAATGAAGACCATCCATTCTGCCACAGAATCCATTCTACACAGAAGTGTAGCAATGTCCTTTCAGGCAGACCAATATGCAGCACTTACCAGCTTAGCTATCATGGTGCAAACATTTCTGGGTGTGTATGTCTGCATCTATGCATGTGTGTGCACGTGTGTGTGTGTGAGTCTGTGTGTGTGTATGAATAGCTATTCTGTCTAGGCATTAGATTTAATTT
>CM053609.1:5563413-5605719 GCA_028646535.1 Procyon lotor
CAAATGCAACACCCAAAGAACAAATAATCTGATCAAGAAATGGGCAGAAGATATGAACAGACATTTCTGCAAAGAGGACATCCAAATGGCCAACAGACACATGAAAAAGTGCTCAACATCACTGGGCATCAGGGAAATACAAATCAAAAGCACAGTGAGATACCACTTCACACCAGTCAGAATGACTAAAATTAGCAAGTCAGGAAACAACAGACATTGATGAGGATGCAGAGAAAGGGGAACCCTCCTACACTGTTGGTGGGAATGCAAGCTGGTACAGCCACTCTGGAAAACAGTATGGAGGTTCCTCAAGAAGTTGAAAATAGAGCTACCCTATGACCCAGCAATTGCACTAGTGGGTATTTACCCTAAAGCTACAAATGTAGTGATCTGAAGGGGCACATGCACCCAAAAGTTTATAGCAGCAATGTCCACAATAGCCAAACTACGGAAAGAAACTAGATGTCCCATCAACAGATGAGTGGATAAAGAAGATGTGGTATATATATATATATATATATATACACAATGGAATACTATGCAGCCATCAAGAGAAATGAAATCTCGCCATTTGCAACGACGTGGATAGAACTAGAGGGTATTATGCTAAACAAAATAAGTCAATCAGAGAAAGACAATTATCATATGATCTCTCTGATATGAAGAATTTGAGAGGCAGGGTGGGGGGTGGTGGGGGAGGGAAATGAAACAAGATGGATCAGGAAGGAGACAAACCATAAGAGACTCCTAAACTCATGAAACAAACTGATGGGGGCTGGGGGTAGGGAGGATGGGGAATGGGTGGTTGGCTTATGTACATTGGGGAGGTGATGTGCTATGATAAGTGCTGTGAAATGTGTAAGCCTGATGATTCACAGATATGTATCCTGGTGCAAATAATACATTGTATGTCAATTAAAAAAAACTAATGATGTACTACTATATGTTGGCTAATTGAATTGAAATAAAAATATAAATTTAAAAAAATTAAGAGAAAAAGAAAGAGGGAAGGGAGGGAGGAAGGAGGAAAGGAAAGAAGGAAGTAGGGAGCCAAAGAGGGGAGGGGGTGCAAAGAGTGGAAAGGAGATGGATAGAGAAGATAAACTGTTGGTGGTAGTTGTCCCTGGCAAGGTCCTGCCACCACTCTATCCATTATCTTATTTCCTTTGAATAGAACTGCTCACATCCAATAAAATGCAGAAAAATTGTCCTTGACACTCCTGTCTATCTATTCCATCTTGAAGGCAAAGCTTGCATCCCGCCTCTTCTTTGAAATCTTGGCCAAGAACAGTGGCCTCTCTACTTTATGTCATTGGTTCAAGGACGTAGTGGGACCACTCTCTCTGGCACGTGTTACTGTCTAACATTACCGTCAGTGTTAATAAGCGACTCCATGTATGTTGATCTATGATTAGTGGCCAGACTACTCGTTGCACTGCCCTATGCCCAAGGCAGTGAGGAATACATCGGAGCCAGATTGGCCCCATCTCTTTAGCCGTTTGCTTGTTCCAGGCAATTCCTCACCCTTCTAAAGAGCCTCACCGTAATGTTAGCCCAGCACACCGGAAGAGTAAACAGAGCCCTGGCATCCAGGGAGCACCTTCTAAGGGCAATGTTCTATGTGGCAGAGAGCAGGCTTGAGTTTCTAAAATGAAGCTGGAGTTGCTCTGTCTGCAGCTTACGGGTTCAGCTACTTACCTCCTTCTCCCTTTTATTTTCCAAAACTGATGGATTCGGCAAGAAGGAATCACTATATGCAACTTGCATTAAATATAAATAAAAGGAACTAACTTTGTGCAGATCAGACTGTGTTTCCAGCTCCTTAATACCCAGATGTGGGAAATGTATAGAGTAAACACCTAAAAAGGGATTTGATTTCTTCCTTTTCACCTGGATGCTTTGATAACTTGGAGACACACATTCAAATGTCACATTGGATGGTGTTGGAGAATCATGTGGTACAGTAGGAAAAATGCAAATCAGGAACAAAACATAAACTTGGAATCAGACAAGTAACTGAAGGTTGGAATCCTGGCTCCAAGGACCGAGTGAGAAACAGTAAACTTACTCTCTCTGAGCTGTACTCTCTTCATCTATACAATGGGCATCCTACTAGCTTTCTTCTTGAAATGCTGTAAGGGGAAGCAAATTTCACAGCACAAAATCTTGACTGAATTTTTATTCCTTTTCCCTCTCCAAAGTGTTTGCAGACAAGGCATGAAAATATTTTTTTATCCTGGCAAGACCATCATCTTCATCGTCCTATATAAACCCAATAAATGCAGCTTGCAAACAGTTTCAAGCAAAGCCATTAAGAAATCTCTATCCCTTGCAATTCTTCCAAGCTAGCCCAAAATGGCAATTTGCAAATTTATGATGTGATAGATAGAATTTCTTTGTTTTGATTTTGTATTTGCATATTTATTGAGATATGACGATCTTAATTAGTTCTGCCTTTTTTGTTTTGTTTGTCTTCTTGGTTGGGAAAAGACAGCTTTCTATGGTGCAAAATAATTCTGCATGCTAACAGGGTGAGCCCAACCGAGCCTGTGGCATTCCTTGATGTTGATGCTGCTTAAAATGCAGCTTTGTGGAGTCTCTTTTCACTTGTTTTCTCTTTAAATGCTGAGGTAATGCTAAAGACTTGGGTGGATGCCAGACCTCAAGAAGCAGCCACCTACTGAGAAGTAAGAGAACACTTTTAAAATTCCAGACACTTGTACTCATCCTCCATGTTTTCCCCAGACTACCTATCAGCCACCTCCCCCCTGAAAAAGCTAAGCCCCATCAAATGCCTCTTGGAAATGCCTCTCCTGTATCTTGGCTCTTGGAGAGGAGAAAATGCATCTGAATTCCCTCGGTGGATGCATCACAGGGGAGTATTTGGACATGCTGTTCACCCTGGGCTTTTCATCCCTTCTATTTATTTTCTGCGGCAGCAGAGCTGTGTGAATTCTGGTGCCCCATCCGAGAGGCCCCAGCAGCCCAGCGGATAACATGCAAACACGTGAACACATACGGACTTTGCCCACCACGAATATCTCACCATCCATCGTCACCCAGAACAATTAGCATGATTCCCTAGAGTTTCCCATTTGCCAAGTTCTTCAGACCATCACAAAGTCTGTCACTGTTTTGACACGTTCACGAGGAAGGATATAATTTATTATTTCCCTGGGATTTGGGACTTTTTTTTTCTTTTGGTTTTGTTTACGAAAATAACCCCAGTAATGGAGAATTTCCTGTATATAGAGAAAAGCACCAGGCGCCATTGGTAAAGGGGGAAAAAATAGCACTGCTAATCACCTACTGTATGCCAGATGCTTTGCATTTGTTTCATTTCACTCAAAATGCAAACCAATATACATATCTATGGGTTGATATTATGATTTTATAGTTGGGAAAAGGGAGATCTTCGGTATTTAGAAAATGTTCTCAGTATCTTAAAGCTACACATAGCATAGAAAATGTATGACAATCAGATAAGACCAAGGGTTTTTGTGTCCCTCAATTCAACAAGAAATAGTGATGTATAAAACCTACTTTACCTGAGGGAGAAATGGGAGGAGATATTAATCTGGCCAAAATCAAAGTCATGGGCTCTGTCAAGTGGTCTGGAAAAACCCCAATGCCAATCTCATCAAAAAGTCATAGCAACAAGTGCCATGCTTCTTCTTTTTTTTTCTTCTAAGATTTATTTATTTATTTGAGAAAGAGAAAGAGAGAGAGCACGAGCCAGCGAAGGGGCAGAGAGATGGGGGGGGGGAGAGAATCCCAAGCAGATTCTATGCGGAGTGCAGAGCCTGATACGGGGCTTGATCTCACGACCCTGAGATCACGAGCTGAGCTGAAATCAAGGGGCAGACATTCAACTGACTGAGCCCCCAGGCATCCCTAAATGTCCTTCTTCTTAATGAACAAGTGAATCCATGTGGGGGATGTAGTCCCAATTCTTCACAAAAACAGAAATACAGAATAAAAATGGATGAGAGTGGGTTAGTGAGAAAAGAATGAAAACAAAAGCAGGGAGAGGGAGAGATAGACAGAGAAAGATTGAGATGGTGTATGAGGTGTTTAGGAAACCAGTTTGTCAGCAAGAGCTTTACTTGTATAAGTGAGTTGACCTAAGTGGCTTGGGGGTGTGGGGGAGATATGTAAGACACTGGTGCACTGTGGAGGATAACGAAGAGCTAAAAAGTTTGTATGACAGAAGATTTCTGAGGGATCCACTGAGGTTGCGGACGTTCACTTTCAAATATTCGTCTCGAATAGTCGATGAAGTACCGCTGAGCCAAATCATATTCTCTGGCTCAGTCTTTGGCTTTAGAAATGCACCTGGTGGTAAAACAGAGTTGGTATCTGGGGTGTGTGGTTGGCCATCCTCTGTAGCTAAGGGATCTAGAGAAGGGGACTAGCCCATATAGGTATCCAGTCCACGAGCATGATGACCCGAGGCCAACCGACTAGAGAAGGTGTTGGCGAGCAAGTCACTTTGTCACCTGCTGAATGAATGATGACGCTACAACTCAGGTTCTCTTGTTGCCAGGTCCAAAAGAGACCCACTCTCCTACCTGCTTTCACCATTCTCACCATGTTTTCTCATTGAACAGTTCCAAATACATCCTATTGAATATTTGAGGGTAACTGCCAAAGAGCCACAACAGAATGGGGCAAGCTAGAAATACTTGGCCGTTTGCAACATTCCCTTGAACCGTGGGACACATGGTGCAATGTAAGTTTCAATGGATCAAAACAAAACAAAAGCCCAAAACCACTCTACAGTGGCCCCAAACAATGGAACTGCGGTTGTGTGTCACTCAGTTACCCTGTGTCACACTCATTATTTCAAAGCCTTGCAAAAGAACATTTTCTCATTATCTGGAAAACAGTTGTTAGAATATCTGAGAGAAGTACATGTTTGTGGAAATCACTTGGATCTCTGTGTAATTTTTGGTCCAGCTTTTCTCTGCTGAGAGGTATCGCCATTCCAGCATTATGTTAGAAGGACTTTCCTTTTCTTATGTGCTTCAAAACCACAAGGAAACAAACCTCGTTCCCAGAAATAAAATAAACAACATTTCAAGGATAAATTATGTGACGGGAAAGGTCAGGGGTGATTTCTCAGCAAAAACAAATCAAATTAAGAAATTTAAAAAGGCGGACATAGGGTTTGATCCTTTGAAAAGTTAAAGGTAATCCGTGCATTGATATTCTGACTCACAATTTTATAGGCATATCTCCTTAAGTGCCACTCTGCATTTATCTGCTATAGAACTCTTAATATTATAAATGTTTATATATTGTTGGTCTCACAGTGGAAGCAAACACCATCTACTGCTCTCAGCCAATGAAAGCAGTATGCCAGTCTGCCCTTTCTTTATTTCAGAAAGTGCTCATTTTTAAACTCCTCCACATTTTTCTCTTTCTGACATGATTTTATGTTCTGGTGAACAGTTTTGACTCATAATGGCTCACAAAAGACACAGAAATAATAGTGCTGGTGGTACAGACAGTGAATACTAGTTTTAAAGCAGTTGGAGGCCATGAGCACATTTAAGGAAATTAAGGGTAAGGGAACCGATGGTAACGTCCAAGGCCAAATGATGTCTCCATGGAGGTCACTGAGGAAATCCCATTTTTACTGGGGTTTAGAATCACCCCACTTTCTTCTGTCCCCAGAAAACTCCATTTGGTATTTGGATCTTCTTTGGTTTACTATCCTCTCTCCTGGAATTGTTGACACCTGCAAGCCCAGATATAATTCTGGCTGAGGTCACTTCTGACACAACCAGATACATGCATGTGGCTAGTTAGCATGAGGGGTAATGAGGACGACCCTCTGATAAAGTCTGAGGTGACAAAATGGGTCACGGTTCATGTTGCTCCTTTCCCCCTTGCTGGTTCCAAGACTAAAGTTATGTACTCCTTGAGCCCAAAGAAAAAGAATCCAGCTTTCCAAAAGCCTGAGACTCTCATAAGAATACACTCTCTCTTTCCCATCCTTGGAATGTACAGGTGGCAAGAGTGATGAGACACTGTAACCTACACTCCTCTTCTTTGCTACATTTCCTCCCCAGTCTTCCCCCAAGGGTGGAGAGTAACTGATGGGAAATTAACAACTTGCTGGGGTTTATGCACATCATTGGGAATCTATGCTTCTGTGCCAAGATCCTTTTATCTGGGGGCAGGGGAACATGTTTTCTTTTTTTGTTTTGTTTTGTTTTGTTCCCCCAGTCATACAATTGGATATTTGGATATTTGTAGAAGTCCTTTGATATTATAAAGCGCTTCATAAATCCCACTGTATCCTGTGAGATACGTAACCTCAAATTGTGTCATCTGTAGCCAGAAGAATCTATGGTGGGTGCTGAAAAAATGTCAGGGAATTATAAGTAAAGCAAACAGCAGTTGTAAAGTACAAAGTCAGAAAATCCTCTCCAAAGGGACTGTGTCATAGGACTTGCAGAGACTTGATTCCGGCGGTATTCCCTTTCCACAAACAACTTCTCCCCTCTCAAGTCAGAATGCCTGTACATATTAGAAACCAAAATCTTCATAGGAGAGCGCAGCGGGATACAGCTTGAGGGAGAAGCTTAAGCAACACTGGAGGAATGAGTCTTGAACAAAAGCCCTGGTGAGTATGTAGTCTGAGCTCAGACAGGTGGCTTTAAGTGATTAGGTAGGAAAGCGGTAGAGAAGGTGTTTCAGTAATATTACAATATATAAATGTATCAAATTCACATGCTGCACACCTTAAAATTACAGGATGGTATATGCCAAACATATATGCCAAATATATTTCAAGAAAAAAGCTGAGATTTATGGTTCAAATGATGGAAAAGTTTTAAAGTAAGAACTAAGAAAGATAGACATATATATCTCTCCATATATGCATCATATTATTTCTATTTGTCTTAGTAAATGACTTCTATGAAGCAGTCTTTATATAAACAGTTTAAAAAGGTTTTTTTACTATCCATATCTTAAATACATATTATAAGCAAAACCCCTTCACAGTGGGCACTCTGTGAGCTCTCAGAAAACCTTGGTGGCTTTCTCTATCCCTTAAGTTAATAGAGTTTTGGTTTATATCAATACTTCTATTATAGAGACTTGATATTACGAACCTGGGAGAAAAAGGAGCTCCTGCAATCTGATCTCTACTTATTTCTTTATGCCACTTTTTGGACTATGTTCTCCCACATAATCCCTCCATTAGAGTTGGTCTCTCGCCTCCCCTCAAATCCGTGCGGGGCTTTTCTGCTTCTCTTGACCTGCCTCACATGGAATCTACCTGCAATGCTATCCTTCTCGCCAGTGGCAATGGAAACCCTCATAAGTCTGAAGATCAAGCCCAAATGTTATTTCCCTGATAAAGAGCCCGTGATTCCACGTGTGCTAAAAATAATTACTCATTTGACTTTAGTGCACTTATTCACCACCTTTTCCCTTGGAGGTCCAAGATGTGTTTCAGATTAAGGTGTAACTTTCCTAGTTCTTCCTCTTTGCCTTATACACAGAAAATGCTCAAAATAAAATACCAATTAAGGAACGGCAGGAAAAAAAAAAAAAAAAACCACCAAAAATCCCTTTCCTAATACAAGAAAAATGCACTCCACCCCCAGATGAGGGATAGCCCTGTGTCTCTCGTGACTTCGGCTGGCCAGCCACAGAAATTGAGGAGGTGGCATGTGGAAGAGAATTCGTACTTTAAATTTTGAAACAGCCTAAGTGACAGTGTGAGAATGGGCCCCTTCTTTATAAGATCATTGTCTAAAATTTAATATAATTGGGGTTTCTACGTGAGATGTCAGTTTACTTGCCCCAGGCAAGTATTTGTGTTCTGTGCCCTAGCAATGGAAGGACTGGAATCAGGGGTTTCCAGATAAAATGAAAAAGGCAGGCACGGACAGAAGTTCCAAATTTGCAGGATGCGGGTTGAAGGTGGAGAGTCTCCACGAAAAAACAAAATCGGCACTGCTATTTAAAGGCTCTATTTTGTTATCTTGGGAGCTGTCTCCCAAATTCTATGTTTCTATCAGGCTCTCAGGTTTCAGATAAAAGGATTTTGTGTTGCTATTGTTACAGCCTGAAAGAATTCTTTACACAGGCCTTTTTGTTGTAAGAACACAATCAAATCTCCCTGCCTTCTGAAACACCCAGGGATTCCAAGGAGTTTACAGAGCAATGAATTCTGATCTCAGTGGTAGGGAAAAAAATAAAAATAAAAAACAATAAAAACCTCCAAAACCAAAACCGGAGAGCTATTGGTTTCTGAACATAGAGCCATATATGTGCCACCTACCATCAAGCGTAGGGTGAAAACCACCATTTTGTGGACGCCTGATTCTATTTTGGCTAAAAGTAGTCCATTTACAGTTATCTGCCAGTCATCACTGTGACCACACATCTTTCTCCTGATGATGAAGTTACGTGATGGTCAGGGAGAGGGGTCATGGGGACCAGCGGGAGGAATCACAGAAATGGGACAAGAATGAAGTCAACATGTTATCAGATATCATATGACGTTGGTTATTTATCTTCTCGATGGCAAAAAGGACTGCCACCTTCTGCGTCATGGACATTTTAAAAGATGTGAATCATTTCCGCTAGACTCCCCTGTTGTACAATCAGGTGGCTTAAAAGTCATGTGTTTTCACAAGGTGTGCATGAGAGGAAACTGTCAGTACCTTCAGGGGGAGGTTGCCCTAACCTAACAAGTCAATTTTAATTTATGCCACATACAGTTCTCAGGGAATTTAACTAATTGGGTGTTAACTGATTCAGTCAATTTTACCATAAACCTGACTGTTGACCTTCAAGGAAGTATTCGGATTTGAGCAGTTAACTAGGCACAGCAGGCATTGGGTTGATAAAAAAAAAGTTATAATTTTAAGTGACAAATATGGCCTATTCTAGAATATCGAACAATTAACTCGTTAGAAGACAGCCTCTGATGACCGTAACTGTGACGGGACAGAGGTGACAATCAGAAGCAAGCCAGCAAAAGTTGGTCACAGGGAGTCACAAAATAAAAATCGCTATAGGAAGGGCTAGGATAATTTGTTATAAACATCATAATAGAATGTATTATGTAGTTTAATTTGATGCATAATATGTCGTAGCAATTTTGCTTAAGGCAGGAATAAATAAACAGCCCTTAACGAATCCATGATGCCATAGTAACAGAATTGTAACAAAGACTAGATTTTATCTATGTAAAGTTATATCACACATTATATATAAACTACATTTTCTTATTATTATAGCTTTGGTTCGAAAGCCTCTTTAAGTGAAAACAGCACTATTACATAAATGTTTTACCTTCATCTGGTAGCATGTTATATGAGGTAGTATTTTTACTTACTAATTACTGATTAACATAGCAATAATGATAAGAGCACAATGAAGCAAATCTATGTACTTGAATGCTAGATATCTAGCATTTGAGTTACATAGAGTTACAAATCTTTGAGTTACAAATTTAATCCATTCATTCATGCAATAAACATTTATTGATTGTCTAGAGATTTTCTTTCATTCATGTATATATTCATTAATTTAGAAAAAAAAGGAGGGGGGAGAGGGACAACCTTGAATCCACCTCCCATGTACTGGGGGATACTGCTTGGGAAGTGAATACAGAAGAGCCCAGGAGTGGAGTTAGGGGTGGAGATGGGGGGTCAGATGCACTCACTCAGAGGTCAGCTACGATGTTGTTCAGGGAATGTTCTAGAAGAGAAGCAGGCAACACACCCTGGGAGCTCAGTGTATGGAACAAGTAAGTCTGTCAGAAGGAGGCATGAGAGTCTCTTGGGGCCAAACACGTGAGTTCCTTCCAGGCCAAGGTGGGGGCAGGCCTGCCCAGCATGAAGAGTAACATGTATAGAGTTCCACCATCATGATACCCAGTGACCGTCAACCCTTCGGGGTATTGGAAACATAAGCCTTTTGTGGTTGGTGGGGCACAAGAGGCTGAGGGACTAAAGGCAGAAGCTAAGGGGCTAGTTAGCCAAGGAAAAGAAGTCAGACTTAATTTTATAGGTCATCTTATTTTGTATTTATAAAGAAAATGCTGGAGTATACTCTTTATCCCATTAGCATTAGACATAATTATTTAAATATAACTTGTTAGAGATTAGCTGTTTAATTTAAAAAACGTAATTAATTGGAGCAATGTATTAAATAATAATATTTGACATCATTAATGAGGGTATAATTATATGTGCTATTTAAAAACTTAGTGCAATACCAATATTTTCTCATAAAATGAAGCAAGAATTATTATCCATAAAGCAACTTAGCAACTTGACTAAGTTCATTTTGGAATTCAATTCTCTGGCAATTATCACTCACATTTAGAAAATCTATCTAAAATCTCTCCACATCAACTCACATAAGTAAAAGAAAAACGTAGTAATATTTTCATAAAGAATAGGTTAAAGAAAAAAAAAGGAGGGGGTAAGATTCCCATTAAGTACATGAGAATTTACAGAAAGGTCTCTCCCTCCTCTCAGACTTCAGGGGACTTGGAGAAACTGCCCCCCCCGAGATTTGTCATTTATTTTATTTTTTAAAAGATTTTATTTATTCATTTGAAGAGAGAAAGACACAAGCAGGGGGAGAAGCAGAGGGAGAGGGAGAGAGCACAAGCAGGGGGAGAAGCAGAGGGAGAGGGAGAAACAGACGCCATGTGGAGCTGGGAGCCCGACATGGAACTCAATCCCAGGACATGGAGATCATGACTTAGCCAAAGGCAGACATCTAGCCATCTGAGCCACCCAGATGCCCCTGAGATTTGCCATATAGCTGCAGAAGTATCACAAGGGACCAACAGGAGTATGATCCTAATAGAGCTGACCTTGCATTGATCCAGAAGGACAATGATAGCCCAACTTCTCAGAGTAGAGGTGCTATTCATCGTATTTAACACTTTATATACACTATTCATTCAGTTTTCAGAAAAGCTCAATGAGTCAAGTGCTATTTAAACGCCTAATTCTTAAATAAGAAACATGAAGCTCAAAGAGGTTAGGCGACTTGCCCAAGGTCATTCAGCTAATAATTAGCAGCATCAGGCCTGGCATTAACGTTGTGACAATTCCATAGTGGGACAAATCAGGTACTGACCTCAGAAAGGATACAGTTCCATTGATAACACAAGGAAGCATTAAATGCAGGCATTGACATGTTTTATTATTTGATTTGAACATTGGATTTTAATGGTATATATCTGCTCTTTTGCTGTCTGTTTTCTAGCAGAAACTTATTTTCTAGCAGAAATTTCTAGCAGAAATCATTTCTATGGGAAAAAAGGCTCATATGTAATTCTGAGTAAGTGACCAGGAAATGGAGTACAGTGATGTCCCCTCAAAAAACTGCTGTCATCGGATGTCATCAAAGACTTGTAAGCAACATGCTGGTATCTAGTTGAACTCTATTAAATGGTGCTTTTTGAGGTCAAGAAAGGTCGAAATACTGCCAATGTTTGAACTTAATACAATGAGATCTTCCGATGGGAAGGTCACTTTGACAAGGGAACTAGCATGGAGAAGGAGAAATGGAACAGGAAAAGAAGAAGTTGGTATGTTCTTGCCGTGATACTGGCAAGAAAGAATGACTATCTTCAGAAAAGCATGGACTAACGAAGAGGCTGATAGGTTCCTGAACCGTCTGCAAATGAGATTAACATGTAACCCCGTGGACATGAGGAGGGAGAGGGGGAGAGACGTCAGGAGGACGCTGAGACTTTCGGGAAAAGAAACAGAGAGTGCTGAAATGAGGTAAGGTTTTTCCAACTTGAAGAATTATTTTTAAAAATATTTTCTTCTTGCGCCTACGGGAGTTCTTCTCTATTTCATGTTGGATTCCATGCTAATTTGAGAAATATATTTGTTTTAAAAAACAAACATGCAAAGAACAGAAAAGAAAAAAAAGCAATGAATCCCAGACTCCCAAGGCTGCAAAACTGCACTTAGCACTTCTGATGAGGAAGGAGGGAATGAGTCTGCCCGCCAGGCATACCCCATTCCGTGATTGTCATCAGCATGGTGTGGTTTCTCCACTCGGCACAAGTGTGATCAGTACCTACCAGGAGCCAGGCTCAGAGCCAGCTGCTAGGGGTGGGGTGAAGAAGGCAGTCTTTCCCCTGCTCTGCCTGCCTAGTAGGGGTCAGCGCGATGTGCATTTGCAACGGGAAAGACGCGTGCTGTACAGGCAACGGGGGTGGGGGACTGGAGCAGTAATGAGGGTCTTAGCTGATCTGGTGTGTATCAGTGCTCCTTACACACACACATGCATATATGCATACACTACATGCAGGCATGCAAATTCACACATGCACACATACATCCATGCATCCATGCCCGCACACACACACCCATGCACATTTGCACAAACCCATGCTCACCCACATTCCTACCTTTATTCATACCCACATATACACATGTGCACACACACAAGCACTTCTGCACACATTTATGGTCACACTCTCACCTCTGCACCTATACATCCCATATGCTCACGCCTACATCCACACATCCACACTTGCCCACAATTCAAATCTACACCCACCCACAGACGTGCACATATCCAGCCACACGTGTGCTACAACTGTGCACGCAGAGACACACACGACTGTCACCAACCCCAGGATACCCTGAATAGGAACATCCTCATTATGGTCAGATTCAAAGAACATTTTTCCTTTTCTCAGCCATCATTGGCTCTGACACATAAATTGCTTCTAAATTTCTCCATCCTCTGATTCCATGCCTGGAATGTTTACAACTTTGCTTCCCTGTTTCCTTTCTTCTTTTGTCCTGATAATTATATTAAGGATTCCAGATAACACCTCCCATGGATGGCAGTTCCAGGCAAAGCTATCTTCAACTTTAAGGCTATGGGTCCTATGAATGGGCCGATTTCCTATTTTTTATTATTGATATAATGCTAGAATCTGCTTTCCTACTTCCTTTCTGTCAAGCAAAGCCTTTAATGGTACCTAAAGCTGAGATTCAGGAAACTTTAAGAGTCCATGGTCTGTTGTTCCTGAGAATAAAAGGAAAAATACAGATTTCTAAAGTCTACTTCTGAGTTTCTTCTTCTCCCTGAAGGAGGCTCTGATTACTGCCGGGGCCAAGAGAAACAGGGTCTTTGCTTTCCCTTCTAAAATCCTCCTGCCCTGTTTGTTTTCCCATTGCCTTCCCTCCCTCGACCCCCAGATTTTCCCCAGGTAAACCAAAGCTCCCCCCTGTGGTGGGATGACAGCAAGGAGGCTCAGGGATCACCTTCTAACTTCCACCAAAGTTAGTGGTGACAGGGCTGCTTCCCAGAGGGAACCTGGGCCAGGGCTGACAAATACCCGAAAAACACACAGCAGAGCCAAATCAAGAGCAGCATCACGGTCATCCCTGCAGGCCTGAGCAACATGCTTAATCTGCCTCCTCCTAAGAGTTTTCTGGAACATAAAGCCAAAGGAAAGGGGTAATTTATTGTGCGGATTGCGTATTAATTAGTTTTCAGGAGTTCCTTGGGTAATTACAATCTGTAACATCTGTAATTGACTTGGCTAGATTAAAAATGGATGCTTTGGCGCAATGGTAAAATTAGCAAGGAGCCAAGAAGTGGGAGGAGGAAATGTCTTACCTATGAGATGAGGAACAAGTGGGCCTCAGGCCAAGCCCCAGACAATAGATACCTTCTCTGGGGCCAAAATTCCAGCAGACATCCGAGACCGTACACTCAGCAGGTGAGGTCTTTCCCCAAAAAGACCCTGGGGGGTAAGTGACCTGATGTCTCCTAAGTAGCTCTTTTTAACAACTGGAGGAGAGCTTTCCCCAGGGGCTCAGAAAGGCAGACACCTCCCTCAGCTCCCCCTCAATAGTGGTCAGGCCAACAAGATGGGCATAACTGAGTTTCGATCATTCTGCAAAACAGAAGGAAGGAGCCCTTCTCCTGGAAGGGAGGAGGAGCCAGGGCAGGAGGAAGGAGGCGGAGACATAGAGAGGAAGTGCCTTCTGCAGGACGTGCTCTGAGGCTGAGTGCCTCCCTCCTGCGCCCTGTGGAAGGCTTCCCGTCCTCTGGGACCCTCCCCGAAAGACTCTTGCTCCTTGTCTCTTACTCAAGCTCTTGCCAGGGGTCCCTCAGTCACCTGTCACCCCCAGTCATGCTGTTGTGGTCCAGAGCAGCACCCAGCTCTTTGGGCAGGGGCTGGGACTCAGAGCGTCCCATCCTAGAAGCTGCACCTTCACCCCTGATGCTGACAAGTCTAAACACAGAGGTGGTGAGGTGCTCCTGAAGGCCAGCTGCCGCGGAGGCTGTGGGTGGAAGACCAAGTATAGAGGTTCAGGAAAAGAATGATTCAGTTATCTCAATTTAATGGGTATATTAGCTAAGACTTGTGGGTTAAATGTCTGCCTTTGGCTCAGGTCATGATCTCAGGGTCCTGGGATCGAGTCCCTCATCTGGCTCCCTGCTCAGCAGGGAGTCCGCTTCTCCCTCTCCCTCTGTCTGCTGCTCCCCTTGCTTATGCGCGTGCTCTCTCTCTCCCTAATGAATAAATAAAATCTAAAAAAAAAAAAAGCACTGCAGGAAAGCTTAGAAACTCTTCAACCACAGCTTTAGGGAAGTCTAGTAGTGGGCAGGTCTCAGGTGGGGAGGATTATATTACAATACAGTGAGCGCGGGCTTTAGAAGAGATCCAGATAAAAGATTGAGGACATAGAAGAGGAAATCAAAGGGAAGAGTACAGAAGGGAGATCAAACAATAAGGGAGGGAAAGAGAAGTGGAGAGAGACACCTGCACTGGACCCTGAGTAAGAAGCCCAGCAAAAAGGAGGGAAGTCCTTTCCGTTGAAAAGAGCGATTTTCTCCGGCATAGACTTCTGCAAACTAAAGCCCGCTGCCTGTTTTTGTAAATAAAGTTTTATTGGGACGCAGACACGCCTGTTCATTCACATACTGACTGTGGCTGTTTGTGAACTGCAACAGCAGAGTTGAATAGTTGCAAGAGAGAGAGAGGCCAAGCCAGAAACATTCACCGACTCTTTACAGAGGAAGTTTGCTAAACCCTGTTCTAGAATAAAACCCTAATCACATAAGCCTACTCCACAAACAAGAGCACGTGTTCATTCCTTCTCCAGGATCTAATGACAGGGAGTCTGCTTTCCAGCTCCAGGTAGAAATCAGCTCTGCTGGGGGATATGTTCTGCCCCAGGAGAGCGACAGCTTACATTTGCCGGAGTTATTTATCTTTCCCCCCTGTCAACATGGAGTGAGGAGGAAGCAGGTCTCTCGCCAGGATGGGGATGACTCCATTTTAAAATACAGATGGGGGTACCTGGCTGGCTCAGTTGGAAAAGCATGGAAAAGCTCTTGATCACACTGTAAGTTCGAGCCCCATGTTGGGTGCATAGATGACTTAAAAATGAAATCTCTAGGGGCGCCTGGATGGCTCAGTTGGTTAAAGGTCTGCCCTTGGCTCAGGTTATGATCCCAGGGTCCTGGGATCCAGTCCCTTGTGCCGCTCCCTGCTCAGTAGGGAGTCTGCTTCTCCCTCTCCATCTGCCTGCCACCCCCCCTGCTTATGTTGTCACTCTCTGTCAAATAAATAATAAATAAAATCTTTTAAAAAATAAAATAAAACTTAAAAAGTAAAATACAGATGTGTGCTGTTAGAAATATCGCCATTGTTAGTTTTGATCATGGGGAGAAAGAAAGAATGTGAAAAGAGAGAAGCAGGTCAGTAACCACACTGCCTGTGAGGGAGGAGGGCTGGTATCCTGGAAGGAATAGTGTTTAATCCAAGACAGCGGCCAGAAAAATGCTGCTAAACTACACAGCAACAAGTGGCCCCCAGGTCTCTTTGCTGGGTATATCTCTGATAGCTGACAAATACAAAATGTAGATAAATGCTTACCATCTTCAGGATTCAGAGCATAAGGCTGCTCAGTAAGGACGGCAAATGTCTATTTGAAATTGGAGATGCCCAGACTGGACTTTTCCTCCTATGGGTGTAGCTCATGCCTCTTTACTTTCTGCTTGTCCCTCCCCCTGTGCTCACAGGAAGGGTAGCTTCCAAGTGTATTTTGACAGGGTCTGCCTTCAGTGGTCACTGGTTTCCTCCCTCTCTCCAAGAAGAACACTACTTAATTTTCTACTGAAGGGACAGTTTTCTGCCCAATCTCTTCTTCCCAGAAAAGCACTCCAGCCAGGTCTGGGGATATACTTTTTAGCAATCCATTTGGTTAAGTAAAAGCACCTTTTGTGCTATCTACTTAGAGAACAGCTAGGCACCTGTCACCTTCCTTCCGTGCAGGGATTATAACTCAGGCTTCCTTAGCCAGTCCACTGCTCAGTGGAAACTAGGATGGCTGAAGCCTACTAAGCTAGACAAGCCTTCAGAAACACAAGGAGGATAAGATGGGCCTTGGTTATGGGTTTTTTATACATTTGAACAGATACAAGTTTGAGATTTGGTAGATGACCCACGGACCCTGTATCATGGGAACCTGGGAAGATTTTCTTAAGCCCAGTGAGTGAGATAAGTGAGGAGAATTAGTCCAGGAACACTCCTTCATAGCCAAGGAATAGAAAATTAGTGTTAATAATGACAATGAACATCGTATCGCTCTCGGGATTCTTACCATTGTGCAAGGCACTAGACCACATGATTAGCCTGCAGCTACTCACTCAAACCTTTCAACAACCCTAGAGGCAGGTGTCCTTACTCGATTTTATAAATAAGGAAACCAGGGCTCAGGGAGCCCAAAGCATACAGTCGGTTGGTCGGCTACACACTTAATCTCTCCCTGACCCAGAACCAGTGGCAGTCATTCCAAACAGGGACTCTCTCCCATAAGAAAGGAGGATCTCAGAGAAGTCACTTTTCTTTCATCCAGAGCACCCAACCTGAACATCGCTCTGGGAGCCCAAAGTAGCATCAATGCCAGGCTCCTTACTACCCCTGGCTTCTAAGACCCGCCTGATTCTTTGTTGGGCCTGGAGTCCTCCTGTCCTGAACAATGGACCAGGTTACTGGGATGTGATCTTCCTCGTTGTGCCTATGGTGCCTTCCCTTGTAGTTGAGCCCTACCTCCCTCACTGTTCCCTTCTGCTTGGATGGGCCTCCTGGTTTTGTGACTGGAATCCAAGATGGTAGCCCCCTAGAAACTGATTCTGAGTGTTCCTCCCTTTCATGGTTTTGACTGGCCTGCATCAAACTAGAGTTGGTTACATTCTCTTTTGCACTTGGTGACAGAAGGGCCCCCAATACTTATGGTAAATAAAATCCTGTATTCTGTCTGACAAAGCTGCTAGGATGATTCAGGAGTCAAGGGACCACTTTGTTTCTTTCTTTACAAATTGCCTCACGGTCCATACGAATTGCCTGTTCGTGGAGGATGAGCGATGGGTAGGAAGTCAAGTCTCATGTTGAGGTAAGGTGATATTTCAGCCTGCATCTTCCAGCCTAGGTTTTCCTGATCTCCACCCCATTCTTAATGGTAACCCCTTAAGGGTTCCTTGCTAACCTCTATCTTTAATCCAGCCTTTTAACAGAGAGGCCAGAAAGTTGGAGGAAAGCCAGAGCTTCAATATCCTATGTAATTGTTAATTTCATTCTCATAGGAAACAAATCTCTATGTCAGTGCTATGCTAACATTGCATCTCTAACATCATGGCAGTAGCTTTAGGCCAGTGAGCATTAATAAAACAAACTGACTTGAACAGATGTGAGTCAGATACTAAAGAGAAAGCCATGAGGCTCAATACTAATCCCAATTGCTAACTCATCCCTTCTTCTTCTATGGGATCTTCCACTAAAAATAATTTTTAATGGGAAACCTTCAGTTCAATTGCAGCAAAGAACATTCTGTGTGTCTAAGGGAAGCAGGCACATTTGTCACCCACAATCTGGATACCGAGCTGTGATGTGGCTCTGGGCTCGTCCCATGCAGCACGCATGTTTATGAGACCCACATGTTATTTATGGTGGCAGTGGCACAGCCTGACGAAGTGGGTGCCCTGAGCGGAGTGTAGGGAGGCCCAAAATTGATTTCACACTTTCATTGCTATTAAAAGATTCTTAGCATTTAGGTTGAAGGAAATTGTGGGACTTCTCCTCTGGGAGTCATCAACAAAAAGTCCAAGAAAGAACAAGGTATCTATATTTTTTTTCTGTTCTGTATTTTTTGTCTCCCCTAAACTCACAGTCCTGGTTATGACCTCTCTATTTTCGGATCTGCGACACAGTAACAGTTGGCTTTGTTACTTATCAGATAGGGATATCTTCAGAAGGGACAAATGACGTTGTGGTGTTGGATGCCATGCTTGGAGACCCTCTAAGGAAGCATTTTTAAACTGTTGGATTGCTACCAATTAGGGTGTCACAAAATCTTATATTTAAAGATCACGGGATGAATATACCAGGAAGTAGCATATAATATGAACAGTAAAATAAAAAATTGTATCTTTAATTGTATGTGTATATTTTGACGTATAAGGGGTCTCTGCATAAAATGTATTTTGTAATGTGGGTTGCATTAAAAATTATTTTGAAAAACTCTATTTTAATGTTTAATCCTAGATCAGTGAGAGGGGCAAAGAATACCACCACTTCTCCATGTAGTTTATCCCACATAGGGGAATTTTCCTCATCCTGTACCATCTGGTGCTCAAGAGGCAGCTAGAGTTTCTGAGCTCCTATAATAGGGACCACATGCTCCACTCTGGTACCCCCTCAAAAAGGACTAGGGGGCTTTTCTCAAACCGGGAGCAAACCAACAGTATAAGAAGGAACTAACATTAATTTAGCACTTATTATGTGTTGGTTACGTGCCCCAAAGCATTAATATATATATTAATATATATTGTTATTATGTATATTCTATTATATACTGCATATTATATATTATCTATTGTAATAGATAATTATTATATATTACCTATTATATATTATATTCTAGCATATATTATTATATATTGTATATTCTAATATAATATTCTATTATATTGTATATTCTAATATAATATTCTATTATATTGTATATTATATATTTATGTATACATACATATGTATACATTTATGTATTTATGTATATATTTATGTATATATGTATACATATATCTATGTATATGTATATATTTATGTATACATACATAATTTTTATGTATATTTATACATACATTTATACATACATATATAATATACATAATATATAATATACATATCACCTATATATTCATATATACACATATATATGCATATATTAATATCTATGTATATTGTATATATGGATACTATATGGATACTATGTATGTATAATATATATATTTTATATATATATATGATTTATAACAATTCTAGGACAGTTTAAGTAAGGCATTTTACTTACTTTTGCACATAAAGAAACTGAAATTGAGAGACACAGCACCAAAATTTTTTTTTCTTTTTTGCAAAAGACCTTACTGTCCACATTTTTTAAAATCATTTTTTCTTGTACGTAAGTAACTCCTAAGACTGTTACCATTCTCCGTGGAAAGAATTGGGAAGTACTAGAAAAACGGTGGCCCTCCATAAAGGCACTTTACATATCGGGCTTCACAATTAACAAAGCACTCACATTGTCTTGTCTGACTAGACCTTCACCACTTGTCAGGTGGTTAGGGGAAGTATTTTCCCCATTGTACAGATTGGAAAACTGACATTAGAGAGGGCCGATCACTCCCACGCTTAACAGATCTTGAACCCATGGCTCTACTTCCAAGTCCACTGATGTTTGTTATATTTCTACTATTGTTACGAGGTCATAAAGACTGTGACTTGAGTAGTAGTAGTCTATAGTTTTTACTAGGTTGAAGGCAAAAAAAATTTTTTTAACATAAAAAGAAAAGGAGGAAAAGCAGACATTATGAAGACAATGGAGTAGAGATTTTCAAACATCTTTAAAAATACTGAACAAAAATTGATTCTTAAAATTTCCATTCTCATTATTAATATCATCTGGTACTTCAGAGTAATTAGCCAGATTACGAACTCCTTTACTAAATCTTGAGAATTTTGTTTAGAAATCAACTCATCTGGCTCAGCAGGGAGACAGGAAGGAACAACAGGCTTCTGCTCCCACTGCATCTGCCGGCTCTGAGAATGAAAAGCGAGAGATAAGCGTTTTCTCTGTCATTTTAAACAGGGGAAATTAATTGCTCCTGCAGAGATGAAAACTTTACCTTTGAAAGGAAACCTGAGCAAAATTCTTTTTTCTTGTGTTCCCACCTGTGGAGACCCAAGGTTTGGCACCAAATTGGAGCTTACACAGTGTAGTCACAAAGACAAATGCCAGATCCCTCCCTCATTAGGAGGCCGGCTGTCTAGTAGACACTGCGACCAAAGGCTGGCTGTCCGTAGAGGGAAATGAGATGAGGTGTATAATATTTGCATGTTTGAGAATGAACCTATCACATTGGCTGTGTATATAGAACTAGGTCGGCCTATTGAACCCTGAGTGAGTATTGAAAATTAAATAAACAAGATTTGCTAATCATATCATTGTAGGTTTGGAGCTGATCTAGGAAGCACTTTCTCTGTATTTTTTACCTTTTTTTTTTAAGATTTTATTTATTTATTTGCAGAGAGAGAGAGAGAGCACAAGCAGGTGGAGCAAGAGAGGGAGAAGCAGGCTCCCCACTGAGCAGGGAGCCTAATGCAGGGCTCTATCCCAGGACCCTGCGATCATGACCTGAGCCGAAGGCAGACACTTAACTGACTGAGCCACCCAGTCACCTCCGTATTTTTGTTATTTTGTCCCCAATAATAATAAACAGGCTAACCCCACCATGAGCAGCAGAGTCCCATACATTGCTTCTATATCAATAGAATAAGGACATTTCTTAAATAAGGAAAATATGACCTAGTGGTTACTCTTGGCTGAGGATTCAGACCTTGGAGTTACTAATCTCAGTCTTCTAATTGCCCAGTTATAGGAAGGTCAGGCCAATTTGTGTCTCGGTTTCCCCTTTCTGAAAATATGGGGGAAATATATTCCTTCTTGACTTTAAAAAATCTACTAAGAAGAGATGGGCAAGGGAAAAAAAAAAGAAGAGATGGGGAAGGGGACCTGGTGGGAATTCACAGGCCTGCTTTGTGATTCAAGCAAGTACGTCTTCTGTCCCCACAATCTAATTATTGTGGTCGCCTTGATAGAGTGTCTGAGTGTGCTTGGGACTCTATGTGAGCTTTGAAATCCACTCTTTGTTTGTATTCTAGATATGCCTCTGTTGATCGACAGAAATGTGAGAAATCCATTTCGACATCACATCAACTATTTTCTCACCTGAATGAGGAAACGGCGATGTGAAAATTTCAGGTTGATTGGTAGGAGAAGACATGAAAAATTATGTACCAAAGGGCTTCATAATTGTAGTCGTTGAGTATTTTATTTATTTATTTTTAAAGATTTTATCTATTTATTTGACAGACAGAGAGAGATCACAAGTAGGCAGAGAGGCAGGCAGAGAGAGAGAGATGGAAGCAGGCTCCCTGTTGAGCAGAGAGCTCGATGTAGGGCTCGATCCCAGGACCCCAAGATCATGACCTGAGCCGAAGGCAGAGGCTTTAACCCACTGAGCCACCCAGGCACCCCAGTCGTTGAGTATTTTAAAGCTCACTGTATCATGCAGCAATCATTCAAATAAACAATCTGGCCAGATGTTTTTCCATTTGCAGAGTGATGTACAAAGACAAAGTGTACGTGTTCAGACTCTCTTTTGACACAAGGGGTGGTTCTGCACTGCATATTGAGCGAAGCCTTGTGGGAGCTGAGCCATTAGGTATGGAAGAAGGTCAGAGCTGGATGTCACCGGGAAAAGCACAAAGGCAAAGACTATCCAAGGGTCCAAGTACAGTATCAGAGTAATAATCTGAAGGTGGAGCAAAGCATCCCTAAGCTGCCCTAAGTGTGAGGCACTGAGGTGGTTAGAGACCTCCAAGTTTAGTCAACAGGTGAGGAAGGAGGATAAAAGATAGGTGGAAAGTTAGCAGTCCCTGAAGAGCTACACGACAGGCATGGTAGCCTCTTCCCAAGGAGCCTGTGGGAAGGAAGTGTGGCGAGTCTGTTCAGTCTCCAGACTGAATAATCCCACAAGTTATGGCGAGCCAAGGAATCCATGTAGGCTTGTTTTATGAGTGAACAACATTGCAGTAGCTGGACTTCCTCACAGAACAGCCTGTCAAGTTGACAGGCTGAGGTTGAGCCTGACCCCTGTGAGTGTCTCAGCCGATGGATATTCCCTGTGAAGGACGGCCCCGCTTGTGAGAGAGAGATGTCTCTAGTGGTCACGGACACAGGGGCCACCTACCCTCCATCCCAGGGTCCTCTCCACAGCTCATTGGAAAAGACACAAAAGCAACACGACAGTGGCTTTCTCTGGTTTGGTTTCTTGAGCTGGCTTCCTGGCTAAGCCAGTCAAGGAAGTTTGTCTGATTAATGGAATGATTCTAACAACAAAGCATAGCACGAGTTGCCAGGGACAGCAAGATATAAATCACAAGACCCAGCCAATTAGCGACTGGGTTCTGAAGGCAACTTACCCAGTCCTTCGTCAAGGCAACTAAGGGGATCCATAGTTTAGATATTCATTCCAGCTACAAACTTTGTTTGGAAACTTCCAGTGTCATTTCTACAGCCAACTGGCCAAATTGAAAGATCAGATCCAGTATCATCTCTGATGAAACAGTAATCTCAGTACATCCGATGTATTCCCTCCGGTATAGACAGTACCAGCAAGCCAGTGTATCCCAGAAGGAATCTAGGCTACAGTTATAATGCGGCTTTACTTCTCATGGCCTCTCCCCCTCGCTTGTTCATCAGATGCTTTTTTTTTTTTTTTGCCTCCTCTCCTTTCTTGCTTTCCATATATCTATTTGAAATATGTCTGAAATAAATCCCAAGACTCCCAAGAATATTCCTGCTCACGTAAGCATGTGTACAACTTCCCTCCTTGTGTTTTCATATAACAATGTTTAAATGTCAAAGGGATTGTGCGTCTGTGTGTTTTTCTTTTGTTTTTGGATTTTTTGTTTTGGCTTCCTACTTTCTTCTTAGCACCATTAGATACAGGCTATGGGTCCTTTTAAATGTCCTTTCTGAGGCAGAAAGAGGTCATGGAAAAGCTTAAATACTGGCTCTGAGACTCACTACCTATTGAACCTTCAACATGTGACTTAAATTCCCTAAGCCTCAGATTCCCTTCTAGTAAACTGAGGGTGAGAAATAAAGCAGAATAAGAGGATTGCACTTGGTTCTTAAAAAGTTACTGAGTATAAATGGCCATAAATTGATTCCTTTTCCTTTCCTTTTCTGACTAGACTATCTTAAGACAATTTAAGATGATGAGTTCAATTATAAACATGAATCACTTAAAAACGTCAAAGTTATCTGTGTTTTAGAACAAGGGGGTCGCATAGGCACTGCACTCAGAATGGGAGCAGATGAGTCCAGGAGAAGGAAGGGGCCCGCTACTTGGCTGAATTTGTTCCATGGCATAAGCCTGTGGGCAGTGGGTTGGCCTGTTTTCCAGCTCTGCTGGATACCAGCCCAGATAAGCAGCCAGGGACTGTCAAGTCAAAAAATGATGCTGGTCTCTCCTTCACGAGCTCCCTGAGAAAGTGGGAAGTCCATTTAATAATGGCTCTAGAGGTGGGAAGAGCAGCAAGAGACACTTGAGCTGAGGTGTGGCCCAACTCAGCTAAGGTGGGCAAAGCACTTGGTACGGAGTGATGCTCATCACTGTGATAGTTGGGGCTTTAAAGGCTGATTTTGTTGTTACCTAGAAGTATATGCCTGGAGTAAAGTCAAGGCAAAGTCTGATAGCGCCTTCCTTTGTGTGTGTATGTTCTACCTACATATTGGACTTACAGGTTCTAAACAGGCATCCCAGGAAGAGCATCTCTTGGGAGTTTTGGACTCTGCTTTGGGTTCTGCTCCGGGATTTTTAGGCCACTTGGCATCTCGTTCAGCTGTATTCCATCTTGGACTAAAATGTCTACAGATTAATTTCTAAAAAGGAAACTAAAGCCCAGAAAAATGGCCACAATGAGTAGTCTAAGGATGGTCAGGGGTTCGGGGCAGGGAGGAGGGCAGACCAAAGGATGAGGGTCTCCAGGATGAGCAGGTTCAGCAACTCCACCACGGGGTTAGGGGCACCCATCCCACTGACCGCTGGGAAGAGGTAGTGGGTAGCTTTGGCATAGTTGTGCCCCGATCCCCCTGTTTTTCCACTGGCACCCCCCAGTGACCTCTCCAGTGAGGAGTGGGGGATAGACCCTGAGAGAGTACAGCAGCCATTCAAGTAAAGATTCATAGACTTTAGTCTGCTTAACTCAAATTCAAAGGCAATTTATCCCCCTGCCACCAAGGCAGCTGACAGCTAGGATACAAATGCTCTAAAAATTATTTCAAAACGATGCCTTTGCTTGGTCCTTGAAACTGTGTGGTTTAAAGGCTCTGTGTTTGGAATATCCTAAGCTGTGGGCCAAGGTGGGCATTGCTACTTTCTTTCATGACCCTCAATTAAAAGCACAGTTCTTTCATTAGGTTTTTTCATTAAGGTTTTTTCCCCCCTATTTTTCCTACTTTGAGATGGCTTTTGATTTTCTCAACATCTGCTTTCTGTCCCCATTCCATTAGTTTGTTCCTCCCCCCACCCATACCTACTAATGGTTCATGGGCCCTACTTTTTAGCAGTTTTGTTGGATATAAGCCCAGATACAAACCAGGCAGTGTGAAGTCACAGAATGAAGCTCTCCTCTTTCTAATGAACTCCCAGGGTAGGAGTGGGAATCGATTTAATATGGTTCTAGGTAGTCATCTTTCCTGACAACAACGTCTTCATGATTTCCTCACACCTCTCTCTTTCTTAAGCATTCCTACCTACCAGATTTTAAAATACTCAGAGTCCTGTGAGAGCTAAACCTGTGCCATACGTAACATCCTTTCGGGGGACTGGATTTTTCTTCCATGCTTTTTAGCTACTTAATCCGCAAGAATTCCCTGGGCTCAGGGCTATGAAGAAAGGTCATAAAAGGCTTGCTTAATTGCTGTACAAATAAGACTTCTCATCTGGAAAAGACTCCAGAGGCTGCAGTCTTGTGTGGCTTGTTTAGTTACAGGAGAATCCTGTACCATGAAATCGGCACCACATATAAGTACTCTCTGGTGACCTCACAGTGCTGGAAGCTTCTCTTCTGGCCCATTGAACAAAAGCATCTACACTCCCATTTCTCTACCTGTTCCTTTGCTTCTTGCCTGTGTGTGTGTGTACATGTGCATGGAGTGGGGATTATTTTTTCAAGCTCCCCTGATACCTGGTATTCTTTAATTTCATCTGGTGTCACATTATGACTTCTTTTTTTTTGTTGTTTTTTTAAAGATTTCATTTATTTATTTATTTGACATAGAGAGCACAAGCAGGTAGAGTAGCAGGCAGAGGGAGAGGGAGAAGCAGGCTCCCTGCTGAGCAGAGAGCCCGATGTGGGGCTGAGCATGGAGCCTGATGCAGGACTTGATCCCAGGATCCTGGGGCCATGACCTGAGCTGACGGCAGTCACACAACCAACTGAGCCACCCAGGCGCCCTTCCATTTTTGATCATATAGTGAATGAGCCACATTGACAATTCATCATTCTGACAAGCGGTAGAAGATACATCACTGTACATCTCTTGGATACTGCCCCAGAAGCCTGATCCAAATCCAGACACAAACGAAACACCAAGATATGTGCTCATTCTTCTGTGGTGGTTATGATTTCCCTTTGTTCCTATCACAAAAGGCTCTAGATTCATTGCATATTTGGCATTCACAGCAAAGCTTAGAAATTTGCCTCTTAAAAAAAAAAAAAAGAAGAAATTTGCCTCTTAGGCATATTTGTGGCTCAAATCTTTACCTATCTCCTCAGCTTCAAATTACATCTATTAATTAATTTTAATTTTAGGGGTGCCTGGGTGGCTCAGTGGGTTACAGCCTCTGCCTTCAGCTTGGGTCATGATCTCAGGGTCCTGGGATCAAGCCCCGCATCAGGCTCTCTGCTCAGCGGGAAGCCTGCTTTCCCCTCTGTCTCTGCCTGCCTCTCTGCCTACTTGTGATCTCTCTCTCTGTGTGTCAAATAAATAAATAAAATCTTTAAAAAAATTTTAATTTTAATTTCCGCAGCTTTTACACCAACATAGATCCTGTTTCCATTGAATGCCCACCTATTTTTGTACGATGCCATAAAGAACACAACTGAACCCCAAACAGCTAGCACCAAAGCCCCACCTGGCCCACCTACGTTTTGCCATTTTGTTGTTGTTCTCTTAGTCTTCAGAGGTAAAGAGGATGGGCCTCCCCTCGTAGCTCTGCTCACAGAGGATGGTCCCATCTCAAGAATCACACTATGTCCCTTCACTAAAATATCAAAAACCCATTATTGCAAATAAAATTAAACGTACTAAATGTAATTTGGCACTTACGTTTATTTTGTTAGCGACTGTTTTTACTTGTTGCCACATCCAGAATCCCACATTCCTGAGGGGGCCAGTAAGTCAAAATACATACTGCAAAATTGAGAAAGTTATTCTCACCTACCAAGTGGGAGAGTTGATTTGTAAAATGTAGAGTGAGCATCCTGCCAGCTCGGGGCTGGAGGGAAACTGAAGTGCCAGCACTTTCAGCTTGGTCTTGAAGAAAGTGTCATACTGGTATCATCTGGACTGTGCCCAGTATGGGTGAAGGAAAACTGAGGGCTGAGTAAAACCCCAGTTAATTCTATCGTTATCATAACCATTTGATTCTGTGGCAGAATTTACCCATCCCTAAGACATGGATAAAATCTAAATCCCTGGAGCACGAGATGTGGGTGCTTTTATGATATTACTCTTCTCTCCCCTAGCTCCCTGCAAGCCCCCCCCCCATGCCACAGCCACACTTATATGGTCTGTATCCACCAAAGGGGCTATGCCCTCACATCATGCCTTTGTACCTCATGCCTTCATCAGGCAGGAGCTCTGAGACCCACTCTGTGTAATTTCTATCTATCCTTCCAAATTCTCTTATGATAGCCTCGTCTCTGAGAAACTTGCCTAATTTCTGCAGCCCAGGTTTGACCGGGGCACAGCAGACCAAGCATAGCTCTGCTATAGGATGTGTGGCGTTTCCCTACAACGTAACATTGTCCTCAAAGAGTTTTTTGTTTGAGATCAGACATGGCATTCTATTTGTTGTTGATTCACCAGAGTTTAGCATAGTGCCTTCTTTGGAAAATAGTAAGTGCTCAATGATTATTTGCTGAAAGACACTTGAGAGACAAAGTAAGTGAACCCCCATCTCCCCACCCCTCACTGCCCGGTTTTGTCTGCAGAAACGGGACCCCAGCTTACATGCTGCCTTCACATGTGTGATCAATGCCAGACTGACAGGAAGTAAGCATTGCTCAGGCCATTGGGGGTTGGCATTTGGGACTGAGGTTCAACAGAGTAGTCAGGAACAGCACAATGAGGAGGCGACAGGCAGCGATCCTGGCCACTATTTAAAAAAAAAAAAAAAAAAAAAAAGCCTAGGGGAGCCTGGGTGGCTCAGTCAGTTATGCACCCGACTCTGGACTTCAGGTCAGGTCATGATCTCAGGGTCATGAGATTGAGCCCTGTATCAGGCTCTGTGTTGGGCATGGAGCCTGCTCAAGATTGCCCTCTGCCCCCCTCCACCACCCACCTGTACATGCACACATGTGCTCTCTCTCACTCTCTATAAACAAACAAACAAACAAACAAATAAAATCTATTGTCCTTCATTTGACAAGATGACTTCTAATTCTTTCAATGGAATGTTAACTTTGAGTCATATCCCGGCTGTGAGAAAGCAAATGGTCTCGTTCTTATGTTTAGGGCTATAATGAAAGGAAAGTGTGGTTTGAGAATTTAGAAGGGAGGTAAAGAGGATGGCAGAGAAGGACGAGCTGTTTCACCCAGTGCGACCCCAGGGGACGAGAAGACGGCTGAGGCAAGGTCATCTGGATGTGAGAACACTAACAACAATGAAAATAATGACAGTTAACAGCCAAGAGTGACCAAACCCTTGGTCACGTGCCGGGTCTAGAGCTAAGTGCCTCATATATGGTCACCTAGTTAATCTTCTCACAATTTTGTGAAGGTCTGAAGACCCAGGAGGTTACCTATCTTGCCCCAAAGCTGCAGAGAAGGAAAGAAGCAGACCTAGGGTTTGAACCTAGGCCAGCTAACTGCGGACGCCGACTCCTTCAGATGGGGCACGGAAGACAGGGAGGTAGAGAGGGAAACAGTAGAACATTCTGCTAAGTATGGCTCACTGTGGCTGAGATCCTTATGGATGAAGCTTTGGACAGGAAATGCAGGGACTGGCTTTAGGAGATGGGTTTTTCTCTTAGTTCTATGGAGTAAAGAATATTAAATGGAGTTTATCTAAAGTTGGTCATCTACCTCAGTCACGTACTCTACTTTCTTTAGAGTGATCATGGAACTAGGAAGGTAGAAATCGGTTCTGTTTGCCTCTAGTCACTTTCTGATCTAATTATGTCAAGGGCCCGGGTTTATAAAATGCTCAGTGATGTGGTACCTCCAAAATGTTATCATAGCTTCATTTGCAAAATGTGGCAAAAGACAAAGTGTGGGGCTTCGCGTCAAAGGGATTGGAGCCTACCATGTTGTATGCCTTTGGATAATTCAAACAACCTCTTTGATGCTCTGATTCCTCTTCTGTAGAGTGAGGAGAGTAATTTTAGCTCTCTCATGGGGCTGTTGATGAATATCAGAGGGAATAGTAAATTTGCCAGCATTTTCTAAGCTTCGGGGAGATGATGTAAAGCGTTACAAGAGGGTTTATCATTGTTGTGTTCACTCGCTCTTCACTCGGCAGCTATGTATGTGATTCCCACAGTGCTTGAGCTCTGTCGTGGGTGCTGGGGATTCTAGAACAAACAAGCAAACAAGACACCTACTCCAGGGGGAACAAATATGCCCACGGGGGGGAAAGGGGAGAAAGGCAATAAGCCAGTAAACAAATGTAATCATTTCAAGCTAAGTACTATGAAAAAATCAAACCGTGGAGAGATTTTTGGCTGTTTTGTGCTGCACCATATTCCCACCACTAGCAATGACTGATTGCAGAATACTCACTGAAACGTATCTTCTAGACATTCATACCACGGCGGTATGAAATCCAGAGTGATTTGCTGCACTGCTGAGTGCCCATTGTAACTTCTGCCACCTGCCACCCGGTAAACACATCGAACAAATGCTTGTCAATGCTCCGCTAAGTGCGTGTCAGTGACTGGTGATTTCCTGAGGTCCTCTTGCCATGAAATATTCATTAAAGGGCTATGGCATGTAGAGTTAAATGGTAACTTACGGCTTTAATGAGTTCAATATTGTGACTTTGGTGGAGATAGCTTAGAATAAACGCACATAGTATAGTAGCATACTCTACTAGTATAGTATAGAAGCAAGCCCAGGATGTACCCTTGCCTTATACCAATAACTACGCTAAGTTACTTAAACTCTAGGGGGCACCTAGGTGGTTCAGTGGGTTAAAGCCTACACCTTCGGCTCAGGTCACGATCTCGGGGTCCTGGGATCGAGCCCCACATCGGGCTCTCTGCTCAGCAGAGAGCCTGCTTCCCCCTCTCTCTCTGCCTGCCTCTCAGCCTCCTTGTGATCTCTTTCTCTCTGTCAAATAAATAAATACAATCTTTAAAAAAAAGTTACTTAAACTCTGTATACTCATTTTCTCATCTACAAAGCAGGTTAGTAAAAGTACCTTAACTCATAGGATCACTGGTTGTATGATATGCACTCTTGTAGGAAGTACTGAGAATGGTTCCTGAGTACGGCACACTTTCACTACATGTTGACTATTACAGTTTTCCTCTCTTCTTCCATCCGTCCCTCTGTCCCTCTCACCATCCCTCCCTCCACTGTTCCTCCTTCCTTCTTTCCCTTCACAGATGAGAAAACTGAAGAAACTGAAGACCTCAAGTTATTTTCCCATGAGTCCAAGCAAGTTAGTGGAAAAGCGTCTAAAAATCAACGTACTGTTCAGTATTTACATCTGCTACAACTCATGACCGTAAGTTCGGGTGTCCCTCCAGGTTTGGGCTATTTTTGCAAAGGGATCAGGCTACAGCGCAAGCGGACTTTCTTTCCCCTATACCCCTCAGGATGAAAGAGCCCACGGCAGCTCTGCATAGATTCTTGGCCTTCTGTCCTCATGCAAAGCTGTTCCACCAGAGCAGTGAGAGCAGCCCTGCCCACAAAGACACCTGCAGTGGGGACAAAGAGGCAGTCCTTTGCTGCTCTGACTAGTGGGCATAATCATAACGATTACCTTTTGTGGAAACCCTACTCTACACCAGGCCCTGGGCTACACAGTTTATACGTAACATTAAATTTTTTGAAATAGTTGTTATTATCCCCCTTTCAAAATTGAGAGAAGGCAGGTATGGAACTCGTCTGGTATCACACAGTGAGTTTCTTCTGGTCCATCTGATCTCAAGCCTGTGAGGCTTCCTCTACAAAGCACTGTGGAGAGATACTCATATTCCTAAAATTATCCCTGTGCCGTGCCCATGATTCATAGACAGCTTTCTGAGATTTAAAATGCAAAAAGTGGGGCGCCTGGGGTGGCTCAGTCGGTTGAGCATCCAGCTCTTGATTTTAGCTCAGGTCGTGATCTCGGGGTCATGAGATCGAGCCCCGCGATGGGCTCCACAGTGAGCATGGAGTCTGCTTGAGGTTCTCCCTCTCCTTCTGCCCCTCCCCCAACTTGCACTCTCTGATAAACAAACAAATAAACAAACAAACAAATAGAAATCTTTAAAAAAATAAAATGCAGAAAGCTTGTCACCCATACTGGGCATCATGGCTGATAAACACCATGAATACCTTTGCCCTGAGTAGGGGATGGTGACTTCCCTTAATTATATCACAGGAAGGAAAAAATGAGGATTTTTTTTTTTTTTTTAAAGAAGAAAACTGACCTCTGTAATTGGTAGTAAGCTTTCGCCAGCATGGATGACTATGGCTTCCTGACCATGTCACATGTGAGACATCCGTTAGACCCCAAGCGCTCAGAGCTGGGCCTGAGGAGCAGCTACGGCAGCTAACACGATGTAAATGTTTAAAGCTCTAATCAGACATCCAGTCACCGGCTCCACGGCTGCTTTTCCTTTTGATGAGGAAATATGCAATCCCTTAGGGGTGAATGTCAAATGTTCATAAATAGAGAAGCATCCGAAATACCTACGAGCAATACTTATTTATAGGAACCATTTATCCGGAGTCTCTGTGTGCCTTTCCAGCTTCCGTATTCACCCGTCACATTACCTGTCACCGCACAGCACCCATATAGCCGCACACTCTTTCTATTTATATGCATGGAATCTAGCGCCCTAATCGTCTCCACATCTCTAACTAGCACCCACAGCAGTTCACCTCCTGCCAGGTGGCAGCCTGAGCTCCTCCTTGACTTTAGTGTCTCCCTGCAGAAAACCTATTGGCAAATCATGTCTCTATCCATTCACAGTTTCTCCCCACATCAATCAGCCACTATGCTCATTTCTGTCGAGCACGTCTGCCGTGACCAATGTGAGGTTCTTTCCCTATGTGGTACATTTCCCACATCCGCCTTTCCCACGTCCTTCCTCTTCTGATGCTCCTATCAATGTTCACAAGTGTGCATGTCCTCAGCACAACCAGTGACTGTTCCCTAATGAGTTCAAACAAACAAATAAATAAATAGAAATCTTTAAAGTTGGAGCCCAACTTGAGTTCAAACCAAGTACCCAATTTTATCCCTATGCCACTTTGGGTTAATACAAACTATTTAAGTCTCCTCATCAGTAGGACCTGATTAATAATACTAATCTTACTGTTTTTGTGGAGGGTACGCTATAAATTACCTGCTCTGCCTATAAATGCTGGTTCTCTGTGAAACAGACTTTCTCAAGACCTTTACATAAATAACTTTAGCTAAGAACTTTCTTTGTGGGGGAGCCTGGGTGGCTTAGTTGTTAAGCATCTGCCTTTAGCTCAGGTCATGATCCCAGGGTCCTAGGATCAAGCCCTGCATTGGGCTCCCTGCTCAGCAGGAAGCCTGCTTCTCCCTCTCCCGCTCCCCCTGCTTGTGTTCCCTCTCTCGCTGCATCTCTCTCTGTCAAATAAATAAATAAAATCTTAAAAAAACCCCACAAAAACAAAAAACAACTTTCTCTGTGCAGGGACCATTGTTTGTATTTTTCAACTCACTTAAGCTCCAAATAATTCCAAGAGGTAGATACTATTGTTATTCCAGTTTCATAAGATGGGAAAACTGATTGGCATAGAGGTTGGTAATTTGCAATAAGAACACACAACTATAAGGGGCAGGCAGGCAAGATTCCAGTCCTCATTTTCCTGAGTGCAAAGTGCCAAATAAACTATTTATTATTGAATCCTCAGTGCCTAAAACAGTGCCTGGCTCTGTAGATTTGATGGTATGAGCTACTGCTATCTCCAGAGTTCCATTATATTATTGTGTTGTGATATTTAATGACCCATCTAGTTGGCTTGGCCCTATGACTAAACTGGACAGTTAGGTCCCAAATGCAAATGAATACGTAGAGTCTAGAGTTGGCCATTTCAAACATGCTGCTCGCTTCTGGGGAATACTGATGGCAGATTGAGGACACTGATGAAGCTATTACTAAAAAACAGCTAACATTTGCGGTATGATTGCTGCATGCCAACACACCCAATACCAACAACTCAATATATATTATCTCTTTGATCCCTATGACAACACTATGAGGCAGATAACATTGTTACTCCAGTTGTATGGATGGGAAAACTCAGTAACAGAAGTTTAACTTGATAGTTACTTAAGTAACATTGATATTAACAATTCAAGCCCGGGCATGAACACTGATACTGTCTCCAAAGCCCCCTTATGGTTGAGCTTCACTTCAGGTATGAATTTAATAAGAGTTAATAATATTACCTAACTCACAGTGTTCTGGGAATTAATTAATGAGATAGTATTTTCTTTTCTTTTTTTTTTGAGATAGTATTTTCTTGAGATAGTCCTTGGCATGTTGGAGGGTGAGCTCAATCCACGTCAATCATTAGTGTTCACAGCTACTAGATTTCAAGCTTTCTGAGTGCAGATATCATGTCTTTAGTGTCCTTTTCTATTTCACCCCCAGTGCCCCAGGAAGTGTGCTGTTGCCTAGGGTTGGTGCATAATAAATGCTTTTGAATGAAACTGAACAGAGAACGGGGGTCAGTCACTGGGGATCAGAATCCCCCAGGAGGGCCTGAGGTGGGCGGACTTCAGGAATGCCTGGGGGCTTGGAGAAGGGTGGGGTTGCTTGCTAAGTCCCCTTCCATCCTTGCAATAAAAGCATCTAGTCATGGGCGCCTGGGTGGCTCAGTGGGTTAAAGCCTCTGCCTTCAGCTCAGGTCATGATCTCAGGGCCCTGGGATCGAGCCCCGCATTGGGCTCTCTGCTCAGCGGGGAGCCTGCTTCCTCCTCTCTCCCTCTGTCTGCCTCTCTGCCTACTTGTGAGCTCTCTCCTTTCTGTCAAATAAATAAATAAAATCTTTTAAAAAAAAAAAAAGCATCTAGTCTTCAAAATCCCCATCTCTTGGAATTCCACTGACTTCCCTAACCGCAGGAACGAGACTGAGTGATGATCCAAATTCCTAGCTCCCGCTGCCCTCCCTGATAAACGGGCTGGCCAGAGGGACAGGAGTGGCCCAATGCCGAGGAAGACGTAATCAAATAGCTGTTGAGCAACCTCATTCACCTCGTCATTGCCTCCTACCCACAAGGGGCACGCTCAGAGCATAGATTTACCTGGGGAAGGTGGCAGGCCCAGTCACACGTTCCAAAGCACGGAAGACCATGTTCATCCAGACACACGTGGGTCTACATATGCAGACATAAGCAGACACTCAGAGGAAAAGAAACGTCAGGGACGGTGGAACCTACCAGAAATCCAGCTCCCTGGGCTTGGTTGTTGACCAGCAGTCCCTGCTGCCAAACCAGGTACCAAGGATTAATTTGTAAGCACGTCGTGCCAACAGGCCTGGGCAGCCGTGTACAACATTTATAAATCAGACCCTAATGAACAGCCTCTGCGCTTTAGGACGGCATTTAACTCTTTCTCACTTCTCAGCTGGTAGGAAATGGAAGAAACAAAAGATATATATACATATACCAGGAGGGGAAGAAGGAAATCACATTCCTAATAACTTCCCTTGCAAAAGAGGAAAGAAGGGAGTTCATTGTAGCTGTGATACTTAATACCATTATGGCTATAGCACATTAAGAGCTCATCGTGTGCTGAGCAGGAGACACACAGGCCCGATGTCAGGTGTGAGGTTGACTTTCTGACCAATCGAGACTACTTTATTTCATACACACACACACACACACGCACACACGCACGCACACACACACACACACGCACGCACACACACACACGCACACATGCACACACACGCGCACACACACGCATACACACGTATGCACACACACGTATGCACGTACACACACACACATGCACACACACATGCACGCACACACACGCGCGCGCACACACACACACACATGCACACACACACGCACTCCATCCCCAGACACTCAGAATCTGCCGCCCTCCCCAAAGTCCTGTTCTCCAGTGCACTCCCCACCTTCCTATACACGACAGGTCTTACTTGCGTTTGTTATTTACTCTGTCTCTGCTGCCATCCCCACTCCTCTCTGAGAACATAAGCTCCCAGAGCAGGAGGCTGCATCTCCTCATTTACGGTCATGTCTCAAGAGACTCAGTGCCTAGAACAGTGTCCTGTGCGTAGCGGGCTCTCAGTGAATGTTTACGGAATGGATGGAAGAGTGATCATTTATCGTTCTGCAGCTCAGCACCCGTTGCCGTCAACACAAATGCGCACACATGCACGTGTACTCCCTGGCACACCTGGATTGGTACTAGGAACTCCTTGAGGTCGGCATCGGTTTTGCATTGACTCTGGCCCCAGGATTCAGCACAGTGCCTGGCACAGCCTTTAAGGACCCATGGTTCTGGCTGGTGAACCTTCTCCCCAGAATGTCCTCCAGAGCCCCATTCCATTCAGTTTTAAAAAGCTCTGTTAAGTCTCATTTTTCAATTCCTTTTTACATTTTTTCCCCCATAGTTTTCTTCACTATTTCCTTCTAAGCAATTATTTCTCCATTTTTCATTCTGAGTTTTTGCATTTTTTCCCCCGTGTGATACCCTCATGTACCGCTGAACGACACGTCTCCCTCCTGGGCGACTATGTTGAAATCTGTGCTATAGATATGTCAGCAGCACGGGCTGATATAACCCTTGCCAAAGTGGTATCTGGGGAGCCCAGGCTGTGTAGAGGGGCTACAAGGTGTTACTTGGCCAGAATGAAGAAAGGGGACTAGAAAGACTATTCTGGAAGGCAAGGAAATTTCTGGCTAGGGCTCATATTAAAGGCAAGAGCCCAAGATGAGAGTGCCAAAAAAACATTCGTGAAAGAAGAGCCCTGGCTGGAGGATACAGTAAAGTTGTGGAATAAAGAGGAAGCCAGATAGAAAGAAATGAAGACATGGATTATGGATTCCAGACTGATTTGAGCATATTCACTCATTACTTCAATTAATACCTATTGAGTACCTTGCAGGTGTCAGTTGCTATACCGGTGCCAGAGAGACCCTGATGACATGGACAGAGTCCCCACGCTGTCACATCTTAGAGCCCAGCGGGGAGCCAAGCATACATGACCTGGTCACGTGAGTAGATAATGAACAGTGGACGAGGATGTGTGTGAGTGACGGGAAGTTCTGATCTATCTGCAAGGGTCAGGAAGGGCTTCCTCAGAGAGGCCACTGTTAAGTGGAGATTCAGAGATGAGCTACAGTTAACGAGGCAGAGGAAGGTGAGGAGAGTTGGCGCGGAGTCCAAGTAGAGGAGATCATACCCGCGGAGCTTGTATCTGGGGAGAGAACGTGTAAGAGGAAATGAAAGGAGGCCAAATGGCTAGAGCAAGGAGATAAGGAGGTTAGTTTTAGAAGAGGCTAGAGAAAGAGGTAGGGATCCCACACTGAAGAGAAACAAAGACCACAGAAGGGAGCATGGCCTCTACCATAAGAAGGGTGGGAAGGTATTAGAGCGATTGTAGCAGGAGAGTGATATGTCCCCATTTGCATTTTTTAAAGGTCACTCTGGTTAATATATAGGAAACGGTCTGGATGGAATGAATAGTAGAAACAGGAGGCCCAGCTGGACAGTAACTGCAGGAGTCCAAATAGGAGATTGTGATGGTTTGGACCAGCAGGTTGGCCAGGAGTGGAAGAATGGGGATATATTCACGAGGTATTGAGAATATGAAATGGACAGGAATGGGTAACAGACACAATATGACAGGTGACAGAAGTTTCCAGCATGGTGCCTGGGTTTTTGGACTGTGCCACTGGATGGCGGAGGGTGCCACCTGGGTGGGGACATTTGGGAGTTTGGGTCCAAAACTCGGCTTCATCCCTCTCCAGTCACGAAACATTTATGCCACAAGCCTCACTTTTCAGAGCTTATTTTCTTCATTTGCAAAGTGAGGATAGCAACTCCCAGTCCAGAGTTGTAAAAATGAGATGAGACAAGAGACATAAAGGGCGTGATGCAGCGCCTGGCTGGAAGCTCGCATTCCACAGACAGTAGTGGTCGCTCCATGATCTCAGGCCAGGTAATTAACCTCTTTCTCATCTGTGCAATGGAAGTAACGATGGTGGCCGCCTCGGCTCTGCTGAGAAGAACAGCATAGAAGTGGCACCTGCCACCACGTGGGGGCTCAATACATGATTTACAAACACGAACATTCCAGAAAGGTGCCTGTTTTCTGTTTAGGAAACAACTAATTGAAACAACTAAACGAAGGGGCAAACGAGCCAAGAGCAAACCATCAGGCATTTGCCAGTTTTGGTGAGTGCCTGCCTTCGACAAAGTTGTCTTTTGGATCTAGACCGCCACTTTCCAATCCGTGAAATGGAGATAGAGTTTATTTCCACTTTATCTCCCAGGAACCGTGGAGAAGGTCATTGAAGAAAGGACCCCAGGCCCCGGGGGTACAGCAGATCACTGCTTCTGAACACACTCACAAGAAGAGTGAGTTCTGGCTCAGAAAAGTCGGAGATAGCATCTCAGCCTCCAGGGAGCCATGGAGAGAAAAGCCAAGAGATAATGAAAGACAGAGGTAGGTGGACAAAGACATAGCTTGGAGCTAAATGTGAGAGACAGTCGGCCTGCCTGCTGTCCAGCCCTATGCAGCAATGTCAAGTCAGGGCCTGTCACCATTGATGAGAAATCAGATCTAGGGGCTGTGAGAGGGTACATTCCAAGGAGTAATTTATGTCTGGAGGCTGAACCTATGTAATGTCCTTACTAATCTCGGGCCCTGGGTTATGAAGCCTGCCATCAGGGATGAGTTATGTTTTCAATAAGTCATTCTAGCTAATCAGGCTTTCTCATCATGAGCTGCTAGAGAAGAGACAGGCTGAACCGCTCAGCAGCTTCTGAGCAGGCGTTCCAGATGAGACGAGAATTCTTGGCAAGGGCCTCCTTCCTGTCCCAAACGGGCACTGTCATGCCCCCTCCCCTTGGCAACTGGCACAGAGGGAAACACAGACTGCGCAAGCACAGGAAGATGACGGGATCTGTGTTTGATAAGGTTATGATTAAATCAAGGTTTTTGCTCTAATTACACTGCCTTTAAATAAATGCAGCCTAGTAAGTAATTGTAATTGATGTGCAATTAAACATGTATTTATATCACCATTGCCTTTCTCTGTGCAGCTGTCTATTCCTGCTTCTCATTGTGGCTGGAGATACTGAAATCCATCTGCAGCTCAGGAGGAGGAAGTCCCACTTCTCCCATGTGGGTGCCTGGTCCCAGGGCAGGAGCTCTGGGCACCCTCAGAAGGGCCACGGCATTCCGGGGCCTGAATGATACATTCAAGTTTTCTCATTTGACCTTTCAGAAGAGTTAGGGGGCTGAGCATCCCAATTATCTCTCTCCCTGCCCACAGAAGCTTCTTATCTTCTCTGTGTGCTGGATGGGCCATTAAACATGGACCCAGCTTGAAAGGCGGTGACAAATCACAATCAGGTAAAGCATCATTGGAGTCATCAGAAAGCACTGATGGAGATCTCTGAGATGCTAAGTGGCAAGTCTGGGAATTTCTAGGTGTCTTAGCTATTGGGAAGGCAAGACCCAAATACTGCGAGATGGAGACCAAATGACATGCAAGGAATTGCATGAAGACGGAAGCTCCATTATTATCTCAGTGAACACCTATCAATGCTAGCATCTACAATAAATCATAAGGCTAAAGACGATACACCCTCAGGATGTTCACAGTCTAAGCTGTATGAAGGTAGAAAACCAGCTCAAGCAAAGGGTTTTAAAAATGGAAATAAAAAGTTAGATGCTGAGCTCAAATAGAGTTGACTGTTGATTTGGGACCTAAATGAATATCATAAACCTTTGGCTTCATTCCCCAGCTGCTGGGATGTAACACCTCTTAGATGGGCCCCTTTTCACCCATCAGAGTGCTAATTACAGGACCAGAGAAATATCACCATCCACCTCATCTGTTTTTATTCTCCTGCTAAAGGACGCCATGCATCTCCCTGACAGCTAGTCATTACAGGAGCATATGGGCACTGCAGGCTCCTGCCAGGGACAGCTAAGGCCTTTAAGAACCCAAGCAGAGCTCTGGGCTACACCGGTGCTCAGAAGGGATGCACACTGTCACCAGATCCAATGACTGGTGTAGGTTTCCGACACCCAAAAGAGTGTTGTGAGACAGGTCTCAAGGGGGTGAAGGTGTTGGTGGAAGAGAAAAACAAGGAGGAGGGAGAAACAGCTCCCCTTGTGTTATTGCAACTTTTTGAGTTCAGTTTCAGATCGAAAGCACATGGAAGGCGCAAAATGGTTTTCAGCATATTAAAAAAAAAATGCAGCCTTTCTACTCTTCTGAGCTCTTCTTAGCTACCAAGCACTTCTCTATGCAATGTTTTATTTGACCTTTATCCTATGGCAGGAATTGCCATCTCTAAGTGACTCATTAAAAAAAAAAAAATGGAGACCCAGAGAGTTCAAGGGACTCTTCAAGGTCAGAGGAGTAGGTGAATGACAGGCTTGGGAGTAAAACCCAGCTCTTCTGATTTCTAGCCCAATGTTCTTTAAAAGTCAGTCAAGTAAATGGGCACAAGGGATGTTTTAGGGATGATGGAAATGTTTTAAAACTAGACGTGGTGAGGGTTGCACAACTCTGTAAATTTTCTAGAAATCACTGTACACTTAAAACAGGTGAACTTTATGGTATGTAAATTATAGTTCAATCCTCTCTTAAGAAATAAAGGCAGCCAAGGGTAGTCAGTAGAGCGTGGGGCCTGGCATCATTATATTATGGTCCAGATCCTGACTCCAGCACTTATGCCCTAGGTAACCTTGGACAAGTGCCTTAATTTCTTTACATATGAATTTCTTCATCTTTAAAACTAGAATAATATTATCTACTTCTCAAGATTGCTATGAGGATCGGAACGGAAGCAATAACAGCTGATTTTATTTCTGTTATTTCTGATGCCTAAGAATCATGAAATAAAAAACAAAGTAATGAGCTCTCTGCTGCTTCCTTAACCACTAATGCTTATTCGTATCAAGGCTGAACCTTGTATGAGCAGAAGGCATATAATGTAGTTTTAGTCGAAGCCCCAAATCAGTGCATTTAATTGGCATTCAACTAGCAAATAAGGGTGGTTCAGCATACCAAGGACATACACATCCTCACCTTCTAAACTGTGTACTCTCAAACCTGACTGCCAGCTGGGATCATCGGGGGACTTGTAAAAATGCTGAGACCTGGGCCCCACCCTGGAGAATTTTATTTCCGTGGTGTGGAGTGTGGGCCTGGGCTTTGAGGGTTTTGCATCCACTCTATGTGATTCTGATGGCAGTGCAGTTAGAGAACCACAATGCATGGGCTTTTAACTCTGACTATAATATGATCTATCTGGGGAGCTTAAAATATGTCAAGCCTGAGCCTCACATCCAGAGGTTCTGATTTCATTGGTCCCGGGTGAAATGTGGGTAGCTGTGCACATTAGAAGTTCCCCAGGTGACTCTAAGGTGCAGCTCCAGCAGATAACCACAACTTCAAACCTTCTCAGGAAGATGCCTTATGGATAAGGGATCTATTCCCTAGCTCCCCACCTCATTCCTCTTCCCTGCATCCACAAAAAGGGCTTATATGGTATGGTATGATGGGCACATCCTATGACCCACTAGGTGTTGATCTCAGATGATAGGTCTGCTTCAGCTACACAAGCCCTGGGGCATTTTGAATTCTCAGGAAGGTAGGAAGGGGGTTATAACCCATGCCAATGCAACAGGGGCATAAGCAAAGTAGCTAAGTGCTCTTCAAGTCAAGGGGTCTGCATCATGCACGGAAATTGAAAATGCATCAGAAAAGAGCTTCCAAGTAGTGGACGAGTTCATGAGGTGCTTCAAGAGACTCTCAGGAAAGGGACTGGCCATTAGACCATCCATTCAATGAAAGTCTATGGAATCGCTCCACTGTCGTAGGCACAGCACCATTCTGAGCAAGGTAGATGTAGCAGCCTTTTCAGAACTTAAGAGTGAAAAATAAAAACCTACCTCTGCTGTAGGCAAACCATTCACTAAAGTGAGACTGAGCTCACCACCAACTCTCTCTTCTTGTATTAAACCCAAATCTCTGTTGGCTACCCCTGCTACTCTTCTGGAGAGGCTCTGGCATGTCCCATACATGAATGCTTGCCACGGACCCCACTGCCCGTCATCCCCATGCCTTCCTGACCCAAGCTCGAGATGATGCCCTGCCTTTCTTTCCTGCTCCTGCCCCTACCCAGACCCAGACTCTCTCTCTCTCTCTCTCTCTCTCTCTCTCTCTACCTACCTACCTATCTTCTTTCTATCTATCTATCTATCTATCTATCTATCTATCTATCTATCTATCTAATCAGGCTTACCACTCAAGAGAATATGAGGACAGAAGACCTTGGGGGTAACCCATGAATCAGCTGGAACTAAGCCTGGCAGATTGGGTCCAAAAAGCACGCTCCTTTAAAGGAGTTTTCATAAAACTCTAGGAAGACAGAAAGTTTCACTCACTGAACAAGTTCAATATATGTCTTATCGCTTCGACCACATTTCTAGTTCTTGATGCCTAGGGCAGAGCAGCAATGTCTTGTCCTTGATTGTGAGATGGGCCTTTCTGTCTTTATTGTTCATCCCCATCAGTCATCCATGGCTCCTTCCTACAGGGTCAGGTCGCTAGAATTCACCAGTTCTGGTAGACTTAGCTGGGAGATAGGGTCGCCACCTGCCTCAAATCCCAGTGATTTGTATTCTCAGGAACAAGAGAACCCACAGGTCCAGCTGCCAATTTCCTCTCTGTGGCTTTATACCTGCACTCCTTTCTCATACTTCTTGCCCTCTTTCCCAAAATAGTAGATGAGGGTGATGCTATCAGGAAAGCACTTAGAAGGGATAAGAGTGGGTGATCCCTTCACTGCTGTGATTTGTGACATCACTCACCCTTAATCAGATGGTCTAAAGTACCTTATAAATCTAGTCCATTCAACAGTTGATCAAAAAGCCCGTCCAAACACATTTTAGAGGTGATGTCAGAGAACAATTATTAATTTTCTATAGCCCCGTTTCCTTATCAGTAAAACAGATACAGTGATAATTGATGAGATAAGGTGCTTCACGTGGCATCTAATTAATACCAATGCTATCTATTATTACTGATGTTGTTGGTTACCAGGAGAAAATTACTGTGTACTTTTTGAAAAGGGTTTGGAATGATCCCATGATATGAAGAGTAATGAATGAGTGCTTGCCACGTGGTATGTGTTATTTTAAGCACTTCTCTAATATGATCTCATTTAGGCCCGGCAACAATATATCAGATATCTACTGTTATCATTCTCATTTTATAGTTGAGGGAAATGACCAGAGAGAATCTAAGTAAAGCACACCAATAATTATTCTTTCTATGCATTAATAAAAATGTGTGATAGATTCCAAGGGAAATGAGAGAGAGAAAAAAAAGTGGGTTTTGATGGAGACATAATCTGAAACAGGTGCAAACAAAACAGAAAGAGGCAACATGGCAGGTAGGACACCTGGGGTAGGAGGCAACCGAATGCTTGGTTCT
>CM053609.1:5606219-5648569 GCA_028646535.1 Procyon lotor
CCCAAACCATTTCTTCTGCCAGTTGCTTTCTGACTCAGAGAAAGAAAACCTTCTAATTACATTGAGATGGAGATGGAAGACCAGCCCCGTGGCTAGGCTGGGCTCTGCCTGGCCACAGAGCTCGGGCAGAGGTGCCTGCAAAATCACAGAGCAAGTTTCAAAGGTTTGGTTCATTAGAGAAAAATCGATCTATCTGAGGAGCTCAGAGTCCAGAACAAAGTTCTGAGGCAATTCTTGTGCCACCACTTCAATAAAAGCCTTCCACTCCCTAAAAGCAAAAACACTCAAGGCAGGTGAATTTACTTTCTTCAATATCGATGGCTGAGGTATCCTGCCCTTCCTGAAGAATGAACACTTAATTCTTTCGTACTGTCAATGAAAGCTAGCAAAACAAAGCTGTTTCCTTTAGATAAGAATTCAGATTATATTTAGTCTCCTGATGGGCCCAGAGTTTCGGGTTCTTCCACCCACCCACCCCACATATCCATTCATCCACCTTCCTTCCCCTTCTTGACTATGTAATACAAATCTGGCTCTGTTAATTGATTTATTCTGCTTTATAGATGAGAAGATGGTGTCCCACAATAATTGAAGAACTTTTTCAACTCCCATATCTAACCAGGACTGGAGCTGGTATTTAATCCTGATTTGTCTGACATGAGAGCCCAAATCCTGATATGTATGCTGAAATGCTAAGTTCCAGAGACAGAGAGGTTAAAAATAAAATTTAAAATAATAAATTAAAAATGCATTTTAAAAAATCTATCATAGACCCTTCAAGACACTAATATCACATCAAAGCATTCTCTGGAATTCTTATCTTCATGCAGCATGTGCCTACTGGGCTTGCACTTCTCCACACAGAATTCTCTACCTACTGCATTATTTTCCTTTTCTAGCCTCATTCCTTATAGTCCCTCCATTCTCTCACTTTTGCTAAAAGAAAAATCTTTCTGGAAAGAATCTGAAAGTTAGCTAATACTGAATGATGCATCTTTGAATTCTCTTAGCAATAACTACATTTTGTCTGATCAATTGCCCTACCTCTCTTCCTTCTTGTCAAAAGGGGGCAGCCATAGAAATGCCCAGTAGCTGCCTAGGGCTTAAGGCTGGTAAATGGATCTCTCATCCAGGTTGTTCCCTTCTCCCCAAGTATAAGAAGCACTGGGCTAGTCCTAGGACCTTTTGATTAATAGAAAAGAAACCTTTAAATGATTTTGGGGGAAAAGTGACCCTGTCTTATTTTCAAAAGGAACCTTTTTTTTTTGGACAGGGTGGTAAAAGGCTTTGGAGGTGCTGTTTGTGAATTGCAGTGAAAATAATGTAGTACATGTTCTATTGGGGAGACTTTGGTTTGTAGTTCTGGAGAACTAGGAGAGTCAGGCATGACCTAATGGAATAAAAAGACAGGGACATAGGTGATTCAAACATGATGTAGGGAAGGACAGGGAGATAGAGGATGGAAATGAGCATGGCTTACTTACTATTCCTAAGGATAGACCATGCATTTGGGTGAAGCATATTGGGATGTAGCTTTTAGGAACTTAAGCTTTGTGGATGAGGGACATTAGCAAGAAATTGTTCTCATTGTCACAAGTTAAAAGACAGAAGCCAAAGAAATAGTTCTTTAATGGTGGGGTGAAATTCAGTAAGTTGATAGGTGAGCAATTCTTCATGCTCTAAGATGTACCACTTGGCATTTGGACCAGAAACCTTTAATGTTCTGATCTAAACATGATGTATTCCATGTTCATAACAGATGTAGACATATCACTGGCCATGGGCAGAAGCAATATATGGGAATATATTACAAAAAGCATTACTAGGTATGGTTATATGGTGGGGAATAGAAGACTTATAAGTAATGAATGAACAATCATATCTATTTGCTTGAAGTAGGAACCCCAATATATCACCTACCCACATATGAGGCAGTGTGGAATTACATAGTATAAAACCACACAACTTGGTGTCAGAAAACCCAAGTTCAAATCCCTCTTTTTAGCACTGTTTTGAAACACATCAATTCACTCCTCTGAGATTCATTTTCCTTATTTGAAAATGAAATTGTTGAACCAGAAGATCTCTTCCATCTCAAGCTCCATGAATCAGCTTTCTAATGAAAGGGAATTGAAAGGCACATTAGTTAGGTTTCAGGGTTCAGTCACTTGTGGGCTTTGATAGATACTGTACCTCTCTCATATTAGGAAATATTTTTTCTCTCCCAATAAAAATATGCTCTGTATAACTGAGCAAATTTCTCTCCTTAGGCACTATAAACTTCCTGCCCAAAAAGATATGAGAAAATTGTGAGTTGCCTGGAAAGATACTTAAACATAGTAATTTTGTGGAAAGAAATCTGAGTTGAGATTTGCTTTTCATAAACACTTTGATTATGGTAAGGGGAGTCTCAGAGGAATAAAAGTTAGGATGGTTAATAGTGTGAAGCTAGAATCTGACCTGACTGGTTTGAAGGCTTTTCCCTGATATTCTTGAAAAGACTTTCTCCCTCGCACCCTTCTATCCTATATAAAAGTGTTTTTCAACCAGAAATGATTTGGGTCCCAAAAGAGATTTAGCAATGTCTGGGAACATTTTTGGTTCTCACAACTAAATATAACCCAAACCAAACTGTCAGTAGTGCTAAGGGTGAGGAAGTTTGCTATACATCGATAGTATCTAGAGACCACAGCGAGATACTCTAGAACTTTGTGAATCGAACTGATAAATTTAGCATGCAACAGATCAAATAAATAATGGCATCGTCTTCAGAGGATGAGCATTCCTATGGCAGAAAGCAGAAAGAGTAGGCTTTAATGGAGTAATTGATTATCTGACAATATCTAAGGCAAGAATGTCTCAATAAAATGCATGTAGAAATTCGGTTCTGTAGAGGACAATGCCAGAGATATTCATCCAGGACTGTTCAGAGGATAAATTACTTCGACCCAACATGGGGTTTTGTTGTCTTCTGAAGGTGCGGCTCTTAGTAGAGATGCAGCTGGGTACCTACTGCCAACTGTCTCATCTCACCACCATCTGCTTGAATTCTGTATTCACCAAACAACCTTCTGGTTATAGTTTGGCTTCTCATGTAGCACGTCCTATAGGACGATAATGTGCTGACCAAAGAAAATTATTCTAATCTCCCTGGCCGTTATACCTATTGTAGTGATTTGATAAACTGACATTTTGATTTCTTTATCAGATGAAGCCTTGGGAATTTTGGGTGGGTCAGTCCTGTGAGAGGCACCCAAAAATGTGAGGATAAATCCACCACTGACAGCCAGCTAAACACTATCTCTGGGCAATATCTCTTTCATAGCCTAAAATTTATAGCACCCAGAAGAACAAAGAGTTAAAAAGAACTAATCCAGCCCTTCCATCTTTTTTTCTTTTCCCTCTAAATGATCTAAAGAGAGTTTATGGAAAAGAGTAAGGGTTTACTTTGCAATCACTCTAAAGCCTCTTATATAAGAAGCTCAGTGTATAGTACAATATATTGTAGGCTCGTGATTTTTTTAAAATAAGCTATACCTTTTCAAAGTAGAAAAAGAATGTGAAATGTTTCAAAGGGGAAATATGAAAATACGACTTTTTTTTTTTTAGGCTGGAATGGAAAATTGGAGCTAAGTTGGTCAATCAGACAAAAAAATCCCCAAATGGCAAGGTAAGATCTTGCGGGAATGCCTTGAGGGAAAGCCAATTCAATTAGTTTTTGCAGCATAACTGTCAGGACCCAAAAACTAGGTGGAATAATGAACTGATTAAAACCTGTAATTGCAATTCAATGGAGGAAACCATTCATCATGAAGATGGCAGCATTCCCTACGTTCCAGATTGCATGGAGAGGAGACACCGACAAAGGTAGGAATGGGGGGCTAGTATGAATCAGAGGAGAGAACAACACATTTCTTAATAAGAGAATGCAGCATGAGCCTGAAAGGGGATCTTGGTCTTCATCCTGTAAACTTCATTTCTGACCTAACAACTGAAATGTAGGCGTCTCCCTCAGGCTTTAATCCAAGATAATTTTGAGGATGCACATCTAATTTGATCACTATCAATGTTCCTGGATTTTACCCAAAGCCAACATTAGTCAACGCTCTTGATTTTTCCCTGATGTTTTGTGGTTTTTCTCATGCATCTTCCTATCTTTGAATACATATTGCTTTGTATTAGGGTCGGCCAACTTTTTCTGTAAAGGACCAGATAGGAAATATTCTTGACTCTGCTGTTATTGTCCAAAAGCAGCCATAGAAAATATATAAACAAAGGACTGTGGGCTGGGCTCCAATACCACTTTTTCTACAAAAATAGATGGGAGGTCACATATGCCCAGGGTGTTGTAGTTTGCTCCATATACACAGTTGTAACTAAGATAACATGCAAAGCAAAGTAATAAATGAAATAAATAACCAACATAAAATAGCTTTCTTAATTCCTTGAAAGACATGGTGGTCGTTTTATACAAAATGACATTTTTCTCTGAGAGCTAAGACTTTTTTAGACCAGCCTGGGAAAAAAAAGCAGTAATCAATTCAGGAATCCTGGTAGTAGACAGACTGGAAAATGCAACAAGGATACTTAGCTTCATTCACTGGTTCTTCTTCATTCACTCAGCACTATCTGTTTAGACACCGGGGTGTGGGTGGTTATGTGTTCCAAGCACTTTTCTAGTTTCTAGGGATATAACAGCGAACAAGACAGAAAGGGTTCCTGTTCTTTTGGAGACCATGACAGTGAACAGATGAAGACGCAAGCAAGATAAGTTGGTAACAAAAATTACTATAAAGGGAATAAAATGATGTGATATGGAACAAGTGTAGGTGAATAGCTGCTTCTATAGTTTGGGAAGTTGAAGAAGGCCCCTCTGAGATGGACCCTTTCATCTGAGACTGGTGATGGTAAATCTCCTGCAAAGAGACTTCAGAAAAGAAAAAAGTAACCCTGGTACAGCTGGAGCTTGGTGTTCTCCAGATACAAGGTAAGAGAGGTAAGCCAGAGCCACAGTATGCCTTGGGACTGGGTGCTGAAGTTTGATTGTATTTTTAACAGGAGGAAAATGCATTTCATGGTTTGATGGGAAAGAAGACATCATCTCACAGATTTTTTTTAAATATTTTATTTATTTATTTATTTATTTATTTGAGAGAGAGAATGAGAGAGAGAGAGCACGAGAGAGGGGAGGGCCAGAGGGAGAAGCAGACTTCCCCGCTGAACAGGGAGTCCAATGCAGGACTTGATTCCGGGACTCCAGGATCATGAACTGAGCTGAAGGTAGTCGCTTAACCAACTGAGCCACCCAGGCGCCCTCACTAGATTCTTTAAAGGACAGTTCTTATTGGAATGTGAGCACAAATTCTCAGAGGGGTTTAGGGACATTACTGACAGGGGCACAAATTAGGATACTCTTGCATGATGATGGCTTGGCCTAGAGAGCTTCTTTCATCTGTTCCCATTGCATTAACGTATTTCGAATTTAGATCTTGGTGGAAATTGGCATTTTAAGCCCTATTACCTTTGACAAGTTAATTCTACGAAAAGGACCAAGGTCTGGGTCTGCTGGAAATGGATCTTTCGTTATCTTAACTCTTTTTTTTTTTTTTTTTTTTCGTTATCTTAACTCTTAAATCACTAATCTTCTATACTAACTCTCCTGATTTCATCAGATTCTCTTTTAAGGGTCAACCAACATGGCCTATTGGCCAGATTAGCTATTGGGTTTCAGAACATGGTCTTCAGTATTTTTGTCAGTGATTATACTTCTAACCTGGTACCACTTTCTAGTTGTTGTTGTTTTTAAACCGGCAATCTTTGTTAAGCAGTGAAAAAGTGAACTCCAGCCTCTCAGTCTGTAAGAGTATATAAGTGGTTTCTCCCACAATCAGCAGAATAAAAGGAGTTGGGACACCTGGCGACTCAGTTAAGTGACCGACTCTTGATTTTGGCTTAGGTCACAATCTCAGGGTCATAAAGTCAACCTCTGCACCTGGCTCCCCACTAGAGTCTGTTTAAGAATCTCTCTCTCCCTTTCCCTCTGCCCCTCAATTCCAAATAATTTAAAATAAAGAATCATAGTCTGGCCCACATGCCTGTGTGAGAAAGAGTGGACTTCTCTTGATACGATCTGGATAGAAACTGGATACTATATATGCCTGAGTATAGAGTCGGGTCCAGCTCTGATATCTACTCTACATCTGCCTCCTTGTGAGTTAACATCCCATGTCTGGGAACCCTGTCCAGGTTTCACAGCTTAGTCCTTCACATCCCAGTGCTTATCAACGTCCAGTTCACACCCTTGCTATATATTTCACGTGCTAATGTATTAGCGAAATCCCCTTGCCCTGTAACTATTTCTAAATTATTTTCCTTCCTTTCCTTCCTCCCAAGTTTCTCTCTCCTTTCTTAAAACCTGCTTACCAAAGACACCTTCTATTCCTCCAGCAGGATGCTTTTGCCTTAATATGTCCATATTACAGAATACTTTCACTACACTGGTCTGCTCCACATGGGAAGGCACTGGCCTTGCATTTAATCGCACTGATTAACCATCATTTCACTTCTCCTGATCATTTATAGTCCAGAATTTTTATTATGTACCACCCCACTCAAACTGTTACTGCTGAATCTACAAAACTGTTTTGTTGGTATTGTTTTTTTATCATTCTAGATGTCTTCAACAATTAGATCATATTTGTCTTCTATTAAGCCTATTAATTAAAAGCTGGATTGTGAGTCAGGTGGACCTAAGTATAAAGAACCTAGATATGTGAACTTCTAGCAAATTGGATAACTTCTTTGTGCCTTATTTTCTCATCTATAAAATAAGAATAAAGTAGTATACAGCTGTCTTAGCCTGCACTACTGAGAAGGAAGGGACTGAGGCTACTAAGTAACCAGGAAGTGCAGTCCCAGAGAACCAAGAGTCATGAAAAAGGGGAGTGAGTCAGGGAAGAGAAGAGCCAATATGAGGGCATCTCACTGAGGTGGTCACCACTTGGTCACAAGCTCATGCGATTGCTCAACATAATGGGACATCTTCTGGGTGCTCAGAAGCAGTGCTTGTCAAGAGAGTCCATGGAGGAGGAAAGAAGAATTTGTCCTCTCGATCCCATATTCCATAGGTTTTCCCCAAAGGGAATTAACTGCCCCACACTTCTGAATTGTGTCTACCTGGCTGGTGCACAGGTTCATGGCATCTCATGCCCAGTATCAAGAGGGAAACTCCAGGGTGGAGGGCAAGAGTAGCTTGGCATGGGCATGGGGCAAACAGTGTTGGGTTGCATCCTTGTGAGGTGGGTCACAGGCCACACAGAGCAACCAGGCAAAACAAGAAGCCTCCAGCAAGAGGAGGCTGGAATGACATGAGTGGTGTCTAAGAGCTGTCTGATTCGTCCCCCACTTGAAACACTTGGATCCCTGTTATCCCTTTTATCATACCAGCCTCTCAAAACCCAAGGTGTACCGCCATCTTTATGAGAAGATACTGATCATATCTCTGAGAGAGCAGGTAAGGAGTCAAGCATACCTAGAGCTCCACTCAGATGGTGGCATCCCATCCCTTTGAAGACTTAAGGCAGGAGTGTTCATGAAACAAATGAAATTCCCTGGAGCCACAGCTGATATAAAGACCATGGCACTGGTGATCTCTCTTCTCTCCCCGACTTTTCATGACCTCCCACACACCTGACTTGATCTGGTCTGGGCTGTTTGCCTGATGAAACAACCCAGGTCTTCATCCTTAAAGGGTCTGAACTCTTGGTTGTCTTGCCATTGCTGGGGTCGTATGGTTATATAGACACTTGTTTGTGTCTATCTGTGAAGGAAGCACTGAGATGCCCCAGTGAAGCCCTTAGGATCAGGCATTGCTCCGCCTGCCCCACATCGTGTTGGAGCAAATATAGCCCCTCATGGTGATCAGAGGCAGTTTCAGGAGTGGCACTTAGCCCTTCCTTACATAATGTTCCTTGTGCTGGAATAATTTGGGCTGCTATTTAGTAAGTCCACATCAATTATACATTCAGGATCCAGGAAAATAACTACAAGCCAGGTTCAGGTACCCATTAGACACACTATGACTTGGGTTAAATTCCATGTAGTTTCTGGCTTTCCTATACCTCAACTCTAACTGGAGGATTGTGAAAGCATAGCAGGTCTCCTGATACTAGCGTTAGAAGCCCTGTCTAATAATCCTGAAAAACTTGGGGTATTCCCTAATCCATATATGCATAGCAACCCTTGCACAGTTCCCTCTGGAAAGGACACACCAATTTTCATGACATCTACTCGCAATAGAATTGAAGAGCACTGACTCATGAGATGGAACTGCTCTTTAAGTCAAAAGGCATCCTGATCTTTTCGTCACTGCTACAAACCACTGCAGGCCAAGGCAGCCCCTTGGGCACTGCAGCCTTCCCACCCATCGGAGTAATTATGGCAGGTGGCCCACACTGTCTTTGTCTCTGATGGTCATGTGCTGCCACCTTGCTTCAGTCGTTCTGGCATCTCGCCACCACCATGGATGTCAGGCAGCTCATGTTACGTTACTCACTCCCACTGTCAAACCTGGCTTACAGAGGACAGCCAACATGGACCTTCTCTAAGATGCTGGTGCTGCCCCCTCCCCAGCGCCTTTTCCATTCCCTTAGTGCTGAGTTCTCTCAAGGTGTGGCTCTCAGAACTAACATAGGCATCACCAGGAAGCTTTTTAGAAATGCAAATTTTATAACCCCACATTTCAGAGCATACTTCATCAGACTTGGGGGATGGGGCCCAGAAAGTGATGTTTCACAAGCCCTCCTAAAGATTCTGATATAAGGTCAAATATGAGAATCACTGACTTAATGAGAGGAATATCCTCTAAGATACTAAGATATTCACTCTAATATTTCCACTGCTCTGAGTTCTTGGATTCCATTCTCAATATTCTGCTAAGGCATTTCTATCTTACTCATGTAGGACTTGGATATGTAGAAGCTCTAGGGAGCTAACTCTGCAGATTTCTGTCTTTTGTGCACGTGTGCACACACACACACACACACACACACAAATCAATACTAGTTAAACTAAAGAAAGCTGAGGAAATCAGTGAATTGTATCAATGTGAATATTCTGTGATACTGGACTATTGTTTTGTAGGACGTTACCATTGGGGGGAACTGAGTAAAGTGTACATGAGATCTCTCTGTATAATTTCTTATAGCTGCACATGAACCTACATCTATCTCTCTAGCAATCATCTCTCACCTATCTGTCATCTCTATCATCTATGTATCTACCTATATGTCTATCATCTAACATCTATCCATCTACATATCTATCACCTATCATCTAGCAATCAATAATGTATCTATTAATCCTATCTATCTATCTATCTATCTATCTATCTATCTATCTATCTATCTATCTATCTAACTATCTATCTATCATCTTTTGCATTCCTACTAGCAACAGATGAGTAACTGTGCATCCTTGTCAGCATTCGGTGTTGTCGCTATTCTTTTTTTTTTTTTTTTTTACTGTAGCCATCAGTATGTAGGCCACTATCCCACTGTGGGTTTTTGTTTGTTTGGTCAGTTTTTTCTTTTGCATTTCCCTGAGAGCTAGATGTTGAACATAGTCTCCCATGCTTACCTGCCATCTACCTACCCCCTTCAGTAAAGTGTGCTTTCACGTCTCTCTGTTTTCTGATTGCATAATTTGCTTTTTACTGATGAGCTGTGAGCATTTGTCATATATTATATGTCAGCCCTTTGTCAGCTCTGTGATTTGCACATATTTTATTCAAGCTTGTAGCTTGGACTTTCAACCCCTTTGCATAGTCTTTAACAGAACAAAATTTGTAATTTCTATGAAGTCTAGTTCATCAGTTTTTTCTTTGATGGATCATGCTTTTGGCATCAATTCTAAAAATTCAGTTAATTTCTTTAATTTCTTTCTTTATTTATTTGACACAGAGATCACAAGTAGGCAGAGAGGCAGGCAGAGAGAGAGGGAGAAGCAGGATCCCTGCTGAGCAGAGAGCCTGATGTGCAGTTCAATCCTAGGACCCTGAGATCATGACCTGAGCCAAACGCAGAGGCTTTAACCCACTGAGCCACCCAGGTGCCCCAAAATTCAGTTAATTTTTGAATAAGGTGTGAAGTATAGTTTAGGTTTCATTTATTACATATGGATGGCCAGTTGTTCTAGAACTACTAATTAAAAAGGCTTCCTCCATTGAATTGCTTTTGTACCTTGTCAAAGTCAGTTAAGCATATTTATGTGGGTCTATTTCTGGGTTCTGTTCCATTGATCTATGCATCCATCTCTCTGCCAAGATCAAACTGTCTTGATTACTATAACTGTGAGCCTTAATGTGGAGAGTGATTCCTCCCATTTTATTCTTTTCATCAAGATTATTTCAGAAACCTGTGTATTTCCAAATGAATTTTACAATAAGCTTTACAATATCTACCAATAAACCTTGCTGGTATTTGGATAGGGGTTTCATTAAGTCTGTAGATCAATTTGGGGAGTATTTTCATATTTACAACTGGAATTGTCTTTCAATTCATGAACACGGTATGTCTCTCCATTTACTTGCATCTTTGTTTTCTGCCATAGCATTTTGTAATTTTCACCATACAGATCTTGTCCCTGTTTTGTTAAGTGTCTGCCTAGATGTTTTAATTTCTTTGCAGCATATATAAACTGTGTTTTATTTTTAATTTCTGTTTCAGCATATCCAGTTTTAGTATATAGAACTGTGATTGACTTTTGTGTGTTGATCATATGTCCTGCAATCTTGCTCATACCACTTATTAGCTTTTGGAGCGTTTTTTTTCCTGGAAGGTAGATTATGTGTGGATAATGAATTTCTATATAGACAATCATGTAATCTAAAAATTAGGACAATTTTCTTTCTTTTTTTCTAATCTCTATGTCTTTTATTTCTTTTTCTTGCCTTATTGTACGTTCTAGAGCTTCCAAACCTATGTGAAATAACGATGGTAAGAACAGACATCCTTGTTTTATTCCCAATATTAGGGGGAAAGATTTTGGGTTTTTGTTAGTAGATATGATATTAGCTGGGAGGTTTATCGTAAATGCCTTTCATCCAGTTGAAATAATTCTTTTGCCTTCCTCACTTTCTGAAAGTTTTCATCATGAATGTTGATGTTGGATTGTGGCAGATGCTTTTTTCTGTATCAGTTGTGTCTGATCACATGATTTGTCTTCTTTGGCCTATTGATGTGCTATATATAGCAGACATTTAGAATCTGTTGTAGACGTCTTCAACAGAACATTAAACTCAGAGTCTCAGGTGAGCGTCCCTCTGTCTGTACAGACTCTCCCACTGCTTACTTAAATGCATTAACAAGGAACTACAAATGCTTTCACATGAAGCTATGTTGTCCTGGAGCAAACTACACTTTCCTAATTGAGCTGTGCTAGAACCTAACCCAGACTACTGCCCTGGGGGAAACAGAAGGTAAGATGGAAGATCTTGAGGAGTATAAGCATTATCTTGCAAGATTTTTTGTCTTCTAGTAAGAAGATTGAAAGTTTCCAGGCACATAGAGGCTGTTCTACAATAAATGGGAGGAGGGTTACTTCTGATGGCTTGAAGAATTCTAGGGAGTATTTGAAGCTTAAAGATTCTCAGGTATGTTCAGCCAAATGTCCACATCCCAGCTTTCTGTGTCCATCTGTCTTCCATCCAGGCCCTAATTTTCAAAGGTGATTTACTGAAAGCCAACGGTCAGGCTCATTTATAGTTCTGTTATCCTTATAGTGGACTCTGTCCCTGATTTTCAGTATCATGACCTTTATGGTTACAGAAGAGGAGAGTCTGTTTCAAAGGCATGCCAGGCTTCATAGCATGACTTAAGCTAGCAGTAGACAGCCCTGAGCCTATCATCATCTGTTGTCAAGGCTACTGGTGTTGTTAACAGAAGCCATTCTACTCTACAATCCTTACAATGGTCATTGTGTCCATTCAGCTCCATCACCATATAGCCTCTATATAGCCAATGCTTCACCTTCTACCTGCCTCTCATCCCAATCATGCACAAGTGAAGGCCACAGAGATGGGATACCACTGCACAATGGACATTGATAACTATCCAATCCTGCTGCCATTGTCTTTGCCTGGGTTCTCCAGAAAGGTCAATGCTTATACCCTACTTGTTCACTGGGAAGAGAAATACCAGAAGATCAGGAGTAGAGTGAGGGAAAAGTTAATGGGACAGAGAAAAATAGAGTGACAATTAACAAGGGTGAGTCACTGGTGTACACTACTTGTGATCAGGAGCAAGTGATTTCTCTAATTTGGGAGATTCTTATCTCCACGCTATTGCATCATAGGAAAATCAATACAGGGAGAGGAAGGGAGACAAATATATTCACTGATGCTCACTCCCCATTGGTTCTTATTTCATCCTGTACGGCACTGAATTTACACTTCAGGAGGCCGCACACATAGACTGTACCACCGCACATCTCGAGGAGTATTAGGAAGCTCTGGGATAAGAGGGAAAAGGTGAGCAGCAGACAGGTGCTAAGGTGCTGTTGGTTTGTGCCCTGGAATGGTGGTTGGAACCCATGCAAAGTTAGTTACTGCAGAGGCATCTGGCATGGAACAAGTAGCCAAGAGCTCTGGAAATAAGCGAGGCTGGGCAGATCAGAGGCAGTGTGTTAGAGGTGTGAAATGCTAGTTTAGAAGGTTGATTAAGAATTGTATGACCTAAATGGCTAACAGACACACGAAAAATGTTCAACATCATTATCCATCAGGGAAATGACATTGAGATACCACCTTATACCAGTTAGAATGGAAAAAATTGACAAGAAAAGAAACAACAAATGTTGGAGAGGATGTGGAGAAAGGAGAACCCTTTTACACTGTTGGTGGGAATGCAAGTTGGTACAGTCACTTTGGAAAACAGTGTATAGGTTCCTCAAAAAGTTAAAAATAGAGCTACCCTATGACCCAGCAATTACTCTACTGGGTATTTACCCCAAAGATACAGATGAAGTGAAAAGAAGGGCCACATGCACCCTAATGTTCATAGCAGCAATGGCCACAATCACCTAACTGTGGAGAGCCAAGATGCCCTTCAACAGATGAATGGATAAAGAAGATGTGGTCCATACATACAATGGACTATTACTCAGCCATCAGAAAAGATGAGTATCCAATATTTGCATCAACATAGATGGAACTGGAGGAGATTATGCTAAGTGAAATAAGCCAAAATGAGAAAGACAATTATCATATAGTTTCACTTATTTGTGGAACATGAGGAATAGCATGGAGGACATTAGGAGAAGGAAGGGGAAAACGAAGAGGAGGAAATGAGAGGGGGAGATTCCTGGACTCCAGGAATCAAACTGAGGGTTTTAGGGGAGTGGGGGGATGGGTGAGCCCGGGGATAGGTATTAAGGAGGGCACGTATTGCATGGAGCACTGGGTGTTATAGACGCAAACAATGAGTCACACGACACTACATCAAAAACTAAAGATGTACTGTATGGTGACTAACATAACAATAATAATAAAAAAAAGAATCGTATGACCTCTCTTATAATATCCTTAACACTATATAAGAAGAAAATAGTAAATGCTCATAAAATCATGAATACCAATAATGTTTATACCATCTACTGGCTTCTACAGCCATCACATAACAGGGAAAAGATCCATCAATATAATAAACTGCTCTGTTACACAAATGATTCATTTTGAGTTCCTTGTCTTCACCAACTATCTTTTTTAATCCATTACTTTTTTTTTTTTTTTTTTTTTTTAATACTTGGTCTTGTCCTCTATCTCCTCTTTGTTACCTGGACTTACTTTCAGTTTTCCTTCTTGAGACCAAAAACCATGTCCTTTGTAGCAACTGAATTCATTTTCAGTCTTGGATTTGGAATGTCAATGCTGTCCTCTCCACTACATTTCACATTCTAATACATACAAAGCACCTGGAAAATGTCTGGACCATAGTAATCCAAAACCACAGTTCCTCTTCCTCTTTATCTTTCTCCTTACCACGATATCTACTATGAATAATACCACTGCTTACAGCATTGTGGTATCTTTTAATGTAAAACAAGTTACTTCAGTGTTAGATTCTGACCTTGTCATTCTCGGCATCTATGTTCTGTAGCTCTGGACAAAAATGCTGCTAGAAAAAGGCACATCTGGGAACAACATAAACGACAACTCCTTTACAACCATTACCAACTCACTTAAATTTACCAAACACTAAAAGGTATAGTGGTGCACCTTTTACACGTCTCATGCCATTTAATCTTCAAAATAATTCCATGGTGTCAGAATCACTGTATTCATTCTGCAAATAAGTAAGTGGCCTTAAAATCTTTAAATAACATTTTCAGTGCCTCCCAGCTAAATAGAGGCAGGCAAGAATTTTAAACTATTTGTGTCTGGTTCCAAAAATATTGTGTTTAGCCACGGTACTGTACTACCAGTCCTAGTTCATTACAAACACTCCAGGGCTATCTTTACTCCTCTGGGGGCTCCTACACTTACCCTCCATTTTGGTCATTCATACCTTCTCTTTTCTGTTCAGATTTTCACGAACCACCTAAGTGATATCCCTCTGTATAGTTTCCTAAGGCTGCCATAATAAAGTGTCATCAACTAGCAGCTTAAAACAATGTTAGGTTTACTGTCTTACAGTTCTGGAGGCCACAAGTCTGAAATCAAGGTGCCAGCAGGGCCATCCTCCCTCAGAAAACTAACTGCAGGAAAGAATCCTTCCTTGCACCTTCTAGTATTTGGTGTTTCCTGGCAACCCTTGGCTCATTCCAGTCTCTGGAACAAGAGCAACCCTAGCCTCCATCATTGTCAGACTGTCCAGTCTCTGGAACAAGAGCTACCTCGCCTCTATCATTATCTGACTGTCATTTCTCTGTGTGTCCATATCTGTGCCTCTCCTCTTGGAAAAACACATCAGTTATAGTAGATCAAGGGCCTACTCTACTCCACTATGACCTCATTTAACTTACATCTTAATCGCATCTGCAAAAAGCCTATTTCCAAATAAATTTATATTCACAGGTGGCAAGGGTTAGGGCTTCAACGTGTTTTCTGGGGGACATAATTCAATCCATAGCATTCTCCAGTGAGTGTGCACATGCACACGCACATGCACATGCAGACACAAACACCTTATTTTACAGCTTGAGGCCACCCAACAGCATCATTGCCATGTTTGATTTATACTCCAGCGTACTTGCAGACGTGTGATGAGCATGGCGAAGGCTAGGCCCTTGCCTACTGTCCTAAGACAAGGACATCTGAAATGTTGGCCTAATTCCACCACCCACCACCCTCCTTTATATATATATGTGTGTGTGTGTGTGTGTGTGTGTGTGTGTGTGTGTATATATATATATATATATATATATATATATATATATATGAATTCAGTTGCCTGGTCTAAGACTTCATTTACACAATGTAAGATAGAAATAATAATAATGTTTTCTCTTAACCGAGTCAGTGTGAAGGTTTAATGACCTAAGGAAAAATATCTAAATGAAAAATTGGACTGATAAATCCTGTAAGCTGTGAGGTATTTTCAAAGGTAAAATAACATGATCTTCATTTATACCCATATACCTCTTTTCCTCTGGCATTGATCTCAGGGAGGGGCCAGTTTTCCAATTGCCCCGAGCTCCTCTCTGCCTGCTGAGGGATTTTTGCTTCCTTAATATAGTTCTCCATCTTGGTATCTCCAGATTTCCCCCATCAACTGAATTCGCTTCAAATAACTTTTTTTTCCCCCTAAATCTTGAAATGATTTTTAAAGGGCTCTACTCACTACTTTTGCTTGTCTCCTTCTCTTCACAGCCAAACTTCCAGATGAATGCTCTACACTTGTGCTTTCATTTCCTTTTAACCAATCTCCCTGATATTTCTTTGACATCGGTGTCACTTGTCAACTGAGCTGCCTTTATGAAAGTCACAATGGCATTAAAGGATCTTGGCACTGAAAGCAATGGGCTGGGTACAAATATGTTTCTCCTTGGTCTCCACGCTCTTCACAATTCCGCTGTGTATCCCAGCTGGCCATCCCACCTTCTTGACTTTCTCTTTGTCTTGACTTCTGTGATATGACAGAAGGCTCTCTTGGTCCTTTCACCTTTGTGAATAAGACCTCTCAATTCTGTCTGCTACTACACAGAGAGTTTTCCTCTATGTCCTATTGGTGGGTGTTCCCTGATTCTCGGGCTTTCATAATGTGTCCTTTCTTTAATTCTTCTGGAAGAACTCATGTTTTCTATGGCTTTGACAGATACCTTATAGCCATTATCCAGCCCTAACTTCTTACTGTGTATCTATCTCTTCTGTCTGGCTGAAGTTGGAAAGTACTCACCAGAACTTGAAATATAAGCTCACTATTCCTGCTACCAACAGGAATAGTGACTCAATAGTGACTCAACAGTGACTCAATAGGGCCAAACGTAAATGACAAATGTGCTTTTATCCTTCCGCAGCCCTTGATTCACCAAAGCATCCTTCACTAAATTCCTCACTGATCTTTCCTCTTCAATAAAACAAGTCTCCCTAAAAGTACAATTAGGTGCCTCCCTTGCTTCAACAACTCCTAGCAACTTGCGATTGTTACCAATGGGGTGAGCCTGGCTGACTTTGTAAATGTTTATGACTTTCTAAACATGTATGTTTGCCAGAATGATCCATCTCTTTAATCTCGCTTACACACAGATTCTGCCCCTGCCCCCAGATCCCTGAAGGTAGAAGGAAAATCTTAGAATGTTTTACCAAAAAGAATACCAACAACCATGCTAGAAATTGGGAGTGGATACTATTAATTCCTGTTCACTGATCAAGCCCCGCTCACCTCATACTTGCAGCCTCATTGACTTGGGTATTCCCCAGTCTAACATTAAAAGAGTAAAAGTTGCAAATAACTCTTAAATTATCCAATCAATAAAAATTTCTTGAATCGCTGCTGAGTGCAAGCTACTTAGATCATTACTGCAGGAAGATTAAAGTATAAGGCAGTTTCTCAGTCAATTACCTCACAAATAAATGCCAGTTACTTACTGGTACACAAAATATTATATTATACTGTCCCATAATTCCTTCCCAGGAGATACATCAGTGGTCAACTGCTGTATAACCAAAAGTCTGATTCTTGGACTATTCTATATAAATTACACAGGGACTTGAGAAGGTGAAAGAGAGAAGCCAAACAACATTTATTTGCAATCTATTACGACCAGGAGGTTGGCACTCTGGTAGGGACTTCATGTGTTCAATTAGGTAATCTTTACCTGAGCATGCTAGGTTACTTACATTTAATACTTACATTTCATACAGGAGGGAAATAAAGTTCAAAGCTATTTTAAAAATCCCCAAGAGTCAACTATTTGAAGAAACCAGAATAAATTTATTGTTTTCTATGGTGGGTGCTGGGATATCAGGATGACTAAGACAGACACAATCTTTGCCCCAGTGAGATACAGGTATCACCAGTGATAACAGAATTGGACCTGAACCAGATCATCTAGATGTCGGGGTCCTAACTCTTACTCTAAGTAACACTTTCTCCTCTCCCACTCTCCTCTCACTTGCTGGAACATGAGGAACCGAACATGGAACCGTCCCTTGTGAGTTCCAAAGAGTGTATCTGTGTGACCTGGACGCTACCACAGGTGAGCACTTGTGTAGATCTGTAGCATGTTAACGGTCAATATTCACCTTGACTTTCCTAAGTGAGTTCAGTCCCTGCCTGGTCTCCCCATTCCTTCCCATCAGTCTGCAGCCTCATTCTTCCCAGGTCTGGAGCTAAGTCAGGTGAGCGCAGTTGGCAGGTGATCCGGGCATCTGGATTCAGCTCCACAGTCCTGAGTCTGCCATCCGCTCCTTCCCAGTCACAGCCCAGGGCCAAACACAGACGGAAACGGAAGCAGTGTTTCTCCTTAACTCTTACAGTAGGTGACTGGTTCGTGGGAATGGGTCGCCAATGCTCATATCTCAACTTAGATCACTAGTGTCCTCTGGACCCAGAACTCAGTCCTTTATTTCCTGTGATTTGACGAGCGCTGTAACCTCTGCCTCTTCACTGCAAGCTCTCTATCTGGAATGTTGTTCCCTCCTGTCCAGCGACTGGCTGACAGCTTGTTTTAATCCCAACAGTTCTCCTCAGAACAAAGATGCCGCCACCCACAAGAAATGAGAGCCACGTGAGGATTCCAGAAGCTCTGCAGGCTGGGACGGGAGGAATGGAGGGCAGAGCAGACATTGGGAGAAGGGTCTCCTGCAGTAACCTGCATTGGAAAGCAGCAGACGAGTGGACAGGGGTTCCAAAAAGCATCTGTGCCCCTTTCTACTGAAAAGGAAACAGATGATAGAACCACTGGCATCAGAATCTCTCTGTTGGTTCAGAAATGTTATTAGGAATAGCTCCTTAGTTGGGTTTATATTAATATATATTATATTTATATTAATTATATGTTTATATTATTATATATTATGTATCATGTATTTTATTATTTCTATAATAGTATATATAATTTATTTATATATTTATATAGTATAAATATTTATATTATACATATACATATATATGTATATGTACATATATATGTAATGTATAATTTCATGAGAACAATGAGAATGGAGAGTCATGCTATGTCTTGAGAATAGGACAGCACAGTGTCAAGCATGGCATCTAAATCTAAGATGCTTTTTGACTGGCCCCTGGAGATCTCACCTCGTCATCCACTGAGGCCTCCCATCTCCTCACACATTATTCATCATTCATCATGCCTACCTGAAGTTCCATTCCCACAAACAGCTGTTCCCATGAACAACTCAAGGCTGTTTGTGACTCCTTACACATGCTCCCTCCTCCTCCCAGAATATCTTCCTTCTACTTTCTCCTACCAGCCCCCTACTCTGTTCCCACTGGCTGGACTCACTTTTCTCTGACTGGAAAATTCTCATTCATCTCTCAAATCTTGCCCTTGACTACAGGAATAGTCTCCCCTATAAAGCTTCATCCTTCCTGCCCCCTTCTCTAACAAAGCACTTCCTTTTCTTGAATACATCTGGACTTTTACATATGAATGTCACAGCAAATTTCACATTCTTATTAGGTTTGCATCTTTAAGTGCCCCATCCACCCCCCAGAGAGCCCCATGGGCAGCAACTGGGTTTATTCATCTATATATCTAGCATCATGTATGGACTTACAAAATAACCATGGATCTCTATGGGTTTGCCTGCTGTCCACAGTATGGGGAGGAGTGGCTATGGGGTCACTCATATGTTGCATGAATTTACATGTCTGAGACCATGGGTACCAATTGTTTGACGCACACACATACAGGAATCACATCTGGCTATTTTTAGCTCTACTTAACTAAATCCATGTGCTGGGATTTAACCACCCTGTGAAATTCAGGACACCCTAATTTCAGAGGTTCTTGGTGGGGCTTAGACACCAAAACTTTTTAAGAGAACTCCACAGGCGATTCTAACACCAAAGCAGAGCTGAGAATTCTATTGGCCATTAAAACCAACCAACAAACAACAATAGCAGCTTAACAAATCCTTCTTTTCTTTGTAGATTCTTCTAAGATTGCTCTAAGTACCAAACAGAGTAGTTAGAATTAGGAAGAGAGCATGGGGTGAATATGTGTGTGTGTGTGTGTGTGTGTGTGTGTGTGTGTGTGTGATATGACAAAGTTAGTTTGCTGTGGGGAAAAAAACTGTGGGTTAAATTCTCTTGGAAACAGAGTGATACACACACACACACACACACACACACATAAAATAATAAGTAAACAAATCATCCTATGGTTAGGCTAGGAGTCAGGAGATCTGGGCTTTAATCTTGGCTCTATCACTAATTAGCTACTTGCCCTTAGACATTATAATTAAAGCCATCTATTGTGAGAGTACATTAAAGTTCACAAAGTACTTTTCTACATGTTGAGTGACCTGAAAAGGGGGCAAAGACAGCTATTTCCCCCTTCTTTTCAGTTGAAGAAATGAGTCCTGGAGTGGATAAGCAGCTTGAACATGGGTAAAGCCAATTAATATGAATTCATATACATGTTAGAAATGGAAATGACTCTAAATTAGCAACTTAAACTGCATGTGTTTTGTAAGTCCTTCCAAACTCAATGGTGGGTATTAGTCTGTCAGTTTAAAAAAGACTCACTCAGGGCGCCTGGGTGGCTCAATGGGTTAAAGCCTCTGCCTTTGGCTCAGGTCATGATCTCAGGGTCCTGGGATTGAGCCCCACATCAGGCTCTCTGCTCAGTGGGGAGCCTACTTCCCCCTCTCTCTCTGCCTGCCTCTCTGCCTACTTATGATCTCTCTCCTCTCTGTCAAATAAATAAATAAAATCTTAAAAAAAAATAAAAAATAAAAAAAAAGACTCACTCAAAATTGTTGTCATATCTTATATTGACCTATAACTTTCTTTTTGCTATTGTGCTTCCAATAGTTATTTCCAACACCTTGAATATTTTTTTTTAAGATTTTATTTATTTTTGTGCGTGTGTGCAAGAGAGAGAGGGGGAAAGAGAGCAGAAGTGGAGAGGGAGGGCAAAGGAAGATGCAGACCCCCTCCCTCCACTGAGCAGGGGAGAGCTGGATGTGAGACTTCATACCAGGATTCTGAGATCATGACCTGACCCAAAAGCAGATGCTTAACCGACTTAGTTATCCAGGCACCTCCCAACACTTTGAAATTTGGGACTGACCCCTCTATATCACAGGAGACTAAGAATATCCCATGATCATTGATTGACAGAAGTGCTACAGATTTAAATATTCAACTATATTTAAATCAGAAGGGGACTTTGGAGAATTTTTTTTTTAATTCAGGGCCTAGAAGGGCACAGAAAGCCTGTTAGAACACATTAGAATATATTGGTCCATCAGAGAGAGCTGATTTACCTATTTTCTTTCAAATGAAGGAAAACGTTAGGGCCATGAGAGAGAAATGTATCCGCAGAAAGAACCACAGTTACATCGGGGGCCATTTTCTCATATCTCAACTTTTCCAATGGCCTCTTGACTGTCCTTTCCTGCCTTTTGTCACCCTTTGGGTTCTATCCTTTATTCTACCAGACTGATCTTTTTAACACTCACCTTTGCTAAAACATTTTCAATGGTTCCCCACTACCTACAAGACAGACCAGGCTCCTTGGCTTTTTCTACATAACATTTCTTTATTTAGCTGATCTTGATGCTTATCCTTTGCCACTACTCCACCTGACCCTCAAACTCTGGATATACTGAATTATTTCTCTCCAAGAATTATCCCTCTATTTGCACATCATCATAGCCCCCTGCTCATAATAACCTCTGTGGCCCATGTGCTTGGCAAACAGTAACTGAGTCCTTGAGATTTGGTGCATGTGTTGCCCCCTCTTACACTGTAGGCAAAGTTAAGCACTTTTTCCTCTGTGCATCCCAAGGGACTCTTTCTGATCAATTTCTTCCAGACCGAGAGCTGCTTGAATATTATTTGGGAATCACAGCTGGGTCCTCAGCAGCCCCGTGTACTATGCCTAACATGTACCAAATTGTAATCATATTTGTTGGTCAAATGAATATTTAGAGATAAAGAGCTAGAGTTTAAGGGTAAGGACACTCCTACAGCTAAGAAAGGGCACCAGTGAGGGAAAAATTTCTCTGAACTGGTCACTCAGAAGCTTCGGTACAGAGAGAGATCTGAACTCTGAAAGATTCTGAGAAATGGGGCTAATTAATCAAAGCAACAAAGGAGATTGAGATGACTTCAGGTCATTTAGCTCTGCCAGGACTATAATATTCCCCACAGTATATTTCCTAGTGTATTATCCTGTCACTCTTTAAATATTCTCAGTAATGGAGCCTTTCAGAGGTACTGATTAATAGGGTTTAAAGAAAGACTGCAAGATGGAAGGCATATGATAAGGTGCGCAGGGGGAGAGATGAGCAATCTCATGTCTTTGAGACTAGAAGGTGAAATGATCATTCTCCATGGGCTGTGCGTGTTGGAAATGGGCAAGGAAACCTTTGATTGTGCCGGAGCTAAATGCAAGATGAGAAAGCCCCTTCTTACTCATGAGGGACAGTGATGAGTCAAATGCCCAAGAAGCTTGTAGGACTGGATGGCAATGGCACACACCTCTCTCTCTCTCACCCATTGCAGAAGAACTGAAAATCTGTTTAGCCCTGAAGGAAGGAGAACTGGTATTTTCCACCAAACCTTCCTGCTTTTGAACTCATTTGATACATACCCAGCAGGGCTGCTAAATCTCTTACTTCCAAGATGGCAGGAACCCAGGGCCAAACAAATATGCCATGTTAGTGGACTTGAAAAAAAAAATCAAAACCCGAAACCCAATGTTTTCTTTTCAAGTATAGAGGTAATAATTTATTTACCTTGTTAAAAACCTAATAATCCAACAAATAATTGATCAAACATGTCACACACACACACACACACACACACACACGCACACACACAGAGCCAGATTCTTAGCTATTTGTCCTCTTAGAAATTTTTCAGTCTTTCCTGGGTGGCCTGAATTTTAATATTACACTGAAATGTTGTGGTCTACCCAATAGCAGTCAGATTACTGACACTGCTAAATACTGTTCATTTAAGTTAAATAGACCTTAATGTCTTTACAAAATGATTCAGTATGACTAGAAGTTTCCCAAGTCCACACGATCTTTCCATAATGTTCAGGCACTGCCTGACTCTCTCAGCCACTATTTTTGTGGGTTAAGGCAGTAGCTTCAGAACATTCCAGCCAAAATGAAGTAGTATTGATAACAGCTACTTATAAGTTAGCACACAAGTCAGAGTTAGTGTATCAAATTAGCTGGTTTCAGAGAATAAGGGAATCAGATAATTACCAGACACAGTTGGATGGGGGGGAGGGAATAAAGAATCCTGGCTATGGGATGGATCAGAATATGTAGTTGTGTGTGTGTGGGGGGTGGCTTTTAAAGATGTTAAACTTGGGTGCCTGGGTGGCTCAGTTGGTTAAGCATCTGCTTTCACTCAGGTCACGGTCCCAGGATCCTGGGACAGAGTCCCACATTGGGCTTCCTACTCAGTGGGGAATCTGCTTCTCCCTCTCACTGTCCCAATCTCTCTCTCAAATAAATTAATAAAATCTTAAAAAAAATAAAGGTGTTAAACTTGACACGATGAGGATAGGAACTGTTTTGAGGAGAAGCAGTCTCCAAAGTAAAACTCTCTTGAGCTCCTCATATTTTGTCCAAGGAAGACCTTAGTAGTAAAAACGTTCAAGTAACCATTCTAAAAGAAAAATGAGAAGGCCAACATGAATTATTTCACTGCTCACCCAAATTAGAATGAACCATTGTGTTTCAATGCAGTATCTTGGATTGAATCATGAATCTTATCACTTTCTAGCTAGTGACCTTAGGCAAGTTAATTATTTTCCCTAATCCTTACATGAGTGAGAATAAAATGAGACAATGTATGTGACAAGCCTCTCTTTTTTTATGTATTCATATATAATTTTTTGAATACAGAAGAGTGATTCATTAAAGAAACTATAAGAATGTACCTTTGTTCTCTTCATCAGTATCTCACACAGTGTCTCAGCCAATTGAAGGTGACCAATAAATATTCATTAAGTGTATGATTGAATGAATTATCCAAAGAAAAACAAAATCTATCCATGATTACTGCTGATAAAGGATAGAGCTAACTAAAATGAAATCAAAGAAGAATTAAGAGGGGTAAAGAAAAGATTCCAATGAGAATGGAAGCAACTAAAGAAACAATGGAAAAGTTGAAAAGAAGGAAGGAGAGGAAAAGGAAGGATGGAGGGGGAGAGGGATGAAGAGAAATACCATGCAATTGGGTCTAACAATCAGTTTTTCATTCTAGCAGATGTGGGAGAGATTTATACCCATTTTTATAGTCCTCATCCAGTTCCCATGGGGCATATTAAAGACAAAGGAAGACCAGCGGGATTTAGAAACCAGAACTCATCAGCTGCGTCAGGTTAGTGTCATGCTATTCAAATCTTGGCCCATTCCTCAGTGTTCCTCTAGGTTGTTTTATATAGCCTTGTGCAGGTCGCCACAGAACACCACCTTCTCCAGGGGAAGGGCATGGGTAACATGGAGAAGTACCACTTCTGGAATTCTCTTGACTGACAAATGCAGAGGCTACCATGAGTCAATCAGTGTTTGGAAGCCTTATTTCTCATTTTCATATGAAATTCATGGACTGAAAATCCACTGGAAGAAAGAAAAAAAGGGAGGAAGGAAAGAAGGGAAATCCTATTAATTACTCCCTTGAAGTAATTCTCTTTTTTCATTTAATCCCATTCTAACCCATTGAGGTCAACATTATTATGACCATTTCACAGATGATAAAATCAAGACTCTGAAAATTTCCAAGGTTTACCCAATTTTACACAGCCACCAAGTTGTGGAGCCTATATTCACACTCTGATGCCACTACCTGGGGTGGGGAAAGAACATGGGTAACATTTGTTCTCCTTCTACTCTGTCTCATGTGCTTTATATATAGACTTTCTAATTTGATAATGAAAGTTCTAAGGGCACCTGGGTGTGCAGTCAGTGAAGTGTCTGATTTTTGGTTTCAGCTCCGGCTATGATCTCAAGGTCTGAAATCGAGCCCCTCGTCTGGCTCTGAACTCAGCGGGGAGTCTGCTTGGAACTCTCTTTCCCTCTGCCCTGTGCCCCCTGTGCATTCTCTCCCTCTCTCTCTCTTTCTCTATAAAATAAAAAAAATACAATTAAAAAAAAAAAAGTTCTGTAGGTCAGGCTTTATTTTCCATATGCGACAATTGGAAAATGTGATTCAGAAAGTCTAACTCCCATATTCAAAGTGAGGATTCACTTGAAAGCACGGCAAGTCCTATACCCTGGAATCCGTCTCATTCCGGCCAAACTGGAACAGACGGCCATCTTACTGTCCATGGTTTCACGGTCAATACACTTTCCACAATACCCAGGACTTGCAAGGTATACGGACAACCTCGGTAGTCTGCATGGCCTCTTAGTCTGAAGCAGGGAGATTATGGGAGGTTCCCTCTCTCCTCCTCCCTCACCACTGCCATCAGCCTGCCCACATGACAATGCTTTTGGCGCACCTACTATGTACCAGGTACCAGGCAATGTCCTTCTCAGACTTTCTGTTATGAACTCAGAGAAAGTGACAATAATATTTGTAGAGCACACTGAGATAAGAACAGTTGCCGTCAGAGACAACCAGCCAAGTGCTCCTATTTTCCTAGATCCTGCTGCCCATTTGCGAGGCGAAAGTGCTCCCTGTGTGGCCCCACTGTAACCCACGAAGAGCACACTGGCTGGGCCACTTTGTTCTCTCTTATTTAAATCCCCACTCGACCTTGTTTCCAAGTTCAATAAACTGGGACTTAAAGCAGGTCTGTCAAGCTCCTATAGCTAGTATATGTCAGAGCTAGTCTTGAGTCAGCTTATGTGGACTATTTTTCAGAAAATTTAGAAAGCAGTTACAAATTTTGAGAAAGAAGTAGACATCAATTTACTCTCAGAGCTTCAATGAAGATGTAGTCACCCATAAAGAAGAATATATGATACCTGATATGATATATAACATATAGTATATACCATATCACAATATAAGATAATATAATCCATGGTTATATATAATAATTATTAATTATATTTTATGTTATATAATTAAAAATATATAATTACATAATGCTATGTTGTATACAGTATGTATAATATAATACATATAGAACAGCAATACAGTGAGCACTTACACATTACTTTCTATGCATCAGCACTGTTACAAGTGCTTTCATATATAAATTAACTCAATTCATCCTCACAACAACGCTCTAAGGTAGGTTCTGTTATTCTCATTTTAGAAATAAGGAAAGGGAGGTGCAGAGAAGTTACATAACTTGCCTAAGTTTGCGTAACTAATGCTAAAACCAGAATCTGTCTTTAACTACCACCTTTGGGGCATGTGAAAGTAATGAGGTGCACCTCTGGGGATTCCCAGGCCCAGAACATGCATTCTATAAGGCATTAACAACTTGATTCTTCTTTGGGGAGCTTCAGTTCTGTTTAGCCACTCAAGTGAAATCTCTCCCCAATATTTCTTTCCCAGGTTATGTTTCCTCTTCTTGTTTAGAGTCTTGTGCCTTCCTGGTCTGCTTCAGATTGACCTGATAGGGTCCATCTGGCGTGGTGGAGATGTCTCTAGGTTTTAGTTTGACAGCATTGATCTAGAATACGACTACCTTCTCATCATCTGAATCATAGAGTACCAAATGCCACAACTGGTTCCAAGTCTCTGGAATGTATCTTTCAGATACATTCACAGAAGCACTCCACCCTTCTTTCCAATACCTAATCCCCAAAGGGCCCAGTCAGGAGAGCCAAGATATGAGTATGTTGGGCCTTGGGCTCCGATGAGTTCTTGGCGGAAAGAACACTCTGGGGAAGGCGACTCTCTTGAGGTCAGTATAGACTGTAGTGGTGTCTTCCAGAGACTGAGATGCTGCTGAGCCCTAACTCCGGTGTTATAGGTTATTTTGATTTTTCCTGCTGGTACGCATCTATCAAGAACTCATTAGGACTAGTGTAGTGCAAATGGATTTTCAGGGATCATAACTGGGTTATAAATAGCTCAGTGTGCTGTCGTTGGTTATGGAAACCCAGCTTTCAATACCCTTTTTGTGCTTTTAGAGAAAAACCAGTATTTCATTTAGAGGAACATACTTCTTTCACTGAAAATTAGAGGAGAATAGGCATTTTAGAGAATACTGAGAAAATCAACATGCATACCCCACCAACCCCAAGGGACTATATTATGGTCCTTTTATGTCTTCATAACAGCTAAAAATCATTCCAAGCTATCCCCGATCTCGTCTTCTATGCTACACATTGCCAGCCGACATCCTAATGAGCACATGTCCACATTAACAGAGTCCTACACATTTCAACTAGCTCCCCTGTGGGCAGGCTCAGCAGGGAGGATCAGATGCTGAGTGGCCCTTAGTACCAAGGAACTCTCCCATACCAAGTAGGGGTGTTGTGTAGGTGGTTGGGTGGTGGGCAGAGAAACTCAGCTCTTGAAGTGAATTTTGAGGGACGTTGGTAGAATTTACAGGAGAGGTGCACTGTTTTTGCTCAGTGAAGTCAGTATTATGTGAGCTAATAGAAAACCTCGGTCTCTAGGGTCTATTTGCCGAGTGCTCCTTACAGACATAAAATTCATTTTGAGAAAGAGGAGAAAAGAAAAACCACCTTCTTTTTCCTTTTTTTGTAAAAATAATGGATTGTTATAATTTATCACTGGCCCATGAGTGAGACAGCTCTGCTCAGCTAACCAATTATCTCCTGGGGCCAGAAAAGATCACTGGAGTCCTATGCAATCATTTTATCTAATGTGCCCTAGAAGCTTGGTGCTGGGAGTCCCTAAGCCCCTTCCCATGAGACCCTGCTTACTCCCCGACGGTTCTGTCTCAACATTTCCCTTACTGGCTAATCTAAACTTTTCCTGTTTCAGCTCTGAAACTTTGGCTCATATTCCATGGTTTCTGGCTGCTAATACCTCTTTTCTCTATGAATGCTTGGAAAATAATTCTTCCAAGGTGTTTTTGGCATTTACGTACTACTAAGATCTTCTAGAACTTTCCTTTCACAGGACCTTGCCCTCCACACCATTCTGTCATGTTTCCCTGCAGGACCCCTGTTATGCCTTCCCCAGGAACAGTGATCTAGCTATTTCTATGTGAGAGAGAACAGCATGACCCAGGTTGTTTGAGGTGTGTCTTGGGCCAGAGCCTAGAGAATTGGCATCGCTTGTCTTCTAGTTTAGAAGCACATCAAATTGCAATCAAAACCCATGCACGGTGTGCACATTTGGCTTTGCTTCCTTCAGTTTTGTATCTTTCCTGAGGCCAGACTTGCTGTTCCTATAGTTGTTATTTTTCATTTGGGCTTTTGCTTTTTTCCTGCCTTCACCAATGATGTGATGCCAAAAACCAGCAAAGGGGGAAATATGACAAGTTAGAAATGGGTCAGAAAGTTCTGTATTAAATTCTGATCCTGTCATTAGCCAGTTCTGTGTTTGTGAACTCAACTTTACAATGGTAAATTAAGCTGCTTACCTGAGCTTGTTGTTTATGATAATTGACATGCGATATACATAAAGCTTGTCACAAAACATTTACTCAACAGATGCTTGTCTTCTTCCCCTGTCTCACATTCACTAGTATGACTAGTGAATGACTCCCTTTGGAAATTACGCTGATTCTTTTCACTCTCTTAATAGCTCTTATTAATTTTAAATATATACAATTGCATAAAAATTCACAGTGCTAAATTTTCAGTCCCTTCCCTTTGTCTAAAACCCCTTTGTCTTCCAGACCACAGTTAGTATTGCTTTCTTCAAAGAAGGTTTCTTTAATGTCTCTTTCCTTGAGATGTCCTCAATAAACCATTGAGTGGCAGACTTGTTAAGAACATTAGACCATTCTCTGTTTCCCTATGACAGCATTCCTCAATCATGGCACCACTGACGTGTTGGGGCAGATATGCTTGTTGTGGGGACTGTCTTGTGCATTGCCAGATGCTTAGCTGTCACCCCTGGCCTCTTCTCATTAGATGCCAGTAGCATCACCCTCTCTCCTTGGCTGGGACAACCCCAAATGCTCCTTCATATTGTCAAATATCTTTGGAGGGCACCATCACCCCAGGTTAAGAACCACTGCCTGATGCCCTTCCCAGTCTCTTTCCCTCAAGACTCTTGGGATGAACTTGCTCCTTACCAAAAAGCAGAAGCAATTTGCCATATTGGTCAGAAAATTCCAAATAGCCAAAAGATCAAGGACAACTCAGAGGAGAGAGGCCAATGACTAACACATTTCAAATGGATCACCCGTGAGATACCAGAGTTGCCTCTAATCTTTTCCAAAATGAAGCAGGATAAATATGAATTGAGATATACATGTGTGTGTGTGTGTGTATGCGCATACATCAACATATATATCAGTGCTGCATATGATGCTTCTCATGTTAAACAAATCTAAATTCATCCCCATGGTATTGTCCTGGGCTTTCCTACAAAACAAATACAAAAGAAAATTCACTTCCCTAGGAAAATGTTCCCTGATTTTGGAGTAACAGTTAACCACAATCCTCATATGCAGTCGAGTGCTATGTTACGCTCCTTACACATCTTCTATCATCAAAACCTTACAATAGCCCTATGCTAAGTGCTTTATGATATCACTTATAGATGAAGAAATTAGAGGACAGAAAGATTAAGGGAAAAGTGCAAAGTAACCTAATTAGCAAGTGACTGGGACACAATTTAAACCCAGGTCTGTCTGACCACAAAAGCTTATATTTATCCCTCATCTTTCCTGCATGTGCAGTAGTTCTATGGGTTATATATATTAAATCATCATTTATTATATTATTGAGATGATCTGTTTATTGATCTGTCCCTCCCATTAGACGATAAGCATCTTGAAGCCAGGAAGAACAGTATGTATATTCCCGGTTGTTACTTTAGATAAAGAAACTAAATCATTTGATTTGCTTTCATGTGCCAAGTTGACATATTTAGTGCTAAGTATATGTTAGGCTTAAGAAACATGGTTCGACTTTATGATATAAGGAAGAGATGCAATAGAGGTGTGTCTGAGATTGGACATTTGTCTATTGCAAGCACATCAAGCAAGAGGTAGATGTTTAAGGCCCTGCCAAGTGCCAGGTTTTGTGCTAAGAACTGGGATACACTGGCAAATTAGTAGACACAACTCCATCATCATGAGTTTCTGTTTATTGATCATTAAAAAATTTGAAAAACTCACTAGAGAAGACTCTGAGTCATTTGAGAGTGGGAATAGCAGTCCCAAGTCTAAAACAATAGAGCTGACGAGTTTAATATGAAAAAACAAGTGCAATCCATTGGTTCTATCTGTAGGACCATTCATGGAGACTCATAAACTTAGGATCCCTCCATGACCACAAAAAAATACTGGACAAATTTTAATCCTACTACTATCATCAAAAATGTTTTCAGGATCTATTCCCACCGTCTAAAGAGTTGTTTAATCTCCAAAGGAAATAAAGTTTAATTCTTCCAAACCTTAATAGCACCCATGAGTTGTTGGCTGAGCTTAAACATTTCTCATCCTTAATGTAAACTGACCAGATTGTGAATCTCATTCCCCTCAAGTGTCTAGGATTCCAGGTTCCTCTTGGCTTTCTCCAGAGCGTGCATGTAATACCAACAGCAATGGTCTTTGTGCTTATTGGTTCTTGCTCCCCTCCCCACTCCCCACCACTCCTAGCATACTTCAAGTTCTTTAATCATAAATCCATCAAATCTTCATGTAACATGTATTGGTAGAGACTTTAAATCCCTGCTGTGAGAGGGAGACCTTCATTATGTAGGCTGAAAATAATCTAGGTAGATAAATAGATACACATAGAGAGATAAGTACAGATATAATTATAGGTCAGAAAATGTTCTTAGCGAGGTAGCATCTCCCATTATGAGAGTTGTTTGAAGAGGGGACTATCTTACAAAGGAAAATAAAGCATGACATAATGTGCATGGGGACTAGCATCTGTAGACAGATCAAATAAACTCAAAGTGGCTCATCAGGCAGCAACATGATAGCAGATGCACAGGAGCGGGACGTGAGTTAATGTGTGAGGTTATGATAGGCTTTTGTATATGGCTACATAAAAAAGGGGAAAGGCTGAATGCGTGGAAGCTAAGAAAATACACAGTTCTTCTCTGCTTCTCCCCAACATTTTTCCAAGCCAGAGTTTTGCCCCCAGATAGAATTTAGAAAAGGAACTCAAGAGAACCAGAAGAGCCATGATGGTTGTTGTTCCAAGAGGAAGTGTTCTTGGAGGCTGAGTGATGGTGGACATGATGAGGGGCACTTTGAGGACAGGTCCCAAAGAGGCATCACACATGGAAGTTCTAGGTTCCTTTGGTTTTGTTTTGTTTTTTTTGTCTGAAGGCAAGTGCGTACCAAGAGACCTCGATGCCATACTCAATGACCCTTGGCCGGGGAAATTGGCTTTAAAAAAATTTCCCCAGTGCTCACCTTTAGTTGGTATTTTATTTATCTGACCCCATGAAATATCACCTGCTACAGCCTAATTCAGCCACTGCTGCTTCTAATGAAAGAAGAAAAAAAAAAGGTATTGTCCTCAAATTAGGTGATTCAGTTCTCTCCGCGTGGTCAGTCTTCCTCCCTCCCTTCCCTTATATTCCACTTCTCTCTTTGCAAGTGACCTTCTTTTTCACGATCAGCCAGGTTACTGTAGAGCAAACATGTTCAGCTGGGGTAGACGGCATGCCAAAAGTGGTCTGAAACGAACTTGCCAGATGGTGGTTGCGAGCATATGGCTCCTGCTTGAACCTGGCACAGCTTGCCAAGTTCAATTTTTAAATTATGTCTCACTTTAAAAAAAAAAATCCCCTAAAAACATAAGAGGCCAGATTCCTCAGCCAAACTTTTAAATGAGGTACGTAGAGTGAGGATGGTGTTGTTGGAAATAACACAAGGTGGAGTGTCGAATACCAAATATGCTTATGGCAGGAATGTACTTGGGTTCCAAACGGCGGCTTTCTCTCTGTCCTAGAAACTCAGGAGGGACAGGCTGACCCCGTCTAATTGCTTGGCGTCAAGAGTGTCTCTTTGCAGGAATATAGAAAGGATAGAAAGATAAAATAAACTTAAAACTCCTTGATTCAAATGGTACATCGGTAAACTCAAAAGTCTCTTTACGTGGTTTCAAACATTTTGTAGTTCTACGGTATACTTTTTTGCTACCTAATGTCCATAAGAACGTCCCCAAAGAATACGTGCCTATTAATTGCCAGGATCCATGACAAAAACAATAATATCCTATGAAATGATAGCATTTCAATTATTTCGTGATGGTGCAGGTATTTGCTAAGGAGAAAGTGTCCATTAGACATAAATTAGTAAACAAGCATGATATTGGCTCTGATATTAAGAGAAGTGAGAATAATGAAAAATTACTTGATGTTCTCAAAAGAAATTTGCTATTTTGAGAAGCCTGTATCCTGAATGTATTAAGCTGCATTATACCTGGGTAACTATGTGGATATTTTTCTGTTCTTCACTGGAACCTTAATTTTCTGATCTAAACACTGCCAGTTACATGGTAATTAATCTTTGAACTTTCTGATGACTTCAAGTATTATTAAGCAGTAATTTGCAGAACCATTTCATTACAAGGTAATAATTAGTTTTATATGCAATTCCCTAGCACTTTTCAGCTAAGAATTTCAAAATGGCTTATAGATTCAATATGAAGATGTTAGGGTTTCATTTATCTTGTCCAAAGTCAACAAAAAATAGAAGTTAAGGTCAGAGTACTTACTCCATTTCCCCAACTGCCTGGAGCATGCAGGATTCCCCTAGAGCAAGAATTCTAGAATTTAGCTAATTGAATCACAACATGGGAGGCCATTTTTTTTTTAAATTTGATGAGCTACTCCGAAAAGAAGAAAGAGTATTAAGAAATCAGTGTTTGTGGATGACTGAGTACATGAATTACCTTGATTTAGAGATGACAGTGTTACCTTTTGTGCCAATACTTAAGTCTAAGTTAATCTCTTAAAACCCGCCCCTTTTGCCTACCCTTCAAACTGGTCATTTTTATGTGTTCAGACATTTTTTTTAAGATTTTATTTATTTATTTGAGAGAGAGAGAGAGAGAGAGAGAGAGAGAGCATGAGCAGGGGAAGAGGCAGAGAGAGCAGCAGACTCCCCACTGATCAGGGAGCCCGACATCCCAACACGAGGCTTGACTGCAGGACCCCAGGATCATGACCTGAGTCAAAGGCAGATACTTAACTGACTGAGCCACCCAGTGCTCTTGCATTTTTGAAGACATCAGAGATAGGTTTATTTAATATGGGGGGGACAGAAACTAAGGACTTCTACCCATAGTAAGAGGCCCTTGAAAGTTATAATTACATTCAGATGCAAACAAAAGGAATCAGGGATGACATTCAAACTAGATAGGACTCTGAATCGACAGTCTGGCTAATATCCAGACCCTAAGTGCCTGTAAAACACTGCAGTAGAAAAGAAACATGTTCCTAAAAGGAAGACTTGCCTTGGATAAATATGTATTTAACTTTTACTCAGGGTCCCAAACAAAGATTGCCAAGTGAACGAGTTTCTTCCCCAACCCCTCAAAATTCCTCAGAGTCTCCCCATTTAAGGAGTTTCACTCAAAACAGCAGTTAAAAAAAAAAAAGAACAACTAGCAAGAAACCATCAACAACAACCACAAAATATCTCCTACCTGTTTTTTCATCCAATTCTCCAATAAGTAGGAGATCCCAAGTTCCCCAACCTGGTGATCTAAGGGCACACCTTGGACATCTAGACCTACCATACATGTGCTATAAACAGGACAAGTTAAGTTGTCTACCCTACAGTTTTCCAAAGGCTGAACTGGATAAATAACATGTATCTCATATGGTTGTTAGGGGACTAAAGTATGGCATGCAAAGAGTCTAACTTTTTACTATTACAGAATAATGGCCCATTCAATGGCGCAGTTAGTTGGTAACTAATCGTGGTCACAAAGGAAAGTAGGATCCTCTTGATTCAAATTTCTAAGAATGTCCAGGGATTGAAAATACTCCTGGGATGAAGAAAAAGGCTGTTTCAGCAACCCAGGTAATTTGTTTATGCAGTCTTTAAAATGTAATTCCGGCTTTACAGACATTATAGACAGATTCACTGAACTCTATTCCAACACACTTATGGCACACATTCCAGTTTACTTAAATGTTGGCAAGCTAGACTCTAAATCTCCCAGCCTCCCTCGCAGTCGGGATTCCAGGGCTATCCTGGCTGCCACCAAGCTCCTGCTCAGGACTTTGAAGGCAGAAGGAGATATGGCGAGCAGTGTCTTCCTGGCTCTTCAAGCAAGCGTGTGATTGAAGCCGTTGTTGTTGCTGTTGTTTTTCCTACAGAAATAGCAGCAGTTTGATTTTGTGGTTGGCATTCTAATGGCTACTGAAGGACTGTAGTGACAGCCTCAGGATTTCCGTTGGAACATTGACCCTGAGTGGCTGGGCATTTCTCCTGTCTGCATTGATTATGGCTTGGGTAGCACCCAAGCTTAGTTACGTGAACCTCCAAAAAATTCTGTGTAATAACAACTGCCCCTAATAAATCTCTTTCTGCTTAAACTAAAACTTTGATACATTAGCAGACTATAATCTGATAACAAGGTCATATCCAAAAAAGTACTGCTTCTCATCCAACAGGCCACCTTCTTGTGTGTTGGCTCAGATTCTGTCCTGGTCCTTACTGTTGATGATCCCTTCCATCCTTCTGCTTAAATATGATGGGAAGCTTGCATCTCTTAAAATGCATCTGTATTCGTGTGTGTGTGTGTGTGTGTGTGTGTGTGTGTGTGTGTGTGTGTTTCCTGCAGACACTCTACCACTGAAATATTTAAATGAGGCCTCTATGTCCTGACCCATCTCAGCCGTAACCAGTTGGAAGGCTCACTCAGTAATGTGAGATGGTGGAGCCAAAGGAGAGATCAACAGGGAGGGAACTATCAGCAATTAGCAACTGCCTGGTGCATTTTTTTATTCATCAGAGCGCACAGGTTGAGATACCTGCAGGATAACAGGTCTCTGGCATGAGAAAGACAAATGAGGGAAAGGAAAGAAGGGACAGTTCTGCTACTTGTTTGAAATGGCTCTGCTTTTCCATTCCATTCATAGGGCTTCAAGACACCCAGCCTCCTGCAGGCCATGCATTGTGGGATGTACAAAACCACCTGCCCACCCACCGATGGTAAGAGCGGCTGTGTGCGGACCTCCAACGCACGAGCATCACTGAGGCCTTCGCCATGTGGCAGTCCAGTCTTTGGAGAGTCACACAGAAAACATCACTCAATGCGACTTGCTATGTATCAGGCACTTGGCTATCCAATCCAATCTTTAAATAATCCTGATTTATTTAAAGATTATTATTTTTATTATTAGATTATTAAAGATTATTATTTATTAATAATTATTAATTATTATTAATTAGTTATCTTTAATATAAAATAATTTAATATAATTACTTATCTTTAATAAGATAATAATCTTATTAAAGATAATAATCTTATTAAAGATTATTATTATTATTTATTTAAAGATTATTATGTGTACTTCCCAGATGAAGAAATTCAGAGTAGCCGAGTGATTTCCCTACAAGTGCACACCTAGAAGAACTTGGGGTTTTCGGATTTCCAGAGTCATTGTTCTATATCACTGCTTCTCAGGGAGCATCCCATCCAACTCAGCCCTGCACAATTCACTTTCACTGACACTGGGAGTTACACTTCAGTGTGAGAAAGCACCACAGGGCCCTTCCCTCCTGAACCATAAAACAGGGCTCTAAAATCTTCCTCTGTACAGGGCCAAGTAGTAAATATTTTAAACTTTGTAGGTCATATAGTCTCTGTTGCAACTCCCCAACTCAGCCTTATAGCACAGAAGCAGCCTTAAACAACTTGTAAATGAATGGGTGTGGCTATGTTCCAATAAAACTTTATTTACAAACAAAAAACAAACACAGAGGACTGGATTTTGCCCTTGAGCTCTAAAACCAAAGCCTTTCAGTGTTGGATGAGCTGCTAAATGGTATGAACCAGAATCGCTTTAAAGTTCTGAGGCCACAGCTAAATTTTTGGTCATTTTTAAAGATTCTTGTCATGCCTTAGGTATGAGATGCAGGTGGTCAGAGTCACTTTGACCAGTGACACATAAGAGGCAAGCAATACTGTTTTCATCTTCGACCCCTGCCCTAGTTGATGTCAAAGGATAGATTGAGACCAACCACTTTGGGTTTTGGAGAGTTCACTAGTGAACTCGTGGGGCTTAGAGGCGATCCTTTATGACAGACAGGAAAGGACAGAGTGTATTATGTTCAAAGTCTGATGACATTTACTTTTCTGACAGACCAAATGTCCAGTCAGGCAACCTAGCTCTTCACTTTCCCCAATGTGAGTTGAAATGAATATGGCCTTTGGATCAGAAACAAGGAGAGAGTGCTGGTTCCAGCAGTTGCTTTTCTGTATGACCTTGGACATATCATTTCATTCTTCTGAGCCTGAGTATGTATGTGCATCCTGACTTGAAGGTAAGAAAACCAATGAGTGCCTCATAGGCTTGATGGGAAAATCTAGTTGTTGAGCACATATCAGAGGGTTACTGCACAGGCCTGGGCACAAAGTAGACACATGACACTTCCATACGAATGTGAAACTGAAGGCCATTATCTTCAGGAAAATAATCTGCAGCTTCTTTCCTGTGTGCCAGTGAGCCTCCCTTTGGGCTGTAAGACAAAGAAGCAAGCAGGCTGCTTACCAGTTTGATGCCTGTGCTGGAGGTGTGTGGAGGGAGACAGTGCCCTTCCGATGGGAAGGAAGTTTGAGCTCCTGAACATAACACTGGAGCTAAATCTCCAACAAGCACTTGCAGAGTTCTGCTCCCTGGCTCAGGTAATGGGAGCCCCAGGGAATGTTCAGGAAGCCTTTATTTCAAGGATGACCATTTCTGAGTGCTCCACAAAATTCCAGTCCTGGTCCTAAAGCCCAGAAGGTTTCATAAAAGACTGGCAGTCAGATATCACAACAGAGCTCAGCCAATCAACCTTCTTCCACAGAATGATTTATCTTTCCCCCCATTTCTCCTTCTTACCACCGGGGGATCCTGGCAGGAGCAGGAAGTCAATGGGAATTGATGGTCTGACAATTAAAGCTGAGGATTCCAATTGTGGCTGAAGTGCCCTGTCACTGTCAGAGCTACGGAGATGAAATTTCAAATTTTGATAGCCATCTTCTTCCGCTGACCTTTAGCAGCTGGCCCTCAGCACTACGTTCTGAAGTTGTAACTGATTGTCCCTGGGGTGTGGAATCTACCATTTTTCCTCCTTTGGCAATTTTCTTGCTTTTTGGCAGATACTGGTCCCCAGGTGGCCCTCTAATTAGGAAGCCTCTGTGATGTGGTGACCCAGATCACCGTGTCCACTTTGAGACTCTCTCTGCAAAATGAGCTGTTCAACTGTCCATGCACAGCTCTGTGTTCAGGACTGAAAGACTAGTGCTACCCCCTCCTAGCTTCACTGGGGAGGAGCAGAACATTTTTCACTACATGGAAAATCCCCAGGAATGTATCTGAAGCCTGTCCAGTTTCAGAAAGTCATGGAACACAGGGTTGGGAGCACCAATGCGGAAGTAGTAAACTTGAGGCTCCACATACTTTTGTTGTTGTTTTTCTCTACTGAGGTAAAATTCACATAACACAAAGGTCACCATTTTAACCACTTCAAAGTATACAATTAAGTGGCTTTTAGTACATTCCCAATGTCGTGCAATCATGACCACCATCTAATTCCAGGATGTCACCCAACAATAAACTCCATTAAGCAGTCACCCTTGCCCCATCCCCTCTTCCTCATGGCAAACTGGCAACCACTCTATCATCTGCTTTCAGTCGCTATCGACTTGCCTATTTCAGACATTTAGTAAGAATGGAATCAGACAAGATGTGATCTTTTGCAAATGACTTCTTTCTTTTTTCTTTTTGTTTTTTTTTTTTGAGTGAAGAATTCAAAGTTTATTATAATTGGTATTTCTAAGTAGTAATTTAAAATATATATATATATACACATATGAAGCTGCAAATCTCATTTTATGCAGAACAATGAGATTTTATTAATTTGTGTGGTTGTTATAACTAGCTTAATGAATTTTCTGGTTGAATAATCTTAGGGACACAAGCTGACTTCATTCACTTATCATAATGTGTTTAAGGTTTACCCCTGTTGTTGTAGCACATATCAGTTCTTTACTGGTCATTATGGCGGAAAAATATTCTATTGTGTGAATGAATATACCACGGTTTGTTTAACTGGCCATTAGTTGATGGGCAATTGGGTTGTTTTCTCTGTTTGGCTATTGTGTTTAGTATTGCTATGAGCATTCATGTACAAGTTTTTGTTTGGATATGTCTTTAATTCTCTAGTTATATGTCTAGTACAACTGCTATGTCATATAGTGATTTTATGTTTAATGGTTTTAGGAAACAGCAAACTTCTGTCCACAGTGGTATACCATTTTACATTCTTACCAACAACTTCTCCATAACTTCCCCAATACTTTTGACTTTCAGTGTTTTTGATTATAGGCACTCTCCTGGGTATAAAATGGTATCTCATTGTGGGTTTTATTTGCATATCTCTAATGACTAATGATTCTGAGCATCTTTTCCTCTACTTGATGGCCATTTGTGTATCTTTGGAGATATGTCTATTCATGTCCTTTGCCCATTTTTTGAATCAGGTTGTCTTTTGTTGTTCAGTTGTTATATATTCTGGTTACTAGCCCATCATCAGATATAGGATAGGAAAATATTTTCTTCCATTCTGCAGGTTGTCTTTTACTTTCTTGATAGTGTCCTTTAATGCAGAAAAGCTTTTAATTTTGATAAAGTCTAATTTATCTATTTTTCCTTTTGTCATTTGTACTTTTGGTGTAATATTTAAGAAACCATTGCCAAATCTAAGATCATGGAGTCTACATCTATGCTTTCATCTAGGACTTTTATATGTTTAGCTCTTGCATTTAGGCCCATGATCCATTTCATGCTATTTTTTTTATGACGTGAGGTAGGGATCCAACTTCATTTTTTTTACATGTGGATATCTACTTGTCCCAACATTATTTCCTGCAAAAATCATTCTTTGCCCACTGACTGGGCTTGACACCCTTGTTGCAAATCAGTTGACTACAGATGTATGGGTTTATATCTGGACTTTCAATTCTATCCCATTGACTCATAGGCCTACCTTTATGCCAGTCCCCTCCATGCTCATTTAGTCAACTTGGTCCATTCTGCATCTCAGATTTCTCATATCGAAAGTATGTATGTTGCAAGGAGGCAGATTCCTGAATAATATTCCACAGTGCTTCTCTAATTCCCAGAATAAATGTTTTATTGTGAACGTTTTATTACTATTAAAAATCATATAAAGAATGGTAAATTCTATAGACTATTTTTAATCCTTCACATATAGAGTTTAATAAAAAAACTTTAAGTATGGATACTGTCAGTATTTGTGGGGTATAAAGGGACAAAAGTGAAAATACCTCTGTAGTTTTAAGATACATAAGAAATGGGGCTGCTTTGGCAATAAAAGGGATGAATATCCACAATTTTGTTGATAACATTACTAAGAATCATAATATATAGAATTGTTGAATCACTATAATGTATACCTAAAACTAATATAACACTGTATGTTAATTATACTGGAATTAAAATTAATATACTAAGAATCACGGAAATACCTCTTTGACTTTCTGAACTTCTGTCTTATGAGCTCTGGATGTTGTTATATTTTATTAGAATTTTTGCAAGGACCTGGCCCTGATGAATCTAGGTATGGCAGGTAATGATTAAAAAGCCTGTTTAACTGCTTTATTCTCTCCAATAAATTTCTTCATCAAACATCAGCTACTCCTTGATAGCCCCCCGCCAATCCCCCACCAACACTGAATAAACCATGTTCATACCTGGCTTAGCATCCTCATTCATATTATTTCCCCAACCCTCTGGATAATTTTCAATCCATAATAATGCTTCCCAAGTTCTAGCCAATGGACAGGTTATAACAGAATCACCTAGGTACTCACTGATAGTAAACAGTATTCTAAAATCTATTCAGATCAATCGAATTGGAATATGAAAGGGGCAAGGGGACTAGAGAGCAAAAGAAATAAATAAAACTCTCCGTAATTCTGATGTAGAGCAAAGATAAAGGCCCTTCTGGTGTCCTCCTTAGGGCAGGGGGCCGGGGAGCAGGCGATAAATGTAGCTATTACTCAAAGTTAGAGCAAGACTGTTTCAGAACAGGTGTAGGCACTGGAGTTAGAGGTCGGGTCACAGAATGTTAGTCATAGAAAATCAGGTATGAATTGGGGCAAAGACTTGGGTTAAGTCTGTATGAAACTAGTAAAGATGGTTTTGGAATCCAGCTAATATGGCAAAAATCAGAGGAAAGGGGAGCCTAGGTAGCTCAGTCAGTTAAGCATCTGTCTTCAGCTCAGGTCATGATCCTAGGGTCCTGGGATCGAGCCCCATTTAGGGCTCCCTGCTGAGCAGGAAGCCTTTTTCTCCCACTCCCACTCCCCCTGCTCATGCTCTCTCTGTCTGTCAAATAAATAAATATATATATTTTTTTAAATCAGAGGAAAAACACAATGACTGCTACCTTGATTAAAGACTTAGGTGAGAAACAGAGATAGCCAAGAGATGTTCAGTGATAGTAGTTTGGTGAGAAAGCAGTATGAAGGAAGGAAACATTTCTCATTCAAAGTTTCATCTGACTTCACTCTTCTAAAAAGTACTGCCTTGAAAAAGCTAAAAACCATTGTTTTTAGCTTTCCTACCCCCAAAATACAGGCTAGCCTTTACTAAGCTACTGCTGTGCATAAGGTGATTACCATGAGTTATTTACTTCTCAAAATAATTATATGAACTAAGAACATCCCTAACTTAAAAAAATTAAAGTTAGGGAGTTTAAATACTTACTAAAGTAATAAAAAAAAAATAATAAAGGGAAGGACTGAGACTCATTTGGTGCTAACCCATTCAGAAATTCTAGCCTTAGCCTTGTCAGGATCCCGTCTTCAGATCTCAGTGGCTCACTGAAGTGATATCCAGTCAAATGGCAGCAAACTGGAGAGGTTCACCCTCAGCAGAAGGTCATTTCTTGTTCATGTGTTTTTCCAGACTTCGATTAAGATCTCAGACTAAAACCTGGGTCTTTATATAGTTCCAAATAGTCCCCATACACCAAGGCTACCTCTCTCTTGATGATTACTGATGATCTGAAAATTCTGATAAAGACTGACCTTCCTCCTTCTTAACGCCCTGCAGCATGGATTATTTGTTTATTTTATCGATGGATTTTGCAACTTAACCCATTCCATCTTTGTTCAGTGTTCAGGACTCATTACCACTTCTTTCATGAAATTGCTTCCTGTGGGTTACGGAAGCCATGCTGTACGTTAAGGGAGTTGCTACTTCATGGAATGGTTACGTAATTCCCAAGTGCTCACTGAATTAAATTGAAGGCACATTAGATCTTTATAACAGGAGAGATTTTTAGCCACATCAGATGAAGAGGGAGCGATCATGGGACCAGACTATAAATTCCCAGGCTCTGCTGCTGATTTTATCCAGCCTTCCCTTATTGCTATTTCAATGGAAACAATTTCCCACAGCCATACAATAAGAAATAACAGAATCCCCCCCAAAATAATAGCAATAATAAAATAAAAAATAAGGGTCCAAATAAATGATCATCTCTTTTGACTAATCTAGAACCAAGGCTTAAGTTGCAAGTCTGCCCCAAGGCACTGGCTTGTTGGCCCTGCAGCTGTCCGCCAAGCCCTGAGACAGGCTTAGAGAGAACACAGACGGCAGAAATGCAGTCTTTGCAAAATAAAGCTTGCAATCTGTGTGTATATGTGTGTCTCCCTTTCTATACTGCTGGTGAAATCAATACACCATGTGAGCTCCTTTCCTGAGGTTGCCAGAGTCACCGAAATATCTTGATAGGATAACATCTATAGTATCTTTCTTCTGGAGAAACAAAGTCTTGCCCCCCACCCCCCATGAAATGTAGGTGAGTTTTGTGATTAGGAAATGATTGCCAAGTGCAAAATGCAGCTGTGGGTACCTTCTTGAGAAGATTGTGCATTCCCTGGGAAAAGAATTAAGGGATGAGAGTGCATCGCTACGTACGGAAAATCACAAAAACAAAACACTCTTTTAAATAATGCCTAACTTTAAGAAATCTGATAAAAGAAGAAGGGAAGGGAATGAAAATCAGGAATGATGTTATGTTTCTGATTAAGGGGTATGGTGTCTCCGAGTCTCTTGGTAACTATTTTCATCACCAGAGACTATTCAAATGATTGGAGTCATTTAAGCAGAACTAAGAGCCATAAAGTGATTTGAAAAGACTTTCCAGAGCTAGCTCCTGGGAAGGAAGAGATATCCTATGCTTCCTATCATCAAGCAGCATTTAGCAGGTCAAGTGAATATTTCTATTCTATCAAAAGCAAAGGAAGTTTCTCTATGGCTTAGGAAGACTGCTAAAACAGGCACGTGTTTAAAGCTATCCCTTAGATGGATGCTGAGAGCTGAGATGGGCTCTCTGGAAATTCAGGGGTTGTGGTTGGACTGCAG
>CM053609.1:5649069-5670575 GCA_028646535.1 Procyon lotor
CCCAAAAAAGATTCAATAGATAAATAAATGGATAAATAATATTCACACAATAGAACATGCAGCAGTGAAAATAAATACACTACAACTTTATGCAAAAAAAATGGATGAATTCTAAAAACCCTATGTTGAGTAAGAACAACAAAAAAGTCAAACCCAAAAGAATGCATAGTATATGATGCTATTTACATAACATTTTTTAAAAGTCAAACTGATTTATGGTGTTTGATAAAAAGGATTGCGAAAGATCTCTAGGGAGGGCAATGACTCAAAGAGCATATGAGGGGACTTCTGGTCAGTGCACGTTCTCTTTCATGATCTAGGTGTCAGTTTCTTGACCACGACCTTTGTAGGCTTTGTAGGCTTTGTAACCAAGCCTTCCAGTTATGATTTGTCTGCTTATCTGTATCTACGTGATATGTCAATAAAAATTAAAAGAAAAGAATCAGAGAAGAGGTACACAGTTGTCGTCCAATGCAAATGGGGACTTATTTTCAAGACAAAACATATTCCAAATAAAAATTTTAATGTACAGGAGTGCCTGAGTGGCTCAGTGGGTTTAAGCCTCTGCCTTCGGCTCAGGTCATGATCTCAGGGTCCTGGGATCGAGCCCCGCATCGGGCTCTCTGCTCAGCAGGGAGCCTGCTTCCCCCTCTTTCTCTCTGTCTGCCTTTCTGCCTACTTGTGATCTCTCTCTCTCTGTCAAATAAATGGGGAAAAAAAATCTTGTAAAAAAAGTTTAAAAAATTAAAACTTTAAAAAAAAAATTTTAATGTACAAAACCTTTATGTCCAGAACATAGGATTTTACAGAAAGATGAAAAGAAATCCTATAAATGAAAACACATAAATCTAACGCAGATGACAGTTATCAATATCACAAAGACCCTAACTGTCTCAAAGTTAATCTACAAATTCAATGTGACTGCAGTGAGATTTCTAATGGGACTTTCTGTGAACCTGGACAGATTGTAAAAGTCCTGTGGAAACTGAAAATCAAATAATGGCTAAGATAGCCTTGAAAAAGGAAAAAAAAATATACATGGAAAAGGAAACTTTGATGAGAAGGAGGGAGAAGTGGGAGGCACAGGATGAGTATGGGTTGGTGTTAGAAATATTTTATTTTGGGGCGCCTGGGTGGCTCAGTTGTTAAGCGTCTGCCTTCGGCCCAGGTCAGATCCCAGGGTCCTGGGATCGAGCCCCGCATCGGGCCCCGCATCGGGCTCCTTGCTCCACAGGAAGCCTGCTTCTCCCGCTACCATTCCCTCTGCTTGTGTTCCCTCTCTCGCTGTGTTTCTCTCTGTCAAATAAATAAAATCTTAAAAAAAAAAAAAGAAAAGAAATATTTTATTTTAATGTAAACATGTAATATGTTTAATCTGCAAATGATTATAAATAGTATTAACAATAGTAATATTAATTAAAATGTTAATATTTTAATCAGGTGGCACTTGTACAGGAAAAAATAATCCCAGGAAACAGAATAAAGAAACAGACCCTGTATATACGGGAGTCTGCAGGAAGAGGTGGTGTTATAAAGACTTTGGTGATGGTGTGGAGATTACGAATTGACTGACCATAAGGAAAAAGACAAAATGAGAACCTACCCCTGCCTATGTGTAAAAATACATTTCAGACCTAATTATGGGAGGAAGTCCCATAAAACATACAGAAGAAGAAAAAAAGAGGAAAAAAGTTTGATTGTGTTGGATTAGGCAAAACTTTCTCAAGCAGTACAAAAGAAACATAAATCCTAAAAGAGCAAATTCATAATTACAGCACATATTCAATTAAAAGATTATTTACTTATTTATTTGACAGAGAGGAGAGAGATCACAAGTAGGCAGAGAGGCAGGCAGAGAGAGAGGGGGAAGCAGGCTCCCTGCTGAGCAGACAGCCTGATGTCGATCCCAGGACCCAAAGATCATGACCTGAGCCGAAGGCAGAGGCTTTAACCCAATGAGCCACCCAGGCGCCCCTACAACACATATTAAACTAAATGAACAAACAACAAAACAAAATTTTTGCCATAAAGAAAAAAAAATACCAGAAAAATGAAAAACAAGAAAGTCACAGACTAGGTGAAGATATTTGCAGCCTCTGTACCAAAAAATGACCCAGCCCTCATGATGTAGAACACATTTCTACAAATCAATCAGAAAATGAATATAACAGAAAGAGAAACAACAAATGGATAAAGCCTGTTGATGGTTGACTGTTGGCAGAAAAACCTCAATAGCTGATAACATGTGAGGAAAAAACCCTCAACCTCACTCATCATCAGAAAAGTAGATACTTAAAACAATTAATGAGACGCAAATTCACTTCCAGACTGTCAAAAAGTAACTCCACGGATATCAGCAGGTTTTGATGAGGGTACAGCCAGCTACAATAGTGAACACAGAGAAACTTTCATGAAAGGGGAAAAGTGGAGAGAAAGTTACAATCTCTCAATACGGGAAGCAGATCTATAAAGGCTGACTATCTTTGCAAGGGGATATACACGAAGGTAGAATGAATGAACTGAATCCACTTTTATCAACATGCGGAAATCTCAAGAGCAACATTTTGAACGAAGCCAAGACGGGAAACGATCAGGTGAGACTCAGTTTCTGTAAGCTGTTCACACAAATGATGAGTTGCTTGTGGATACGTGGATGCCCACCAAACCTAGAAGGATAGGCAGTGACATTCACCAACTTAGAGTGACAGTTTCCTCTGAGATGTTCAGGATGATGAAAAGAGAGCAACCAGGATTTGATTATACTTTAACTGCCTAAGTAAGATACCTGAAGCAAACAGGATGTGAGGTTCACTCTTTAAAATATCAGTATTATTTTCTGTACATTTTATTTTGTGTCACATTGTCTGTACATTTTTGTTTGAAATATTCATAATTAAAATTGTAATATAAAACATAGCTATATCCTGGGGGGAAAAATCTCCTGGCCTGAGTTAAAAATGTAAGAATCCACAACTACGAAGCTCTGGCCCATGGAGAGGCCTAGATATGAACTTTGAATGGACCTTTTTTTGCATATGACCCTGTCCTAAGCCTTTCTCATGTTGGCTGCCTAGAAATTGGCTATGCCAAGTGATCTTCTGCTGAGGGTGTGAGGTGTTGAGAGTGTGGCCTTGGACTTGTACGTCACCTCTCACCACCACAGCATTCAATTCTGGGACGCATCAACTGAACTGCAAAGTTTGGGCAGGTTCCTTTTTCTTCATAAAGAAGACTGAACATTATGTCATTTCATCCAGAGACATTTATGGTCACCGAGAAGATCCCAGTTGCCTTTTGCACCTTCCTTCGTGTATTTGATGCCAGTGCCCAATGGCCTCTACTTCTATTCCATCCATGGAATCAATCCATTCGTGCCCACTCTCTGCCTTGGTGCAAGCCACCACCATCTTGTCTAGTTCACTGCCACAGGACTCTAAGTTGACCCTGCCCGCCTGCCCCCAAGCCTCCTCTCTGCATTCCACAATGCTATCCCACTGACCCTTTAAATCATCGGCGTAATGTCTGTGTCACTTCTAAGATCTTCAAGGGCGGGGACTCTGCTTGCTTGGAACATCACAGGATTCCCAGTGTTCATCACAGTCTCTGGCATATAACAGAGACTAAGAAGTATTTTCTGAAAATAAGTGAATTGATGAATAGTTTCTGAAGTACAAACACGAGGAGTCCTTCTTTCCAGTGAACACTGCTCTCTGGTATCTAAAGGATACCATCAGAACCCCATCAGAGACTCTACGTGACTTAGCCCTTGCTTACCTCTGTACCTCATTTTGCATACTTCTGTCTTTGTCCTGCAAATCCCACACCATGAGTCATTCAACAAATACGCCCCACTCATGTCTCCTGGTCTTGCTACCTATCATCACTGCATAGAACTCCAACCCCTTCTTCTTCCTCAACATAAATCTTAGAGTTTCTTACATTTTACCTCCCCCATCAACCTTCCATGCACTTATAGCTTCCGAATGTAAGCCTCCCTACTATGGCAATTATCTGACTGCACTGAAATGACCTAGTTGATGTCCTTTGTCTTGTACAGTATTGTGCCCTTGGTCTGTGAAAAATGCTAAATAAATATTTGCTCGGTGAATGAGGTGAGTGAAACAAAAGGCAAGCCAATAGAGTATGCAGAACATCGTACCTATTCCATGTCCCATCCATCCAATAATGACATTCAGACATTGTTTTCATACCCTTATTTGAAACCATCCATCGCTGGCATTCTTGTGCCAAATGAAAAGGCCATGCAGAGTTTAGACTTTAAGTTTCTGGGGTGGGGGGGAGAGTCATTCTGTTTTGGGGCTCTATTGGGCTGTCAAAACGACTCATCTAGGTGAGGAAAATAGGGGAACAGATAGAGTATTTGGCTCAGGTTCAGAGCCCTCTTTCTTCTGTGCACGTCACTTGGATTTCTCACACTTGGAGTTCTTTCACAAGACTGAAGTTGCAGATGATCTTGGTTACGGTTGCTAGGCAAAGCCTTCTGGGATGGAACCACCTGCCCTAATTAATAGACAAATATTCTTGAATGTGGGTCATTGGGTCCCACCAACACCCACATCTCTGAGAATAGATTTCTGTGACTGTGTGGTCCCTCTTAGAGCCAACTATTCATTTTCTGTGGCTTGTTAAATAAGTTCCCATCTGTCAGAGGCTTCCCTGTGGAGCTGATGTATTTCATTCTGAAACCCCATGGAGAGAAGAAGCTCAGGAGAGGTTCTTTTCGATACGCACCTAACAGCTCTGCTTTTTCCTTTTTCAGCGGGTGCAGAGCCAACTATTGCTGGTTCGACCACATCAGTAGTAGAAGTAAACTGACTTCTAGTTTTCTGTACCTTTATTCCATTAGGTGCATGAAGGCTAATTGTATTGATACCCATTTTCTTCCCTAAGTGTACGGAGACAGACACAAATCCTATAAGACTTGGTATCCTTCAAGACTTGGTTCAGCTGTCACCTCCTCCAAGGGGCCTTTCTTGCTCCTCTCAGAAACACTTCCTCTGCATTCCTTCACTGCACTACCATGTTGAATAAGAACACTGTTTTTACAAGTCTGTCTCCCCATGGAGATGATCGGTTCCTCAAAGCCAAGTACCAAGTCTTGTTCAACTCTCCATGTAATTCAGAAACTAACAAAGGGTATGTATCAAATAACTTGCTTGAGCACAAATGAACAGTGGACAAAGAACCAAGCACAAATGTGCTCTGAGAAATCTAGGCAGATCTTAACCCCACTTCAATTTGTCAGGTATGCATCTAGCTACTGCCGGTTCATTTCTGCATGTGAAGGTTTTATTGGCTTGAAAGTGTGGTTTATGAGAACCCATCTGCATTTCATCCCTCCTCACTCCCTCTCCCACCCACTCCGTCTGACCTGTGCTCTGATCACAATATTGAAGCAAGGTCACCAGTGGCATGCATGTTGCTAAATTTGATTAGCATTTCTCAGTTCTCAGCTTATTAGACCTGTCAGCAGCAATCAACAGCGCTGACCACAATATCCACAAGCACATTTCTACTGCCTTGGCTGACACAGTGGCCACCTTGATTTCCTCCTACCTCTCTGGTTGCCCTTCCTCTGTCTTCAATTGTAGACTCACTCTTTTCCACTTAGCCATTAGATATTGAACCCAATGAATACCCAAGGCCCAGCCCCAGGTATATTCTCCACTCACTCTGAACCTTTCACTCCATGATCTTATGCAAGCCCGTGGATTAAATTCCCATCAACGCACAGATGGCTTGCAAGTGTTTACCTCCTGGCCAGAGTTCTTCCCTGAAACTCAGGTCCAACTTTCCAGCTGTCTAATTGAAATTTCCATATTAATGGAGCAAAAACAGCAAAAACGTGATATATTCAAATGTGAAACTCATGGTCTCTGAACTCTCTCCAAATTTGTCAGTCTTACAGGTTGCCCTGTCTTTCCTTGAACCCACCAACTGAACCACTTTCCTAAGCCAGAAACTTGGGAGTGAAACTTAACAACTCTCTATTTTCCATACTTGATTCATTAATCCATGTGTTACATCTTATGCCCTAAATTATCTCTCACCTGCATTATTTTCTCCACTCTGAGCTCCACTCCTCAAATCCATGCTACCCCTTCTCGTATCTCCACTACCGTAATCTCCTCCTAGCGCGTCCACCCACGTCCTTTCTGGCTTTCTGATCTGTGTCCTCCACGGGACAGCTGGTGCCATGCCACTGAAGCACACCCTGGAGCATGTCTCTCTCTTGCTTGAGTCCTTCAGTAACTTCTCACTGCTGCTGGGCAGTAGGTCCAAGTCCTTATCCTGACCTAGAAGAACCTACAGTGTATGTAGGCTGCAAATGAGAACAGCCCAACTAAAACTAATTAGAAAGAACATAGGAAAGTATAGCTCTTAAAACTGAAATTTTTTTTAAAAGATTTATTTATTTGAGAGAGAGAGTACGAGCCAGAGGAGCAGAAGGGGGAAGAAGAGAATCAAGAAGACTCCCAGGTGAGCTCAGAGCAACAGAGGGCTCGATCTCATGACCCTGAGATCATGACCTGAGCCAAAACCAAGAGTCAGATGCTTAACCAACGGAGCCATCCAGGTGCCCCCTAAAACTGAAATCTTAAAGCATTTGGCTGACTTTATTTATGACTGTTATCTAGGGCTAAACAACATTATCTGGATGGGTTTTCCTTCCCCCCCCCCAATCCTCTAAAATTGCTTTCTTCAGTGAGGCTGTATTCTCATTCAGGTTCTTCTCAAAGAATATCCCTGGCACCCCACTGGCCAAGGCAGTTAAATATGTCTGTAATCAGAGAGATGGTTCCCATGAACAGAGACATCCTCAGGATAACTCTTATTGGTGCTGTGAAGGTAATACGCCCAGGCCTAGAGCGGTCACTGGGATTGGGGTTGTGGTGGGAGATGGGGATGGAAAAAAGTGATGGGTCAAGTCTGGATCTGGACAGATCCTCCATCCTGGGAGTACAGGTGCTCAGCTACAACTTCATCCCAAGGCCCACAAATGGAGGATAGTGGTTTCCCAAAGAGGTGCTGGGCACACGAAAAACCCATGTCCATCTCAGTGTCTCCCCAGCCTCATTTCTCACACTTGGGAGGCCCACCCACACCAGTCTTAGGGGGAGCACCTCGAAGATGCCCACACTGCCCTTCTTAGCCCCGTCTACACAAGAGCTGCTAGGATCTCCCAAGGCTGGTATAGGTGAACACCTGTTTCCTTTAATGACTCTATTTGGCTACTGCTAACTTCCCCTTCCAGCAGCCTTGGAGACCAATAAAGTCTCTGACTGGGGAGGAAAATGCAACTTCCAGCTGCTGAGAGAGGCGAAAGGTTCTTTGCTTCATGTATATTCTCAGTTCGCCGAAGAAAAACAAAATGAAGGAAAATTGCAAGCAGACCCACTTGTGAAGGTTTCGTTTTCATCTGTCCAGGAGAATTTGACAAGCCATGTTCAGCTCCTGCCAGACCAGTTCCTATTTAACGACCATGTCGCCTCTCATCCTGGGTTAAATATTTTAAGCAATGTGAATGCTGTGTTGATAGACGAAACCAGCCATGGAGACCGGGAAGAAAGCTAGTGGTTTCCTCCTCTAAACCAGAAGAGAGGAGTACGATGCAGATCTCTAGAGAGAAGCTCTCCCTCAAAAAAGTTATCCAGAGTCATTCAAAAGTAGCTCAGGTAGAGGAAAAGTGCAGAGCCAGTCAGCATGGTGAAAAGAGCACGCATTTGGTTTGGGATTCTCTCCGCTTACTCACTTAGGTTACCTCAGCACGCCGGGCCCTCTCTCCTGATGTTTAAATACTGAAAAAAACACCCCTATTGCACGGTCACTGAAAGGATTAGGGGTAATGTACTTCAAGGACTCGGCTCTACTGGTTTCATTACGGTAGCCACTGGGGGGTCGGAAATGCTCTGGTAGGACACGAGTGCCCTGTGTCCCGGCCCGTGAGAGAACCTACTGGCACCACCTCACCCCATCTACTCGGAAAACCGCTCTTACCCTGTGAGGTTCAGCTCAAGGCTCAATTCTTCGGTTCAGGCCCCTGGAGCCATCCCTGCCATTCTCCAGTGAGTTACGAACCCCTCCCCCATCTCAGTGCATTTTTGACTTTGGATGCAGCCCTATTACCCCATCACAGAGTCTCTAAGTCGCAGCGCCATTGACAATTTGGATCAGATAACTCCCCATTGTGGGAGAGAGTATTGTGCATTGTAGGAGGTCTACAGCATCGCTGGCCTCTGTCCAGGACATGCCAGTAGTAATCCCGCCCTCCCCCAGTCATGACAATCAAATGTGTCCAGACATTGCAAATGCCTGCCGGGGTGGGGGTGGGGGATGAAATCAACCCCCCCTAGGAACCACTGCCCTGTGTTAGTTACGCTACCCATCCAGGGAGGCCACGTCTGACCACCTGTCCACACCGGACTCTGCCTCACATCGAGCCACTCTCTCCCATCTGCACTGCTAAGATGTTCTTCACGGAAGTCACCACCAACTACAAATTAGCTTTTGGACTTGTTTCCTTGTTTTTTCATCCCCTGAAATGTTAAGCCTGATCAGGTCAGGGGACTCTTCTGTGTAATTTACTGTGTCTCAAGGGCTTAGAGGAGTCTCTCATGAGCAAGGGGTTCTCCTTAAGAAAGCTGCTGGGTGAAGGGGCGCCTGTGTGGTTCAGTCGGTTAAGTCGCCCTTTGGCTCAGGCCATGATCCCAGGGGTCCCGAGATCGAGCCCCGTATCAGGCTCCCTGATCAGTGGGGAGCCTGCTTCTCCCTCTCCCTCTGCCTGCTGCTCCCCCTGCTTGTGCTCTCTCTGTGTGTCAAATAAATAAATAAAATCTTAAAAAGAAAAAAAAAAAGAAAGCTCCTGGATGAATGAATGGCTGAGAGATGAAACATTTACAACATGGGGTTCTGTGAGACACTGTGAAGGGTATGAGATTGTAACCCACTCACCAGCTAACATGAGACCCCCGGGTCAGAGATAAAGACAGTGTATTACTCACAGCAGAAGCAGCTGCCAGGGCAGCCTATTCCTTCAGTTCCCAGGGCCCATTCCCCGGATGCGGTGGGGCTCCAGCACATGCCCCGGGTGCATGAACAAGGGAGGGACCTGGGAGGAGAGCTACTGGTGGGCTGCCCATCCTGAGGGGCAGGGAGACGGAGAGACAGAGACAGAAAGAGAGCGAATGGGGGCCGTGGGGGAAGGGGGGAATAAATCCCATTTTCACTCTAGAATATAAGCAAATATTCTCTGGTGAGGGCGAGGAGACCTCTGTATCCTTCCTACTCTTGGGTTGATTTGCAAAATCTCGCATTCGAAGAGAATGCAAGTTTGACATCTCAACGTCGCATGTGATGTCACCAGAGGGACAGTGACATGTGTTACAGTAAGAATATCAAGAATAAGGAACAGCATCAGCCATGGCATCAGAAAATCTGACTTTAGGGGCACCTGGGTGGCTCAGTCGATTAAGCATGACTTTAGCTCAGATCATGACCTCAGGGTCCTGGGATGTGCCTGGTGTCAGGCTCCTTGCTCATCAGGGAGTCTGCTTCTCCCTCTGCCCCTCTCCCTGCTCGTGCTCTCTCTCTCTCTCTCTCTCTCTCTCAAATAAATAAAATCTTAAAAAAAAAGAGAGAGAGAAATTCTGACTTTAAAAAAACCTCTATTCCTACTTTGATGGGAAAAACCTCAAAGCAAGGCTCAGTTTTCCCAACTACGAAATGGGAATATTAATAAATCCATGACAAGTCATTGAGAACTATAAGCCAAGTGACATAACACATAAAAAAACTGGTGAGAGGGAGACAGACCACAAAAGACTCTTAAATATAGAGAACAAACTGAGGGTTATGGACGGAGGTGGGTGGGGGATAGGCTAGATGGGTGATGGGTACTAAGGAGGGCACTTGTTATGATGAGCACAGGCTGTTGTATGTAAGTGATGAACCACTAAACTCTACTCCTGAAACAAACAAACAAACAAACAAACAATCTGGAGCCCAGTAAATCCTATACCCTTTCCTTCAGTTTAAGACATGGGCTTCCATATCTGTTTGCCTCTGGAATCTTTGCTATCTCCTAAAATTAAAATCATACTTTGAGTAAAACAGATCTCCTCTGCATTTCTTACTAGGGGATCTAATAACAATAAAAAGGATGGTAAAGTTCTTAAAGGAAGAGGAAGACGAACAAGCAAAGAGAGAAAAAGAGCTCTCTTTCCCGAGCTTAGTTTTACTTATTTTAGACTAACTTGTAATGACACAAGACACAGGGTGATTGGTCTGTGTCCCTGTTTTCACAGAGGCATCCCCAGAGTGCCTGTATCACAGCCAACCCCCAAGGACCACAGAATCATTCCCCGGAGACGGGGTATCTCTTTCCCCAGCCTTTGAGGATTCATCTGTGCAGGATTTCATTCTTCAAAAAAATATTTCAAAATCTGAACTTCACTTGTACTGCTAATTATGTTTTAAAATAGAGGTACTTCTTTAAATAATAGCTCAAAGGAAGTAAGCATTAGACACGACGGGATGCTTCGTCATGAATTCTTAAACATTACTGTGCATTACTATTTAATACAAGATAAATTTCTTACTTAAATTTTGGTATAACCCTTTTTACTCACTTACCCAGAATCCTTCTGTGAGAGCTACAGTTCGTCCCTCTACTCTGCCCAGCCAGATTTTAAAAAGTGGCTAGGTAGATCATCCTGCAGATTCTCAGAGGGCTGTGTGTGTGTGTGTGTGTGTGTGTGTGTTGAGATTCTTTTGCCAAGATTTTTCTTTAAAAAAAATATTTTTTTTTCCTAAAAAAATTTCTCCAATCATTTGATTTCATAATCTTGGCTTAGCTAAATAAAAGAGAGCTTCTGCTCTCCGGGCTTCCTGATTCCCATTGTCTGGTCTCTCCCATTACAGAGAGCAGCAGAAATAGGAATTTGATTAGGCCCAATTGAATGAGAGATTTTGAGGGTTAGGACCATGCCTTTTGGACTTTATATCCATGAACAGCATCCGGGATATAATTAACTCAATAAATACTTGACAAATAAATGGATGGATAGATGAATAAGGGAATCTACACTGAAATATAAATCACTATGACTTTTTCTCCTATATTAGAAATAATTTTATATGACCATCTATCTTTTCATATAAATTTTGTATCTCTTATAATTGATGGGTCTGGGATGAAATAAAAATGTTGAATGAAATAATTTCATTATCAATGAGCTTAATGACAACATCAATTATTAACTTGTCTAGGACACAGAGTTACAAAATCCTCACGTTACACCATCTTCATAAAAAGACCAGCATCTGGTCTAAAGAAAATAAATGCTAAATAACATGCAAACAATCCAACGAGCCAAACAATGGAATGGCTTTATCAATGGAAACAGGAAACGGTCTTACTCTAGGAGGGGGGATAGCATGGGAGTGAGAGTATGGACTCTGGAGTCCGAAGACCAGGGCTTGATCCCTGGCTGCATTCACCAGCTGTGTGACCCTGAGCAAATTACTTAACCTCTCTGTGCTTTATCTGTAAAATGAGAGGGAAACTGCCACTTATCTCACTGGGTTGGTGTGAGAGTTCGGGGAACGCACACGAGCTTTTAGATCAATACCTGGCACACAGAAAAAAAGTTCAGTAAGCATTGGTTGCTGTTGTTTTATGATTGTGAGGTAATACAACAAACATGGTATTAAAGAACTAAAAGTACTTTATAGCAAATAATTGCCTCTAGGTTGGGATCCGCTCTTCCTTTGTTACAAACAGCCTAGAGACTTCTAGCTCAGGCTACCAAAAACATTGGGGAGCTGGAGTGTTGAATCAGATCCTTGTAATTTGGTGAATTTTTCTCTCTCCCTTGCAATAAATTACTTCCCAGCCACAGACACCTTTCTGTCTTCAGACTCATTCCCCCAAGAAGGCAGCACGCACACTGCTCTGGGCGGGGAGGCTATTTATAAAACGGAAGTCTAGTCGCCCCCTCAGAATTTCCGCAGTATGCCATGAGTGTGGTCTGTAGTTACGGCAGTTCCCTCAGACCGCAGCCCCTAAGGCTCCAAGGATTTAAAAGTACTGTCCCTACCATGTGGAATATGCTAGCCTTGCTGATTAATTTTATAAGTCAAATGGACTGGGCTAAGGGATGGCCTGAGAGCCTGTAGAACATTATTTCTGGGTGTGTCTGTGAGAGGGTTTCTGGAAGAGATTAGCGTTACGTCAGTAGAGCTCTCTCACCAATTCAAGTGGGCACCATCTAATCCTTTAGGGGCCTGAATAGAACAAAAAGCCAGAGGAAGCGGGGGGCGGGGGGAACCTGTGCTTTTTTCTGAGCCTGGATGTTCATCGTCCCCTGCCTGGCCCTCCTGATTCCCCAGCCTTTGGACTCAGACTGAATTTCATACCAGCAGCTTCCCTGGGTCTCCAGCTTGCAAACTCAGGTGGTGGGGCTTCTCAATCTCCATAATCACATGAGCCAATTCCTACGATACATCTCTTCTGGGGCGTCTGGGTGGCTCAGGGAGCTGAGCGTCCAGCTCTTGGTTTCGGCTCAGGTCATGATCTCGAGGTCCTGAGACCCAGCCCGGAGTTGAGCTCCCTGCTCAGCGGGGGGCCGGCTTCTCCCTCCCCCTCTGCCCCTTCTTCCTGCTCATGTTCCTTCTCTCTCAAATAAATAAATATTTTTAAAAAGATCTCTTCTTACACATATTTCTATATATCCTCTTAGTTCAGAATTTTTGGAAGCCCTGACACACTCTCCTCTTTTTCAGTTAGCCAACAGCTTCTTCTTCCCAGGTGGTACTTCCTCCAGGATGTCTCCTACCAGGTTCCCATCCTTCCCCTGCCCTTCTACACCGAGGATCTTCAACAGCAGAGCCTGCTCACTGGGACTGCTATTGCCCGCCACCTGCTGCTCTTTCTCCCTAATCCATGAGGGATGAAAGCATCTCTGTGTATCTCTGTGTCTCCAGGGGCTGTGACAGCACACGGTACTTATTTGGAAAATAACGATTATGTGTCTTAAAAAATGATTTATCACAAGGGGAATAAAGCGAGGGAACTAGATACAGAGAATCTCGACTATTGGAAAAATCCAAGACAAGTATGTTCCTGAGTCCAGATCTGAATCATCTTTGAATGGGGAAAACCACACATGCGACCCTAATGTAGATGGCATCACAATATGGGGTAGAACCAGTTAAAGTCCATTCCAGTCATAAGACAGACCCTGGGCTGCTTTGGCATGTTTCGTATTCTCCTGGTTTCTCCCAAGAACACCAGCCCGCCACCTTCCCGTCTTCCCACCTGCAGTGGAAACACCTCTCTTGGGGAATCAAAGGCCTACTGGTGCAACTGATTACAGAGGTTCGGTGCTCTTTATCATTGTCTGGAAATAGGTTCATTAGAGTAGAGATTAATCAGATGTTTTCTGTATAATCTACATCCACCCAGCTCAAAAATGGCCCAAATTAACATTAACAAGTCATTTAACGTTCACCTGCAAGATCTTAAAAAAAACTTTATGGCCGGAAATGGGTTAGATATCTATAACCTCCTAATGACCTCAGGCACCAAGGCAAAGCAACCATAAGAAATTTATGTTATAAAGTCTTAAAAAAAAAAAAAGTCAAGTCTTTATAGATTATCAGATCTATAACACTATTATCAGAACTGCTAGAGATTATAAACAATGCACTAATTTAATTTTTAAAATTTTTATCATAGGGGCGCCTGGGTGGCTCAGTGGGTTAAAGCCTCTGCCTTTGGCTCAGGTCATGATCTCAGGCTCCTGGGATCAAGCCCCGCATCGGGCTCTCTGCTCAGCATGGAGCCTGCTTCCCCCTCTCTCACTGCCTGCCTCTCTGCCTACCTGTGATCTCTCTCTTCTCTATCAAATAAATAAAATTAAAAAATTTTAAAAGTAATAAAATTTTTATGATAAAACAGAACTTAAATATACAAAAGCGTAAGGAGGATTTATAACAGGCCCCCGTATACCCATTTTATAGCTCTAACCCATGTTAACATTTTATATATTTGTCCCACATCCTTCCGAAACACACACACACACCCCCATTAGAACAAGCTCAGTTAAATACTTCAGCCCGTGCCCACATCCTATCCCTGTCTTGTCTCCCTGTAACCCTACCTGACAACAGCATGTTTCTACCTTGTCAATGTTTCTAAGCTTTTACTACATATGTTGCATCCATAAATTTGCTCATATTTCTTCATCCTGTATTTACCCAGCTAACAGCCTATATCATCGTACTTCTTTCCTTTATCTTCCTCCCTTCCAAACCCTTGCTTTTTTTTGGAGGCAAGTGCCTCATAAGGCTCAGTAGTCCCAAGAAGTGGCAATTGGACCAAGCCAATCCACTTTCTTGCTCCTCAGAGAGATCATACAAGCATGCCATCTTCCAGGAGAGAGGAGAGAGATCTTTGCCCTCTGCCTCTCCTCATCAGACGAGCTTTTCACACATACTCATCCAACCTTTCTATCTGCTCATTTCCTACTTGTGGAAAAATATCCATCCCTCACTTCTTTTCGTTTTTGATCTATCCTCTGACAAGTGACAATAATCCTGGGGAATAAAGGTGAGAGTTGCATTCGGTTTTCACCTCCATCGATGACAAAGAAATGTCACAGACTTAGAAGTAAAATAATGAGGAAGAAGCAGGGAGGCCATCCCTCACGTCCTAGACGCTGCCCAGAAATGGATCTTAGAATTCCAGTCACTTTACCTCTTTCCCCGTCTTCTTTAAATGCAGATGCTTTCCTTCATTAAAACAAGCATAACTTATATACCTATATATTTTTCTAAGTTGTTGAGCATAAATTATCAACATTAGTAACGTTTCCTGATGCCATTTATTGAGGATAAGAAATTCCCAGACACTCTGTGAGTCAAATAGTTCTTCAAAGATGTATATCTTGAGAATCTGCAAATAATTCACATTTTTCTTATGGGAGAACCTTTGGGAGAGTGCCTGCATGAACCACCTCCTAGGTGTCCATACGCATAAAACACAAATCTCACAGTCAATAAATATCCGTAGAGTTTTGATTGGGAGAGTTAAGCGTTGCTGCTATCATCTGTGGAATGCAGGCAACAGAGTGTGATATAGGATGAAAACGCACCACGTGGGTGAAATTCAACCATGATGTGATGCGTTACTGCTCCTGCCTTCTGCTGCCCAGCAACCTAGTGTTTCACTTACACACTACTATGCAAGCCTGGATTTTATGGAATTAGATACTGGACTCTATTTTTAGCACCATAGGGTGTGTTTGTGTGCTTTGTTATTCTTGCACTCTGTTTCTCTCTACCCATCCTAACCAGAATCACCTTTCCCCTCTTCTCCACTTCTGCTCTTCCCTTGCATGGATTCACTCAAAACACACTCAGCTCTCCCATAAATATTGAACAAGAAAGATCACCAAATATATGTGCAAGTGAATACGTTCTTTGAGTCAGAATCACAGAACTCCAAAGCTTTAGTAAAACCTCTTTGGTTTCACAGCTGAGGAACCCAAATTTACCTTCCCTAAAGGAGGTCAGTCCTAGAGTGACAGTCCTAGAGCTAGAACCCAGGCCTCCCGATTCCCATTTCTGTCCCTTCTCAATGGACTTGGTGTCTTTGTGGAGCTGTCCAGGGCCCGCCAGTCATGGTTTGCTCTGTTGAGTTTAACGACGGTTGGGAAAGATTTCCCAGCCAGGGGGACATCTCCAGGATTAGTTTCCTCTCTCCCTTAAGCTCCAAATTCTCCTCCCCAGAGACTACTGGGATACTGACATCACTCTTTACTATCCTACACCTGGGTTTGAATTGTTAGGATACTCCTCTTTTCTAGATGCAGAAAATCACTGCATTTGGGGGGCGGGGGGTGGGCATGTGGGTGGCGCAGTCGGCTGGGCATCTGATTCTTGATCTCAGCTCACGTCTTGAGCTCAAGGTCTTGAGTTCAAGCCCCCTGCTGAGTTCTGTGCTGCATGTGGAGCTTACTTAAAAAAAAAATGCAAAAACAACACAAAAACAAATACCTCAGATGGGCCTGCATCAGACTGGCCTCTCCCAGGACGAGCTGAATGGAAGCCCATGTACCACGGAGCGGGTGAAGCTCTACCTAGAGCCCCCCACCCCCTGCAGAGACCCCTCCTGCAGGCCTATAGCTAAATTTGTATTCATTTCTTTCCTCAGAGGCTCTTCAAATAGTATAATTCTCAGGCCCCAAAGAACATGGATCTTCCCTGTCTAAGCTGCACGAACTTAGGAAAATCATCGCTGACATCAGTTTTTTCACCACGAAAATGAGGATAATAATCCTCACTTTGTGGTACAGTTGTGCAGATCAGTTCTTTTAGTGTACGTCAGGTTAATTCATTCTCTTATCTGACACACAGTCAGCCCCCAGTGAACATACTCTTGTTATCACTGACTTTCTAGTCTTGCCTGGAAGACAGTAAATGGGAGCTGTGAGCTTCTAAGTTCCATGACCAACATTAATTGGGTCAGCAATCAGAGGCAAAAACCTGGGAAACCTGTCTAAGGAAAAGACCCTTAAATCACTTTGTGCACATGCTTCAGCATCAAAAAGTATGTTCCAGGAGTAGGAGATGAGGCTAGAATACTTTTCCTCCTGAACATTACCGAGCAGAGCTATCTGTACACACATCACTGTGGGATCAACTTTTACAAAGATGTCCACCAACCCATTCAGTCTACCAACTAGTTCAGTTCTACTGAACTTCCTGCTTCCCTCATTTGCAGACCTTACAGCACCTTCAGTTGTGGCATTCCCTCTCGAGGGTAGGGGAGCAAGTTTAGGAAGATCCAATTAATTTCCCAAAGCTGACACTCCTCCACAAAGCACTGAACTTCACCACTTTCCTTGTCCATCAGGAGGTTATGATAACAAAGTAAAGACAGAGCTGTCTTCCACGTCGCCCAAGGAAACACATCTGGGTGGAGACCGGGTTATTTATTTTTGCAGAGGGAAGGGTACAACAGGAGGCAAAAGGTTCTTTAGCTCTCCCAGTAGCATCTGGCTGGCTGAGTGATCCATCATTGTGTTCTTACATCGGTCCATTTACATTCACAGGAGCAGGAGGCAAGCAGCAGAGACATCTCTCAGTTGTGTGTTTCCATAATGTCCCCCCATCCTTCACCCTTTCTGTGGTTTTTCTCTGCATTTAGAAAGTCATTGAGAAATGTTAATGGTCTAGGGGAAGACTAGCTATTGGGGAATGACGAATGGGCAAGTAGCAGAATGAGGGTATGCAGCTAATGATTTCCTACAAGTGATGATTAAACATCGTTCCTCCATCTCTCAGCACCTAATTCTCCCCAAGGCTGATTTATGGAAGACACCCCAACGTACAGTTCCTGCAGTTTTATTAGCCAGGAACAATTTAGTCATGAGAGGTAGTCTGCCCCTGCTTCTCATTTTCTTGCAGCCCAAGAAGAAAGAAATGATGAAATGTAAAGAACAACCAGGGCCTCATTCTCTTAATACTAAAAAGACAAAATAGCATAATACAGAGACCACTAAAGAGGTAGGTAATCATCAGCGGGATAAAGTTTATGATGGCAAAGTCATTACCTTGTCCCAGACAGAGGGGAAGGTTCCTACAGTTCCTATTAATGGAAACCTGCTGTTGCTATTTTAGTCCATCTAAAAATAAACCGCACACCTCATTTTTCCAAATGTCAGAGTGCCTGCCTTTACTCCTTTTGGAAAGGTTATAAGGTTACCGTAAGTACTCACTCAGACATAACGTGGGCGCTGTGGTTTTTAAAAGTGATGATAAAAAAAAAAAAAAAGTTCCCATTGTGGGCAAAGAGAAATTAGGATCATGTGAAGATCCAAAAGAATGTGGAGTCATCAGGATGTTTTCCTCCCTAACAGAAGCTACTTGCTCATTTTCTTCAAAGATTTTACTGTCTTCCGAGATGCTATATCAGTATTCTCAAAGAGTGTCTTGATGGCATCTAAAATCATGACTTTCTAATGGAAGTGCGGCAAAAGGAGATGGGGGTCTTTGGTTTTTGGAAGAAAGCCAAAAGAAATAAAGTAATATTTATTAATTCCTTAATAATTAGATAATATGCATTAATCCCTTAATTATATAAGATGCAACATTTATTGGGCACTTAACTGATGCCTAGTACTGTACTATTTATGTACTTTGCAAAGATTATGTTGTTTTAGCCTTATCAATGTTAGCTGGAAGTTGCTATCATTATTTCTATTTTTACAAGTGAAGAAACAGAGGGAAATTAGACAATTGACACAAGGTCACATGCCACTAAGCAGTATTTGATCTGAAGAAGTCTGAGGCTAGAACCTGGCTTCTAGCCCTAGAGTACCACAATCCCCTGCCTGTGTCCCTTTGTGACATTCACCTTCCACAGGCCAATGGACGGTAATAAGCAGAATCAATCCCAGTGTATTTAGGAGTTCTGAACCAAACATGAGTCCTATAATATTTTGGATGAAATGCAGAGTTCTGAACTGATCTGCATAGGAACACAGTTCTCTATGAAGATGCCACAGAAATCTACATCAAACCTGATCACACTTTTTATTTTATTTTTTTACGACTTTATTTATTTGACAGAGAGAGATCACAAGTAGGCAGAGAGGCAGGCAGAGAGAGAGGGGGAAGCAGGCTACCCCCTGAGCAGAGAGCCCAATGTGGGGGTCGATCCCAGGACCCTGAGATCATGACCTGAGCTGAAGGCAGAGGCTTTAACCTACTGAGCCACCCAGGTGCCCCTTGATCACGTTCTTTATCTAGCCTCACACAGTAGTGGTTTAAATTCATTTTGTTTTAAAGACTGATTGATTGGTTTTAGAGAGAGCACAAGCCTGAGTAGAGCGAGGGGCAGAGAGAAAGAAAGAGAGTGAGAGAATCCTCAAGCAGACTCCCCGCTGAGTGTGGAGCTGACCCTGGGAGCTCGATCTCACGACCCTGAGATCATGACTGGAGCTGAAATCAAGAGTCAGATGCTTAGCCAACTAAGCCACAGAGGCGCCCCAGTGTTAGTTAAATTCTGACAGAAACAGATCCTTGTCACTGGGATCAGAACCATTCCAAGAGCAACTGTGTCACCCGAAATGTAAGCCTGAGTAGGCGGTCAGACTCCTAACAGGGGCTGGCTAAGCACCTCAGCACCAGGGACGCAGACGGCAGGGTGTGCACAAGCAGACCTCGTGGTCTCCATCACGAGGCTTCTCACCCAGTGTACAAGACAGTCATTAATCCATTAATTACAACACAGAATGCACGTATCCAGAAGCACCGTTCTAAAGGAACGCTACATGGTACTCTGAACTACTGCAGGGGCTAGGAAACACTTCCTTGAGTGAGAGAAGAAGAAAACGAGAAGATGTTAACTAGCGGGTCAGTAAGAGGTTTCCGGGCAAAAAGTGACCAGGTAAAATTCTTAGAGCAGGAGGGAGTTGGGTATTTGAGAAACAAACGGAAAGCCAGCAGGGATGGAGCATGAAAAATAAAGGGTCTTAGGATACTAGATGAGATATGTGTGTCCGAGGGAGGTGGGGGTTGTGCAGGAGCATGGACAAGGATGAGCTTTGGAGGCCAGTAAAGTTTCTGGTTTTAAGTATAAAAGCAATGGGAGGCCATGGGAACCCTGACTTGGTGTCAAAATAAATACCCAGATAGCGTTTTAGAAGGCTTAATGGTTGCTTGTTTCAAGATCTCTCTGATGCAGAGATGCATCAGAGAGGAGACCACAAGCTTCCATCAGGTGGAATGAAATGCCCAGAATCTCACTCGTCCGACATTTCAAGATCAGAATCAGGAAGAGAATCTGGGTTTCTGAAATTCAGATCTGCATTTACATCCCGCTACCCTCTGGTCAAAGAGCCAAGAGTCATAGGTACCAAAAGTTCAAGACTGGCAACTCTAAATCAGCTCAGAGTCATAACGAGCCAGATAAGAGGACCAGAGGGAAAAAATAAAATAGAAAGCCTGAGGGATTCAGAGGACAGAGCCAAGGCAAGACAAGACCATTTGGCATGGTCTTTGGTCTAAACCAAACTCACCCATTCCTTTTTCTGTTTCCCAAGGATATTCCAGAGCTCTGTGACCCTTGGTCAAGTCACTTAACCCCACGAAGCCATGGTTTTCTCCTTTATAAAATCAGAGCTAATAAATCCTTCCCCAAAGTGTCACTGAAGGGATCAAAAAGAATGGCAGTGGGAAGTCCTTGTCACTTGGGCAGTTGCTCAGTAAAAATTAGGTCATTCTTCTAGTTCACAGCAGAACATTAAAGTTGATAGCTAAGGAAGCGATTCGTGTCCTGTTCTGGGAGAAGTGGAGTACCAACACGACCCACTCACCCCACCTGAAGTCATGCCATAAGATTAAAACGAGACAATGTGGAGGAACTCTCTGGCTGCCTCGATTCAGCAAGAAGAGCAGCACCCAGCTTATACGACAAGTACGCCAAGGGCACCGAGTTTTCTCTATGCTGCTTCAGAAAGCAGCATTGGACGTCAATCATGAATAAGCTCACCTAGATGTCCAGCCATGGCAGGGACTTATAAAGGCAGGACAAATCTTATACTGTTAACAGTTGCTGATAAATTCCCAATGAACAATTTTTGAAACCCAAGATATGTCTTGGGTGGCAGTGGTGGCTGCATGATTACTTACAATTGGAATGATTGGAGGATGGGGAGAAAAAAAAAAAAAAGACGTGCTAACTGCATTCAGACTTGGTCAACTCACCTTGGACCAAACTATGGCCAATAGCCAGTTTTCTTGCTTCAAACACCAAAGTGGCTTCGAATGAGCCTCTTAATAAAGGCTGAATTCATTACCACTATTTATAAGATGGGCTCCGCCTACCTCCCCGATGTCAACAACCCTTTTACCTTCTGTCTACCCTCCCGGATGCTGCCATACTGAACAGCTCCCTTTCTAGGTTGCCATACGTGCTGTTCCCTGGCTCATAGCTCTCACAGGGCCATGAGCCTCTATGGGTGGGGGGGGGCTTTCCCCATCTTGCAAACGACCATATCCCCAGTGCTCAACCCTCCACGCACAGTGCATCCTCTGGAAGTCCCCATGAATGAATAAGTGAATTCCAGAAAAGGGATTTGAAGTCTTCAGAACAAACCTTACCTGGAGTCCAGGAAATTTGTGAGAAAAGGGCTTTGTGGTCTTGTTTTTTATTTGTTTATTTTTGTTTTGTTTTGTCTTGTTTGTTTTAAAGATTTTTTTGAATTTATTTCTTTGACAGAGAGAGAGAGATCACCAGTAGGCAGAGAGGCAGGCAGAGAGAGAGGGGGAAGCAGGCTTCCGCTGAGGGGCTTGATCCCAGGACCCTGAGATCATGACCTGAGCCGAAGGCAGAGGCTTTAACCCACTGAGCCACCCAGGCGCCCTGGAAGAGGAAGATTTTGAGATCAATCTAAAACCAATGTTACTTCATCTCC